>VDFB02373365.1:230938071-231124517 GCA_007258455.2 Sequoia sempervirens
AAAAAAGAAGGAATAAGGAGTTTCAGAGTGGCGATGACATAATGGTCCACTTGAGGAAAGAAAGGTTTCCCATGGGAACCTATAACAAATTGAAGATGAAGAAATTTGGTCCTTGTAAGATTTTGAAGAAGCATGATTCAGGGAATGCATATGAGGTAGAGTTTCCTATTGGAATCAACATTTCCCCTATATTCAACATTTTAGATTTAACAAAGTATCATGAAGGTGGAACAGAGGAAGCACCAGCAATAGGGCAGTATGGCATTCTAGCACCTACTTCAGAAAGGGAGGAGATTGAAGCAATCTTGGATTGTCATGTGGGAAGGAGTACCAGAAATAGGCAATATGAAGAATATCTGGTGAAATGGAGAGGAAGGCCTGTGGAAGATTCATCCTAGCTATCTAAGGTAGTGGTTGACTAGTTGGGTTTTCCTCAACCATCTGAGATGTGACGGGTCACTTCTCAAATTACCCTGGGTGTCTGATGTAGGAGCATCCAGTGGTGTAAGGGCAATCTTGCATCACCCCAAAAATAGTTAAATTTCAATTTTCTTGATTTTAGATGTTTTTACATTTTTTGGGTACCCTTTTCATCATAATGAAATTCCCAATTTACGGTTTCTATTTTCTATTCCTGGGTTGAAAGATATTGCAGTTTTAGTTTCCCAAATTTGCACCTGAAAATCTTCCGAGTTAGATTTAAGGCACTTAGAGTTCCCGGAATGGCCCTGAAACTTTCTGAAATCGGTGTAGTGATTTTGAGCGCATTATTGAATTCGAGACCTTTCCAACGGTTCAAACGGTTCACGAATCAGAGTCCTGGATCAAAAGTTATGGCCCCGGGAAGTTGGCGCACTTTCTAGAAGATACAATTGCAAATACTCTTTTGAAATTTGAACTTCATGTTGTAAATTTTTGGCGCCAAACTGCCTAAACTCAAATTTGAATGTTGTTTTGGCTCCAAACTAATGAGGAGCTCTATTTATGGGTAGGTTTCTAATTTTTGGGTAACTTTTTGGGGACAAGCTCGCATATTGTGAAAGGGTGATTCTGTAGCTTTCTGTAACTTTCATGTGTTGTAGAACTTGGGGATTTGAGATCCTCTGCATGTAAGAAGCTCCATTTTCTGAATAATAAAATTATTCTCTTGTTTGTGGATTATTTTTTCTGTGTCTCGGGCTGTGCCCTTATCAAATTCATCGACTTGTTTTCATGCCTTTACAGATATTGGTATATGCTCAATAACATGGCATTTAAAGTTTACTAAGCCCACAAGCTTCCCACAAAAGGTGTTGACTTATTCTATCATCTTACATTGACTTAATGGTCACTCATTGTTTACAGATTACAAACTCTTCATATGTAGATAGCAAGAGTAATATGCAACTGAAGAATACAGTCACAATTATATCATACTTTGGCCTTGATTTGGTTTAATAAATCAGCCTCTAAGTTGTTTATGATAATTGACTTCAAAGCCACATATATATATGTATATATATATATATATATATATATATATATATATATATATATATATATATATATATATAACATATATGTACATATACATACATATATATACATATATATTGGTACACACATATATATATGTATATATATGTATATGTATATATATGTTAGTATATATATCTATATTTATCATATTTCTATAAAGCATGTATATATAATTGATATACAAATGAGTACAATCAAGATAGCAATAACATTGTTATATTAATATATCGATTGTCTATACATATATATATATATGTGCCTCTATGTACATGTATATGTATGTATACATGTATCGATACATTCCTATAGGCATGCCCATTTTTCACCATACACATGTATTGATACATATATACATATGGATATATGTATATACTTTATATATATATACACATTTGATTCTAACACCAAATCATACACATTTACTATGGTATTGATAAGATCCTATGAGCGATATATCTATGGGTGATCCCACAATACTGGTTTACAATTTTTGGCCAAACTGGACACTAAATTGATTTCTTCTAAGTAAATCTTCACTTTTAGGCACCTATAGTGGCTAAACCATGAGGAACTTGAAGATGATGCAAAATAGTGATTTGTGACATTTTGCTTGTAGATTCTAAATATATTTTTTCCAAATTTTTTGGAATCAGATTGCACTTCTTTTTCCATTTCCTTCAAAAACTAGTTTTTATCAGTAAAGACCATTTTTGAGTGATGCTCACCATATACAACATAACTTATTTTCTATGAAGGATAAAATTATATTTTTTTCAAATTTAGATTTGTAACTATGATATCTAACTCTTTCATTTGGTTTCATAGTTTTTTATTGAATATTTTTTCCTTAATCAAGTTTCGAAGTCAAACCAATTACAATTTAAACATATGCGGACTGTATACAACATAATTTTTTTGGTATGTATCAAAATTCAATTTTTTTTAGTGGATCAAGGACATCAATACCTAGCCTGCACATATTTTTAAGAATTTTATTTTGATAATAGACTATTTTTCCACATTTGCGAAATAGAGAGTTTGATTTTTGGTGAAAAACCTGTGTAATCAACTAAGAAAACAAATACATAATAAAATTTCCAAAACATATTAAAATTATATTCGATGGATAACTCGTGTTGAGGACTACCATCATCCAGTTGGGTCTATGAAGTCTCCTCCATGTTCATCCTCAACTCGAGCTTTGAAGGGAAAAATTCTACATATTTTTGGTGTCAAAGGGGAAGAACGGGGGAAAGGGGGGATTCAAATGAACCCAAGTTCAAGCAAAACCCCCTTGGAGGTTCACTCGAACCTAGGTTCATTCGAACCCTGGTTCAAGCGAAACCCCCTTTGTACAAAGTTTCTCTTTGTTTCTTATTCTAGGAAATGTGAAATTTGTGGGGCTCGACATTTAATAGGGTTCACTTGAAGGGGGGTTCGAGCAAACCCTTATTGGGTTTGTTTGGACCCTAAGTTCATTCAAACCCCCAAAAACCCAAAACAAATTCATGGGGTCACTTTTTGCAATTTTGCTTCCTCAACTGAATTGTAAACCAGTTTTGTGGGATCACCCCTATGCATATACATATACATGTCATTAGATCCATCGAATAGTTCTATGCACATAAACAACTCGTGCATGATTATGCATAGATATGTCTACCTATGTACCCTCATGTATGCATTCCTTCTTGTGTATGGTCTATCATTGACATGCATGTGTGTGTATACATATTCCTTGTATTTTCCACATATCAATACAAGCATAGTAACAAGGAAAGAACTCATAAGCTCAAATAGATAAACATCACCCAATAATGCACTCAAAAGTAAACAAGACTCTTCCTAATGCAGACATATTAAGGGTGACTTACCAACTTCTCACTTAATAACCTGACTCAATTATTCTACTGTGGTGTGTGTAAGCTCAGATAGGTTACATTACTGGTTACCCAACCAAGACCTTCTCTTGAGTGATACTTCCCCTCTGCCTAGAGGAATTGAACATATACTTGTAGCCACTAACACATGCACATGGCAATCAATTGTTCACAAAAGATGCAGTATATGTAATACATCTCCAAAGTTAGAATATCAATTCAATATTCATCCAATCACATAAATGTATTCCTTCATATGAGATTAAATGAGATAACATTCATTCATAACGAAGTGATAACAAAATGCAAGTACAATTTATCCATCTACTAAATTCACATTACATTCACATTTTACCCTACATAGTAATAGTAAATAGTAATTACACAATTGTGGTATAACAACTTGCATGGCTTTCCACACATTTGATGAAGTTTCTTATTGGTTTAGTCTTGTTGTATAATTTCCCTTTAATTTTCCTATTAAGGATACCTCTATGAACAACGTCTTAGATTAGTTGATCCCAAAGTGAAGGAAAAAATGTCCACTCTAAAAAGTTACCCTCTATTTGTCTATATTTTATTGATGTATGTCTACAATTTCCTCAAGTGATGACAAGTTTGTGGCCTTAAAGATAGATTCATGTACTTTACAAATGTGGAGTTGCAACTTTGGGAAGCATGTGTACAAAATTGTTGATATGTCCACATTCCTATCATTCTACTAATTGTATTTGTAACTAATAGATTATTGCTTTCATTAACTTTACACCAAAAAAATACCCTTCAATTAAAAGATATTTAATTAAATAAGATCAACATTAGTTTTTCAAAAAAATTGTTTATGGTATCAATCATAACTTAAATGTAAAAGAGTTGTGAATATTAAAATTCATTTCTTGTACAAATACTAAGATTGATATTTTAAAATAGAGGTAATTATATATTTCATTTTCCTCTAAACTATAATTGTTAGCAATATTTTCAAGGTATCCAATATCATATTTTATGTCATAATGAAATCATTCCTAAAAAAGGAGAGATTATATTTGATTGTAGATTTTAATATTCTTATAGTTGGCATAAGTTTTCCATAATCCATGTTGTATTTATAAGATTGCTTTTGGAATCAATTATTTGTTTTTGTATCAATGTTTCAAATTACACTTAGTAAACCATCATTGGGAAGAGGAAAATGAAGAATTAGATCGTAGACATAGTCTTAAAAATATGAATTGGAGAGGAAGGGATGAGAAGACCAAAGAAGAAGGAAAAAATGAGAGAAAGAGGGGTTAAGGGAGAGAAGGAAATTAATTTTAAGAGATGAAAATCCCACAATAATAAAAGAAAGTAATTAAAAATTAGTAAAAATATCTAATGAATAAATATATGAATAAATTGAAGTAAGAAATATAAGATAAACATGAATAAGAGAAAAAATAAATAAAAATGCATATAAACATATCTATTAATAAGTAACTATTTGTATGTATATATAAATAGATATACCACTATTAAGATTAATATAATAATAATATAATAGAATGTGTGACTATTCAAATCTATATAAAATCTTGTAACTATGTCTATATGTATTTGTATATATGTATATGTGTTAGTATATAACTATAAATATAAAACCTCTTGTTGGATATATTGATAATTATGTTTATTTGGAAATATTGTTGATTTCACATTCAAATAATTTATGTGTTATTGTATGAGAGATTTAAGACAAGTTGATTAAGTGGTTTTTTTCCATCTTCCTTGGCATTGACTCTTAGACCAATTTAAGTCACCCCTTACATGGTTTAATTTTTTTAAAGCCTTACATATACCAAATTAAGCAATATTTTTCCAAATAAAGATGACCCTTAAAATTTGGAGCCCTAAGGTCGTTGCTTTGGAAAAGACCCATTTTTCACTATAATTCATATTGATATAAAGTAGGTATTTATTGAATCATTATTACAAGGTTGTCCTTGAGTGATTAAATATTCGGAAGTTTAAATAGTCTTGTTTGGAGAACACATAAAGTTGACTTGCTTAGTTAAAAATTGTGTTTTAGGAAAGTCGCCCAAGATTTTAGGAAAGAAATTGCAAAGTGAATCTTTTGTTATTTTATATTTTTAATTGCTAATTTATTTTCTAAGTCTCAAGTCAAGCCCTAATGTTTTGCTTCTTCAACATTCTTTAGTTTCAGTTGTGTGACTCTGCATTTAATTGTAAGGAGTATGTATGAATGGTAAGTCATGAAAAATTAAAAAATAAAAAATAAAAAAATTGTTGAAAAATATTGACATGAAGGAAAATATGATTTGATACATTAAAAATATATTTATTAATTTGATATATGTTTAGATGATATTTATTAATATTATTATATTTGTGATATTTATTCAATTATTATATTTTATAATGTCAATTTATTTCAATGTTAATTTTTAAAAAAGGCGGTGGGCCTAGTTCAATTGGCTAAACGATCTTGTTGTAGGCAAGAGGTCACAAGGTCTAGTCTCCCCATCATTCCCATGGTATCAAAGGGCATCACCGGTCATATGAAAAAAATTTATCAAGTGCACTCCACTTTATAGGGGGCAAAAGGTTTTTCAGGGGTGCTCTAGAAGTTTATCAAGCGCACTCCAATTTATAGGGGCGCCTACCTGTTTCTGATTCCTACAGTCTAAAAAAAAAAATTTATGAATAATTGGATGGGAGAATAAAGATATATTTCAGCTATGACTTATATATTGATTTAATAATATATATATATAATCATATACTTAAATTTTAGGATAGAAGAAAAAATAAATTAGGTTCATTGTACATGACATTATTGTGATACCCCTCGTGTTGTTAATACTCTTTTGTATTGATTTTGTACTTGGTTTGTGATGGTGATCAATTCACCGGTTTTGGTTGTGTGTGGATTTATAGTTTGGTTGGTTTGCTGCATTTGACATTACTTATGATGCTTGATGATACATTACGTGGTGATTATGTTATTTGCTTATGTTATGGTTTCATTAATAATATAAGTGGTGATATGATTCTATGTTGCTATGGTTTTTGATGTGTTTTCTAGTGAGTTTTGGTGAAAGGACGAAGTGACATCACTTGCTCGTGAGTGCCCTGCTAACCAGCGATTACCTTTCACGGTGTGTCTACAATGGAGATTTACATGCTACTTGATGTTTGTTTCTATGCAAGATGCAGGTACTTGACACCGACTCCACCTGTTTGATAGGTTTGAGTGTATCCCATAAACCCAACGGATATGATGTTGAAAAGGGAGTTGATAAGGAAGTGTCCCCATCCCAAGTTTGTCACCTTGTTGTGAGTCTAATGGTGTCTTTGTCTCAACCTCATCTTTGTTTAAGTTTCACTTAGTGTTGATTATTTATTTTAGTATGTAAATGTTTGTTATTTAATTAATCTTTATTTTATGTGTGATTAATTAATGTTATTTAATTGATATAGTTATTTGTAGATAATTATAGTTAATTAATTAAATTTTTTGGATTGAGTGAATAGTTAAATAAAAATATTAGATGCTTTGATGTAAATTAGAATTTTAAATTTGCATAAGGTAAGGGGTATTGATTTTTGAATTTTTAAATTAATTAAATAGCTTATAATGCTTTATTATCATTAAAAGAAAAAATAATTAAAAATTAGTTATATTATAATGAGAATATATTTACGGGAGTGAGTGGGAATTTAATAAAAATTATTGTATAAAAATATTCTCAGAGAGAATATTGGCATGTTGTGAATGGCAGGAAGTTTCTTCATGGAAAGAAATTGGCTGTAGAATAATTTTTGGGTTTTGGGGGTTTCTGGTTAAAAATTTGAGGGTTTCAACATATATTTTTGGACTCATATTTTGCATCTTGCCAAAGGCAAAGTTTCTAGAAAGGTTTTAGAAGTTGAATTCTGAAGGCGAAGCTTTGCTCCAACCTTCGTTCTTTCAAGCTTCGAGAAAACAAGTTCCTTTACTATTTATTTAATTGTTTTCTTGTTTTGAAAAGATAACCTAAAATTGTCTGTATAAGAGGAAATTGCCGTGAATTAGTTAAAACCCTCTATAGAAATGCTTGTTGAAAGCTTCTAAGTAGAAAAGTTCATTAAAAGTTCTTCTATAGAAAAATTTTGTTACCGGCTGTTGAAGTTTTGCCGTAATTATTTTGTTGCCTATGTAGAAATTTTTACAGTAAAATCAGAGAGCCTCATAGAAAAAAATATTATTGTTAAACAATAGAAAACCTCTGTAGTTTGCAAATGGAATCCTCTATCAAAATTATGAAATTGAAAACCCCTTTGGAAATTTTCTTTACTATTTATGTAGAAAACTTCTACATAAATAATTTATTTTCTACTGTTAAACCTTGCTAATATGCCCAAATGAAATATTTGAAAAAAATGGTTTTATATATATATATATATATTGTACAATATATATATATAGAGTATATGTTATGAGAAATTTTCTGATGAAAATGGTTATTTAAAAAAAAAAAATGGTAATAATGTTCGTACGAAATTATTTTATAAGGAAATATGTATAAAAAAAAATTGAAAAAAAATAAATAAATTGATTTGGAGGGAGTCAGCCACTGCCATACCCCCCTATGTGCAACCTTTAAATCTGTGCATAGCAGTCCAAGGACTGTTGTACGTAGCCTTGGGGGCCGCAGCCTCCCCTATGGGGAAGTTCATAGCCTCCCAAGTTGCAGTCTTTTCTTTATACATAAATTTTAATTCATTTTTTTTACTATTTATTTATTTTGTTTTATATTATATATATTTATTATATATATGTATATATGTATGTATGTATATATATAAATATATAATATGTTGTGATTTATGGGGAATTATATTATATATGTGTGTGTGTTATATATACATATATGTATACATGAGTATGTACTGTTTGCAAAGATATAAAATATAACGAAAGTTAAATTGCAATGATTCCATATTGTTATTAGGACAAATTGAAAGAAAATATTTTATCAAGTCAAATCATGTGTTCTATTAAATTAAAAAGTTTGAGTTAACTGATAGTTTAACTTCCATGGTGGATTTCATGCATTGAGTTATCTTAAAATGTGATTGTTAAGTATAGTAAATTTGCATTCTTAAACAAAATCTTGATGCTGAATAATTATTTAATTCTTTGATTTTCTTTGAATTCTTTATTGGTTTCCATGAGTTGGGTTATAATCATGTGGGGACCCTTAAGTTAGTCGACCTTTCTATAGGAGTTAAGGTTAGTGTTTAAACTTCCAAAGGCATGGAAAAATGGTGGTTTATTATGTGACCTTTTTATTTGATACTTGTCTCGATTTTGACTATAGTTGTGATTTTAAGTTTACACTTGGGTTGTACTGCTTTTATGGGAGTTGATTCTTATGAATTTTGGCGAGATGGTTTTGCCTCATGATTGTTCTATTTTTTGTTTTAGAGTACTTGTGGGTACAACCCCGAGATGGTTTTTCCTCGCGGTTGTTCTATTTTGTGTTTTAGAGTACTTGTGGGTACAACCCCTTGAATTTGATGTTATGTTTTGGGTTTCTAGGGAGAGTGGCTCTACGTGGGCGCCGACACATAAAGGGGTTATCAGGATAACCCACGTTAGAGTTTGAGTAATAAGTGATAATCTAAATAATTAATTAGCAGGTGGGTAGTTAAACATTAACAAGATAATTGTGGATACCTCGTCCACCTATTAGTGCTTTCACAGACTAAAGGTGGGTTGATAAGGCCATGGTTGGCAAGATTGTTGCCTCATCTCTATGAGAGGTTAACGGTTCCACACGAGTCACCCTATGGGGTCGGGGCCTAGAGAGGCTATCAGGATAACCATAGATGGGGGTGGCGCCTAGAGAAAGTTAGTCAGGATAACCCATGTAGGACTGTGTGATGACACTCTCCTCTAGTATTCCCTTGAGTTGTTTTTATTGCTAACTTCTGGAAGTGGTCTATTGATATGTTTTGGTGATTTAGTGTTGTTATGTTTTGGAAGTGGTCTTTTGATGTTGTGTTTTTCTTTATGTGTGTTTTAGCTTTCCATGCTTGGAGTTTAGTCTTGTATATTTGATTGGATGTTCTTAGTCAGGGACCTTTTCTTATTTACTCCTAGCACGGGGGTGGTCGGGTGGAACGTGCTACGCACCTCGTTGGGTTCCCTATCTTGCAATTGTACCTTTCAATGCAGATTTTTGTAGAGACAACTTGATCCTGAGTTTATATGTTTCCAGATGTATACTTGTACTTCTATTATACTTTGTGTATTGATATGTTACTCTCCCATGTATTGGGTAGACTTATGATGTAACCTTGAGTAATTTCTCAATGAGATGTACTTGTAGATTGATGTAATGTATAATCACATTATGTAATTCATGCTTTATCTATAATTATAAATATCGTTGATTTTGTGTTATGTTCGAGAAAATATGCTCTTTATATTTCCAAGTACAATTTGTTATGAATACATGTATGGTTTCTATATGGTTTATTCTTGTCTTATTTCTTATCTTTAATAAATGTTTAAATGAAGATATATGAATGAATGAGTTACGTTAGTTGAATTGATAGTTACTTTTATCAACTTTGTTATGGGATAGATTACGTAATGTCACCTCGTGTACCCCAAGGGACTTAGGTGTTTAATTGGTAATCATTAACTATGTTAGTTGCATTAGTAAACTTAGTGTTTATACTTTGTGTTTTCAAAAAAAAAAATTGTTGCATTTTTAGTTGTCCTTTGGGGTTTGCGTGATAGGGCGTTACAATTATCAACATGTATATGCACATCCCTTAAACAATCTATATGTGGAACCCTTTTCCCTCCAACCCATATTTTAAGATTTATTTTTTTTGAATAAAAACTATTTATTTGTATCATATTTTTCATGATCAAATAAATTTATCATGTTGTAAAAGTTAGCACGAAATAGATTTCATATATATATATATATATATAAAAATTTCTGAATTAATATAGATTTATTATAAAAAAGTAAAGACATCTTTAATACATATAGAAAAATAATAACAAAAAGAAAAAGAAAAAAAAACTACCCTTTATATTGAATTCATAAAAAAATTAATTTGGATATACAAAATAATTATGGGGATATATGTATCTAGATCATCATTACTCATTTATTTATTTAAAATAAACTATGAAAAAATATAGAACATGTGCTCCCTATATATAAGTGTTGGTCATCCATGTTCTTAGAACTATGAAAAAAAATGGTTCAAATTATGTGTGAAAGGAAAACATTATTCATTGAAAATATTTATAAAGCATGAGAATCATTTTTATTATCAAATATTTTTAAAACATAGATTATTATTTTTTTTTAAATGGTAATATAATCTATATAAAAATATTACAAATAATTAGTTTGCATTATTCTAAAGAAACTAACAATTTATTTTTTATAATTGAAAAAAAAAAAAAAATTTAAAAAATGATTTATGTGGCCCACTAAAGCCAAAGGTGAGACACACCTTTTTGTTCCTCTAATTGAATTGATTTGTTTAACAAAACATATCTATAGTATTCAAGCATTGATGGACTAGAAAAAATAAATTGCTTAACAAATTTCTCATATTAATATAAATGAAAGAGAAAGGAAATCCACCTATTATGACATTTAATGTTTATACAAGATTCAATATATTTGTTACCAACCACATAATTCATGGTTTTTCTATTGATTTAATAGTATCCTAGGACTTGTTGGTAAGTAAATTTTTCACCACAATAATATGTTGATATCAATGACTCATCTAAATGGTGACAAGAGATATTACATATAGTTTTGATTTTATTTTTAATGAGCATTATTCATCTATATTTTAGAGAGAAAAATCCCTCCTATGATTCAAGTTATGGGATTTTTGATAATTTTAACCCAAAGGTATAAAATAAAGATGAAAAGGAAAAGAAAAGGATAAACCCTAAGAAAAAATATACAATATGTTATAGGCTTCTCAACGAGAATAGAATGACACATAGACAAAGGAATGAACATGTAGTGATAAGAAAAGATTAGTTCTTTGATCTACACAACATATTTAGTAACGTAAAATTTTGTAAAACCTAGAGTAAGTAGTTTCAAAAAGATATGAGAAAATATAACATATAAATAGACACAATCTTATTAGGAATTTCCTAAAAGCAAATATGAGAAATGACAATCCACACCCATAATATATAAATAGGAATGTAAAGATTTATTTCAAGTCAAACATATGAAAAACCTACAACCAAAGAATAAAATGAATCAAAGTTTAGTAAACTATTTTTATTTCTTTGTATACTATAACATAAATGTTCTTTTGGCCTTTATGATAATTGCTAGGGAGAAAACAATCTCCCTTTTTATGTTTTTACTTTTTAAAGGGGTAAACGATTTTGACCTGGAGCTATGAACCGCTGAGGTCACAAATGGGGGACCTCATCCCCAATTTAAATATTCAATAATAACACCCTAGTGAGGTTTGAACTTTAATAGCAATAATAAAAATTCCACAACACTATGCCACTATTAGAAAAATTCTCCCTTTTATGAAAATACCTTGTATAATTCATATTTTCCCCCTCTTTCTAACCAATTTAAAGCCACTTATAACTAGTTATTTAAATTATAATTTGAAAAATAGAGTTAACAATAAACTTTAATAATTTTAAAAATAGATTTAACAATAGAGCTTTAATTATAACTAGTTCTTTATATTTCTATTGGTCAATTCTTGAAAGTTGATGATTCTACTTCCTACATGAGAAACTCTATTTTTTCTTGCATTTTGGTGGATATCGACATCTCCAATCCTTTTCATGGGGATGTGGCTTTTTTGATTCTTCTCTATTATTCACCCTACTACAACTTGTCCTCTCTCACATCACAAGGGCTTTGCTACATGGTAGAAGGATACTAACAAAGATCACCTAAATATTAATGCTCTTGATTCTTTATTGAATGACTTCTCTTTAGGAGTGGATGATTCTTTTCCTTCTAGTGTTTCTCTCACATGTCCCTGATACCCTATTAAGGAACCTCCTTCCTTGACCTGACAACCTAATTTTTCCTTAACTTCAAACTAGATCTTCACTACTCATGTCATGGATGGCATCCCTTCACCTCATTGTTATTTGGTCCTTTCCTCTCATGCTAATGGGCTCTCAATAGGGTAATTACCCCCTTCCTCACCTTTTGTATAGAATTTGGATGCTAATGTCTCCTTGACTAATTTAAGTAGGAAGAAAGTTCCTCCTAAATCACTTCCCCAAACTCATGTTTGAGCATTGAGAGAGAAGCCAACCCATTATATGCCTAACATTATCTAGGTAGGACCTCGGGGATCCCAAATATTTTTTTTTTTTGTTGTTGTTGTTCTTTACACCTTGGCTTTTATTGTTCCTCACTTTTGGTTGTGTTATTTCTCTATTAGATCTAGCCATATTGGGCCTTTTTTTCCTTGCCTTTTGGAAGCTTTGGTAAGGTTTAAGACCCCATTTTTCCATGTTATTTATTATTTTAAATTTTGGACAATAGTCTGAGCCCTTTCAAAATCCCTTCTTACCTTAATTAAAACAATAAAGTGCAATAAATAATTAGAACACAAAAATAAACAATGGAATGTCAAGAGGATTGATGAAGATGTGGAAAATGGTGGAGCCAATATAAATAAATATAATTCACACCATTGTTGCACAACAATATTAAAATCATACAAAAAAGATATTGGTTTATTCATGATGATTTTACATTGATTTGCATTGGCCAATATAGCCTTACATTTCTCATATCAAACCAACTAAATTACTTATGTTAATAAGTATCAAGAAAGTAATTATTATTTTATTATCTACTAACTATTACCTAATAGTAGGAATCAACATTATGGAGCTCTCTTCAGGTGGTCCAAATTTTTTTTAAAATTCCTTGAAGGCAGAAAATGTTGGTTCACCTCCTGATGGTAATGGTGGTAGGTGTGTTGATGAGTTTGTTGAAGATGCAAATTTGTCAGTCCACAATGGTGTTGTTGGTAATGATGGTGGGTCCTCTTTAGTCTCTTTTGTTTCAGACTCTTTGTTTTTTGGGGATGGTGTTCACTTCATGCCTTGTGTGGGGGCCTTTTTTAGTCCTCTTAAAGTGGGCTTGTACTCTTCTCCTTTTCTGAAGATTCTTGAGAATGTTTCTGCCAGGGAAAGACAAATGTGTGTGGGGGTCAAGTTTGATGAACCTAGTTGGTCTAATATTTTTGGTGCTAATCCCAAGGGTAAGAGTTATTCTCCTCTGGTTAGCTTTTTGGTGAACCTTGCTACTAGGGAGTACTTGATGTCTATTCCTGACTGTATCATTGAGAAGTAGTTGGAATCAATGGACTTATCCTTGGTTGGGAAATTTATGGGTCCTCATCCAAACATTGAGTTGGTGTGTGATCTTTTCTTCAAGAGATGGAGGCTGAAAGGTCAAGTGGATGTTGCAGTGATGGCAAGGGGTTTCTTTTCATTTTCCTTCAACTATGAGGAGGATATGGTTAGTGTTCTTACTGTGGTCCAAAAATGATTGGAAAATCATCATTGCTCCTAAAGAAATGGGAGGTTGGCTTTAACCTAAGTTTTTTCTCATTCTCTTCTTCCCCTGTTTCGGTTCACCTCTCAATTCTTCCTTTGGAGTTCTGAGATGAGCAAGTTTTCACTAGAATTTCAAATACTTTTGGGAAGCTTCTTTGTATTGACTAGATGATGGCTTCTCGAAAAAGGCTGGTGTATGCACATTTATGTGTGATTATTGATCAATCTATGGATTTTCCTAATAATATATTGATAAAATCTAAGTTAGGGGGTTGGAACCAAGTGATTGAATACAAGTATATTAATTTGGCTTATTTTCATTGTAAGAAGGTTGGGAAATTCCATTCTAAGCTGCCTAAATTGACTCCTACTAAGCCTCTGAAAGAGTGGAAGGAAAAGGAGAATTTGAATGAGGGGCTGAAAGTGGATGATGGCAGATTTTTTTTTCCCTTTGGAGCAATTTGTGGGTCTGGAAGAGAAGGAAGGTGCCTCAAATAAGGTGGAGGAGGTTTAGGAGAAGATTCATGAGGCTCAAGTGGATTCAAGGAAAGATTTCCATGTGAAGGTGATAGTTATGATATCCAATGTCCTGACTCCTCATGAGGATGATCAGGTCCTTGTAAGGGATGCACCTATTTTGGAAGAAGGGGAGATAATTGCTCGGGTGGAGGGGAACTCTCTAAGATTGACAGAGGAGTCAAGAAGTGGAGAGGATGCTCTAGTGGACAAAGGTAGGGGAATGAAGCCCTCTAAGCTGGTGGATTCTGCTTGTCCTAAAAATGTCCTTAATTCTCTTGTTAAACCAAATGTGGTGCTCACCTCTTCTATCATTGGGGATGACATGGGTATCTCTTTGCTTGTGAAGGAACCTCCTTTCTCTCCTATTAAAACTAGGAACAAGAAGAAACATACTTCACCTCAGGGTGTTTCAACCAGGAACCGCCAAAAAGATGATTATGGCTAAGAGTCGAGGGGTAGGGGAAGACCCTCTCTGCAGTAGCATAGGGAGAAAGAAAGAAAAGAAAAAATTGATGATGGTTCTAAAAAATCCTTGTTTGAGATGTGCTTGAACGACGCATCTCAGGATTTCCTATGAAGATTATTTCATGGAATATTAGAGGGTTGAACAACCCTCATAAGCAGGATCTCCTTGCTAATTTGGTAAGGGATCATAAACCAGATATCATTCTGATTCAAGAAACTAAAATGCCTATGGATAGGCTAGAAAGTTTAAAGAAAAGGTGTTCAAAGATTGTGGAATTCATGGCTTTGATGCAGAGGGAGAGTCTAGTGGTGTGGTGACATTTTGGAATTCAAAGGTGGTGATTGGGAGGATTTTTTTTAGTGAATCTAACCATATTGCAACTTCTTTTCATCATATTAGGGATAATTTTTCATGGATTGCTTCTAACATTTATGCTCCTAATGTGAAGATTGCTTGTAAGTGGTTCTAGGGGAATCTAAATTCCTTCAATGTTCACCATCCTACTGATCATTGGTTGGTTATGGGTTACTTCAATACTCCTTTGAGTTGCTTAGAAAAGTTGGGGGGTTGCCAGGTGGATGATGAGAGTAGATTTGATTTGATGTCATTCATCAATTATAATGCTTTGTTTGATGTCAACTTGCAAGGTGACTCCTTTACCTAGTTAAACCATAGAGTGGGTGATGTGTTGATTCAAGTGAAGTTGGACAGGGCCCTCCTTTCTCCTAATTGGATGATCCATTATTCTTGCTCCCTTTTTTCCCTCACTAGATTGGGGTTAGATCACTTCCCCATTTATTTATCGGCTAACTTGGTTTGTAGAAGGCACTCCTTCCCTTTTTGGTTTGAAAAGATATGGGTTTCTCACCCTAATTTTAATGATAATCTTTTAGCTTGGTGGGATATCTAGGTTGATGGTATGGTGGTGTATAGAATTTCTAAGAAGCTTGCATTGGTAAAGTCTAATGTGAGGGTCTAGAATAAGTCTTCCTTTGGGCACATCTTTCATGAGAAATCCTATAGTAAGGAGGAATTGGACCTTTTGCAACAATATATTCAAGATTTGGGGTATAATGCTAATGTGGCTAATGAGGAGAGTTTGCTTTTGTCTTGTTTGCATAATATTATGGCTAAGGAGGAAGAATTTTGGTATTAGAGATCCCGTGTGGTTTGGATCAATTGTAGTGATAGGAACATGAATTTTTTCCATATTACTACCTTGAAGAATCAAGCCTCAAATAGGATTAATTATATTTGTCATAGTGTTGTGTTGATTGAGAATGATGGGGAGATCTGACAAGTGGACTCTACTTTCTTTGTTGATCTCTTGTCTAACAATTGTGTTCTTGTTTTGGCTAGTCAAGACTAGGCATTGGATGTTATTCCTAGAAGTGTGTCTAAGGATTTAAATAATATATTGTGTAGTATCATTTATGTTGAGGAGGTTAGTAGGTTGTCTTCTCTTTTGTTGGGAATAAAGACCCAGGCCCAAATGGCTTTCCCATGTTCTTCTTCCAAGAATTATGGTTGATTTTTTCTAAAGATGTGGTGGATGTGACTAAGGAGTTCTTTCGTAGATGTAATTTGTTGAAGGAGATACATTGCACCTTCATTGTTCTTATCCCAAAGTTTCCTAGTGCCTTGACCTTTAATGAGTTATGTCCTATTAGCCTTTGCAACTCTATCTATAAAATCTTTTCAAAGGTTTTTGCTATAAGGTTGCAGAGGGTTCTCCCCTTGATTATTTTGTAGCAACAGTGTGCTTTGTTTATGGAAAAAAATCCTAGATCCTATCATCATTGTTCATGAAAATATCCACTCATTGATGGTTAATAAGAAGGTTGGTTTCTTGTTGAAACTTGATCTTCTAAAGGAATATGATGGGGTGAACTGGCATTTTTTGGCTAAAGTTTTATTTTCTTTTGGCTTCTCAAATAATTTCTTAAAGTTGATCTTGAGTCTCATCTCGATGGTGTCTTTTCTATTTTGGTGAATATATTTCCCTTTGATTTCTTCAGAAGCACTAGGGAGGTGAGATAGGGTGATCCCATTTTACCCTTCCTCTTCATAATTCTAGTTGAAGCTCTTGGGAGATCTCTTCAACAACATGTTTTTATTGGTGTCATTAAGGGACTTCGTCCTACTTCATCCTCTCCCCCCTATTTGCATCAACAATTTTTTGATGACATGATTATTATGGGAGAGTCCTCTTTGGTGGAAGAAAAATCAATCAAATCAGTCCTATAGAGTTATGAAGTTGCCTCTAGTCAATTGGTGAGTCTTCCTAAGAGAACGTTTTTTTCCTCAACAAACTAGATAGAAGGAATGTCAAAATTGTTGGTATTCTTCAATGCTCTATTGGAACCTTGCCTTCAATTTATTTGGGTCTAACTCTTGGTGCTAACTATGTCCCTAATTCATTCTAGAACGGTCTGATTGATAAGTTCAACACTAAGTTGTCTAAATGGAAAGGGACTCTCCTTAGTCAAGCTGGCAAGTTGGTTTTAATTAAATATATGTTGTAGAATTTGCCAGTGTATTCTCTTAGCCCTTTCTAGATTTTGTGTAAATTCTAGGAAAAGATTGAAAGTATTCAAAAATGGTTCTTATGGTTTGGTGTGGAGAAAAAGAAAAGAATGAGCCTGGTTTCCTGAGAGGAGGTGTGTAGTTCTAAAGGCCATGGTGGTTTGGGTTTTAGGAAAGTTAAGGTTTTAATTCTGCTCTCATGGTGAAGCAATTATGGTTTCTTCTAGCTGGGGAGAAGGATTGGATAGTTATTCTTGCTTCTAAATATCTCTTTGAAGTTGATAAGTTTAGGGACTTCTTAAAGGAATATTGCATTCCTCCTTCAGGATCTCTCTTTTGGAACTCCTTTGTCAGGGTTAGAAGTGTTGTGTTTACTAGTCTTCAATGGTTAGTTGGAAATGGTAGGGATATCCTCTTCTCGAATGATTGGTGGATTGGTCATGGTCCCCTCTGAGATACTCGTTGAGCGGCTCCCTTTAGGGATCTTTGTGTTTGGGAATTTGGGGTTCTTGTTGTTGATTATATTGTGGATGGAGCATAAAGAATAATTCATGAAGAGTTTTAGGAGTTGGAGACTCTTTATGGTGTTCTTACTCAGTTTCATATTATTGTTACTCTTCAGAGGGACTGAGTGGTTTGGAGGCTACTCTTGCAAGGTTATTTCTTAGTGGCTTCTACTTTTCATTCACTGAATATTACTGTGGTCCCGCGTCCTCCTTGGGCTCTTGTGTGGACTTCAAATATGATTCCTAAGATCAATATGTTCTTGTGGTTATTGGTGCAGAATAAAATCTTGACCATTAACAATATTTGGAAGAGAAGCTTCTCCTTGCCTAATAAATGATGTCTTTTTGAGGAGGATTCAAAGGACAACAATGATTTGTTTATTGGATGTAGATTTTCTTAGGAGGTTTAGTTGTGTGTTCTAAATATTTGGAAGGTGGATTGGATCTTCCCTTCTTCTGTTTGGGAGCTTTGGCTCCAGTGGAAGCCTCCCACCTCCAACCCCTCTCTGGGTCTACTTTGGTCCCTTATTCTTCCTCATATTGTTTGGGGCCTCTAGAAGGAGAGTAATATAATTTTTTGGGAAGTTTCCCTTTCCCTAATTTCCTTATTTATCAAAATCCTCTCAGCCATTAAGGAGAATTTTATGCAGTTTGTTGCTAAATCTAATGTCCCTGGCCAGGTGGTGTGGTTTTTTATTATGATATGTGGGTGGCTTATCAATGTAAGCTTTCCTTTGACATTTCCAAGCCTTTGAAGAAAGCCAAGTTAGTTAGAGAAGGGGTTATTTGGTATTCTCCTCCCCTTGGGTGGTTTAAAGTAAACTTGTATGGTTCTACTAAAGGAAATCTAGGACCTTCTAGTTGTGGGGGAGTTTTAAGATCTATCATAATAGTAGGCTTGTTTCAACGGTGGCAATCCCTTAGGGGATCCAAACAAACCACTTTGCTAAAGCTACGATAGTCTATCATGGTTTAAAATTGGCTAGGGAGAAGGGGGTTTCCAAAGTTTGGGTAGAAGGGTATTTGTTGAATATTATTAATTTCCTAAGGAAAATTTCCCCTCCCTCTTGGTTTATTGAAAGACTTATTATTGATTCTCTCTCCATGCTAAATGACTTTGATGAAGTGTATATTTTCCATGCCTTTTGAGAGGCTAATGAGGTCATGGATTTTTTGGCTAACCTTAGCATTTGTTTGGCTAGGTTGTGGGAGGTTAATGATAACTTTTAGGTGGAGCTTATTTCCTTTTCTTAATAATGATAAGACCTAATGTTTTGAGGGGGTTCAATTCTTCAGGTGTTCTTAAGGGATGGTGATTTAATTATTACCATATTATGTTGATTAGAAACTTAATGGTAGTGACACTCATTAGAATTTGTGGGAGGATGAATTGTATGTTCAGGAGGGGTCTTTCCATTATTTTTTTATGTACCTTGAAATGTAGGTTTGTACGCTTTTTGGTTGCATTTTTCTCTAATACCTTTGTGGTAATTTTCATTTTCCTTTTTCAGGGTTTCTTTCCTATGAAGTGCTTGGTGCCATTGAAGATGGGAGGTGAAATATGCAATACTGAGCCCTTTTCATGTGATGAGATTAAAGCTAATGAGGATGTGTGGAAGATTTTACAGAAAGGTGGGGTTACACCATTCTTAGAGAAGATACATGGGTATGAGTCAAATTTTTTCCAAGATTTTTTTGATGCTTAGCATGGCTAGGTGAATTGAGTCTATTTTGTGTGCACATAACTATAAATGAGGAGTTGATTGCAAAATTAATAGGGATTTCAACTCAAGGGCGAAAATTATTTAGAGAGATATTTGTTGAGGTGGCAAAATTGAATTTTCTGAGAGACAAGGAGAAGGCTAAAATGGTCAGACTTCAGTGTGGGGGGTATGATCGTTCCAAAAATAAACTTTTATTGGTGAGGTGGCCATGGTTTCGATGCATTAATTCACCCTCGACAGGAGGTACATGACTCTTTATGGGAACCACTTTGTGTTGTTAAATCACTTTCGACATGGTATGCTTGTATCGTCCCCTTTCTATCTTTTGTTTTCTTTATAGAATGGCATTTTGGACTTTAGAAAGAATCTAAAAAATCCCTATTTGCATGAGGGTTTGATGTTTTTTAATTATGGAGCATATAAAAGCTAGATATATGTGATTGTGTCCCATGTTCTTGGTAAGGACGACACGGCCAAGAAGAAGGCTAAGATTGGTTGGAATTTTCAATTGGAGGAAGAGGAAGAGGATGTGGGTACAAAAACTAAGGATGAATCTTTTTCTTGGTCAAACGGTTACCATATAGACCTAGATTATACCCCATCCATTGGAGGTAAGAAAATATTTTCTAAAAAGGCTAAGCCCTTTTCTTCATGATAGAAACACAAGATTTAGGTTGCTTTCAAAGAGGTGGGTTTGGAAGGGAATCAAAGTAAAAGGAAGAATTTGAAGCAGGGTCCAGTGAGTTCCCATGTTGTGGTGGAAGATTTATAGGATAAAATTGGGGTTAACAAGGTTTTTTGAGTTGGAAAAATTTGTTAATGAGGAAAATATTCAGGATGGTGATTGAGATGGGGGGATCCTAACAATTGGGAAGGCAAATAATTTTGTTGATTTAGAGAACTCCCCTAGTGTGTTGGTTTCTAAAGATAAAGGAAAAGAAAAGGTTGTTATGACTAATGGTTTCCAAGAAGAAGACCTTTCGATGAGTTACCACCAAGGGAGGGGTTTGTATTGGGGTGCGATGGATTTTACTCAGGCTTCTGGGTTGGTAAATGAAGGGGAATTTATCTTTTCTAATCTGCTTATGTGGCTAGTTCAAGAGGTTCAAGACCACCATGGCAAGTATTACACGATTTCTCGTTGCAACATCTCGACCATGAGAATCTTAAGGGAGAAGGACTCTATTTTTATTATGGTTAGGGAAGTAAATTCTAATCTTGGCTTTATGGTGGAGGATGTTGTTAAGTTGAAGAGTGACCATGGTCCAAGGCTATCCACTATGGAAAGGAATTCCCCACAGATGTGTAAATATATCAATGCTTTGATTAACCTTAGCAAGGATAAGCTTGAGTCCTCTACCAAAGGTTTAATCTTATTGAATGAAAAATATAGGGAATGGATTGGTAAATCCTTGTTTAATGATCTGACAAAACAGGATGGTGATGAGGACAATGAAATGGGTAAACAGGCTGTTGATTTGGGGACGAGGTTGAGTGTCCATACTTAGAGAAAAACAAAAAAATAAAATGTTGTGTCGATGTAGGATGTCGAAGAAATCATGGATATGCACAATAAGGTGATATCAAAGGATTTGGAAGCATCTAGGATGTTGAAATAACTTCTTTAGTCACTACTTTTTTTATATTTCGTTTTGCTTTTGGATTTTTTTGCTTTCTACGAATGGGTGGTTGATTGTTGTTTAACCATCCTATTTGTTTTTTGGTGGGGAAACTTACTTTCTTTATCTTTGTGATGACTTTTCTCTTGTTCATGGTTTCAGGGCCCCTTCAAAACCCGTTTTATACTAATTAAAAACTATTACCTAATAGTAATTTATAAATTAAAATTCACATATTCATTTATTTATTATTATTTAAATAAACTATTAAAATATAACTATTATGTAATATTCCAACATGCTCTTGCATTACATCAATGTGAACAAAGGATGGAATACTACAAGGACTAGACACAATAGTCCTTGTGGAGACTTTGATGAAGCGCCTTCACTAATTCTCCTCACACACCCAAGAAGCACCAAATTGAATCCATAAATAGATCTCCTAAATTTTCAAACCTACAAAAGATCTCTAAAACATGAGAGAACATAAAATATCTCCATCCTCACATAATTAGAGAAAAAAATCCTATGAAAGTCTATATCTTCTCCAAGTGTGTCAAAATTCCTCCTCTATTGCTAAACATAAGATAAAAACTCTCCTTTGAGAGTCCACATCTCCTCCAAGTGTGTTAATAGCCCTCTTTCAGTATTGTGGGAATTGATCCCTCCTCTATTGTACAAAACAACCTCAACCACTATAGATATATTTACTACACCCACAAGCTCTACCAATATGCTAATCCACCCTAGTTCTATGAAGGAACAAAAATGTGAAGTGGTGCTTCTCCTACAATGAGTAATCTTTGAGTAATAAGTTAGCTCAAGATGATAAAATACCTTTGTCCTCTAATGCCTTCAACCTCCAATGTCCTTGTTACATTTTATCTATATAATATCACATGTGAACCTCTAAAATATCAATTAGATGTAACATGGATGGAAAGAATACAAGTACTATATGTAATCATGTTTAAATGAAAAGATAATTGGTGTTGTAAAATGCACCCTTATAATAAATCTCTCCAAATATAAAATAGATTATAATAATGTTCTTACTCCAAAGAATTCATGAAACAAGTTTGTAATCACAACCTCCTCTCTTTGCTCCATGCAAGATAATAAGAACTCAAATATAATATATAAATATCTCAATATATTAAATCCTCTAGTGTGGTGATTGGCAACAAAATTACTAAGGGTGGGAAAGGGAAAGAAGAATATATGATTGTATTAATATCCTTGTAAAAATTCCTTTAAAAGTTAGATTGGATGCCCAAAAATGAATCTTAATTCCCAATAATTAATTTTTAGTGCCCAACCATAAATTTTAAACCCCTAACAATAATTTTACACAACCATGGATGGTTTTACATGTCCAACAATGGTTTTAAATGCCTAGCACTATTTTTAAATTCCCAATACCATGTTCAAATGCCTAACAATGCATTAACACTTTAAGACACCAATTTTGAATGCCCCAACATTGAATTGGAATTCTCAGTCATTGATTTAGAAGACCAAAAATATATAAATTGCAGCAAAATAAATTTGAATAGATAGCAAATGGAATTTGATACCTTTTATTTTTATATTTAAAATTCATCTTCAAATTTGGATGTAACAAGAATATTATTCTCCTATTGTTTAGCAAAATACTAATTATTGATCATCATTTTTATAATCTACAATAACACATTACTCGAAATCAAAGATGCTTTGATACCACGTGGAAAATGGTAGAGACAATACAAATAAAACAAGATCACACCATTATTGCACATCAATACTAAAATCATAAATATAAGATATTGATTTATTTAAGATGATTTTACATTGATTTGCATTAGGTAATATAGCCTTCCATTTATTGTATCAAACCAACTAACTTACAAGAATACCTCATAAAAAACTAATTAATATTTTATTATCTACTAACTATTACCTAGCAACTGGAACCCAAACAAACCACTTTGCAGAAGCTTCTACAACCTATCATGGTTTAAGACATACTTAAGAGAAGGGGATTAGAAAATCTAGTTGGAGGGAGATTCTCTAAATGTTCTTAATTGTCTTAATAAGGTCAATCCTCCTTCTTGGTTGATTGAGCATATAATTGAGGATTCTATCTCCATATTAAACTCCTTCAAATATTTTTATGTCTTCCATGTTTATAGAGAAGCCAATTGCTTAGCTGAATTCCTTGCAAATTTGGGAGTGTCCTCTCCTAAGCATTGGGACTTTAATGACTTAGTCCCCATCCTAATTCAAACTCTTATTAAAAATGATAAAAAAAAGTCACATTTTTTTCATGTTGGATGGTGGGTTAGAAGTTAGAGGTGATAGCTATCACCTCATAATTGTCTCTCTGATATGAAAAGACTTATGGATTGCTGTAAATATCTTAGAAATTGTGATAGAGATTCAAGAAAATTCTTGAGTATTATGGCCATGATGACACTTAGTAGTACTATGGTTTTTAGTCTTACACACTTTCTAGGTGTTCTTTTCCTCCTCTCTTTTTGGAATCTTCATTTTCTCTTGTCTTCTTTCTATCTCAAGAAGGAAGCTATAATCATCTGTGTTATGTTGATAATGGGAGGTGATAGGTGTAGGACAAAGCTTGTTACTTGTGAGGATTTGATAGCTAATGGATTAGTCTAGGGAATCCTTGAGAAGGGAGGGGTTACACCCTTTGACGAAGCTTGTTACTTGTGAGGATTTGATGGCTAATGGATTAGTCTGGGGAAACCTTGAGAAGGGAGGGGTTACACCCTTCTTGTTGAAGCTACATGGTTTCAACACTTAGATTTCTCTAGAGTTTTTTAATGTGTGGAATAATAATATGTTGAGAATTTTGGGGGTGGAGATTAATATTACTAAGGATTTTATTTTGGACGTTACTAATCTTCCCACTCAAGGAAGGAAATTTTATAGTGAGAGGTCAAATTCCAAATAGGAGATGGTTGCCTTCTTGAAAGAATATGAAAAAGGGAAGATTAAGTTGGGGTGTGGAGGTTATGATTGGCTATCTATAAAGCCAATTTGGAAAGAGGTGGTGATGGTGATCATGTGGTTCTTCACCTTAGATAGTAGGTTCTTTATCATTTATGGTTATAATTCCATTCTCCTCAACCATTTTAAACATAACAAGTTTGTGTCATTTCCTTTTTATCTACTCTTGTCTCTAGAAAATGGCATCCTAGAGTTTAGAAATAACCCGAATAACCCCTATTTGCATGAGGGGTTAATGCTCTTGATTGCAGACCATATCAAATCTAAGTATGTAATTGAAGCTCCCAAAGGGAACAAAGCCCGTAAGCTTAAGGATTTCCCTCTAATTTTGAAATGGGTGATGACTTTGATGATTATGAAGAAGAGGATGTTGGGTTGGGTTCTTTTGAGGAGTACTCTAGACCTAAGGAAGAATCTATTAATCCATTCAGGAAAGAAGCCAAGAAATAGGCTTCCCCGTCTTGGTGGCGGGTCACACATTGATTGGTAAATGGAGGCTTCTCCTCCAGTTGGGGCCAAGAGTAAAGTCTCTGTCAAGGTGAGGAAAGGGAGTTAGAGTTCAAAGAAGGTAGATTCGTTCCTCCATTCTAGAGTGAAAAGGAGGATTCTAGCAGGGGAAGGTGAGAATAGGAAAGTGGAGAAGACCTTTGCTAGTAAAATTCCCTAATGTTCATTTTGACAGGGCTTTACCATAGAATTTGCAATGTTATTTTTTTACTCATGGAAAAAATTCATGTATAAATAGGGAGCAAGAGGATGACCTTTGGCATAGGCTGACATGTCAAATTTGAATTTGGAAATGTTTTAGTGAGTCAATGTCAAAATCAAGATCACATCACTCAATACAAAGTCTGAATCTTACAAGTGTCTTTCTTTTCATGCATATGGGTGGGACACTAGATTTCCATACTAGGCTCCACATGCCACACACACATTTAGAAAAAAGTGAATAATAAGAGGTCCCTTAGCTTAGGAATTAAATCCATTTTTCAACATTGAGAATTTTTTTTAACATAGAATCATTTATAAGGTTTGTAGGGCAATATCCAACATATATATTTATTTGGAGGTAAGGCCAAGGATAAAAATTATCCTAAAATATAATATGGGAGTGGACACTAAAGAAAGCACCATATAGAGCATGAAATTATGCTTGACCCATCAAGGAGAATAATTTAAAATACTGCATTTACACTTTAGTGGGTGCATGACACTACGTGCATATGCAAGCTAAAGTATAGGGAAGTAAATATTGGAAGAAAATAATCATGTAAATGATACCCAAAAGGATATTGTATAGGATGTAGAACATCACCAATTGAGAGGATGAAGCCCCCAGTGTAGGAACCTAAAATACCACAGTGTTAGGAACCACATCCTCCAAAACTACTTTCTCAAAAAACTCAAATCATTTGGTAACAAAAATACATGTGTTAATCCATAAAAAATCTAAGGAAAATGAGAATTTCATCTAAAGAGAAATTTAAGGGTAGATATATTCCCCCTATTTTTGCTTGATTTTATGGATGTAAAAACATGGTACCAATCTTTCCACTATGAATTTCTATAGGATTGATAAAAAATTCTTTGGTATAGTGATTTGATAAAATAACACTGATACAAAAAGCATTTGGGAAAAAAGAGGGTAGAACTAGGATTCCAACACAACCAATGATGTGAAAATCAAATTTTGTACGCCCAAGTTATGAAAGTTTGAATGAAGAGTTCTTAAAGAAAAGGGTAAAAAAATGTTTTATTTTTCATTTTTACTATAAATAGTAACCTTTTAAAATTTTACTATTCAAGAAATGTCATAACTAGTCAAAGAATTTATCCATTTGGTAAATACAATTGGTTGGATCCTTACCATTAAACTTTCTCATAACCAACATGGGTATGAATTTCCTAGGCATAAGATTATAAAGGGGTTTTCATCCTTGAAATTTTAGTCAAGCCCAAAAAATCATGTCCAACAAGAGTATTATCTTTCACTTTAATAGGTGAATCTTCTGCCTTATACTTTATCCCTTGAATAAGTGTGTCCAAATTCTTAAAAAAAAATCATTTATCTCATTCATAATTGATTAAATTTCACCCTTAACCTTGTTATTTCATCATTAGGGTTAATATCCTCAATTTCTACATCATCCTTATCTAAATGTTGCCCAAGTGTGGTAGCATTATTTTTTCCTCTTGTTGTGGGCCCTATCATGATGTTTTTTTTGTAAAAAATCACCCAAACAATTTTAAAATAATATAGTTTTATTCTAACATACTAGGGCTTAGATTATAATTTCTTAGAAAAATATCCTAAAAATTAGGTGGTTTACAACTTTGAGAGTGAATTCATTAGAAGCCATAATTCTAAAATAAATCACTTAATTCTTCTCCAATTATTCTAAAATTTGTACCCTATGAATCTCCCATATTTCTTAAAAAATCCACTAAAAATCAACAAAAAAATCACCAAGATGTGGGAGATATTTACCTTCCAAATAGATTGGATAGAAGCCTTAATTCTATAATAAATCTCTCAATTCTATTCCAATTCCTCCAATATATGGATTGTATTTGTTTCAATACGTTATTCAAAAATACTTTTAAAATAAATATAAAAAATACCAAAATATAATAGATATGCACTTCGTAAAATGACCTCCAAAATCGAGAAGACATCTTACCTTCACATTGTCAAGATCATGCTCTAATACCACTTTTAATGAAATAACTTGCATATTATAAGATATAATATGAAATATGCCACAAATACTTGATAATAGTTGAGATTAACAAGCCACTTTAAGGAGGAAAACCTCCAAATATCTCCAATAAGAATAAAATTCATAATCAAAAGAATCAATAAGACTCACTACCTCTTATATATATCCTACTTATTCTTAGGATATCACCTTGGTCGACTTAGATAACCCTATAAGCCTTAGATTGACCTAAATAACCAAATGAAAATATTTAATAATGGTAATATATGAATGGTAAGATTTAGAGGGGTAGATGATTAGCTTTATGGAATGTTAGATGAATTGAATAAAGGATTGTAATTTTATGGGACGTATGTGTTCATAGGTATATCAGATGTGGAGGCTTGAGAGATGTATGGAATGGATGAGGATATTTGAGACTTAATTATGGGAATACATGCTACAACATGGCTATATGGAATGGGTGATTGGAAAAGTGGATTCCTATATTGCAAGTCATATGTTGATGAGTGATTGTTGAATAGAGGTATGGAGGGTTGACTTGAAATAATTGGGATGAATACTTATTGTATAAAAGCATCAAGTGTTTGTGGTATGGGTGTTTTTTGACTAGTACATTTGATGAAATTGTTACTTCTAAGTATTTTGATAAGGTGGTGGTTGTAATATCTTGCTCCTTAATCAGGGTTATATCAAAATCAGAGGGAAACTTGGCATCATTTTGAGTTAGAAAATAAAATAGTGGTATGCATCTAAAGCAAGAAGACTATATATGTATTTTGTTACATTGAGGTTTTATTGCATTTCTTGTAGTTTGGTTGGTGATAGCTCAAAGGAAACATGAATTTTGTATCCTAAGACTTAAATAACCTCTAAAGAAATGTTTTAGGTGTTTGGTATCCACTTGGGTCAAATGGATGGGAAAGCTTACCAAACTCATGTTGATTTAAAACATTCATTTTTCTCCCTATGTTTGGATTAGTTTGATGATATTCTATGAGCTTCTCATGTTGAGACCTTGTGAAAAGAATACAAATGTTTGAAGACCTTCGTGGATGATATGTAAGGTGAAAGTTGACTATTGGTAGGAATTTGATGGTTTTCTACTTCTTGAAAGATGATTGGACTTAGACAAGGATATGATGATTTATATTTTTTTTATGGTATGATTAATAAATATTGTAGTGTCAAAAAATGTACTCCTTTACATTTTTCACACTATGTTTGCATCCCCTTAATTAATTGCACTTAATTAATCCTTTAATTGGCCCAATTATGCATTCACAAGCCTAATTAATTTCATTTTCTACAAAGGAAACCCACATTTAATTAATTCCTACACTTAATTACACATCCTAGAAAATGTGTGTTCTAGGTTTAGGGACTAGGACCCTGTGAGACCTTCCATTTCATACACCCATTTGACTATCTTTTGATTCGATCATGTTGATACTCTATGTAGTTTAGACTATTTTGGATAATCATTGACATTGGATTCTATGATGGTTTCCTATTACTATGCTTATGAGGATTATATGCATGTGATGTTTTTCTTATTGATATGTTCATGTTTATCTGATTATAATGGTAGGAATGGATAAATGGTTATGATATATGATTGATAAGGGTTAAAATTGAATTAGGTGAATATGAGACTCCTTTATAATGCTATGACTTGATACGAATTGATAGAATATGTTGTTGCTAGATAAAGAGTAATTAAGGATGTTGAACTTATTGATTTAGGAATTGATTGTGTTATTTATATATATGTTAAATTGTTGATTTAATTATGGATTATCTAACATTGGATATATTGACAAGTGGAAATTGAGTGTGCAGGTACAAGCCCATGGCCAATGGGATTGGAGGTAACTAAGGGTACCCAATTTGTGTTAACCAAGTGAAACCCACTATGGTCTATTTGAAGAATGGACCATAGTCTCTATGTTGTATTTTATTTTGTGATTAAAAGATTTAGTGTTGAATTTTGTGACCATGCTTTAAAGTCAATTAAACTTTTGATGAGGGTTTTGGGACATTTTGGGAATTCCTTTATTATGTTGAATTTAAATTTGTTTTTGAGGATTTAAAAAAGTTGAATTAGTCCTTAGAATGGGTTAATTGACCCTAATTTAAACCCTATGATGGTTACCTATGGGTTAGGGGTCAAATCATGCTCAAAAATTTTGAAAATTGCAAGTTGTGACCCTTCTTAATTAGCCATTAAGAAGGGTGACGGATTTTAGGGGATGAGATTGGAGTGTTAGCTCCAAAATCTCATTTATGAGATTTGATACCTTTGTTGAGTGTTGAACACTCTTTGGCCTTTCACTTTCCTAAGAGTTCTCACACATGTGTGAGAAATTGTAGGGAGGTGTGTCCATAGGAGGGAATGGGAGAGTGACATGTTTCACTCTCTCCTCCAAGGGTTTCCAACCCTTGACTCCTATTTCTATCCTTTGGAAAGCTAAAGGAAGGGTTCCCTTTCTTTTGAGCAATTTTAATTTTTTCTTGATTTGGAGAAAAGAGGAAGGAGTTGGAAAAGCTCTTCTTCAACTTGATATTTGGAAGCTTGCACAAAAAGGTTGGTCTCAAATCCTTCTTTTTGTTTCATGCAATGGTTGTTTGAATGCTTGTTATTCTTTTTGAATGTTTTTTTTTATGTTTGTTGTTGTTGTTTTGGTGGGATGGGTGTTTGATTAGCTCATCTTCAAGGAGAGTGAGCAATGCATGTGTGGGATAGAGAAAGGTAGCACCTTCTTGGGAGTTTCTTATCACTTTGGAAAATGGATAGGGTATGAGTACCCATTAAAATGTTGGGTTGTGGATAGGGTATGAGTACCCACTAAAATGATGGAGGTTTTGGATGGTTGGATTGGTGATATATGGTAGAAGGGTGTGAAGGGAGAAGGGAAATAAAGCCCCATTATATGTATTGAATGGATATGAATATTTGTAAAAAGCCCAAGATCAAGTGCACCTTGTCTCTCCCTTAAGAAATCCATGAGTGGACTTTCTATGTGTGTTTTAAAAGCCTTGGGAAAAAGGGTTTTGTATACTACACGTATTTTCATTATTGGTTATTGTTTGGAAAATTTTTGTGATGTGTGTACCTGGTATCTTGGTTACCTCCTAGCTCGAGGGGTGGTTGATTTTCCAACCCAAGGTTGGGAGGTGAGTATACCCGAATGGCCATGAAAGAAAGTTGCACTATGTGAATACTTGCAGGTTGAAAGAAGTTGCTATGTTGGAAGAGTTTTGTTGCGATGCTTGTCCTTGTGTTTAAAGTTATTTTGAAAGCTAGATATGAACAATGGAAAAACATTTTGCATGTTAAAGGAACATTATGAGTAAATCTGTAATGAAAATGCAGTGTCTAATAGTTTTGTTTGGAAGTTGTAAAATTTATATCACTGTTGTACATTTCATTGAGACTATGCTATGAAAATATTGTGGAGATTAAAATTCTTGTCTTTTCTAAACTATGCCGAAGATAAAGCTTATATATTGTTGTTTGAAAAGATAATGACTGCCTATATGTATAAAATATGTAAGGAAATAAAAAAAGATTTAAATAAACTGTTATGCTCAAGATACTCTCTGTTATTAGAAGCCTAGTGATTAAAATGATACTCTATCTTAAACTAGTTGCTTGAATGTGGTGAATAATGGATAGATGTATTAGTTTGTGAAATCTCTGTGAAAATATGTACTAGTTCATATTAGACTGCAATGAAAGTATAATATTCTGGGTTTAGGAAAATACTGAAGTAAAAGTTTGGCATATGTTGCATCTAGAATGATGCATTTGGCTGAAATTATTGGAATCTTGTAGCTTCCTTCTATTTCTAAATGAAATAAAATATCTAACTATGTGTGAGAGAATGTTGGGACCCATCGTTTATGTCACCTAATTATTCATAAGTTGTTTGAGTTTATTTTAGAATTAAAATGACTGTAATGGAGGGCTCCCTTGTTGGATAGAGTGGCAGACTTGTTTGGACCTATTTATTTGTATTAAATATTCCCTTAGAACTCTTTGAGATTATAGATTTAGTTTTGTATAGCAAAGAGTTTCTTGTGCAAGAAAAAAAATCGTTAAAAATGTCATCCCTTGAGCTACTTTAATCTCCATACTTGCACTAGATTTAAAACTGCTTGAATAAGACTAACATGAAATGTGCCCTTGTGAATTAGCAATTGTTTAGAAGAAATGGATTAAATAAAATAAAATAAAAAGAATGTTGTAGGATAAAGATAAATAAATTAGTTAATTAAATTAAATGTACTTAAACCCCTTAAGGAGATCACAGCCAGAGGCACAACGGCCTCCCCAAGGCACACAACTCTATGGAGGTTGCAGCTGCTCTAGAGGTTGCTGCATCATGAGGTGAGGCTACCTTATGGGTAAGCTAAATGAAAGGAATAAGCCACCATCTTTCTGAACTCTGAGCAGCCCACCCACCTCTTGTCCTCGCCTTCTGTAGACTCATTGTCTCTTCATCGTTGTCCCTGTAAGAAAAATCAATAGCAGCAAGAATAGATAAACTGAAATAAGAAAGCGATAGCCAGATTAGGGTTGCTTATTTTCTTTTGAAATAGATTCTAAATCCTATAAAAACCATTGTATTCACTCTCGTTGCCTTACTCCACTTGGACAACTCATAAATCATTTATTACCTACTCTAGTTCATGCTTTCATTCTCTAGTTTTCGGTATCACAATTAATAACTTCTTGTTGAGTATTTTCATCAAAGAATATCATTAATGCTATTGGAGACTGACATACAAGCAGATCTAGTTAATCGTAAAAGATTGGACATTTACTGTTTTACTACTCTCTTTTTTGTACGACATTCCTAGAGGAAGTTATTATCTTGGCAGATATAGCTTTAATAATTCAAATAGTAGCTGGGATATCTTTATCTTCTTGGCAGAGTCATGATTCATTGGTGTAGCTTTATTTTATTAGTCTGTCTCACGTATACCAATAGGAATTTATGCTTGCATATTTATTCCAGCATAAAATCATTGCTAGTAGTGGTGGGTTAATAATAAAAGCATGTTATTAATCTGAGCGTAGTTGATAAGAATGCCAACATTTTAGCAAAACAAGAAATTAATAACGAAAAACATTAGGGTGTTAAGAATAGTGTATTGCAACGTTATTGTAGTTAACTGATTATTGTTGTCCAATGGAAAATTTTGTTAGTAGGTGTGTTAATTCGCATATCCATATTTTATAATAGGTTTTTGTATTGGTTTTGTTTTCGTTTATCGCCAAGAGTCACATTTCTTGGTAAACTAATTGGGGTAAATTTGCAATTTAAAAATATATATATATCCTTTTCAATGCATTACAATGGCAGCTAATGTGGGAAAAGAACAACTTAGCCATACGAGAGAAAAATAAAATAAAGAAAAATCACGTAGGTAATATTCACATTAAATTTAGAAATCTCCAACTCATTCTCATGTTTAAATAGTATTTTCTTTAAAAAGAAAATAAAGAGATATCCCACTCTCTTAAATCTTTAATAAAGATTTTAAAAGATCTTAGTAAATCTTGGATAAATATTTTAGTAAATTTGTAAATAAAGATTCTAGTAAATGTAAAATGAAGATCTTAGTAAATTTAAAATAAAGATAGTAGTAAAGTGAAAACCTTAGTAAATTTTAAATAAAAATCTTACTAATTTTAAAATAAAGATCTTATTAAATTTAAAACAAAGATCTTAGTAAAATAAGAGTATGTAAAAAGGTAAAGGTTAAGTATTTCATTAAGTATTTTTATCATGCCTTTAATAATATAAATAAAATTAATATATATATATATATATATTCACTAATAATAAATATATTTTTAAGGAATAATCATAGGAAGTAATTTATTTATTGGTGCATCAATGGTGGAGTTGCACAAGCAATTTCACCCAAAGCGTATAGTGTGCCACCATGCACATGCATGGTTAACAATTGTTTGCGTTATTATACCTTTGTTCAAAAGAAAATTGATAGTTGTGTTTTTTCCATTTGTGTAAAATTTAAGGCATGAAAGACCCATTCGTTCAAGAGAAAATGGGTCTTCCTTAAGTCTCAAGACCCATTTTTTAATATAATTTTAGTGGAATTTTAATGATCTCAATTCAAATTAAAAAAGGTTATCTTGTGATGTTTAATTGTCGGGTAATTAAGGAAACACCTATAAATACAAGATCTTTTATCAATTCAAATCATCTAGCATTAAGGACCCTTTCACATGAGTAATGATTATTGTCAAGAGCATTAGAGAGCAGATTTATTAGTCAATTATTGCAACATTCAAGATCCTATCATGATGTCAAGATTTATGTGTGTTCATGGATGTTTTTTTATTTAACATTGTGATGCAGGTTTCAAGTTTCAAGCAAGCATTCAAGCATCAAATCAAGTGTCAATTCAAGCATCTAATCAAGCCATTTCATGTAAGATCCAATCCTTGGAGTGATGTGGTATAATTTAGTCCTCTAAGGATAGCCATTAAAGGGTTTGGTGAGGTAACAAGTTTGGTCCATTCATCAATTCCTTTATTTTATCATTATCTCATTATCAAGGTTTAATTACCAAACTAGGGTTTGCCCAAGGAAAACCCTTATCCACAAAAAAAAAAACATTTTTTCCTTTCTTTGTGTTTGCAGATTTGCAAGTGAAGAAGGATTGAAAGTTGATCAAAAGTGCAATGTTGCAAAGTTATCAAAGTTGTCAAGACATAGAAACTCACCTACATGTTTTATTTCTAGTTTTTCAATAGTCAAACTTGGTGGAATCAGAAACTTAGATATGGGATTCAAGGACTTCATAAATAATTTTTAGACCCTTGTACAAAGACTCATTTCCCCTTGGGCGAATATGTCCTTTAGCAGAGCTTGGAACCCACTTTTGAATCCAGACAAACATAATCCTAACCTTTTCATATTTTTTGGCTAATGGTTGTTTATGTCAGTGTTATCATAATACTTCATGTTTCAAGTGTTAGATCTCATAAATTTTATTATTAATGCACTTTTATTCTTCTCCCAAAACTATTGTTCAATCATTTATGTCATAAGGAAGTTAAGACAACATAATGTCCAAACCTAGGGTTGACTCACCTTGAGGGTTGAAAGTCAATTCTAATCATTTGTGGCACTATCCCTCTTCCTTATGAACATGGAAAAGGTGTATTTGTGATTAAGTAGAAACCCCCTTTTTTTTTTGGCATAGGTCCCTCATTTTTAGGTCTCCTATTCATCCCCCCTTTTCCTTCATTTCATTTTGGTGAACCTAACATTGTACATCTTAAATTATGATTTGGAAACATTCAAAACTCTAGATCTAGATTTGCATTAATGTTATTTTCATTTTATTTAGGGTATAATTTTGCATGTTTGCATCAATTAAATTCATAAAAAATAAAAAAAAATTATTAATTTTGGATACATCTTGCATTGTACTTGCATCAGGAGTGTCTTTCAGTCATTTAGAATCAAATTTCAGTTCAAGATTGCATTCCAAAAGTTGTCACTTTTCTCACTTTGTTCATTATTTGCACTTGTATTAAGACACCTAAAACTAGAAAATTTCGTCACATAATTCATAGTCTGCAACCTAAAACAAAGAACTCAAACATCAAACCAGAAACACAAACTTTAATTTTTCCAACCCCTGTACAAAGGCCCATTCACCCTTGGGAGAATCTATCCTTGTATAGGTTCTTTTTAAAATTTATGGGCATCATTTTGTCTTTGTTTGCTTCATTTTATTCTTTTGTCAAAATTGTGTTTCAATTTCAAAAAACATAAAATTTTGTACTTTCTTGCATTAAGTTCAATTGTTCAAATTAAGTGCATTATTTGAAATCAAAATTAGCATTAAAAATACATTATTTTTAGATTCTTTTCACCTTAATCGGTCATTTTTCAAATCTAAAATATTGCATTAATATTTGCATTTTAACAACTTCATCATGGATATGTATTTTGGTTAAATATGGGTGTCCTTGAGATCTTTGGTAGACATTTCAAGTTGTGTGTTTGATGATGACCCTAATTAAATTTATCATATTCATGAACCTTCACCTCTTAATGAATGTCCTCGACAGATGGAAATCTTAGGCCAAGATTAAGATAGCATGTAACAATTCACACAAGATTCCTTACACAACTTTGAGAACAATGCATCCTTCTATCCATCCATGCAAATAGCTCCTATAATCCCATCACTTGATATGTTCAACCTTTTACACCTTGAAATTGAATCACAAAGCAACCCTCAAACATCAATCATGAATGAACTTGTTAACAAGGACAATAGTGATACTCTTCTTTCTTATGCTCATCAAGTTATTGATACACCCATTAACTTAGAAGAGACTTCTGGTCAAGGCTTTAAGATCTTAAAAAAATAAGGATGTGACATAACAAATGAGCATTAAATCCACAAACTATTAGAACAAATACCATTTGAGGGTACCAAGGAGTTAGGATACCAAGATCCTCCCCCTACACATATCTTAAGGGGAAAGGTGTTCTCTTTCATAAGATCATTTCAAAAGACCAATTGATATATAACAAGGACAATAGGGTCACCTTATATCCTCCACCTCCACCTCAACAAGTTTCCCAATCAACCAAAATAAAAAGGCCTTACAAAATCAAGAAGTTGCAATTCCCTTGTCCTATGTCCAAAAATTAAAAAAAACTTTACACACACTTCTTAATCAGGGACTTATAACATTACCACCTATCAAGGAAAATCCAAAAGGGAAAAGTACAAACATCTCTCATTTTCAATAACATAGAACTCTTGGGTATATTACTAATGAGTTTCATGCTTTAAATAGAATGATTAGAGAATTTAAACCATTTTCAAATAAATATGATCGTATAATCAATTAGCAATTGATCACTTTGTTCCTTTCCATGTAATAGTTGTAGAGTCATAACATGCTCACTATTACATGTATTAAACTTTGTGCCAATAATTTTCCATATTGAAAGGAGCATCACATCATCACATATAATGGCTCATCCTTGTCCCACACTTAGTGGGGGAAAGGGTTTAGATAGTCTTGTCCTAGTATTGCACTTTTTGTTGTCCCTTTGGCTAGTTATCCACCTTCTATATATGATGAACAAGATTGGGATGCAAATGACTTGCTATAGGTTGACTTGCATGTGCCATACTATTATTTTCTTTGTCTTCTTTTCATGTTCTTTATGATTGCATGTGAATAATATCATCCCCCTCTGTCATGTTGCTTGGCATGTCTTTATATGTTTGTGAACCTAAATTGGATGACCCTTGTGACTCCATTAGTGCAAGGATACAAAGGAAGTGAATTTGTCATGAAATTATAGTTATTTGTATCTACATTCTTCCATATGTCATAACCATTATATTTTCTCTTGTCTTGTGTTTTCCTTTTGGGTATGATGCAATGTATTGAGACATTTATGTCTCTTCCATGTTGACCCAAAAGAATTCTCTTTTTTTTCACTCTCTATGTGTCATTCTTCCTTTATGCTTGCTACTCTAGAGTTATTTTAGGAATGATGATGATTTCGAGCTCAATTATATCACTATAGAAAAGGCATACACTAACCCCAAATCCATGGATCACTTATGTATTATATTAGGATTAAATATGAGGGAAACCTCCTTTCCATGAAATATCTCTATTTTGGAAACATATGCTTGGAATAGGGCTTTCTAAATAAAGCTCTCATGTATTGGTATTTATCCTTTTTCTACTTTAAAGTAATTGCTCACATCATGTTGTTTAGAAATTTCTTTAAAGTGGGGGCATACATGTCCCCACTCAGTGTTTGAATATTCCTTTCAACGTGTGGTCTTCTTACTTCATGTGCCATGTCTTCTTCTTGGTGGAATTGGGTTTTATTTTCTTCAAGAGCATGACCTTTCTTGGCATATGATATTCCTCTTAGTGGTAAGGCTATAGCTTGCATTCCCTAAGGTGTGAATCATTTATTCCTTGACTAGTCTTCTCTTGGTGACATTAAGCACAATGTTCCCTAAGGTGAAACCTTTCATGAACTAAGAAAAACCCCTTTGACTATCTTATCCTATTGCATTTATAACTTTTTCATGTCCAACAAGCATAACACAACTTGCTTGCTAGTAGTTCCTTTTTGTTTTTCATGAGTGTTTGTGAGGGTTTTCAAGTTTTAAGGTAGAATTGATTCATCCCCCTCTCAATTGTCTTGTACATTCAATGATTGGTATCAGAGAAAGGTTATTTGGAAGAAAGCATAACTGCTTGAGGAAGATCTAGGATGGCCCAGAAGAAAGATGTTCCTCTATTTGATGGATTAGATTATGCATTCTAGAGGGAAAGGATGGAAGGTTTTCTAGTTTCTCTTAGATTTAAAATATGGAGGTCTATTGAGACTAGATATACTATACCACAAATGGTTTGAGCATAGATGATGAGATCAAGGCCTATGAAGTCAATGGTAAAGAAAGGTATGCTCTCTTAAGTGGTCTTGCTAATTCTAAATTAGTGAAAGTTATGAATCTAAAAAATTGCTAGAGAAATTTGGTTAAAGTTAGAAATCATTTATGAAGGAGATGAAAAAGTCAAACAAGCTAAGATGTAGAACCTAAAGATCTTATTTGAGAACTTGTAGATGTCTAAAGATAAAAAAAATTACAAGATACATGTAGAAGGTGAATGAATTTTTCAGTTCCATCAGAGGTCTTGGTGGAAAACTTAAAGAACAAGAAGTGGTAAAAAAGGTACTTAGAACTCTTCCCAAATATTATAGTCATAAAGTTTTTGCTATTGAAGAATCTTGATATTTGAGCAGATATACTAGAGATCAGTTGTATGGATCCTTAACTCCTTTTGAAATGAGAGAATTTGGTCCAAGCAATGCAAAAATTGATACTACTTTTAAGGATGGAAAATTAGAGAAGTTTGTGGAATCAGATTAGGAGGATCTTGATGATGTGGAAGCTAACTTTGTTAGAAGAATGAAAAGGGGTACTAGAAAGTAAAGACGTAAGTTTCCTTTCAAATGTTTCAGTTGTGGAAAGATAGGTCATTATGCTTCAAGGTGTCTAAATAGAGATTTGAATGAAAAAAATAAGGAGAACAAAGTTAAGATGATTAAGAAAATTTATTATGTTACAGAAGATGTTAGTATATATGATGATGAATCTGATTATGGGGATGATAAGGATGGTGAATTATTTTTCATGGCTTTAAAAGATGAAACTAATTCTACTAACTTTGAGAGATCTATGAAGGAATGTGCTCCAGAAGCTAGTGCTAATACTGAAGGCACTTGGGTGTCTCATTTTCATGCTATATAGGAGAAGAACTACTAGATAATTGATAATGGATTCTCTAATCATATGATCGTTGATGAGTAGGTTTGTTAAAATTGAAAAATATGAAGGAGGACTAGTTAGGTTTGGTGACAATACATCTGCTAAGATATGTGGAAAAGGTTTGACCAGTTTTGATGACAAGCATAATACTGATGATGTTCTCTATGTTAAGGGTTTAAGACAACATTTTGAGTGTTGGAAAAATGTGTAGAAAAGGATATAGTATTGTGTTTCAGGATGATGGTTGTGAGATCAAAAAAGGCTCTAGAACTATGATTGCTATTGGAAGAAGGATAGATGGAAATGTCTATTAGCTCAAAAGTGTTCATGGTTATTGTTTCATGACTCAAATCAATGAGAGTTGGATATGGCATAGAATAATGTGTGACATCAATTTTGATAGCCTAGTAAGAATAAGTTTAGTTCAAGCTATGAGAGATCTGCCAAAGATTATAAAGCCTATCAATGTTGTCTGTAAGGAATACCAAGTTCAAAGGAAAGAAAGAAGAAGTTTCAAAGTCAAAGAACAATATCCTACCTAACTATTGGAGTTGGTGCATACAAATCTTTGTTTTCCTACCAAAGTAATAAGTCTTCAAGTTGATAGGTATTTCATAATATTTATTGACGATTATTCTAGAATGACATGGGTTACTTTTCTCAAAGAAAAATTAAAAGATCTAGATAATTTTAAAGAATTCAAGGTTATGGTTGAGAATGAAATGGATATGAAAATTAAATTCTTGAGGTTTGATAGAGGTGGAGAGTTCACCTCTAATGATTTCAATATCTTTTGTGAGAATCATGGAATACGAAGGCATTTATCTACCCCTAAGAGTCCTCAGAAAAATGGAGTGGTTGAAAGAAAGAATAGGATTATTCAAGAAGATACAAGGACAATGATGAAAGAATCAAATATATTGGAAGTCTAATAGAGAGAAGCAATCCATACTATTTTCTACATACTTAATAGAGTGCAAGAAACACAAAGACTACCTATGAGCTATGGTATGGAAGGCTTCCTACTATAAAATACTTCAAAGTATTTGGAAGCAATACTATATCAAAAGAGATGAAGAAAACTTAGGAAAGTTTGACTCAATATCTAATGAAGGAATATTCCTTGGATATTCTACTAGTAGTAAAGCTTACCGTTACTACAATAAGAGGCTAAGAAAAATTAGTGATATGAGCAAAGGTATACTAATAGGAAGGAAATTTGTTGAAGAATAAGTAAATGCTTACTTTCTAAATTTGAACCTAAAAAAATGATTCAAGCATGCAAGGATGAGTATTGGATCAAGGCTATGGAATAAGAACTATTGTAGACTGAGAAGAACCAGACTTGGGAACTTGTCCCAAGACCAAAAAAGAAGAATGTGATTGTAACTAAGTGGGTATTTCAAAATAAATTGAATGAGAATGGAGAAGTGGTAAGAAAAAAGGAAAGGCTTGTGTTTAAAGGCTACTCATAAGTAGAAGGAATAGAATTTGAGGAGACATTTTCTCTAGTGGCAAGAATGGAAGCTATCGAGATGTTTTTGGATTTTGTAGCACATAAGGATTTCAAAGTATATCAAATAGATGTGAATTTTTCTTTCTTGAATGGTGAATTGGAAGCAGTATACATTGAACAACCAGGAGGATTTCAGTTATCAGATAAACTAGATATGATTTGTCGATTGAAGAAGGTATTATATGGATTAAAGCAAGCTCCTAGAGCTTGGTATGTAGGGTTAGATAGGTGCTTGCTATAACAAGGATTCAATAAAGGTATCATATATAGAAATATTTATTTCAAAGTTGAAAAAGATCAAATCTTGATTGTGGTTGTGTGTGTTGATGACATAATTTTTTGGATGAAATGAAGCTATGTGTAAGAAATTTATAGAAGAGATGTAGAAATAATTTGAAATGTCAATGTTTGGGGAGATGAATTTATTCCTTGGGCTACAAATCAATCAAATAGATAAAGGTATTTTCATTTCACAATCAAAATATGTTTAAGGAAATGTTGAAGAAGTTTGTAATGGAAGATTCTAAACCAGTATGTACCCCTATGGTTATTGGTTGCAAGCTATACAAGAGTGATGAATCTCCTAAGGCAAGTTAGAGCAAGTATAGATCAATGATTGGAGGATTCCTATATCTAACTACTATACTAGATATCATGCATGCAATTTTCCTCATGGCTAGATTTTAAGAAGATCCTAGAGAGTCACGTGTTACAATAGTGAAGAGGATATTCAGATATTTTAAGGGAACTCTAGATCATGGTTTGTGATATCCAAACGATACTGACATTACTCTATGTGTTTATAGAGATGTAGATTGGGTTGGTTGTGTAGATGATAAGAAAAGTACAAGTGGTGGTGCATTATTTCTTGGATGAAAATTTGTTTCATGGCTAAGAAAGAAACAAGATTCAGTGTGCTTATCTATTGTAGAGGTAGAATACATTGTACCAACATCTTGTTGAACACAAGTGTTGTGGATAAGGAAAAAACTAAAGGATATCAAAGTGGTATATGATTAACCATTTTATATCTTTTTTTATAAAAAAAGTGTTATCAATATATCAAAGAATCTATTAATACATTCAAATACAAAGCATATCTCAATATGGTATCACTTTTTGAGAGAGAAGGTTGTAGAGAATGAGGTGAAGCTTGAATATCTTCCTACAAAAGATCAAGTTGTTAATATATTTACTAAGGCCCTTCCTAAGGATACTTTTGAGTATCTCTAGGAGAAGTTGGGGGTTATTGCTCCTCCTTATTTGAACTAGATGCATGAGGAGATGCATCAATCTAGTGGATCTCAAGATTTATTATTTGGTCTAGACTGATGTTGGTGGCTACCTCTCAGGGGGAGTAGGTAGTGGCATTATTGGTTGTTGCAATCAGGTTGAGTGAGTGTTGTCATTGTGTAGTGGTTGTTAGTTGATGTAGTATGGTGTGTGCTCCTAAGGGGGGAGTATGCAAAGAAGTAAAGGAAAGGAAGTTGCAGAGAAGTACAAATCTATTTGATATCAATGGGAGAGATGCAATTTTTTTGCCCTTTTCCATTAACATCAAAGGGGGAGAATGAGTCATGTGAAAAAGGGAGAGAGAGTAATGCATTAGTTGTGTAAGGGGGAGAAAAGAGATGATACGTTGGAAATGAGTAGATAATTGATGATTAGAACTATTACGTTTGTTGTTGATGGTTTTTTGCATCATATGTTTTCATCAATGAAAAAGGGGGAGATTGTTGCAATTTTGTGCATTTGGTGTTTTTATTGATGTCAAAAAGATTTGGTGTTGTCATTGATGTCAATTGTATGAGCAATATATTTTTGCAAGAGTGTCAGTAGTTGGTATTGAGTTGAAGTTATCTGTGATGATGCTTTTATTAGTTGCATTATGTTGTCATTAGTAAGATACTACTATTAACCTCTAGCGTTGCTTTGATAAGATTCTATCTATGGATGTATGGTTGAGTTTATATGTTGTAGTTGTCTTGGTGGTGATGAGTAAGTGTTGAAGATGTTGAGGATATGTCTTTGGTGCTTGGTTTACAAGTGCTTTTGAGAAAATTTGAATAAAAATAAGAAATTGTGTGTTGTAATGGTGTTATGTGTTGTAGATTAGGGTTTAGGTTTCGCTTCGTATTTCTTCTATGTTGAAGATCTACTATTTTGGTTTGTTGTATGTTGATCAGAGGTGTTCAAAGGTGTTGCATCAATAATTTGGTGTGTTGGATCATTGTGTAGAGAAAGTTGTGTTCACCAATGTGTGAATTGTGTATTGCAAAGGTGTTTGGGAGAAATGGTTTTCCTCCACATTTCTCTGCAAAGTGGTTTCAGGTCTTTCAAATCTAGAAGGGTGTTGATAGTGTTTGTATCTTTATTTAGTTGAAGTTTTGAGGGTTGGTGCTTCAAAAGTAAGTTTCTTGAGTTATAGTGTATGGAAGGAATGTCTAAGCATGCTGAGTGTGTACATTCTTCAAGTGAAATTTTTTGTGAAGGAATTTGTTGGATTTCAGGATGTTTGTGGAATATTATAGATTATGTTCAAGTGACATTTGTTGTCTATGAGTTGTTTTTGGATCAAAGGAAGCATGTACCTAATTTCTTAATGGTGTTTACACGAGTTTAGCCAACCTTGGGTGTTTACACTAATTATGGAGTTGCTTTGGTGTTTTTGGAAGTAGGGTGTGGCATGTATGAGTGGATTTAGGTCTGAGTTAAGGTTTTTCATGGTCCACCTTCATTCCTTTCCACCATGAGAATTTTTTGGTGTCAACCTAATTTGAATTTGCATGGTTGAGGTGCATAGCTAACCTTGGAGAATGTTTTCAAGGTTGAAGATGGTATAAATATGTTTTGAGTTGTTAAGGGATGGTAAGATAGATGTATATGATGCAAATGATGCAAATTGTATAGTTGTAAGGTATGAATTTGTGAAGTGCAATGCAATATTTCATGTGTTAGATTATTGGATGCAATGAGCAGAAGGTTTTTGCAATCTCAATAAGATTGTGAAGGTGTTGGTGATGCGATGGTGGATATTTATATTGCATTAAGATGGATTTCTCATTGTGGTATATTTTTGTTACACCTCAATTGTGTAGTTGCTATTTACTATTACTACTTAGGGTAAATATGAATGTAATGTGAATTATAGAGATGAATAAATTATGCTTGCACCTTATTATCAATATAAATTTTATCTCATTTAATGTTATCTAATTTGATGTTATCTCAATTAATGTTTTCTATTAGGGGTAAAAAATGGGTTTTGAAGGGGCCCAAAACCCAGTACAAAACAGTTTTGAAGGGAACCATCAACCTATCATAGAAAAGCAAGCTAGAAATAATATAAATCATAAACTGACAACAGCCCCACAACAACCTCTAAAAGATTAACATGACTACACACGTTGCAACTTACAAACAAGCTAGGGCTTGAAACCCTTTAACAACCTAGTTTTACCTAGGACCAGAAACCCTTAGATACACAAAGATTTTGCCTACATCTGTTAGGCATCAGCAAACCAACTACTCATGGATGACACCGTAGAGCCAAGAAAGATAACCAGCTTAATGGTGTAGGAAGCCATCAACCCCCTGATCAAAAACACCAACAACACCAAAAACCCCACCACAATAGGGGAGTTAGAGAGCACATTAGACCACTTGAGACAAAGCCACTGATCTAACCAGGAAGCCAACTCCAAATCCACCTAAAAAGGAGGGAGATCCCCTCTATTGGAGGAAATGTCATGACAAATAAAACCACTACCACTTGAAGACTCCAACACCCTCAACCTCCAACTCCGTAGGAGAAGTGTCCACCTCAACATGAAAAACAACTAAGGAAGCAAGAGACAAACACCTCCTAGCTCCACCTCCATATGATCCAAGAAGAAGGCTAGCATAGTAGTAGAGCAGGAAACCATAACACCCTTTGACAACACCTGGTAAGAGACCAACACCCACAAGTAGCAGGCCTAAAATGTAAGCCACTTAGCCATGAGCTTATACCACCCAGCTTGCAGCAAGAAAGAAGACTCCAGAGAAACCAAAGCATCCAACAACATCTCCACATTGATAACCACAAGCCCCAGATAAAGAAAAAGCTTCAAAGAACACTTTAGGTTCAAAAACACTCCATCTAGACAAAACAAAAAACCTAGAAAAATCCCACAGAGCTATACAAAACACCTCTATCACAAGAGAAATTAGACAAGAAAGGAAGTAAAGGCACAAAACATAAAGGTCCCATCAGAAAGTAGCTACCAACCAGCTTCCAAAACCCAAATAAGGGCACCCCTCCAATAGACCAAAAATACCCACCTCCCCTTCCAGTCTTATGACAATAGAAATTTGGGTCTTGATGATAAAAATGAAAAAAAACCCAGTCGATAACCATAAAAATAGGGGAACATCAGTTCCAACAGAGCCTCTATGGTTGCACCAAATAGAGGAGTGATCACCGAGATTCAAACCCTCACAACGCCAAGGGGAAGCCATAGATACTTCCACCAAAACCATCTCCTCATCAAAATAAGATTTCCCATTGAGATCAGAGGCTAGCCAGGGCACCCCCAAAGGGACAAACCCATCATTAAATATCACACACACCACTGAAGGTCTCCCAAGAACACTCATAGAAACTAGAAAAATAGGAAAAGAGGCCAATATTGGACCCCTCTCCATAAGCACTAAGGTACACACCTCTCGTGAGCAAGGGAAAAGGATACCCCAAGCAAAGGTAGCAACCATTTCATCAAGGAAAGGGTGGACCAACCACCCAGCAACACCCAAAAAAAAGACAATGGGCCAAATAGCAATGCTAACACCATCAGAGCCAGAAATTATAGCTACTTCATTCTCCATACTTCCTCCCAATTTCTAGCCTGCAACACTATCTCTCATCAAGGATTCCAAAATAAGAATGAATACCTAGAGTGATCGTCAACCAGATAGACCGTGTAGCACTAGCAGGAGGAAAAAAGACCCCCACAAAAAGGACATCTTCCATCACACCAATAGAGGCACCCAAGGAAGAAGATCAATCACCGCTAGGAAACCCCATCCTCATCATCATTTGCTTCATTTCCCTCTTCAACAACCTCTAATTTGAATTTAGTAGATCCCTTCCTATTCTCACTCAATGCTCCACCTTTCTCCATGCTTCTACTTCTTAGTTGATGTTATTCATAGGGAAATACTGTATATATGAGAATGGATGGTTATTGAATTATTATTCTAATTCTTAGAGATGTTTATGTATACTGCAAATGTTATGAACAATTAACTGTCATGTGCATGTGTTAGTGAATGCAGGTATGTGTTCCATTTCTCCAGGTGGAGGGGAAGTATCACTTAGGAGAACATATTGGTCAGGTAACTGGTAAAAGTAAACTATCTGAGCATATACACACACCACATTAGAATGATTGAGTTGATTCAATTTGTGTGTAATAGGTAAGTCATCCTTAGCTAATATGTCTGCATTTGATATTCTTGTTTACGACTGCATGGATTATTGGGTGATGTTTATCTATTGAGCTTTTGAGATCTTTCCCGTACTATTATGATTATATTGACAAGTGGAATGTATGTGGAAGTATGTGTCTATGTATGTACATACATGTCAATGGGATTTAAAGAAATGTATATGCACATGTATATATGTACCGCACGTAAACACTTATCAATATGTTGGTTATTGTGAAAGGCTATTTGTGAATCGGATGTAAACATATATATATATATATATACCTACACATACATGTACATAGAGGAATATACATTTATACATATATATATGCATACATTCAATATAATGTGTTTATTATATATTGTCTTTCTTGTACTCTTATCTATATATATATATATATATTTATATATATATATGTATACATATATATATATATATATATATATATATAAATACATAATAGTATTTGTAGCTCAGAGAAAAACACACAAGAGAGTTAGGAAATTCAAATCTAATCTATTCAAACTATACTAACCAATCCTCAAAGCTAGATAATCGAGCACAAAGGAAAGCTAAGAACAACATGCATAAAAGAAACTATTTTACCAAACATGTGATCAATTCCATTGAATAACCTCCATTATTCTTCTCCATTTTGTCCGTGTAGTGTACTTGCCCTCATATTTTCATTATTTGTGTGCAAGCATACCCTAAGTGTTGTGATAATGACGAGACATCGAAGATTTAAGATAATTGCTCCAGAAGTCATACAATTTCGAGAGAGATTGGAATGATGAAAGACGATCAATTTATAGAAAATTGATCATTCGAATGATAGGTCAGGATTGAAAGATCAAAATGGTTGAGATCAAAAGATTAGTCATGCATTCTGATAATAGTTAGTAGTGACATGAGTGATATAAATTAGAAATAGAAATAAAGATTAAATAAATTATTTAATCTTCGAGTTTGGTATTCGAAAATAGAAGAATAGTCTTTGCATGACAAAGATAAAGATGGATTAAAGCAACTCTCTGTTCAAACACATGCACAAGATTTAATTAATTAAATAGGAATATTTAATTAATATGCATGTACACGCAAACGAGTTAGAACTAGATGACTGAATGATATGACAAATAGATTACTCATGAAATCCATACAAACACTAATCCAGAGTTTATTCATGCAAGCAACTCAGACATTAAATCCTGAGTTAACTGAGTGATTTACAATAGATCTTGAGTCGAGTCAGAGTGAATACCTAGATAATTTGCACAATTATCTAAATATAGAAGAATGCGTTAAAATAGAATTTATGAATTAAATAATTCATTTAATTCAAGATTTGATATTTGAAGAATAATTAAATAAATAAGATTTATTTAATTAAGTGACGAAGGATGAATGAATTAAATAACATAATTTATTTAATTGGAGAAGAAGGATAAGGTTAATAACATAATTAAATAAAAAACATTTTATTTAATTAATCAGATAGAATAAAGAAAAGTGTGAATTAATTAAATAATTAAGATTATTTAATTAATAAAAGAAATGAAGACTTTAGAGAATAATTAAATAATTGACATTATTTAATCATGACCATGGAAATACAAATTATGAAGAATATTGAAGTCGCTGGCTTAAACCAGATTTCGGTCTACATTTGTCCCTCTTTGATACAATGTCATTTCGGCATTGTGTCAAAGAAAATCGATAAAAAAAGCCCCAATAATGCCCCAGTGTAAAACAGATAAAGGTATGCCCCCTCGAGAAAATTGAGAAATTTTTGAAAAATTTCAAAAAAAAATTGGAAATAATCCTGATTAGTGTAAGGAAAGCTTAGGTGCGGAACAAACTCTCCTAACGCCAAAACCTCAGGGAAGAATGCAAATATGACTATAAATTTTACAATTACAGTTCAATAAGATACACTTGAAAAGAATTAACAAAAAAGAGAAATGAACACATACACAACTGGACACCAGAATTACGTGGGAAAACCTTTACAGGAGAAAAACCCACCACACCAAGAAAAGCCTCTTTGTATTACAGTAAGGAAAATTACATACAGAGATTAGACTTAACTTTCTAATGTCAATTTATAGCAGCAACATTCACTGATCAATCTTTTACAAAATAGTAATCTTACAATGCTCTTAGAAGCATCCAATGAATCCACTCATATCAATCTGTATTTAGTCGAGCAACACTTTCATTATCTCACACTTCTCTCATCATCAACCATTGTAGAGTGTAATCCATTCTACTCGTGGCCTATTCATTTTCCACAACAAAATAGTCGCAACTGTTCAACTTCCAACGGTTTACATTCTGCTTCTCTCATTGGCTCAGAACACACCACGTAGGATAGATGTTCAGTCATAAAGTTTAACTGAATCACATGTCGGGGAGACACCAGACCGTGTCTCCCCGATGCCAAAATTCCCAAAAACATAGCTATCAGCAAGACCAAAGGTATTGGAAACACCCTAAGAGATCAAAATGATAACAAATCAAGTCTGCCCGATATCACAAGAAAACCAACTGTCCATCGGCAAGAGTCCAAGAGATTTCATTGACAGTTAATGTCACTCTGATATTTCCATCAGCAAGACATCTCACCGATGTCCATTGCAGAACTATCGGTAAGACCATCGTTGTCGCTAGGACTTCACACCAATGTCCATCACAAGTAGCTCTATTTGCAAGACCATCGCTATCAACGAGAGCACATACCGAATACAAATTTTCAGTGAGAGAAACACTATCACCAAGAGTTCATACCGAATGCACTAGCCTATCGGTGAGAGAAACATCCATTGGCAAGAGTTCTCACCAAAGGTATATCTGTCGGCGAAACCACATCCATCGACATGTCACTCAAAATGTTAACTTCATAACCACCACATACAAGTTATGAATTTACCAATCCCCACAACAAGCTAATACCACTTTCACCCACTGAGAGAAAACAAAAACTTTGTAACTCCCATTGTATGTTAGAAAGTTCCCAAATGTTGTGACAACGAAGGAAGTCAGTCAGTCAGGAAATTACAAAACTTCCAAACTTTGCGACAAGGTTCTTAAGTTACAGAAATCACCGATGCCGTGACAATGAAGGAAGTCAGTCAGTCAGGAAATTACAAAACTTCCAAACTCTGCGACAAGGTTCTTAAGTTACAGAAATCACCGATGTTGCGACAACGAAGGAAGTTGGTCAGTCAGGAAATTACGAAACTTCCTAACTCCACGACAAGGTTACAAACTTAGGAACTCTAGCGATCGGCCGACAATGAAGACTTGAACAGAGATACAAGCCAGCAAGTTGAGGCACAATTTCCAACAATCTCCCACTTGATGAAGACTTACTGGCTTCCTTCAAACTCGAATTTAATGAAGGTCATGGGCTCCAAGGCCCATCGAACTTGCACACCACCTGTACTTGTCTGTGCTCACTGGTTTCGTCAATGCATCTGTAACATTTTCCAAAGTATCCACTTTTTCTAAAGAGACCTTTCCATCTTCCACCATATATCATACAAAATGATACTGCACATCAATATGTTTTGTCCTGGCATGGAAAGTAGGATTTTTTTCCAAAAAAATAGCACTCTGACTATCACAGTAAATTGTAATTTTCCCTACATCAAACCCAATGTTAGAACGCAAACGTTTTAACCAGATTGCTTCTTTACAAGCATGTGTTTCTGCCATGTATTATGCCTTTGTAGTGGACAAAGCAACTAAAGCCTACCACTTACTCATCCAACTAACTGCACCACCATTCATCATGAAAATATATCCACTAGTGGATCTTATGCTGTTAATGTCCCCTACCCAATCAGAATCCACATAGCCTCGAATGTTGAGAGTCCTCTGTGATTCAACCAAATTTCCATGGTAACACAAAGCATATTTTGAAGTGCCCTTCAGATATCTAAACACTTTTTTCACAACATCCTAATGTGTCCTTCCAGTATTTTTCATAAAACGACTAAGAAATCCCACTGCTTGGGCAATGTCTAGCCTTGTACAGACCATTGCATACATTAAACTTCCAACTGCACTATCATAAGGCACTCTGGTCATGTCCTCCATCTTAGTAGGAGATTTTGGATAGTCTTCAATAGATAGCTTTGTTCCTTGAAAAAATAGAACAACTAGTTGCTTGCACTCAATCATACAAAATATCTCCAGAACAGTATTAATATACTTACTCTGACTAAGCCAAAGTTTTCTACTCTTCCTGTCCCTGGTTATTTCCATTCCCAGAATATACCTGGCTGCACCAAGATCTTTCATTTCGAACTTTGTAGACAACTGAGATTTTAGATCAGAAATCATTAACTTACTATTGCCTATGAACAACATATAATCAACATAGAGAGCAATAATAAGAACACAATCATTTTCAGATTTGTAGTACACACAATGATTATATTTTGATCTTCCAAATCCCACAAAACAAACATGTCAAACTTCTAGTACCACATTCTCAGAGATTGTTTTAATCCATACAAAAAAAAATTTAACTTGTAAACTAGATTTTCTTTACCTTTTTCCACAAAGTGCTTAGGCTAGGACATATAAATCTCTTCTTCAAGGTCACCATGAAGAAATTTTTTCTTCACATCCATCTGTTCAACCTCTAAGTCATACACTATTGCAAGTGACAAGAAATTTGATAGATGTCAACTTAGCTACAGGAGAAAAAATTTCTCCATAATCAATTCCCTCTACCTGGGAATACCCCTTCACAACCAACCTTGCCTTATACTTTTCCACACTGCCATCCAGACCTATTTTCTTTTTAAATACCCATTTGTAGCCAACAACTTTTCTGCCTTTAGGAAAGGGCACCAAACTCCAAGTATCATTCTTTTCTAATGATTCCATTTCTTCATTCATGACTTCCAACCAAGAGTTTGAATCAGACATTCTAAATGCCTCTTTCATAGTCCTCGGCTCATCAGTGCTAGAAATTAAAGCATATGCACAAGTAGAATCTAACAAAGAAGACCCATACCTATCAGGTTGCTTTCTTTCACATGTTGACCTCCTCACAAGCTGAGGCTGAGGTTGTTCTTCTTGTTCAGAACTCTCAGAACTACTTGAGCTCTCCTCAGTTTCAGGTACATTTTGAATTTTCAATTCCTCTTTATCTGGTGTCAGAGGAATTTTAACTACATCCTTTTTATTCTCTAATTTTGTCTCTAACTGTAGATCCAAAGTAGAAGCCTTCAGCTCATGAAAAATAACACTTCTGTTGTATAGAACCTTCTTCGTATCAGGATTCCAAAGCTTGTATCTGTTGTGTAGTTTTCGCACACACGCCCTACTAAAAGCAGGAACCCTCTTTTGCTTTGGTTTTTGGTGTCTTGGCCCTTCCATTTTTACGTTTTATCTTACTTTGGCATGTGCTTAAATGTTTATTTTGATTGCCTAAGTGGTTCCCCTAAGTTATTCATTGAAGATCTTTAGTTTTAAGGTAAGTTCTGGTTTTCACTGAAGTTCGGCACTTTCCACCCCGGTCGGATTTTCCTGGATCCTACTCGGACTCCAACTGAGCATTGTGGTTCAGAGATTTTAAGTCTTCGCAGAATTCTGCGTGGGCTAGATTTTTCCAAAGTTTGTCCTATCATCGGGTTCCCAATTTTTTCTGGCTGTCTTGTCGACTACATTTAATGTCATCTATACCGTTGGAAAGCAATGTATTTAATTGATCTCTGATGAATTTTATGGAATTATGCTTTGTTTTTTGTCATCGATTGAGTTGAGGAGTGCATTCTTGGAAGTGTTCAATTTGATTTAGGGCGCTGAGTTGGTGAATTGTTCAATTTGAGTGGTGATTTCTTATACGTTGTTGTTGTCTTTGCTGGGCACCATTAAACTAGTATTTGCTGCCTCATTCAATTTTTGTTGTGTCAAATGGTATGTATTTGATTGCCTTACTTTTTATTGATGAAAGCTTGCATTGCTTTGGCATTTTGGGTTTATTGAGGGTTCAAATTTCTGCATGTTTGAGAGTTTGATGCTAGGGTTGCATGATATGGTTTAATTTATGGTCTTCCAAGTAGTTTCTGTGATTATTCGTTTGCTTGCATTATGAGATATCTTGCTTGAGAGCCATGATTTAACCCTAGTAAATACTTAGCAGTTGAAATACCTGAATCCTGAGCTTGCTTATGTGTTAATGGTGTATTTTTTGGGTTTGAATTAGGGCATCACCATTTATCTTTAGTCGGCTTTCAAATTGGCCTAGAATTCTAAGAAAATCTATGAAGGGCCTAGGCCAAACTTGTCTCAGGCTTAGATTTTTGAAATTTATGATCGATCCATTTGTTTGAGTGAAAACATCATTCAGTGTCGAAGTTCGGGTTTTGTCCTCAGTTCGGGATTTTCTGTCTCTGGTAGATTTTCCCGATCTCCTTCATTTTCCTAGAATTCACATACTTTCAGAGTTTTACCTTATCCGTGGATTTCCTTCAGATCTGGATTTTCCCGAAGTCCTTGGCTCCCTATTTTTTCTGAAATTTGCAAAGTGTCTCCTCCTTCACAGAAATCTGTCTCTGGTGGATTTTCTCAGAATTTGATGAAATATGAAGGAATATGAAATAGCATGATGTGTTAATGGATGACTATGAATTTTATGATTTATTTATGCTATTTTGAAATCTCACATGCTATATATTGATTAATAATGATTGGATTGAATTGCTAATTGGTCTTATCTAGTTCACTCCACTGGGATCCGTCTAGCCTGGAATTCTCTGAAATTCATTCCTAGCTTGGATTACGCGGATGGTCCTGAAACTTGAAGTTTAACATGATCATTCTATATGAGGTTTAATATGATTTAATGATGATTTTTATTGGTTAACCCTTGTTGGTGTGATCTTTATTATGTTTCCTTTGTCAAGTGTAGGCTGAATCTAGCAAGGTAACTATTGGAAAGGCTAAGGGTGACATGGAGGGATCTTCCATATCTGAAGCAAAAAGAATAAAGATGGACATCAAGAGCAAGATTCTAGAGAGTAAGATCACTTATGTTTGGTCAGAGGTAACTGATACCAACGTTGGACTGTGGGACTATGAGGAGTTCAAAGGCAGAATGGTAGCACAGGATCTTCCTCTGGTGGCTAAGAGGATGTTAGAATTGGGATTGGCACATGTAGTTGGTTTCCCTTCCACGGTGTAGTGTTATGAGCTAGTCCTTGAGTGTGCCAGGCACTATGACAGTGATACACAGAGAATAATTGGTCCTCAGCAAAGGATTATGGCGAATCTCAACCCTATTTCCATTGTTCAGGCTTTTGATATGCTAGATAGATCTCATGTGGTGGCATTCAACATGAAGGAAGCTCATGAGTACTATGAAGAACAAACTGTTAAATCTCAGTAGCTTATCAATTCCTAGTTGGAGAAGCCTAAGTCTCATTATTCCAAACTACCTAAGCAGTTATTCAGGGCAAAGTTCAAAAAGGAGTATTATGATGCCATCACTCTTCTTAGTAGGGTGGTTGGATTGAAGAATGCTGGCATGTTTGAGAATTGGATATGCCATGTGATTGTGAGGATGGAATAGGAGAAGACCGACTATCATTGGGCAGGTGGCATAAGCAGAGTGATCCATGAGCAATTGTCCAATGTGCTACAGACCAAGACCTTCACAATCACCTCGCACTTGGTCTATGCTCTTGCAAGGTTTCATCCTTACAAGGGATTGAGTACCAGGGGCACCTTTGGACATGATATTATTTATGAGGTGTACCCTTAGTTGCATTTGGGAAGCTTGAGCTATAGGAGGGTGAATGATGCATTCACCATGCATATCACCAGGTTGCTACAGGGAGTAGAGCATGTGAGGATTTCAAACCAAGCCAAGGAGCTAATTAAGAAATATGGTGCTTAGTTCATTCAATTCCCAACCTTCTCATACATCTGAGTTGATGGCTGTCAAAGGGCTCCATATAGAATTCCAAGGTATCCCACTGATCATATCATACTTTTGGAAGTCACTCAGTAGATATGTGACTTTGATGCCATTGTTAAAAGGGACAAGCATAAAACTAGTTTTGCTAGAGACTTCCCTTTGAGGATTGGCACTAGAGAGGCATTTCCTACCATTATTTCTGCCCAAGCTTCAAAGGAGGAGATGAGTACTCTTGGCTTATCTTTCCATTCGAAGAGGTCCAAATTTGATATCATAGGTGAAGCCCAAAAGAAGGCCAGTAGAGAGTATAGCCATAAGGTTGATTTGGAGGACTACTAGGCCAATTGTAGTGATGAATATGAGGTTAGGAAGAAGAATTTTTCTCACCTTCTAGTTGAATCAGTCCAACTATATAATGTGAAGGCAGTTCTTGATCAGCTTGAGGATGATAGGGATCTAATTCAAGGTCATGCTTATGAAGGGGTTAAGGACATGCTAATTGGTGATGTGGATTGGCTAGAAAAAAAAAGATAGAATTAAAATAGTTAATGGATCTAGTCACCAAGTTCACCAGAATGTGGCTAAAGCATAAAATGTGGGAGTTAGAAAATGAAGGTGTATAGTGCACCTATGATCTAATGGGAGATTTGGACCCTCACTCCACTTCCACAGAATCAAATGAGCAGGATCCTAAGGGAAAAGGTAAGATGGATTCCCCTTTTAAAATCAAGATTAAATGTGTTCAAGAGGAGGAAGTCCAAGAAACGGAAAAGGAGAGAAAACCAATTGATAAGAAAAGGTCAAAGATTAAGAAGTCTAAACAGAAATAAATTGAAAATCAGATTCTTGAGGTTGACGTTCCTGTGCCTAAAAGGAGAAGAATTGTGAGATTATCACAAAAGGTAGGTTCCAAGGATGGAGTTGAAGTAGGTCCACCTATGGTAAATGTAGAGAGTTCAGAAGAGAAGGCATAGGTGTACAAAGGAGGTCAAGGACTCCTTCCCCTAAGGATAGTGTGCCCAAGCTAGACCCTCCTCCACTTACTTCTCATGAGGAGCAACATGATGATATTCCTTCTTCTCATGAAGATCAAAGCAAACTGAGTGAATCTGAGAAGGCTAAAGATCATCCAGACACTAAGGGAGAGGAATTTCATGAGGGTGACCTTTTTAGTGTAGAGGTCAAAGTTCAAAAGGTAATGTAGTCTCCCTTGGTTCTATATGAAGAGTCACCTGTTGGAACTGAAGAGGTTAAATCACCTCAAAGAGAGGAAGAAGCAGAAAAGGTTCCATCACCTGAGCACAAGGAGGAACATGTCGAAGAAAAGGTAAGATAGATGAAACTCCTAAGAAGCAGGGTTTGGATAAAGAGACACCTAAGGGTTAGCAAGAGGAAGTGGAATAGATAGAAGTGCAGTTGGAGTCCACTATTCCAGGGTGGTTGGACAAGGAAATAAAGAGAAAGTAGGTTGTTGTAGAGGATACTCCACCTAACTAGGATGAGTTGCTGGCCAATATTGGAAAAGATAAAGCTAAGAAGAAGCCAAGGTCATTTCCAGGATTGAAAGAGATGAGGCTAGCAATAAGGTGGTTCATATTGCAACTACTGCTCCAGGTAAGAATAGAGATGAGGTAACAACAAAATATTACAATGTGTAGACTTTCAATTTAGAGCCTACCTATGTTGAGCAATATATTAAGGATTATCAGGGTTCTAGCATAGTTATCCTGGGGAGATTGGGGAAAGATGTTCAAACTAAGAAGGAGCTGAAGAAGGAAAATGAAAAACTCAGGAAATGCGTGAAGGATCTAATGAAACCGTTGCAATCCATTAATCCCTCGTCTTCTACTGCAAAACCCTTACCTCAAGAAACTATCACTAAGCTCGAAAGAATGAAGTCTTCCACTCTTGCTACTGCAAATTGGTTGCAAGGGGTACGAACCAAAGGAAATGAGGCTATTAAGGATATTCTATCGACAGGGAAAGATGCTATGAGGGAAACTGATTGGTTGAAGGAGGTGTTGGTTTAGGATAGAGGAGATACTAATCTCCTGCTACAGAAAACTAAAACCATCATGGAATACACGAAGGACGAGATTAAAAGTGATGAAATTCTCCCTTCCTCCAGAGTTGTTGAACCTTGGGAGTGGTTTCGGGCATTGCAGATCAGGCAAAAGGTTCTGAAGAAGATATAAAAACAAAGGAGACAAATTGATGATACCCTAGGTAGTGTTTATAATGGTTGTATTGCTTTCTTTGAGATTATGATGAGAAGAAGGGAGGTTACCCCTAAGTATTTGAGTTTAGAATAGTTGAGAAAGTTTTGGCATGATGTTTATGCTACAATTAGTGATGAGTCCATTTCTAAACACCAGTTAGATGATGCGGCCACCTACATTGATGTTATTGATAAATACCTAACATATAAGGTTGAGTGGGATAAGTCAGTGAAGCAATCAAGGGAGGAAATTACATCAATTGAGAGTCAACTTAAAGTTTTTCCTTTACCACCTGTGGCCGACTTAGATAAGGTGCTTTTGAAGGTGCATGCAATGATGGATTGGAATAAAGACAAAGGGGAAGGTAGTTAATGATGGGCTACATCGAGATGTGTGCTTCCCTATTATTTTGGCATGCATTGGTCTGAGCTGCATTGCAGATCCCAAGCCGACCTAGATGAATTTCATACATTTAATGCACATTTTATCTCATTTTGAATTTCTCTTGGCCAACTTGTTGTGCCAAATTATTATTGTAAAATCCTATCTAGGCCGACATGTTTTGGGGGTTCTATAAATATGGCATTTTTCCTCATTTGTAAGGGTTAAGAATTTTTAGACATAGAGATAGACAAATAGAGACATAGGTAGTGTAGAGAGAATTAATTAGAGTAAGTGTTAGTAAGTATTTCTTCTCAAGCAAATATTGTAATAGAAAGCTGGAATTGTTGCTACAGTGGGTAATTTGATGCAAGTAATGACATTGTGATTTGGTGCCATACTTGTGTTTTTCTTATCTTGCATGGTTCTTGTTATCCTATATTTAGAATTGCTTTGAGGATAGTTAATATTTAGAAATAAATTTGATTCAATGATGTTTATGGTTTGATATTTGAAGTGTTGCAGCAATCCTTGGCCCATACTTTTCGCAACCAACTGATTGTTAGTTGCTTTGTAAAGTTAGCCTAGACTTTATATTCATTGTGCTTAGTTCAATTATGAGGGTTTATTTATTTCAATTGTAATAGGGTTGTTTGAATGAATGTTCATGATTTGAAAATCTTAACACCTTAGAAGATTGCACTATTTCTATAAGATTGCAGATCCATCTAGGTCAAGTAGAAATCAGTTTTGAGGGATTGGTCCATTTGGAGTGTTGGTCATTTGCATTGTTAATCCTAGGTTTAATATTAAGTTTAGAAATCTATTTGAAACCTTATATATTTCGTTATTTCTTTCATCATTCAGGTTAAATTTAGGATTGAAGTATCATCATATTGCTAGATCTGATAAATTGAGATTCAATATTTTGCTTGTAGTAAGCTCCCATTGTGATTACCAACATTTTCACATTTATCACTGAGTTGTTTATGCATTGTCAAGACCTGACATTAGAGACCTTGGGGTTGTCTCTTGAGGCTTGTTGATAGAGATTTACCTTTCAAGAGAGATAGAAAATTATATTATGTTTAAGTTGTTGCTGTGCAAAAAACATCATCAACAGATTGGCACTAGAAGGAGGGCCTGAATAAGAAAGCTGGATCAATTTTTGAACGCTATCTCTCCTAAAAGATTCATAAGAAGAACCAAATTTGCTCCAGGAGAGGAGGAATTTCAGGTATTACCAGACCCTACTAGGTCTAGAAGGACCAAGAGAAGGGGAGAATCATCATCATCCCATCCACCTCTGTCATCTCCATCATCCCCATCCTCATTAGGTTCATCTGAGTCCGAGTCTTAGAGCATTCCCATTCCACAACCTCAACCAATCATAAATCAGCCATTACCACCCCCACCTCCACCAATAGATTTCATCGTGCCTATACCAGACTATAGGACCCTATGTTGTTGATGAGCCTACTGCTTTAGAAGTCTATTATGAGGGACTTGACAGTCTGACAGCTACCTTTATGAAGTGGAGTAATAACCCTCCTGCTAATCTACTTGATGCATATGGAGAGGCTGTGAAGGTTAGCACTACTGTAAGGAAACATCTATCTAGGCCTTTACCCTCATTAGGACCCATTGCTCACCTTGGACATGTTCCATCTCTCAACCAGGCTCTTGCCAACCATACTCCTATTATGAATCTGGTACCTCAGTTTCCTTTGGTACTCACCTAGGACCTCATGTGAGACAAGTTTCACCTACAATTAGCTACCCTCAACAAAATTTGAATCAACCTCTACATATATAGCCTCAGGCTAGCTATCCCCCATACCTGCAGAATTCTGAAGTCTTGAACCAATCACTGAATGCCAATGTTGTAGTAGGATATTCTTAGAATAATAAGAATCAGCCTCCATACAGTAATCCTAACAAGGAGAGACTAGATGAATTGTCTAAAGAAGTGAAGAAGTTGAATATGGAGGTGACTTACTTGAGGAACTAGAACAGTCAATTGCAAGCTGCTCAAAGAAATATGCAGTCCAATCAGAATAGAGAAAATCCACAAGGACATCACTTTGATAGAGGGCAATGTCATGAAAGAGGATACAACAATGAAAGAGGATACAATAATGATAGAGGATATAACCAAGACAAAGGTTCCAACAATGAAAGAGGGTATAACAGTGATCGAGGATTTAATAATAATAGAGGGTATAATAATGATAGAAGACATAACTATGATAAAGGGAAACCCTCAGGCCAGAACTTTGATAGAGGGCAAGGTGGTGGACAAGGGTTTGATAGGAGGCAGCCATCAAAATAGAAAAAAACTTGGAACACGGGGCCTAACAATGGAGGAGTCCCCACCCCATTGGATCAACCAGTTAATCAACCTATCAATCAGTCTGTCAATCAGCCAATTAATCAAGAGAAGCCTCCTAGTGGTGTATATCTAGCTGAGGCTGCTTTATCAAGATGGTGTAGGCTCCATAAAATGAGTCAACATTCTGAGTTAGATTGTCAAGAATTCCAAACAGTAGCTTCAATTTTCCAGTATGAAGTGGAGAACAATGCAAGTAGTTAAGAAATAGTACCATCTACTCCTTATGATTCACCAGTGTTAGTATTGAATCATGCTCCTTTTCCATAAAGTAAGGAGAATGTACCTGAAGAGGAATCTGACCAATTGAAGGAAGAGGTAGACCAGGTATGTAATGGGGATGAAATTACACAGTTATTTGATGAGATTTCAATGAATGATAATGGCCCCAAAGATGAAGAAGAGGCTTATGTTGAAGAGGTACAGACCTTCCAGAGACTTGTTAAGAAGTATGACTTGAGGGAATTGCCACATAGGCGTCCATAGGCTGGAGGCCCCTTCACTACTTCCATTCCACTGAATAACTTCAACATGCCTCCAGATCCTAATGCTAGCAATAATCCATCACTTCCTTAGGTGTCTAGGCAATATTTATCTCAAGATCCAGGGCATGTTGATGTGCCAAAAGGGAGAGGTGTTGATGCAAACAAGTACATGGTGATGGAATACCCGAAGGAGACCCCTGCTGATCTAAGTGGGGAACAACTGGTCTTGTATGTTGCTAAAGAAATCATAAAATTAAAGGTAAGCCTATCTAAATTTGAGTTACTAAGAGTCCCAACTATTAGGAATGCAGTTCTAGGAGCTTATAATGCAAATTTTGTGTCACAAGATAAATCAATTAGCGAAAGTGTCAATAGAGTATCTAGTTCTCAATCGGTGGGAAGGAAAAATCAGATTCATAATCAAGTCCATATGCCCCCTGGAGATACTGGGAAAGAGAAAGAGAAATCTCAAGTTGCTCAAGTAGATACTCCCTTAACTCTATTTCAAGGGAAAACAGACACACCTCCATTCTTGATTTCTATTTGCATATTTGGTAAGAATTTTCACAATTATTTGCTAGATTATGGTGCTTCAACCAATGTTATACCCTTCGTTGTCTATAGAGCTATGGGTATTACTCCTGCTGACTCACAAAAGAAAGTCACACAATTGGATAGGACTAAAGTCAATGTTGTAGGGGAGTTAAATATGATTCATATGCAGATTGTTTCTGATCCTAGAATTTAGTAGGTTATCAATATACAGGTGGCTGATATACCTGATGCCTATGGCCTAATCTTGGGAAGAGACTTTACCAGGGCTTTGAATGGATATGTCTCAACTGATCATTCTCACATGTGGCTTCCCTGGAAGGGAGTGCCAAACCAGATTATAATTGAAAGAGAACCTAGAATGAAGTACATGATCACAGAATATCAAAAGACCTCTACTGAAATTCTGATATCAGAAGTAAGTATGGGTAACTATATGCTTGTAGCCCCTCTTGAGGAGTCAGATGTAGAGGAAGTTCTTATGTTCCACAAAACACCTACTGACCCTATAGTAGAATCTAGTGGTACTGAAGCCTTATTGGAACCAGTTAAAAATGATGATCTAGAAGATAGTCAACTGGGCTTGCTAGATAATTTTCAAGAGTTCATCCAGAAGTGCATCGAAGATCAGGTTTAGTTAGGAAGAGGAATGAACTTTGGGGAATTACTCTTGCCTAATTGGTGCAAAGTGCATAATGCCTCTCATTCAGAATTGGACTGTTGCTTATGCCAAGCTGCAATGGAACAAATACAGAAATGTATCAACCCCAGTCCAACAGTCAAAATTGGTATCCAAAATTTCCAAGAAGATCCCAAAGGAAAAAGAGTGATGCTTTCTGAAGAACCATCCAGTAGCAACAGTGCAAGTGAAAAGGAAAGGAATTCTACAGTTGCTGGTTGCTAGACTTTAAGATTCAATGGGTCCAAATCAAAGCAAGGAGCCGGGGCAGGTTTCGAGCTAATTAGTCCAAGAGGTAAGACATTTTTTTGCTGCTCATAGACTTCAATTTCACTGTGCAAATAATGTAGCAGAATATGAGGCTTTGGTTCATGGAATGTTAATGGCATTAAAAAAAAAGGTTAAGATCTTGCAAGTTTTGGGAGATTCTGAGTTAGTAGTCAAGCAAGTTAGGAGACAATACTCTTGTCATGACATAAGAATGACCAACTATAGACATATAGTATGGGATCTTATTGAAGGATTTGATGCCTTTAATATTCAGTTGATTTCATGATGTAAAAATCAAACAACTGACTCTCTTGCCTAGGCAGCTAGTACATTACAACCTCTATCTCTTTCTAGACTAAAGAACTTTACTGTGGAGCTGACCCTAGTACCCTCAGTACCTAACAATGTCACCAACTTCTAGGTGTTTTAAGATGACAAGCATATCTTAGATTTCATTACTAGTACAAATGTCTTTGCTTCTCAAATCATTGACGAAGCTAAACTCCAAGAAGCAGAGATGGACTTGGAAGGTGTAATTAATTTGAAGACCAACACTATCCCCAAAAGAATGGTGAAATTAGAAAGGATCTTTGATTTGGACAAAGTTAGGGATCAAGAACAGGATACCAGGAAAGAGTCCATTATTGGACAGTGTGACAAATATAATATGGGATCTCAAGATGATGTCAAAAATGTCTTTATTGACAAAGTATGCACTCCAAAAGAAAGGAAATGAATAATCGATGCACTACATAGATATCCAGATGTGATAGCCTGGAGTTATGAAGACTTAAAGACTTATGATACATCAATCGTAACCCATACTATTCCTCTCAATCCAGGAGTAAAACCTTTTAGATAGAGGCAAAGGCCTATCAATGCTCTACTAAAACCCATAATAGAGAAGTGCAGAAACTATTATCTGCAAGAATAATATTTCTAGTAAGACACTCAACTTGGGTTGCAAACCTGGTTCCAATGTAAAAGAAAAATGGTGAAATTAGGCTGTGTAGATTTTAGGAACTTAAACAGAGCTTCAGAAAAAGATAATTATCCAGTACCCTCACTGGATGAAATACTCCAGATTGTTAATGGATCTCATATGTTGTCTTTCTTGGATGGTTATTCAGGATACAACTAGGTCATGGTGCCAAATGAGGATAGGCACAAGACTACTTTCACCACCAAGTGGGGCACTTTTTTCCTATAGGAGGATGCCCTTTTGCTTGATTAATGCTAGGGCCACATTCCAAAGAGCCATGGACATTTCCTTTAAAGACATAATTGGTAAGTGCATAATCATTTATATGGATGATCTGACAAACTTCTCCAAGAAGAGGGGTGATCATATCTCAAATTTGTGCAAAGTTTTTCAAAAATGCAAAGAGTTTGGGATATCTCTCAATCCAAAGAAATGCATCTATGGAGTTACAAAGGGTAAATTTTGGGGGCATGTTCTCTTTGAGAAAGGAATTTCCATTGATCCAAAATGAATAGAGGATATACTCAAGATCCCACCACCTGCTAGCAAGAAAGAAATGAAATCATTCTTTGGCAAGATCAACTTTGTGAGGAAGTTCATCATTGGATTCATAGAAATAGTCAAGCCACTGAATGCAATGTTGAAGTAGGAGGCCAAATTTGAATGGAATGCAAAGGCAAAGGAAGCATTTGCAGAGATAAAAAGGGCTATTGTTGAAGCTCCGATTTTGGTGAGTCCAGACTATGCAAAGCCATTCTATGTATATTCGTTTGCTTCTAACCACTCCTGTGCTGCTATGTTAACTCAAAAGTCTGATCAAGGCAATGAACATCCCATAGCATTCATGAGTGCACCATTGAAGGATGCAGAGCTGAGATACCCAAGTGTGGAAAAGCAGGCCTATGCCTTCGTCATATTTGTAAGGAAATTTAGTCATTATATCCTCAGAAACAAAATCTTAGCCATAGTCCCTGATCTTGCAATCAAGTTGTTGTTGATGCAGAATGAGTTAGGAGAGTGCAGAGCTAAGTGGGTAACTATGTTACAAGAGTACGATATCAAGATTCAACCCATGAAATTGGTAAGAGGGCAAGGGCTTACAAGGACTATGGCAGAAACATGCCCTGATCTTGCAGCTCAACATTACAATTGAGAAGATATTTCTCCTGGCGAGTGGTATGATGACATCGTTCATTATCTCCTGACTCAGAGATGCCCTAATCATCTTAATGCAGTACAAAGAAGGGAATTGCGCTTAAAGAGTGACAATTTCATGCTGAAGGGAGCTATTCTATATAAGAAAAATCATGAGGGTGTTTACTTAAGGTGCCTAGGAAAGGTAGAGTCTGAAAGAGTGATGTTGGAATTTTACGACAGATATGGTATAGGCCATGGATCAACACCTTCTACAGTGAACCAGATTCTGAGAGCTAGTTACTATTAGCCTACACTATTTAAGGACACATACAACCATGTCAGAACTTGTCATGTGTGTCAGACTGCGACGACCAAAGAGAAGTATGCAACACTCCCACTCCAACCAGTCTTTGAGGTAAAACCTTTCGCACAGTGGGGGATGGACTTCATAGGTCCAATCAATCCGCCTTTCTCTGCAGGTCACAGGTATATCCTTACTACCACTAATTATTTTACAAGATGGACTGAGGCCCTTTCTTGCAAGCAATTCACCTCTGAGGTGGTAATTAATTTCATCAAATCAGGTATCATTAACTATTTTGGATGTCCTATGTCTTTAGTTTGTGATAATGGTCTTGCATTTTCATTGTTGAAGTTTTCTAATTGGGCTTTTGATCATGGGATTATCATTAAGTTTGCATCCAACTATTACCCTTAGGGTAATGGTTTGGATGAGTCATCCAACAAAAATCTCTTGACTTTTATTCGCAAATTATTAGAAAAAAATCTGAAGGATTGGCATACCCAACTCATATTTTCTCTTTGGGCAGATCGTACAAGACATAAGACTTCCATAGGAATATCACCTTACCACCTGGTTTATGGATTAGAGCCTATGTTTCCTATTCAGTTAAAGATCCCCACCTTGCAGTTCATTAATGAATATTATGATGAGGGAGATAAACGTGAGGCTGGACTTGCTGAATTGTTACACCTTGAGGAAAAAAGAGATGAAGCCCTAGAAAAATTTGCCAAACATCAAGGGGTAGTCAAGAGATGGTTTGATAAAAGAGCCAAGGTAAAAGATTTTAGGATTTCTGACTTGGTTCTTTACTGGGATAAATATCATGACTATAAGGGGGAGCATGGAGAATTTGATAAACTTTGGCTTGGCCCTTACTAGATTTCAAAAATTCTGGGAGATAATGCTTTCTGTTTGAAAACTCTCACTGGAGAGGACATCCCACTGCCTGTCAATGGGCATTATTTGAAGCATTATTTCTAGTCTTGAGTTGTTTTAAGCTCTTTTCCAGTATATAGTTAGATTAGGTTTCCTTCTTGTTTTGTTTGCTTTGCTTTGCTTTGGTTAGAGTAGGTTTCCCTTTTTGCCTTTTTTTTGTTTGTTTTGGTTAGTGTAGGTTTTCTTTTGGTTTTGTTTGTTTTTTCTTGCTTTGGAGGTTTTCCTGTTTTCTTCTAGATGTGTTGCACCTGCCTAACAAATATATCATTATCTAGGATTGTTCTAAGTATTTTTATTGGTGGACTCTAGTTTTGTATCTTGAAAGGATGGGTGAAGTCTTTGCTATTGTCCAATAGTCTAAATGTTTGATTTATAGAAAATGGGTCATAGGTTTTGATTTGAATTAAAGTATTCTAAAATATTATATCTTTCATATATCTTAAGAATCCTGATGTTGCCATAGGATCCTTGTGAAGTTTTTTCAAGTGAAAAATCTTGTTTCTGCTTCAGCATCATTGTGGTTCTCAGCCTTGAGTGTGAACTTCATTGTTCACAAGTTGAAATAAAAAAGTGACACAGAAAATAATATTAAAAGAAAGAAAAGTGAAATAATGAAATTCAAAAGAATGAATTCAACTTATCAGGAGTATCTAAAAATCTCTATCGGGGCTATAGATCCCTAACTGGCAATAGAGCTATGTTCGGGAGAGTCACAACAATAACCTCGTCCGGGCTATAGACACCTAACTGGCAGTGAGGCTTCATCCAGGTTGCTTTTGATGTTATAATCTTTATGTAGCCTAACTTGACTAAGCTTGGTTTCTACAGTAGCTCAAGGAAGGAAATGAGCTCATATGCACACACTTGGATTTTCAGTTTATCGAAGGTTCGGTCTACCCTTCGATTCTGATTCTTTAATCTTTGCATTTTGATTTGTTTGTCTAATAGTGAGACTGAAACTAGAGATTTTGGGTTCTTGATTCCTATCTGTCATCAAATGCTCTGGAGCATTTACCAGTAGAGTCGCCATTTGTTGTGCAATTTTCGCACACACGCCCCGCTGAAAGCAGGGACCCTATTTTGCTTTGGTTTTTGGTGTCTTGGCCCTTTCATTTTGAGGCTTTATCTTACTTTGGCATGTGCTTAAATGTTTATTTTGATTTCCTAAGTGGTTCCCCTAAGTTATTCATTGAAGATCTTTAGTTTTGAGGTAAGTTCAGGTTTTCACTGAAGTTCGGGACTTTCCACCCCAACTGAATTTTCCCAGATCCTGCTCGGACTCTGCTTGAGCACTGTGGTTCGAAGATTTTTAGTCTTCACAGAATTCCATGTGGGCTGGATTTTTTTGAAGTTCATCCTGCTGTCGGGTTCCCGATTTTTTCTGGCTGTCTTGTCAATTGCATTTAATGTCGTCTGTACCATTGGCAAGTGATGTATTTAATTGATCTTTCATGACTTTTATGCCATTATGCTTTATTTTTTGTCATCGATTGAGCTGACGAGTGCATTCTTGGAAGTGTTCAATTTGATTTAGGGTGCTGAGTTGGTGAATTGTTTGATTTGAGTGGTGATTTCTTGTACGTTGTTGTTGTTGTCTTCGCTGGGTGCCATTAAACTGGTATTTGTTGCCTCATTCTATTTCTACTGCGTCAAATGGTATGTATTTGATTGCATTACTTTTTATTGATGAAAGTTTGCATTGCTTTGGCGTTTTGGGTTTATTCAAGGTTCAAATTTCTGCATGTTTGAGAGTTTGATGTTAGGGTTGCGTGATATGGTTTAATTTATGGTCTTCCAAGTAGTTTTTGTGATTATTCGTTTGCTTGCATTATGAGATATCTTGCTTGAGAGTCATGATTTAACCCTAGTAAAGACTTAGCAGTTGAAATACCTGAATCCTGAGCTTTCCTATGCGTTAATGGCGGATTTGTGAGGTTTGACTTAAGGCATCACCATTTATCTTTAGTCCACTTTCGAATTGGCCTAGAATTCTAAGAAAATATATGAAGGGCCCAGGCCAAACTTGTCTCAGGCTTAGATTGTCAAAATTTATGATCAATCCATTTGTCTAAGTGAAAACATGATTTAGTGTCGAAATTTGGGTTTCATCCTCAACTCAGGATTTTCTATCTCTGGCAAATTTTCTGTCTCTGGCGGATTTTCTTGATCTCCTTTGTTTTCCCAGAATTCGCATACTTTTGGAGTTTTACCTTATCCACAGATTTCCTTCGGATCCATATTTTCCCAAAGTCCTTGGCTCCCTATTTTTTTTGAAATCTGTAAAGTGTCTCCTCCTTCACGGAAATCCGTCTCTGGTGGATTTTCTCAGAATTTGATGAAATATGAAGGAATATGAAATACCGTGATGTGTTAATAGATGACTATGCATTTTATGATTTATTTATGCTATTTTGAAATATCACATGTTGTATATTAATTAATAATGATCGGATTGAATTGATAATTAGTCTTTTCTGGTTCACTCCGCTGGAATCCGTCTGGCCCGAAATTCTCCAAAATTCCTCCCTAGCTTGGATTCTGCGGATAGTCCTGAAACCTGAAGTTTAACATGATCATTTTATATGAGGTTTAATATGATTTAATGATGATTTTGATTGGTTAACCTTTTTTGGTGTGATCTTTATTATGTTTCCTTTGTCAAGTGCAGGCTGAATCTAGCAAGGTAACCATTGGAAAGGCTAAGGGTGACATGGAGTGATCTTCCATATCCAAAACAGAAATAATAAAGATGGGCATCAAGAGCAAGATTCTAGAGAGTAAGATCACTTATGTCTGGTCAAAGGTAACTAATACCAACATTGGACTATGGGACTATGAGGAGTTCAAAGGCAAAATGGCAGCACAGGATCTTCCTTTGGTGGCTAAGAGGATGTTAGAATCATGATTGGTGCATGTAGTTGGTTTCCCTTCCATGGTGCAGTGTTATGAGTTGATCCTTGAGTGTGCCAGGAACTATGATAGTGATACACAGAGAATAATTGGTCCTCAAGGGAGGATTGTGGCGAATCTCAACCCTGTTTCCATTACTTAGACTTTTGATATGCCGGATAGATCTCATGTGGTGGCATTCAACATGAAGGCAGCTCAGGAGTACTATGAAGAACAGATTGTTAAATCTCAGTAGCTAATCAATTCTTGGTTGGAGAAGCCTAACTCTCATTATTCCAAACTACCTAAGCAGTTATTTAGGGAAAAGTTTAAAAAGGATTATTATGATGCCATCACTCTTCTTAGCAGGGTGGTTGGATTGAAGAATGCTAGCATGTTTGAGAATTGGATGTGCCATGTGATTGTGAGGATGGAACAGGAGAAGACCGACTATCATTGGGAAGCTGTCATAAGCAGAGTGATCCATGAGCAATTGTCCAATGTGTTGCAGACCAAGACCTTCATAGTGACCTCGTACTTGGTCTATGCTCTTGCAAGGTTTCATCCTTACAAGGGATTGAGTACCAAGGGCACCTTTGGATAGGATATTATTTATGAGGTGTCCCCTCAGTTACATTTGGGAAGTTCAAGCTATAGGAGGGTGAATGATGCATTTACCATGCATATCACCAGGTTGCTGCAGGGAGCAGAGCATGTGAGGATTTCAGACCAGGCCAAGGAGCTAATTAAGAAATATGGTGCTTGGTTCATTCAATTCTCAACCCTCTCATACATCTAGTTGATGGCTATCAAAGGGCTCCATACAGACTTCCAAGGTATCCCACTGATCAAATCATACTTCTGGAAGTCACTCGTCAAATATGTGACTTTAATGCCATTGTTAAAAGGGACAAGCGTAAGACCAGTTTTGGTGGAGACTTCTCTTTGAGGATTGGCCAGCAGAGAGTATAGCCATAAGGTTGATTTGGAGGACTACTGGGCCAATTGCAGCGATGAATATGAGGTCAAGAAGAAGAATTTTTCTCTCCTTACACTTGAATTAGTCTGACTATATAATGTGAAGGCAATTCCTGATCAGCTTGAGGATGATGGGGATCAAATTCAAGGTCATGCCTATGAAGTGGTTAAGGACAGGCCAATTGGTGATGTGGATTGGCTAGAGGAAGAAAAGATAGAATTAAAACAGTTAATGGATCCAGTCACCAAGTTCACGAGAATGGGGCTAAAGCATAAAATGTGGGAGTTAGAAAATGAAGGTGTATAGTGCACCTATGATCTGATGGGAGATTTGGACCCTCACTCCACTTTTGAATAATCAACTAAGCAGGATCCTAAGGGAAAAGGTAAGATGGATTCCCCTTTTAAAATCAAGATTAAAGGTGTTCAAGAGGAGGAAGTCCAAGAAACAGAAAAGTAGAGAAAACCAATTGCTAATAAAAGGTCAAGGATTAAGAAGTCTGAACATAAAGAAATTGAAAAGTAGATTCCTAAGGTCGATGTTCCTGTGCCTAAAAGGAGAAGAATTGTGAGATTATCACAAAAGGCAGGTTCCAAGGATGGAGTTGAAGTAGGTCCACCTATGGTAAATGTAGAGAGTTTAGAAGACAAGGCACAGGTGTACACAAGGAGGTCAAGGACTCCTTCCCCTAAGGATAGTGTGCCCAAGGCAGACCCTCCTCCAGTTACTTCTCATGAGGAGCAACATGATGATATTCCTTCTTCTCATGAAGATCAAAGCAAACAGGTGAATTTGAGAAGGCTGAAGATCATCCATATGCTGAGGATGAGGAATTTCATGAGGGTGACCTTTTTAGTGTAGAGGCCAAATTTGAAAAGGTAATGTAGTCTCCCTTGGTTGCATATGAAGAGTCACTTGTTGGAACTGAAGAGGTTAAATTGCCTCAAAGAGAGGAAGAAGCAGAAAAGGTTCCATCACCTAAGCACAAGGAGGAACATGTCAAAGAAAAGGTGAGTAAGACAGATGAAACTCCTGAGAAGCAGGGTTTGGATAAAGAGACACCTAAGTGTTAGCAAGAGGAAATGGAATAGAGCGAAGTGCAGTTGGAGTCCACTATTCTAGGGTGGTTGGACAAGGAAATAAAGAGAAAGAAGGTTGTTGTGGAGGATAGTCCACCTAACTAGGATGAGCTGCTGGCCAAGATTGGAAAAGATAAAGGTAAGAAGAAGGCCAGGGTCATTTCCAAGATTGAAAGAGATGAGGCCAACATTAAGGTGGTTCATATTGCAACTCCTACTCCGAGTAAGAATAGAGATGAGGTAACAACAAAAGATTACAATGTGTAGACTTTCAATTTAGGGCCTACCTCTGTTGAGAAGGATATTGAGGATTATCAGGGTTTTTGCACAGTTATCCTAGGGAGATTGAGGAAGGAAGTTCAAACTAAGCAGGAGCTAAGGAAGGAAAATGAAAAGCTCAAGAAATGCTTGGAAGATCTGATGAAACCCTTTCAATCCATTAATCCCTCATCTTCTGTTGCAAAACCCTTACCTCAAGAAACTATCACTAAGCTCAAAAGAATGAAGGCTTCCACTCTTGCTACTGCAAATTGGCTACAAGGGGTACGAACCAAAGGAAATTATGTTATTAAGGATATTCTATCGATAGGGAAAGATGCTATGAGGGCAACTGATTGGTTGAAGGAGGTGTTGGCTCGGGACAGAGAAGATACAAATCTCCTACTACAGAAAACTAAAACTATCATGGAATACACCAAGGACAAGATTATAAGTGATGAAATTCTCCCTTCCTCCAGAGCTGCTGAACCTTGGGAGTGGTTTGAGGCATTGCAAATCATGAAAAAAGTTCTATAGAAGATATACAAACAGAGGAGACAAATTAATGGTACACTATCTAGTGTTTATAATGGTTGCATTGCTTTCTTTGAGATTATGACAGGAAGAAGGAAGATAGCCCCTAAGTATTTTAGTTTAGAATAGTTGAGAAAGTGGTGGCATGATGTTTATGCTCCAATTAGTGATGAGTCAATTTCTGAACACCAGTTAGATGATGTGGCCACCTACATTGATGTTATTGATAAATACCTAACATATAAGGTTGAGTGGGATAAGTGAGTGAGGCAATCAAGGGAGGAAATTACATCAATTGAGATTCGACTTAAGGTTTTGCATTTACCACCTATGGCCAACTTAGATAAGGTTCTTTTGAAGGTGCATGAAATGCTAGATCAGAATAAAGGCAAAGGGGAAGGTAGTTAATGATGGGCTACATCGATATTTGTGCTTCCCTATTATTTTGGCATGCATTGGTCCGAGCTGCATTGGAGATCTCAAGCCGACCTGGATGAAGTTCATGCATTTAATGCACATTTTATCTCATTTTTAATTTCTCTTGGCCGACTTGTTGTGCCTAATTATTATTGTAAAATCCTATCTAGGCCAACATGTTTTGGGGGTTCTATAAATATGGCATTTTTCCTCATTGTAAGGGTTAAGAAGTTTTAGACATAGACGTAGACAAATAGAGACATAGCTAGTGTAGAGCGAATTAAGTAGAGTAAGTGTTAGCAAGTAGTTTTTCTCAAGCAAATATTGTAACAGAAAGTTGGAATTGTTGCTACAATGGATAATTTGATGCAAGTAATGACATTGTGATTTGGTGCCATACTTGTGTTTTTTTTAATCTTGAATGGTTCTTGTTATTCTATCTTTATAATTGATTTGAGTCCATATTTTTCGCAACCAACTGATTGTTAGTTGCTTTGCAAAGTTAGCCTGGACTTTATATTCATTGTGCTTAGTTCAATTGTGAGGGTTTATTCATTTCAATTGTAATAGGGTTGTTTGAATGAATGTTCATGATTTGAAAATATTAACACCTTAGAAGATTGCACTATTTCTATAAGATTGCAAATCCATATGGGTCAAGTAGAAATCAATTTTGAGGGATTGGTCCATTTCGAGTGTTGGTCATTTGCATTGTTAATCCTAGGTTTAATATTAAGTTTAGAAATCTCTTTGAAACCTTATATATTTTGTTATTTCTTTCATCATTCGAGTTCAATTTAGGATTGAAGTATCATCATATTGCTAGATCTGATAAATTGAGATTCAATATTTTGCTTGTAGTAAGGTCCCATTGTGATTACCAACATTTTCACATTTATCACTGATTTGTTTATGCATTGTCAAGACCTGACATTAAAGACCTTGGGGTTGTCTCTTGAGGCTTGCTGATAGAGATTTACCTTTCAAGAGAGATAGGATATTATATTCTATCTAAGTTGTTGCTATGCAGAAAATGTCATCAAGAGTATCCTTTTATGCCAGCACTATAACCAATAAAAATACATTTAATAGCCTTGTTTTCCAATTTAGACATTTTTTTCATTCGGTACATATGCATATGCCTCATATCCAAAGACACAAATATGTCCCAGAGAGGGCTTCTTTCCAGACCATGCTTCCAAAGGTGTTTTCTCAACAAGAGCAGAATTAGGAGAATGGTTTATTAAGTAACATGTTGTTGCAACCTCAGCCCCAGCACTGCTAGCATACTTCATGCTCTTTCCATTACTATCATGTTGAACCTTTCAGCAACTCCATTTTGTTGCAGAGTGTAGGGTGTAGTTTTATGTCTTTTAATCCCATGATCTTTACAGTACCTTTCAAACTCATCAAAACAAAACTCACCGCCATTGTCAGTCCTTAAACATTTTATTTTTCTTCCAGTCTGATTTTCCACAAGGTTTTTGAATTCCTTAAAATGACTGAACACTTCTGATTTACTTTTCAAAAAAGAAACAAATGCCCTTCTTGAATAATCATCAATGAACGATACATAATATCTTGATTTAGACAAAGAAGGAACATTTACTGGACCAAAAACATCAAAATGTATATAATCAAGTAAACCAAAAAGATTTGTGAGGACCGGAGTAGAATGAAACACGGTGTTGTTTACCATATATACAATGTTCACAAAACTCGAATTAGAGGTTACAATCATCAAGTACTTCAACCAGTTTTTATTTTTCAAGGTTTTTAAACCTTTTTCTCCAATGTGGCCTAGCCTATGATGCCATAGCATAGTCTTTTCTGTTGGAAGTTTTACTTCCATAGAGTTTGCACTATTAGGAACTTTTTCCTCCTTTTCTCCATGAGTAGCCTTCTGTGACTTTGCAGAGACACTATTGCATTGCACAGCAAGTGCATCTGACTTATACAAGGTACCAATACAACCACCCCTAGCTAGCACCATTGAGCCTCTAGTCATTTTGCAGCCATTTCTAGAGAACGTGACTTGCACTCCAACATCGTTCAGCTTAGTAATAGAAAGTAAATTTCAAGCCAAACCTGGTATATGCATTACATCATTGATTCCCTTCACTCTTCCATCAGGGAACTGAATTCTAACTCTTCCACGACAAACTATTTCTAGAGATGAATCGCTTGCCAAATACACCCTTCCACCATTGTATTTTTCATACTTAGTGAACTAGTCTCTATGAGATGTCATGTGGAAAGATGCTCCAAAATCAATCAGCTAGACATCATCTAATGCCTAAGTAGCCAAGGCTATAATGAAAGTGTATGTATCACTTTGAAAAGAATCATTGTTAGAAGAATTCTTCTTCTTCTTCTTTTTCTCCTCTTTGCAATTCTTCTGGACATGACCAGGTTTCCCACAATTCCAACACTTCACCTTGGACTTCTTGCCAAGAGACTTTGATCTCCCTTATGATTTTGATTTGGACTTCTTGTCCTTCTTCTTGCCTTTTTCTTTCGATTTTCCTCTAATAGCAAGAGCCTCCTTCACCATCTCATAATATTTTCTTCTCATCTCTTCTAATAACAAAGAAGCAACAACATCTTTCATCTTAAAAGTGGATGTCGTACTCCCAATAGCCATCACCAAGTGATCCAAGAATATGGAAAAGAACATAACAATAGCATACAACAATCTTCTTCATCAATCTTCACACCCACATATGCTAACTGAGTAATCAGCAACAGATCTCCTTCCTACATTTTCAAAGAGTACAACTTCTTCCTCAAGAACAACTTATTCACCAAGGACTTTCCCTAATAAATAGCTGCCAATCTTTTCCACAAAGAAGATGTTGTCTTTTCTTCATGAACATTTAGAAGAATAGAGTCTGCTAAACAGAGCCTTATCAGCCTTTTTTCTGCAAGGTCCCAATCCTCTTGCTTCATGCCTGTAGGTTTCATTCCAGACATCATGGTCAACTAACAAATCTTCCATTTTAAGTTTCCACAACTCAAAATTGCTGCCATTGAATTTCTCAATTTGAATCTTTACTGATGTGCTTGCCATCTTAATTTGTAATTTGAATTACTAGACTTCTACAAGACTCCCACTGAATAGAATTGACACAAAAATTCCAACGTACCCACAAGGATAACACAACTAGCTAGGATCTAATACCACTTGTAAGGAAAGCTTGGGTGCGGAACAAACTCTCCTAACGCCAAAACCTCAGGGAAGAATCCAGATATGACTTTAAATTTTGCAATTACAGTTCAATAAGATACACTTGAAAAGAATGAATAGAAAAAAGAAATGAACACATACACAATTGGACACTAGAATTACGTGGGAAAACCCTTATGGGAGAAAAACCCACCACACCAAGAAAATCCTCTTTGTATTACAGTAAGGAAAATTACATACAAAGATCAGACTTAACTTTTTGATGTCAATTTACAGTAGCAACATTCACTAATCAATCTTGTACAAAATAGTAATCTTACAATTCTCTTAGAAGCATCCTATGAATCCACTCAGATCAATCTGTGTTTAGTCGAGCAACACTTTCATTATCTCACACTTCTCTCATCATCAACCATTGTAGAGTGTAATCCATTCTACTCACGGTTTGTTCATTTTCCACAATAGAATAGTCACAACTGTTCAACTTCCAACAGTTCACATTCTGCTTCTCTCATGCACTCAAAACACACCACGTAGGACAGACGTTCAGTCAAAATTTTTAACTAAATTGCATGTTGGTGAGACACCAGACCATGTCTCCCCGATGCCAAAATTCCCAAACACATAGCTATCGGAAAGACCAAAGGTATCGAAAACACCCTAAGAGATCAAAATGATAACAAATCAAGTCTCCCTGATATCACAAGAAAACCAACTATCCATCGGCAAGAGTCCAGGAGATTTCATCAACAATTAATCACTTTGATATGTCCATCAGCAGGACCAACACCATCAGCAAGACATCTCACCAATGTCCATTGCAGAACTATCGGCAAAACCATCATTGTTGCTAGGACTTCACACCGATGTCCATCACAAGTAGCTCTATCCGCAAGACCATTGCTATTAGCAAGAGCTCATACCAAACACAAATTGTTGGCGAGAGAAACGCTAACGCCAAGAGTTCATACCGAATGCACCAGCTTGTCGGTGAGAGAAACATCCATTGGCAAGAGTCCTCACCGAAGGTATATCTATCGGCGAGACCACATCCATCAACATGTCACTCAAAATGTTAACTTCATAACCACCACATACAAGTTATGAATTTACCAATCCCCTCGACAAGTTGATACAGGATCCAGACCTTCTGGCAGCCGACTGACAGGGACCCCTTGATATGTACTTCATTCTAAACTTTTCAATTTTTGATTTTCACATTGTTTTATGCATTTAATTTCACTTTTTGGGATGTGTCATTCTGTTGAAAAGCCGCATATGAATGCGTAAAGACACATTTGTATTTTCGTGAATGGTGGGTAGCGTAGGTATTTAAAATTTTAATGCATTTGTTATTTGTTACAATGCATATGATAAATAATGACGCATCTACATTTTGAATAAACGCATTTTCATTTTGTTTCACGCATTTGAAATTATTGCATCGCATTTGCATTCACTATTGATGGTCGTTTGTGTGGTTGTAATGAGGTGCATTTGATATTGTGATGCATGTGATATTTAAATACGCAATTGTCATTTAAAATGACCATTTGCAAAATAAAATGATGCATTTGCAAAATAAAATGATGCATTTGCAAAATAATGACGCATTTGACTAGCATTTAATTTTTTCACTTTGCATTAGGATAGGTGATTGATTCTGACATTAGGCATGTGTAATGCCATTGCAGGTTGTTTTGGACTCTGTGTATATGTGAGAGTCGAGACCATCGACTTTTTGCTTCCGAGATAGTTTGTGGAGCGCAGAGAAACGATTCTTATGGTATTTGGGTCTCCTCCATGTGACAGAAATTCCCACCATTCGGGCAAACCAAGGTCTACTGACAGCGTTATGTGAGTGGTGGCACTCAAAAACTTCCTCATTTCACCTGCCTACTGGAGAGGCGAAAATTACATTAGAGGATGTCTACAGGATTCTGAGACTTCCTATTAGAGGCACTAGGGTTATATATGATACCCAAAGGGGTTTCTCTTAGATGTGTAGATATTACCCGCATGTAGATATTAGACAGTTAGGTTTTGACCATTATGAGATTAGATGGTGTGTATTGGCACAGAGGTATAGGCAGTTAGACTGTCTATTGTGTACACTGATAGGTGGTATAGTCCTCCCTGACCGTCGAGGTCACAGTTTTCCTATGGGATGGGGAGAGATGCTAGTGGGTATGTTAGAGTGACGAGAGGTATATGCTTGGGGTCCTTGTATTCTCGACATGTTATATTGTCATTTGCATGATATAGCCTATCGAGAGGCACAATCTATGAGTTGTGGTACCACACTCTTGATGGTATGGGCATGGGAACACATTGCCATCTTTTGTCCACCAGTCACAGTTGATGTGCAGCATGGAGCACCATATGCCTTTTGTTATGCGGGGGCTAATACTCAGCACCATATGGGAGATATCGAGTACTTTAGACATGCCATTGATACTATGGTATAGTTCACATGGAGACCATACTTGGGTTGTCCAGAGTGGTCAAATGAGGATGATTATTTGCCGTATTTCTGCCAGACACAGTATCTAATTGGGCGGACTGTTTCACATGTTCATATTATAGAGAGACATTTACCAGATCATGTGTTGCGACAGTTCAGAGAGGTATAGAATGTGCCCAGAGGACGATTAGAGTTTCTGAGGTCCTCACGAGAGATTCCCCTATGGGGTGTAGAGATTCCAGTGGCCACTGCCGAGGCAAATATTGATGCATTGCAGGCAGTTCAGTGGGGATGGAGAGATGGTGTGGCCGATCCAAGTACCACAGAGGCTTATGATTAGTGGTGGGCCATTCATAGGCCAATACCACTTACAAACCCTAATCAGGTTGCACTGATAGAGCGGTGAGGGACAAGACCGTGGGGCAGACATCGCAGAGGCAGAGATCGGAGAGGTGGATGTGGACATGGCGATGATGGAGATGGTGGTGGAGGTGTTCGGTGAGGTGGTGGGAGAGGGAGGCATGGATGGAGGGGACGAGGGCCACCATTATTGCCTATCCGTGAGGAGAGACAAGAGGAGGAGGATGTGCACATTCCTAATATTGGCAGAGGTGGGGAGGAGGTGCATGTTGAGATTGGCAGAGATGAGGAGCATCCCGTAGAGGAGGAGGTAGGCAGAGAGGAGGCAGAGATTGATGCCCTAGGATTACTTGGTGCCTATTAGGATTATGATGAGGAGGATGATGATCAGGAGTGGGAGATTCGAGATAGGATTCTGGAGGAGTTAGAGGATGAGGATGATGGTGTGGAGAGGGTGAGACAAGTTGACATAGGGACAGTTGATCCTGACACTGCTACACTTCATGCCTAGGTTGCATCTTTGGAGGAGCAGATGAGGGTCATGATGTCTGAGCGAGATGTGTTATAGCTGGAGAGGGACAAAGCTTTCATGGACAAAGATCAGGCCATAGCTTGGAGGCAGGAGACCAAGCAGAGATTTATAGAGATTAGAGCTCTATGTACTGGGCCGACAACTACATTTTCTAGAGAGTTAGTCAGAGCTGGGGGGAGGGCCACTTATTATTGAGATTTATATGAGGTAGTAGTTCCTCCAAATAGACGTGCCCCGAGCTTTTCAGAGGCACGCAGTGAGAGATCCCAGAGTAGGACCCACACCAGGACAGTTAGCACAGAGGGTGTTGAGCAGCCACATAGAGCTGGTCCATATGACATGCCCCATTCAGGTCATAGGTCATCATGATCTTGGCATCATTCATCCACACACTCCAGTGATGATAGCAGTGGTAGTTTGGGATAGGGACATTTCTTGATATGTACTGAGACATTGTATTATGATCATATAGCCTGTGGGCTTCCATATTTATGATAAATTAAGAAATTGTGATGTGACACTTTTGAGGGATATATATATGATTTTGGCGGCGATTCTCATGATATGCAATTCTATTTATTGATTACGTAGTTGTTTATTTATACATTTTATGTCTATATGAGATGCCAATGTGATGGATGATCATATCTACTTTATGATGTGTTTATGTAACCTATGATGTGGTGTTGATTCTATGTGATGATGTATGCATGAATATTTATGATGTTGATGGATGTTATGTATGAAATTTATAGTTATGAGATGCAATATGATGTTATATGTACAATTATTTCTACATGTGATTATATACAAATGTAATGTGGTGTATGTATTTACAGTTTTTATGTACATGAAATGCTTATTATATGTAATCTATGATGAGAAATGTCTATTATGCCATGATGTTCTAGATATGATAAATTCCTAGATATTTGTATATTTCAAATGCAAGATGTATGTATGATGATGTTTCTAACATGAATGTGAATGCAGGATGATTTATATTTTTGTGTGTCACAGGACTCCGTCATAATGCAAGAAAGAAGAACTGTTAGTGTGGAAAGAAAGATTGAGAAATAATAAAAGAAATGAGATGGATGTTAGTATTAGCAATCGTTGATGTTTCACTGTATCACTAAAGGCATTGCACTTTATCATCATTGGGCGGGACTAATACAAATGGAGAAACACACCATGATATAACATAAATTAAGGTGTGCAAGGTCATCCACTTGCTAACAATAGGCAGTCACAGACAAGGATTGTCATAACTCATACTAAGGGCACAATTGCCCCAGTCTTTTTGCACAATTTCCCCAGTCAAGACAAACCATAGAAAGCAAACAAAATAAAAGAGGGGTCATGAGATGTCAAAGCTCCTCTAAATCCTTCATGGGACATCCTTGAGGAAACTAGTAACATGACTCAAAATCAAATTTAAAAGACAGTTGACAAACAACAATCAAAGAAAATAAAATTTTGATACATCATTGCTTATGTAAATTCTTCATGGGACATCCTTGAGAAAGCTAGTAACATAATTCCCATCATAAAGTCAAATGAAATGATAAGCTAAACAAGCCATAAAGTCAAAAGGCCAATAATATATTTTCCAAAACTTGATCTGTTTGTTTGATTTGTTTTGATTGATAAAAGGATTGATTGATAGAGCCCGATTTTAGGAGATACACATACCGGATAAGACTTTGAGTTTGGTTTCGATGTTATGACTATCTGTATAAGGCATGACAAACCTTGGTTTTAGAAATACATGTATCGTATAAGACATTGATTCAGATGTCGTTGATATGATAACCTATGTAAGGCTATGTTGATCTGATTGACAGTGTCTACATGCAGGAAGGACTCATCTTGTATAAGACATAAGCTGATTGTTTTGCTGATATCGCTATTCAGGAAGGACTCATCCTGAATAAGACACAGGTTGATTTTTTTGATAATGTTTGTTTCTAGGAAGGACACATCTTGTAGCAGACATAAGTTGATTTGTTTTAGTTGTTGCTTTGGAAATTTGTTTGATTTGACTTAGAGACATTGCTGACTTGTTCACCAGATTGATGCATGACTTGATATGATGTTCTAACAAGTGACTGTGTGTGATAACGAACCCTAAAGGATGAACCTAGTGCGGCCTTGGGGGCTCATCGATTGATGGTCTTGCCTACGTTATACATGCAAAGACCTCATAGTTTGACTTGACTTTGACTGACAAGAATGACTACAAATAGATGATGTGTGTGATAGTGAATGTGACGAACCCTAATGGACTAACCTAGTGTGGCCTCGGGGGATCATCGATTGATGGCCTTGCATACATTATACACGTAGAGACCTCATAGTTTGACATGACCAATAACCTCATCATATAGACATATGGATTGAATCATGATTTTATACAAACAAACCTAAACGGACTAACCTAATGCCTCAGGGGCACATTGGCAGATGGCCTTGCCTACTTCTAGTCACAGAGGCAATGTAGTTTGACAAACAACAAACACTGACAAGTGCGACTGACTCTGACTCTATTTTTGGGTTTTCGACATGTTTTGATTTATTTTTTGTCTTTTTGAAGTTTTCTGATGTTTTTGTGTTTTCTCAATTCATTTTGTGATGTTTTTGGATTTTTCTATGGTTTTACGTCTTCAACACAACCAATGTAAGAACCAATATGATACACATCAAGTGTTTTCCCCCAATCGAGTATAAGACCAATTGATTATGAATAGGGTAAAATGGGGGATATGAAATGTACTCAATGGCAATCATTCTAGGTTATGGGAAAGACTACCACTTATTACGAATGGTATGTATAAGAGATGGATGGGAAAGATAAGTGATATGTGTAGAGTAGTGGACTATGTACAATAATAAGGGATATGTACAAGGTAGTGGACTATGTACAGGGATGTTAGATTAGAATAATAGTAGACAAAATATCAGAGTCAACTACACATGGCCCCTGTTTGCCAGGTTTTCACCATGGTACTTATCCAAAGTGCCACTGAAGTGGTTTTCACTATTGGAAAAATTATTTGTCTTTACTATTATCTATATTTTCTAAACTTTTTGGTGTTAACAAGAGGCCTGTTTGCTAGGTTTTCACCTTGGTAACGATTTTTTTTTTTTTGTATTTTTGTATTTTTGCTAATTAAGACAAGGCCCTCAGAAGGTATGCGTAGAACTTCTTTAGTTGAATACTATTGATTGGAGAGGACAATGGTTCCCCTTCAGGAGTAGAGATTTGATATGCTCCTAATCCAAAGGATTTTGTAACAATATACAGTCCTAACTAGTTAGGTTCAAACTTTCTTGGTTTCTCTCTATCTGTTTAATTCTTTGGGTTCTCCATTAAGACCATGTCACCAATGTCAAAGTTTCTATTCAAGACCTTCCTGTTATAGCTACGATGAAGGCAATTCTAATATGCTTGGAGATGGTCTAGTGCCTTTTTTCTTCACTCATCTAAGAATTCTAGCTCATGGAGTCTTGATATTCAATACTCTTCATCATCAATGTGCCCTTTCAAAGATACCCTCAGGGAAGGAATCTCGACCTCAATAGGAAGAATAGCTTCACAACCAAATACTAGTGAATAGGGAGTGGCGCCAATGGGAGTACAAAAACTTATGCGATAAGCCCATAAGGCGAGATTAAGCTATAAATGCCAATCACGGCCAACATCATTGACAGTATTCTTGAGGATTTTAATGATTGTTTTGTTAGATGCCTCTACTTGGTCGTTACCTTGTGGGTAGTATGGAGTGGAAAAGTGATGTTGAATATGAAATTTTTCACAAAGATGGCAGACTTCTTGATTCTTAAATGGGTGGCCATTATCCATGATTATGGATTGAGGGACACCATACTGATAGATGATATAGTTCAGGATAAACTTAGAGATCTGTGTGTCAGTAATGTATGTCATAATAATAGCCTCAATCCACTTCGTAAAGCACTCAGTGGTAGTGATGATGAATTTGTGGCCATTGGATGATGTGGAATGATCTTACCTATGAAGTTGAGTCCCCATTGGGTGAAGTGCCATGGTGACGTTATAGGGTGGAGCTCCTATGCTGGTGCATGTATCAAGTCTCCATAAGTTGGCATTGGCGACATTTTTTTACAAAGACATATGAGTCCTTTTCCATAGTAGGCCAATAATAACTCAGTCTCATAATATTTTTGGCTAAGGTAGGACTGCTAGAATGGGAACCACATATACCCTCATGCACCCCATGCAAGATTGCTTGTGCTTCATTGGAATCAAGACATCTCAATAGAGTATTATCTAAGGTGCATCTATATAGGGTGTCTCTGACGATGGTGTATTTGGCTGACTTACAAAGCAATGTCCTACATTGGTTGTTTGACAGGCCAATGGGTATGATTTTGGCATGGAGGTAGTCATAGATTTCTTTATACCATGGGGAATCAGGACCAACAATGTCACATACCATCTCAGAATCTAGGATATCGTAGGCTGGGACCAAAAGTTGTTCTACCAAGAACTCAAACTTAGGAACGTTGCTAAGAATGTCTAGAAGTGATGCAATAGTAGCCATAGTGTCTATTGCCTTGTTTAAAACATGAGGTATTTGATGAAATTCAACCTTGTCAAAGTACTCCTTAAAGATATAAGCCATGCATTTGTATGGAGCAATTTTCTCATCCTTAGTCTCATAATCATCATTTACCTATCTGATTACTAGTTGAGAATCGCCATATACCTGTAGGTTCCTAAATAATCCACTTAGCTGCCATGCATAACACTATAACTAGAGCCTCATACTCTGCTATGTTGTTAGTACATGGGAATGCAATCTCAAATGATTTGGGAATGGAATCACCCTGTGGTGTGATAAACAGTATACCAGCCCCTAAGCCATGATTTGTATGTGAGCAATCAAAGTACAATTTCTATGTTATGTTTGTATTAATTGTGAATCTAAATTCATCAGGAAAGTCTGCAACTAATGGGTGATCTGCTTGTATTGGTGCATCGACTAAATGATCAGCAATGACTTGTCCTTTAATAGCCTTTCTCTCTACATACTGGATATCATACTCACTAAGTATCATAACCCATTTGGCCAATCGCCCTATTAATGTTGCCTTGCTGAGAAGATATTTCAAAGGATCTATTTTGGCAATCAACATTGTTTGATGGTTTAGCATATAGTGCCTTAGTTTTTTAGTAGCAAATACTACCGCAAGATAGGCACGTTCAATGGTACTATAGTTGAGCTCATAACCTACCAAAGTCTGATTGATATAATATACTCCCCTTTCATGACCTTCATCATCATTCTATGCAAGCAATGCTCTGAGTGAGGAATGGGTTGCTGTAATTTAAAGAATCGGTTGTCATCCTTCAACAGATGGCATTAAGAATAGTGGTGTGAGTAGATATTCTTTAATTAGTTGAAAAGCCTCTCTGCACCTAACTTTCCATGCAAAGGGTACCCCTTTCTTAAGTAAATGTTGAAAAGGATGTGTCTTATCTACTAACTGCACTATAAATCTTCTGATGGATTGTAGTCTTCCTTGTAATGTCCTTAGCTGACTGAGATTAGTTGGTGGAGGCATGTCTATGATTGCTTTTACTTTGGTTGGATCCACTTCAATGCCTCATCTGGAAATGATATAGCCTAAAAGTTTTCCCGACTTTACTCTAAACACACATTTCTAGGGATTGAGTCTCAATTTATACTTCTCCAGCCTTTGAAATATCTTGTCTAAAACCTGTAAATGTTTTTCCCTTGTATTGGATTTAACTATAAGGTCATCGACATAATCCTCCATAAGAGTGTGTACTAGATCATGAAAAATGGTGGTCATGGCATGTTGATAGGTTGCTCCAGCGTTCTTGAGTCCGAAGGGCATAACATTCCAGCAATACATTCCCCAAGGACAATTGAAAGCTATTTTAGGTTGGTCTTCAGTTGCAATTCTGATCTGATTATATCCTGAAAATCCATCCATAAGGGACAACATCTCATACCTTGATGTCATGTCTACTATCATGTCTATGTTAGGCAAAGGGAAATCAACCTTAGGAAAAGCCTTGTTGATATCTCTGAAATCGGTGCAAATGTGGATGCCCCCTATTGGTTTAGTGATTGGTACAAGATTGGAAATTTAGTCTGCATAGTCAATTGATCTAATGAAACCAACGTCTAATAGTTTCTTGAGTTTTTCCTTGACTAGTAAAGTAATCTGTGGGTCCATTTTCCTCAATTTTTGTTTCATTGGTTTGACACCTGGTTGTAAGGGAAATTGATGTAGAACAAGTTCAGGATCCAACCCAGGCATGTCTGCATATGACCAGGAAAAATTAATGTGTCTATGTGTAAAGAAGTTGTGGAATTTTGGCTGCTCTTCTATGGTCAATGGTGTTGCAAAATAAACCAATCGAGGATTCTCTTATGTGCCGATGTTGACTTCTACTGATTCTTCAATGAGCATGGGTGACTTTTCTTGTGCAATAGGGAGAATTTTCAAACCTCCATCCTTAGGTTCCTTAGAGAGGTTTTTTCCTTCAGATGCGTCCTTTATTTTTACTTTTTCATTGTCTAGAGGCGCCTTTCAGTTTTCACCTAGAGAACTCATCCTTTTTATCTTGTTTATTCTTTTTCTCATTTTTGCGACTGGAGGGTTGAACAGATTCCCAAAAATATGCTTTGTTGTCCAAGTCAATGGTAAAACTAGCCTTGTGATCACCACTAGGTATGCCTTCTCGTAATCCCAGGAACTCAACAATTGCTTCATCATTCTCAAAATTGTCTAAGATGGGTGGGTCTTGTTGATCCCAATCAATGAGTTGGGGTTAAACTAGGGGCATGTCATCGTCAGAGTTATCAAAGTTTAATGGATTCAGGGTAAGGACTGAGTTGTTCATTTGGTCACAAAAGTCTTGTACTAAGTCCTTTTTGCTCTTTGGTTTAGATCTAGGTGGATTGAGAGGTGGGCCTAATGCCAAGGTTTGGTTATCTAAAATAGATGTATCAGGTTGCCAAGAAGTAGGATCAAGAGATTCCCAATAGTAATGTTTAAATCATTCATCTTTTGTCATATTCTTTGGTGGAAAGGAATTCAGTGGATTTGGTGTGGATCTCAAAATTAAGTCAAGTTCTCCAAATAGCTTGTCAAGGTCCATGGAAGAGGTAAAGGATAGGGAATCCCACTCATATTTGTTTGAGTTGGGGGAGTCACCGTAATGTTGGTCAGATGGTTCGTGAGATTTCTCAATATCCTCTTAAGCACTTACTTCCTCGATTAAGGGTGATGTGGTACTAGGAACACCAATCTGAATCAATTGAAACCCAAGCCCTAAGCCTTTTATCCACTGAGAAACAAAGATTGGTTCAATCCTCCTATCTTGATTTAAGCCTAAACCACTTTGTCCATTATATCCCTTGCTCTGCATGATTGTGAAACCTTTTCCATATAGATCTGTAGGAATGTGAGCAAGTGAGAGAGGTTCTTCATTATATTCCCTATACAGCCAGGAGGTGACATCTTCTGTATTTACGACTTCTTTGCTTTATTTTCCCCATTTAGTGAAATTTGTTGTGGGAGGAATGTGTATGGTGACCATAGATTGCCTCCTATCTAGTGTAGGTTAACTATATGACTTAGGAGGAATCAAATGGCTAACACAATAAGATTTCTTCATGTAATATTCTCCACAACCCTTGTATTGGATCTCAACCCTAGGAGTGGTACGAAATGAAGGTGAAATAGATGTTCGAGTGAGAGTGGATGGATTCACATAATGAGATGAATTGGATGATGAAGCCTCTTTGTTTACTAGAACTTGGCATTGGGGTATCTCTTTTAGATTGATGCAATATTGGAATGGATCTGGGTCACCATCTATAGTTATTTCAATACCATTATAAGGGAATTTGAGACATTGATGATACGTGGAAGGGACCACCTTCATGGCATGAATCCATGGTCTTCTTAGTAGAAAGTTATATGGAAGGGTGAGATCCAAGACCTATAATTTTGTCTCCATTACTGTAGGACCAATTATGATAGGAAGTGTTACCACCCCCTTTTATTTTCATTGCTCATCATCATAAGCTTTAATGACAATACTTTTGGTTGTGTCTACACATGCTTCTGAGAAACCTAATGCTTTAATCAGTTTTAAAGTGCACAAATTTAACCCTGCTCCTCCATCTACCAAAACTCGTCTAACTTTGGTATCATCAACAAGGACTTCAAGATGTAGAGGATTGTTATGGTTTATCTTTTCAGTTGCGTAGTCTTGTTTAGAAAATGTGTCATGATGATTATTGGTCAAGTAGCCCACCATTTCCTGGAAATGATTGACATCAAGATCATTTGGGACAGTGGTGTTTTCCAAAGCTTTATCTAAAATGGATTGATGCTCAGGGGAGATCTGCAACAGTTCCAAGATTGAGATTTGGGTTGGTGTCTTCCCCAACTGGTCAAGTACATTATATTGTGACTTGGAAGGCTGTGGTGTTTGCTGTGATGGAGGACCTTGGATAGTGATCTTAGTACGATGAGTGTTGACAGCACACTCGGGAGTTGTATTGATAGTAATGGTATTGATATTCTCATCGACGGTGCAAAGGTGATTAATGGTTTTGCCACTATTATAATAATGCTTGATATTTGCATAGTTGGCTGACATATTGGTCTTGTTACTTAAACTGGGAAATTTCCTTTCACATGGTCATGTAGTGGATCAAAAAAGACTTGATGATCAATTTTTGACAACTTTTGTTTCTATCCACTAACTTCAATAATTCTCTTTTTGACAAGATCCTGTATGATATTTTTTAGTTGGCGACAATTTTATACATTATGTCCCTTAGTTCTATGATAATCACAAAAGGCATTGTCATCCCACCAAACTAGTTTAAATTGTCCTTGATCGTATTGTCTTGGCTCTTGAAGCTATATAAGATTATGTTGCAACAGTTGTTTGAATATGGACTCGATGGGTTCCCCTAAGGGAGTGAACTAACATTTTTGAAACCTCCTTTGTTGTGGACGTTGAGTATTTTGGACCGTGTTGGAAGGTTGATTGACAACATTAAGCATGTTGGCCGAAGAGTTAGGTCCTTGTAATGTGATGATGGGTCCTACTTGTACAGTTTTAGCATCAACTACCCCATCATTGGTGACGTTTTTGTTTTGAGACCAAAATATGTTTCTGTCATTAGGGGCATTTTGCACTATCAGATTTCCATTGGATGTCAGTGTCTTAAGTTCTCCTTTTTCAATGAGATCCTTTTCTATTATAACCCCTTTTTCCACTAGTTCCAAAAAGGATGTACAACAATGTACCCTTAAGTTACTCTTTAGTTTTGCATGAAGGTTTTCCTGGAACATAGTGACTTTTTGTTTTCCAAGTATCTTGACAGGACATCGGCTGGCTATAGTCCTCCATCTCTAGAAGAAAGCGATGAAAGTTTCACCTTTTTCTTGTGTTGTGTGACACAAGGTTGCTATATTTATCTCATTGTCTATGTTGAAGGAGAATTACTCAACAAATTTCTCAGCCAGTTCACCCCAAGATTTGATGCCATAGTCTAGACCTAAAAACCACTCTAGTGCAATTCCTACAAGACTTCTTGGAAATAGTCTCATAAGATATGTGGAGTCATAAGCGACATCTATGCACATGGTAGAAAATTCCTTTATATGTTCTATCAGATTTTGTTTTCTATTGTACTTAGGGAGATTTGATATGACATACCCATGAGGGAAAGGTGTCATGTACAATGATCTATCAAAGGGAAATGGGAATATGTCCTTTGTTGAAAAGGATTTCTTAGTTGGCACTGCCATGTTATCCATTTTTCTTTGTAGTGCATGCATTTGTGTTTGCAAGACGTCAACTTGGGTTAATGATGTGTTGGACAGATTATGTGGGTCTATGTATGTATTCTAAAATCCAAGGTCTCGTGATGGGTTTCAATTGAATGTTGGTATTTGATGTGGATTTGGATTCGAAATGTTGGTGAATGTGTTCTAGTTCAAAATTTGTGTGAATTGGTTTTGACTTGGATTATGTGTGAATGGATTTTGACTACCACTCTGGGAGAATGGATTCTGATTCAGAATCTATGTGAATTGGTTTTGACTTGGATTTTGTGTGAATGGAGTCTAACTACCACTCTGGGAGAATGGATTCTAATTTAGAATCTATGTGAATTGATTTTGACTTGGATTATGTGTGAATGGATTCTGACTACCACTCTAGGAGAATGGATTCTGATTGCCATATTGGAATGAAGGAAGCCTCTTGTTTATGTAGTTCACGGTATAGTACTAGCGACATGAACACTAGGTATGGCTATTGACTATGGTATGGTACCGGTGGCATGAACACTAGGTATGGTTGTTGACTGTGGTATGGTACCGGTGACATGACTGTGGTATGGTACTGGTGACACTGACATTTGGTGTAGAATTTTACATTTTAGATCTTTTATTCCCAACAAGAGGACCTAAGGGAGTAGATGATGATGCCCCTATAATGAAATTAAATCCTAATGTCATGCTAGATGTACCAAATGGAGACGTATGGACTGTCGTACTCTATGTAGGTATGCCAGATGGTATGGTTGTATTTACCTGAGGTATAGTATTACTGGAAGTCATCATATTTTTCCCTTGTGTAGGTTGAGCTTGTAAGGTGCTAATATCGAATCTTGTATGTAAGGTAGCACCTTCAGCTAGCAATTTGGCTAAGTATCATTGATGATAATTTGCTAGGTACTTATCTACAAAAGAGGAAAACTTAGGGTCCTGTGCAACAGCCTCTATGTCTTATGTTGTAATGTGTCCTTGATTATTTCTAGTGGTGAATTTGTCTAATAAATTCTTGTGAGGTCTTGTGGAGAATGGATTGATGAATTTCATTTGGGTTCAACATATTTTCTCTCTCTCTCTTCTCTTAGATCTAGTTTCAACCATGTTAGACAAGCTCAATATGCAAGGAATGCTAAACTATGTCTATGGACAGTATGACTCTAGTCTATGTTTTTTGGGATTTTCTAAATGCAAAATAAGGAATGTTCTAAGATGATGCTAGTCTAAAATGACAATATCTAAAGATGCAAAGTCTACGCAAGCTTCTAAGGTAATCAATTTTGTAAACCTGAGACAGGGGTACCAACTACCTAAAGTCTAACCAAGGTGTCAATTTAGTTATGTCAAGGAACCAATGTCGGACTAGGATCAAAGATAAATTGAGTCTCCTAACTAGACTGATGAGCTAGGAGGACTCTCTATAGGACAAAGGATATAATGACAGGACTAGGTTCAATGATAGATTTTGTTGACGCTATGATTTTTTTAGAGTGTAGATGGTGGACCTATCCTAAAGTTTGTAAAAGTGACCTTCCTAGAATTTTAATCTCAAGGAAATATGTACTCAAAGATGAAAGTAAAATCTAGAATCGGGATGACTATAGTAATGACTAAATGATACCTAAAGAATGCAAAATTGAGGAAATAATTTCAGGTTTCCATCCAAGGACTGTTGTGAAAAGATAGATGAAAGACTGGTATGACCGTGTTGACTGAACTATGACTGTAAATTCTAGTTTTCTAATAATCAAGTAGATGCGTCACATAATTTCACATATGCGGTTATGTTTCATAGTTACGGTTTTCTGGTAATCAATTATGATTTTTTGCTAAAATTCAGTGTCTGTGTTGGAAAGATGCGGTATAATTTCTAACAAATGCGACTCGTAATGGAAATTGTGACTCAGACTGTAATAGATGCGGTTTTCCTAAACTTTATGCACTAGTAAAAGTTTTGTGACAATGGACAATGCGTGTTCCAGACTACAGTTGCGGCTCACCTTGTCAGATGCGTTACATAATATCAAAAGTGTGGTTCCCTAAAATAGATGTGGTTTCCAACAGAGCAAATGCGAGCTAATTTGGCAGATGTGACTCTAGGCTAAACAGATGCAACTTGATAAAACAATTGTGGCTCTCTGGTGAACAGTTGTGACTTTGTTGACAGTTGCATGTTTTCAGTGAATTGAGATATAAAATTAACATTGTTTTCTATGATCAAGTTCTAGCAAACAAAGAAAATCATTAAGATAGAGTATTTTTAGTTTGATTTTGGACTCAAAGAATGTTTAATTTTGACAACAAACAAGCACATCCTAGGCTATGTAGGATAGTATTTACTGAGTTATCACTTGGGTTTCCCCAGCTATGCTTATTCAAGGCAAATGATTAGTAGCTTGACCCCTCTGGCTCCCCTCCATAGCTCATTAATGTCATTTGGGGCAGCCAAGCTACAGTACCCATGAACATCCCATGCCATACTTTCATCTCTACACATGAACCATAAGAATATGAAACGGCTTCACAGGTCTGGCCTACTGCACCAATAAATAGAAGGATTTTAGACAATACAAACAAAGGTGTTTAATTAGGGAATTCCATTCGTAGGGCATAATCCATGCGACGAGATTCCCCTTTTGAATCCATCTCGTTGGAACCATATGTGTGATACTTGGGCTTTCCCCAAAAATCTACTTTTATATACTAGCTGGAAGTCCCTCGGGTTCAGGGTGCTACCGGTTTGAGTCGTCCTGGGGTGAGTACTTTTTCCCACCATAACAGGCCCAAGTTCTAGAGTCAATAACCGTTTCTCTTACACCCAAGATTGCATAGATGCACAAGGGGAGAGGATACTTCGATATACCAAATCGTAAAGGGTAATTACACAATTGTGCTTTCGCACTAAACACAGTAGACACTTGTTAATTTTAATCCAAATAAAAGATTTGCTACACTACCAAACAATCTATTTCAAACATTTAACTAGGTTCTTCGACATGTGTTCTACAAAAGGATTCATTAGTAGTTTGATATTGGTCTTTGACTATCGCTATACAAAAACTTTGTTAACTCCTCAAGACACACATTGAAAACAAAAGATTAGCAAAAATAAAAACACGAAAGGAAACTATAAATTGAAGTCTAAACCTAAAAATATACCAGTCGGATGCATCATTTTCTCTGTCAAATGTGTCGTGGTATTCTACCAGTCAGTTGTGACTCAAAAAATGATAGATGCGGTCAAGAAAAGTAATTGCATCATTTTTGATACCAGATGTGGTCTAGTGTTTCAATTTTATCATTTCATCAAGCAGATGCATCTTCGAATGTCAATTGCGATGTTTCATCAAACAGATGCGTCTTTGAATGTCAATTGCAGTGTTTTGTCAAACAAATGCATCGTTCCATACAAAACCTGCAAAAATTGAATTAAATTCTACGGATACACGAAGATGGTGTCTTCACGTCGAGTTCACCAAATGTAGCTTAGAGAAAAACACATGAGAGAGTTAGGAAATTCAAATCTAATCTATTCAAACTATACTAACCAATCCTCAAATCTAGATAATCGAGCACAAAGGAAAGCTAAGAACAACATGCATAAAAGAAACTATTTTACCAAACATGCAATCAATTTCGTTGAATAACTTCCATTATTCTTCTCCATTTCATCTATGTAGTGTACTTGCCCTCAGATTTTTAGTATTTGTGTGCAAGCATATCCTAAGTGTTGTGATAATGATGAGACATCGAAGATTTAAGATAATTTCTCCAGAAGTCATACAATTTTGAGAGAGATTGGAATGATGAAAGATAGATCAATTTATAGAAAATTGATCATTTGAATGACAGGTCAGGATTGAAAGATCAAGAGACGGTTGAGATCGATAGATTAGTCATGCATTCTGATAACAGTTAGTAGTGACATGAGTGATATAAATTAGAAATAGAAATAAAGATTAAATAAATGATTTAATCTTCGAGTTTGGTATTCGAAAATAGAAGAATATCTTTGCATGACAAAGATAAAGATGGATTAAAGCAACTCTCTGTTCGAACGCATGCACAAGATTTAATTAATTAAATAGGAATATTTAATTAAAATGCATGTACGCACAAATGAGTTAGAACTAGATGATTGAATGATATGACAAATAGATTACTCATGAAATCCATTCAGATACTAATCCAGAGTTTATTCATGCAAGCAACTTAGACATTAAATCCTGAGTTAATTAAGCAATTTAAAATAGATCTTGAGTCGAGTCAGAGTGAATACTTAGATAATTTGCACAATTATCTAAATATAGAAGAATGCGTTAAAATAGAATTTATGAATTAAATAATTCATTTAATTCAAGATTTGATATTTAAAGAATAATTAAATAAATAAGATTTATTTAATTAAGTGAAGAAGGGATTAAATGAATAATTAAATAAATAAAGAATTTATTTAATTATAGTTGACATATGATAAAGGGGGGAATTAAATAAGAATTTATTTAATTGAAGAAGGATAAGGTTAATTAGTAACATAATTAAATAAAAAGCATTTATTTAATTAATCAGATAGAATAAAGAAAAGTGTGAATTAATTAAATAATTAAGATTATTTAATTAATAGAATAAATGAAGAATTTAGAGAATAATTAAATAATTGACATTATTTAATCATGACCATGGAAATACAATTTATGAAGAATATTGAAGTCGTAGGCTTAAACCAGATTTCGGTGTCTATAGTATTTAAATATATATATGTATATAATATATAATAATATATATTTAACATATTATATATTTCATTAGAATTCAACTATCTCTTATTAATTAGAAGCTAATTTATAAAGGTTGTAATAGTCGATGGAAACTATGATAAAGGAGGTCGATAATAGTCATTATTGACTATGTTTATTAAAGCCGATTAAATAGCTTATTACTATTTCAGAAAATTGATTATCATTCTGTAAGAAATGCATTATAATGTGTTTAATATTGTTGTCTATGATAAGCTTGACTTGGTCGATGCCATGAGTAAAACCAACCTTGACTTTGTCAAACATATTTATCTACCCAAGTCGATTCATCCTCTAAGAATTTTGATGGAAACTTGTCATAAAATGGAAGTTGATTGTTTCATTGGCAGTTAAACCATGCCAAATATGAGGGAGAGATAATGGAAATGGCACCAAATTTGAATCTAAGTTCTTATAGATGTATTTTCTTTGTGGCAATTTGAATTATGCATATGTAGATTGAATAAGTCTTTATATTTTTGTCACAAAACAAGGCGACCTATAGGTGATTATGCTGAGTTTTAGCTTGATAAGTTGCCACCTTTCTAATATAATTCATGTGTTACTTTGCATCAAGCTTGTTGTACATTAACATGCCTAAATTGTAGGCTTTGAGGTTTCTTGGTTGTTCTATAAATAGCTAAACCATTTCATTTGGAAGGACACATTAATTCCCAAGAGATAACATATCTTTTGCACTTCATTATTTTTTGTGTTATTTCCGGCCAAACTTTCCTTGTATTGTGAGTGAGAAATAGTGAGTGTTCTATTGTGGTGAGAGGAAATATTTTTGTTTGAGAGGAGTAAGCTATCAACTTGTGAGGTAGAGATATTGATACATTCTTGAGAAGTTGATTATTAAGATAATTACTGTTGGAGAGAATTGCATTGCTATCAATAATTTGGATAAGCCATAACAGGCATGAGGATCTCTTCTTCTTTATTATGTACTCAGAAATGATATGTTTTCCACGATTTCTTGAAATGTCTTTTTCAATATGTGCAATAGAGGTATTTGAGAGTGTCTTTGAAAAGGAAATTGAAGCTTTTAAGCTATTTTTATGTTGTGCTTGTAAGTACTCCATAACAAGATTTTGGTGTATATCATAGATATTATATACTAGGCATGATAGAATACAAGAGGCACTTGAGGTACACCTAGCTAAAGTTATTGATTGAACTAGGAAAGCTTGTATTACTCCTAGGATAGTTAATCCAGTATGGGAGGGAGCTTGTGTACTTACTTGTTAAGTAGGTTTATTCCAAGTAGATTAAAATGGTGATAGGTTAATCTAGGGTGATAGAATATCCATTGAAGGACAATACCTATGTGTACTTTAAGATATCCCTAAGTCAAATCAGCCCTAAGTAGTGTATGTGATAGATGACTCATAGTAGGAATAATGAATGTAACACTTTGGCCAAAATAGTGTAATGTCTGAGACTCCACTATGGATTGTGCGACTACCAAGACTACACTGTCAGTTCATCCTGTTCTAGTATTACATGCTAGTTTGAGATTGTGGGATTAAAATTTCTAGTTATGTAGGACACAAAACTATTCTTAGTTGGTTGTTGTTATCAAGTGATCCCACAATACTGGTTTACAATTTTTGGCCAAGCTGGGAATTAAACAAAAAAAATTAACTAACTCTTCACTTTCGGGCACCTATAGCAACTAACTATGAGGAATTTGAAGATGATGCAAACTAGTGATTTGTGACATTTTTTATGTAGACTCTAAACATTTTTTTTCAAAAATTTTGGAATTAGATTGCACTTCTTTTTCCATATCCTTTGAAAACTAGTTTTTAACATTAAACGCCATTTTTAAAGAGTGATGTTACAAGCTAACACAACTTTTTTCCTATGAAGGATAAAATTCTAATCTTTTCGAATTTAGATTTGTAACTACAATATCTAGTGCATGGAATTGGTTTCATAGAATTTCATTGAATATTTTTTTCTTAATTAAATTTCAAAGTCAAACCAGTTATAATTTAGACATTATTTACTAGCTAAAACATAACTCTTTTTTTGTATGTATTAAAATTCAATTTGATTTTTTTTGTTGGGTCAAGGACATTAATATCTAGTGCATAGATATTTTTTAGATTTTTTTTGATAATCTACTATTTTTCCACATGTGAAGAATAAAGAGCTTGATTTTCGGTGAAAACCCTATATTCACAAGAAATAAAAAATAAATATAATATTAAAATTAAATTTATTTAAAATTATACTTTTTGGGAAACTTATAATAAGGACTACATACTTACAAAAAATAAATTTTAAATGAATTCATTTGATCCCCCAAAAGGTAAATCAAAAGTGGTTTTTTATCAACATTTTGATAAGTGTAAAGGAAACTATGTTATAGGTATGGTTTAAAACTAAAGGGGTTCTATCCAAGGTGGTTTGATCTAAGGTGATTTGATCAAATCCTCTTCAATTGGAATCCTTTAAATGGAACTTTTCAAGGCTTAAATCATTATATTTTCTAAAAATATGTGATTTTAGCAAAAGTAAAGATCTTCGAGAAAGTGTAAACCACTAATTGTGGGATCACCCTATCAGTTACTCTACCAATTTCTTCATTGAAGGGAAGAGCCATCTATCGAATGATATATGTGTAGGAGACTATATTAAAAGTTTTCAATTGGCGTAAAAGTGCTTGAGTGATGCTTCTCCTCCACAACAGGCAATAGAAGAACCAAGACTTGAAAGGAAGGATCCTGGACCATCTTACAACTATTTGTTCTAAAGCTCTTTGAGCTATGTATGTAAATGTATGCATTCTTTTATTAATGTAATTTATGATTCATTATGATGAAATAGAAATCCATGTTGTATTATGTAATGCATCTTGTTCAATAAAGAATTTTTTTTTTTATTGCAATGGTTTGTTACTCAATTTATTTACTCGTAAGGTGTAAATTTTGAAATTTTTACATCATTAAGGGTTAATATGTTACATGTGGTATCAAAGTTACCAAGATTAACTCTAGAATGTATGAGCTCGTCATTCTTTTCATCCAACATTATCTAATTTTGTGAATTCTTGTGCCAGGATGGTGCGTCTCAGATTAATAGCTCAAAAGTTAGTAATTAGAAACGAGCGTTACCTCAAGGCCAAGAAGGAAAGGGAATCCATCATTAGAACCATAGATGGAACCAACTACGACAATGTCATCTGGTTGAGTGACACCAAAACTTTTAGTCACACACTTTCTTGGATCAATGATGTGAAGGGGAAGATGAAGATGGAGTCTATGTAAAATTACCTACAAACTATCTCACCAGAAAAATCTGAGTCATTACCACTTTCCAAGGATATGCCTTTAGAAGAAAGTGTTAGTCCGGTATTCATCTTTAGGGATCCTAGAGTTATACCACTATTTGAAGTAATATTAATTTCTTTGAGTAACGAGTTTGAGGGATACGTACCAAGGACTGCCAAATGAGAAATGGTCTCATAAACAAATGTTTATGAAAAGTGTAGACTACATTGTTGATGAACACCATATTGACATTGCTTCTTGTAACTATGTATTGAATGATAAATCCAAAGGTTATTATCCTTTTTGGGATAGGTATGAACAAATGAGAGATGAACAAAAAGATAGGGAACAAAAATTGTCTCAGTCTGTAGGTTATACCCCTTTAAGTTATGTTCTAGAGAGTGAATTTGAAGGATACTCTCCACTCGACTATCTGAATAGTCATTCCATTTAATCAAAAGGATATTGAAATCCTTATGAAATGAAGAAAATTATGTTTTTTTATCAAAAGAAGCATGTGCTTAGTCTTATGTGGAATTCTTGTGAACATATGAATCTTTTTTTTTAATATTTTCCCATAAGATAATTGATAACATAGTTTAGTCTAACATGGATAAACATTCAGGTAAAAAAACCAATTACATAAGGATGGTGAAGACATGAACTAATCCCTGTGGAAGTCAGGAGGTTGGACAAGGAACCACTAGAGTAGAGGCTAGGCTTGACAAAATCTTGGCATGATTGGTTAACCTTGAACAAGAAAGAGTTAAGGATGAGGTAGAAAGGGAAGTACCCATTAAGGAGAATGAAGGAGAAAACTCTTCCCATGCGCATAATGAAACCCATAATCATGAGAAAGAAAAATCACCCATGCTATCTATTGAAAGGAATAAGAAGCTTGTGTCTTTCAAACTTTCTAGGGACATGAAGAATATAATCCCACCCAAGTTTGATGGTAGTGCTAGAGGTGTTGAGGCTGAAGTGTGGCTTGTTCAAATGGAAAAGTATTTTGAAATACAAAAATATGATGAGGCTACAAAAGCAGTATGGGGTGCATATCAATTAGCGGGAGAAGCCTCTAACTGGTGGATGAACAAGAAGTTATAACTTAATATTAACTCTTGGAAGTTGACATGGAGGGAATTCATAGAGATTTTCTAAAAGAGATGGTTGCCACAACTATACTATGACTAAAAAATCTCATATTTCTAGGGTCTAAAGCAAGGTAACATGACAATCAATGAATATTGGGAGAAATTTACCCAACTTTTGTGCTATGTTCCCATATATCATAAGGATGAACGTTCTTGCATTAGAAAATTTATAATGAGACTTAACAACTAGATTGGAGGGGAAGTGGATATGCATGGTCCAAAAAAAATGGATCTTTTATATGAGAAAGCAATAAAGCAAGAACAAAAGCTTAAAGCTAATTCCACTCATCAAGAAATAAAAGAGAAAAATAAGGATGTGGAAGTTCCTAACAAGATAGTTCCAAAGAAGGGGGAATTTCTGCGAAATTTTCCAAGGAAAAAGAGGAAAATATTTTGTAATAATAAAAAAGATCTTAGGAGAGATTGAAAAAGGAATGATTCTAGCATGGGTAATACCAACAAGGCTAATGAAAATATTAGCAAGTCTGGAGAAACCATAGGGAAAAGAGGACCGAATGTAGGATGTTTTATATGCATAGGGGATCACTATGCTAGTGAATTTCCCAATAAAATATTTGGATCATGACCATATGGTAATCCATTACCCACCCAATAGGAAATGTTTTAACAAAAGATACATGCGGCTGCAGACGATTGACATGAATAGTACCAAGTAACTCCAGTTGAAATGTTGGGTATTTTGTTTGGCTCACCTATTTTTGTTCTTATTGATACTCGTGTAGCTGAGAATTTCATTTCACCTAGAATAGATAAACAATTATCTAGGAAGGTAGGACACATGGCAATGTATTGGGATGTAGAGTATGCAAACCAAACAAGAGCAAAGGCAGATTAATGTCTATTCAAAGCTAGGATATAACTAACTAGTTTTTCTACATAAGTAAACCTTTATGCCTCACCTATAGGATCATATAACATTATCCTAGGAATGCATTGGTTGTGGAAACATAGGGCTAAAGTAAATTGTCATGCAAAGACTATAGAATGCCTAAATGATTTTGGAAATCAAGTTAAATTCCAAGGGATACCTAAAGAGGTTAGGATTCGACAAATTATGGTAATGAAACTTATAAGAGCTAAGAAGAAAGGGTGTAAAATCTTCACCGTAAAGATTGAAGAACTTGGGAAGGATAGGAATGATTCGGAGTTCTAGAGTTTACAAGAACTAGATGATGGTGAAATAGATGAAACTGGAAAATCAGATATGGAGAAGTATCCAATATTGAGGGAATTTTTGGATGTATTTCCAAATGAGTTACCAAGGTTACCTCTAAAAAGAATATTTGATTTCTCTATTGATATAGTTCCAGGGTCAACCTATTTCTAAGCGACCCTATAGGATGAAAACCACTAAACTTATGAAACTTAAGGAACAATTGGATGATTTTTTGTCGAAAGGGCTGATAAGACCAAGTGTTTCACCTTGGGGAGCATCAATCATCATTGTTAAAAAGAAGGATGGTACCTTGCATTTTTGCATCAACTATCATATACTTAAAAAAGCTATGGTTAAGAACAAGTATCTATTTCCATGCATTAATGACCTTTTTGATCAAATGAGGGGTGTCGCCATATTCTCTAAAATTGATATGAGATTTGGATATCACCAATTGAGGGTTAAGGATGAAGATATCTTTAAAACTACATTTAGAACTAGATATTGTCACTATGAGTTCACCGTTTTACCTTTTGGTTTAACAAATGCACCTGCAACATCCATGAACTTGATGAATAGTGTGTTTAGGGATTACCTTGACAAATTTGTACTAGTTTATCTATAGATGATATTCTAATTTATTCTAGAAATGAGGAAGAACATTGCAAGCATTTAGAAATGGTCCTACAACATCTAAGAGAACATAATTTGTATGGTAAACTTTCTACGTGTACATTCTTCGAAAAGAGGGTACATTATCTAGGTCATGTGATTTTGGCTAAAGAATTTTAGTACAACCAACTAAGATCAAAGCAATACTTGATTGGACTGTACCCAAAAATATGTTCGAAGTAAGAAGTTTCATGGGTCTAGTAGGATATTATAGGAAGTTCCTAGCAAAATTTTCTAAGATTACTTTTCCAATTACTTCTTTATAGAAGAAAGGAAAGAAGTTTGTATGTTCTAAGAAGTGTCAAGAAGATTTTGACTTACTTGAAATGAAAACTAAACTACTACACCAATCTTAAAAGTATCAAATTCTGAGAGTAACTTTATGGTTATCACAGATGCATGTGGAGAAGGGTTAGGAGGTGTATTAATGCAAGATGGGAAAGTGATATCATATGAATCTAGAAAGCTGAAACCCTATGAGATGAATCATGCATTGAATAATTTAGAATTTGTAGTTGTGGTACACACTCTGCAAATGTGGAGGTATTATTTTCTAGGAAAACCCTTTGAAATGAAAATTGACCATAATGGGTTAAAGTACCTTTTTACTCAACCTAATTTGAATGCTAGATAGATAAGGTGGTTAGAGTTGATAGTTGACTATGATTTTAATATCAGTTATATAAAAGGGAAGGAAAATTGAGTTGTCGACGCATTAAGTCAAAGATGGCATATTACTTCCATAGTAACAATTCAAACCAATTTTAGGGAGAAAGTACTCAAAAATTTTGAGGATGAGTATTAATTGCAATTTAAGCAAGCACTCATTGATAATCCACAAGATTCTAAGTATGAAGGTTTTCAATTTGAACCAAATGGATTACTTAGATATAAGGGTAGAATGTATGTACCTGATGTAAAGGAATTAAGAAATTTGGTATGGAATTAAATACACCAAGCACCATACTTTGGACATCCTGGAGTGATGAAAATGATGGATAATGTAAAACCATTATACTTCTAGAAGGGAATGAAAGGAGATGCCACTAGTTTTGTGGCTAGGTGTCTTGAGTGTCAAATGGTGAAAGTTGAGCATCACCATCTTGTAGGATTTTTATACCCATACGATATAATAGAAAGGAAGTGGCAAGTCATAAGTATGGACTTTTTGCAAGGATTTCCTATTTCAAGGAACAAGCACAATTCCACTCTTGTCATTGTAGATAAGCTTACAAAAGTAGCACATTTTATACCAGGGAACCTAACTGATGGAGCACCTATCATAGCAAGAAAATTTTTACAAGAAGTGTGTTGGTTCTTTTTTATGTTGTAACTAGGTTTGTCTTCTAATCTACCTATGGAGTTGTCGATTCCAATCAAGGGAAGCTCGAAGGACCTGGACCAACTGACGAGGACTTTTAGAAGCCTCCTACACTTTGGGCTCAGCAAGACTCGGGAGGGTAATCCCTTAATGTGTTTACAACCTTTGCACCATTACTATAAACGACATTAACAACAGCAGATAATCTCACTTAGAACCTCAACATGATAGGATAATATCCAATAAAATCGGTTATTCATCGATAATATCAACTACTTGGAGCATGAGATAACTACAACACAATCCATAAGATAGTCATTGATTTTCAATTTGTAGCAAGCTCTAGGTAAAGATAGACAAATACTGAATCATATGGGTAATTACAACTTAGATCAGTGCCTTATATCCATTGGGCAGGAGTCAAATTCATAAGTATCTAAAGGCATATGACAGATTTAACACATAACATATGAGATCCTTAATGACATTACCTTGTAATCTCATCAATATGTATTCTAACTCAATACTACTTATCAAATCCTTATACAAAACATATCTGCCTATAATCCCATTCAAGCACTTTAATTAATTCTTTGAATTAAAGCTAAAATAGAATCATACACACCACAACAGTGAGATGGATAAAACAACCCTTAGTTATTTTATTCAAAGTTTAGATATGCATGTACAATGGAGAGACACGAGCTTGAATTTTTCATTTCAACTCAAATGCTAGTACTGTTATACAACATTAAACCCCCATGAACTCAAAACCTATTACAGAATGACTCAAAACCTAAACTGCATTTCTCTATTAAACCACCAGACTTTACAAGTTGCTCTGCAACTTCACCTAGACTCGACCAAAATCTATCTAACTTGCTACTCCTGTACTTCTGGCCTTGAAATCCTTCTTATAGAAAATGAAGGAGAAAACAAGCATAGAGCCAAGAAGTACACATGTCACCAGCCAATTGGCACACCTGGAAAAGTTGATGCAACAATAAAAGACAACAAGAAAACCCATGTCGAGACTGCCATTAAAGCGAGACTAAAACCGCTGCAACCACAACATATAATTTATTGATTAAATCATGCCTATAAGTGCCTCATCCACCATTAAAGCTCACCTGTGCGCTGCATGAACAACTGCAACCATATTTGAATTAGACTTTCAATTCTAGTTGTCAATCCTTCAGTTGAATCAAATCATCGAACGTTCGTCATCAAAACAAGCTGACACAATCGCCAACGTGACAATAAGGGGCCCACCATACCATATGTTGCCAAGGAAGTCCACATGGCAGTCGCACACAATATTGCAATCAGTAAAAAACCTGTAACTTTTGATCACGCAATGGTGGGCGACCGTTGATCTTGAGCATCAATGATCTTGTTCCTTCAACACAGTCGCCAGCCATACCATTAATCATCAAGCAGCTTTTTGTCAAGATTATAACATATCCGTTGATTCAAAACACGTGAACCATAAGAGCACTTTAGTAACCCGCCTTTTAATGTATTAAGGCCAGACAGTATTTCCTTTATTCTTTTGGCTTCATTAGATGAGACATGTGGCACCCGCCCATGATATCATGATTGGTAAAAACCTTACAACTTTTGATCATGCGATGGTGGGTGACCGTTGATCAAATGGTAGTTGATCAATGATCACTTAAACTTTTATCCCCTTCGGGCTCTCCAGATAGGACATGTGGCTCCTGGCCATGATATTGCAATTGGCCAAAGCACAGTGGTGGGGTCATCGCGGGATGGTGGGGAATGACTGAGATCAAATGGTAGTACATCAACGGTCGCACAAATTTCATCCCTCAGAAAGGGCACATGGTGCCCACCCGTGATATCGCAATCAATAAAGATTCTGCAATTCTTGATCATGCAATGGCGGGAAACTATTGATCTCTAAGGGTAATTTGATCAATGGTAGTGTGAAATTGAACCTTCTACAAAATAAAACATTTATTAATATGACAAGGGGGCTTTACTAGGTGGATGGTAAACAACAACATAAGTTGTTTTTAAATGATGAAACCCGGGGCCAACCAAGACTTTAGAAAATAAAATCCTACGAAGGACATAAAATATTTGAGACCAAAGGGACCCAGCCTAGATGGAACGATAAGACATAAGTCATTTTAAAAATCATCAAAAAGTAACAATGAAATAGATCCCAACCAAGGCATAAAATTAACACAGGGTTTCACATGAAAATAAGGCTAAAACCCCAACCCTCAAAAAATTCCAACACCGTGGAAGACCAATGACATAAGGTAGGGCAAGAATGGGACACAAGGAGCATTTAGGAATGAAGCGAGAATTTGGAATTTCATGAAGAGCAGACCAAGATGCAGAGACGACCAAAAAGGGACTATTCGGACAAAACAACCCAAACTATGTACAAAATATATACAAAATATACAAACCTAAACTACTATTCATGGAAAAGAATACTTCAAGTGAAGTATAACTTCAAGAACTGTCCATGAATTGGTAGTTCAAGAATATCCCCTGTCATATCTTGTTTTTCAAACTCCATTTGGTGACCCCAGGCCACCAAATGAAAAAGGGGAGTCAGCATTTACCTTTGTCAAACAGAATTCTACGAAAAGAGTTGATCTTCCTCAACTCATGCTTGCCACTGTCAAACCATAACAGCATTGGTGATTGCACCCCTGCAAACACAAGCATCAGGCTACCTTTATGCAAGTGAAAACTTGCTCTCTATTCAACTTTGTCACATGGTAGCCAAATCAAATAAGCCACATCACTATCATTTTCTTCATTCTTTGATTTTGTATCAAGTGGCTATTGGATCTCAGTTGTGTTTATATTTTTTCCTTGATGTCAAAATCCCTTTCAGTTGGTTCTCTTTGATGATCAGTCTCAGTTTGGATCTTTATGCTTTATTATGGCACTTATTTAATGTCTCTTGGCTATTATAGATAGTTACTTGTTATGATTCAAATTCATGGTGATGAGGTCTCTGATTCATGTTATGAATGCTACTTCTTTGATTGACAGAGTTTGATAGATGGTTTCTTTGTCAGGATGGTTCTTCTTGCATATCACAGGTGTATTTCATGATTACAAGCCATTGGATTACATTCCTTGAACTCACATTTTTTAAGGCATTACAATTACCTTGATTCTGACATCTCATTTGTCTAATGGTATTGGTTGTTTCTCTTTCGAGCTTACACATATCGACATGAGTATGGAAAAGTCTCCCCGATCCACTTTGAAATGTCTGTTTTTCCTATCGGCAAGACATTTCTAATGTCATGTCGATTGAATTTAACTTTCAGACTGCTTTCGACGTGATATTCCTATTGTCTTGGTGACAGTGGAAAGGTCTATCAGCATCTGTTGTGTTCACCACTGGGAGGTCTTACTGAATGAGTCGGGTCTCACCGACTAACTCATAAGGTGGTTCATCGGTGTAAGAAATCCCTATCAGCATGTGGTTTCATTGAGCGTTTTATGTCTTGGCGACCGGCACAAGAAAAATTATTTTGGAAAGACTTGTCTTTTGTTTCAACGACAAAAAAGGATTATATTGGCATAGGTTATACCTTCGATATGTGGTCACAGTGAAATTGCTTTGTCTCACCGATCGGAGGTTGAATGGGAACATATCGGCAAGAGTTTAAGGCTTCGACGAAGGGTCAAAGCGAAAAGGTTATGTCTCCCCGACTAATGCATGTGGAAGTCTATCAGCAGGAGTGTTGTTTTCAGTATGTAGTCTCACTAAAGACATAGTGTCTCACCGACCGCCATTGGAAAATTGCCTTTGGTAGGACTTTCTGGAAGTCTCAGCGAATAGGTGTGAATTCGGGGTGTTTTGGTATGACTGAAACGATCTACAAGATGTCTCCCTGATAGTTTGAAGTTACAGCGACATATATAGGACGGATGGACTCGTCGGTAAGAAAAACCATGTGTCTCGGTGACCAATGTGTATCAAGTGGGCTTTCAGTATAATGAAGTATATCTATATGAGGTCTCCCTAAAAGTGATATGTCACAGCGACAAACAGAGGGATGACTGACAGCGATAAAGTTTCCTTCGACATAAGTATTGAATTGTCTCAATGACACAGGATGAATTGGTGACTTTTGGTATGACTCAAGCATTCTACGAGAGGTCTCCCTAATGATGATATGCTATAACAACCCTCATAAGATAGAAGGATGCTTCGGTGAGAGAACCATTATGTTATAATGACACACAAGTGGATGAAAGACTTTCGAAAGACATGGTGTGCTCTACAGGGGATCTCCCTGATATCATAATGTTATAGTGAAGCACTTAAGACAAAAGTTTTTTGTCGGTGTGAGAACATTAAGGTCTACCCAATAACGAAGGGTCACGGTGAAACAGAAGGAACCAAAGTATGATTAACGATTGAATTGCCTTCGGCATAACTGGTGAATGTCATAGTGACACATAAGAGGAAAAAGGGCTTTCGGTGAAACTTAATGTGGTCTGCGAGAGGTCTTCCCAACTTCACTAGGTCACAGCGAAAGTAATTAAGGAAAAAGAAACGCAGCTCGCATAAGGTCTTAGCGAATCACAAAGAACACGTAGTGACTGTTGTCTCTATGAATGATTTTTTGAAGACTCATACACTGTGGCCGACATGGATTTTTCTAAGTATAGTTGCATGCAGACATCTTTGGTTGGTATCGAATCTATGGCAAGATATTCTCTAATATTTTAGAGGTTATGATTTTCTGTTAGTGGGCAGCCATGGCTTTGATGAAAATCTTTCAGTTACAATTTGAAATCTCCTGACTCAGCGCAGAAGTTAAAGCTCTATGGATAGGCATTACTCTGATTTTTACCATCATCTACAGATCATTATGAATCAGCTTCATATTCTAATAATAGCAAGAGAGTTTCAGAATCTTGTGAAAAATGCTTGTTGAAGATTTCTTGATAACAGACATACTTGAAATGTATATAAAAACCAGTGTTGAATATTGTGAAGTTGCTGCTGGCCTGTAATTCTGAGAGATAGTTATTTTGGCCATATCAAGAGATGTATTGGAAAACTCTGTAATACAAGAGTTGGATTCCTAGAGTATTAGAAGCAGAGTGTTATGAACTTAATTGAAAACAGAGAGATCCTCTGATAGTATTATTGTAATTCTGAAATCCGAGTAAGGGGTTTGTGCTCCTTGAGATTGGTGTCTATAAATGAGGGGTTGGTGCTCCTTGAGTTGGTGCTCATAAATTAGCCTATAAGGCATTGTTAACAGTGGTTTTAAAGATTAAGCTAGTAAGGCAGTTTAGGAGTGGTTTTTATACCCTAGGAGGGTTTTCCACTCGACAAAAGCTTTTGTCTCTTTGTTCTTCTATATGCTCTCTGCTTTTCTGTGTTGTTGTTTCAGTTCTCTGTTAGGTTTTTTACTATTCTCAAATCAATTTATGAATGATTACATTTAACTCATGAATGCATTAATCAGAATAATATTGAGATCAAATCTGAGCTATATTTTGGAAAATGCAAGATATCTCACTCTAATCATATTCTCATAAGTTGTCTAATAGACCAAGTTAATGTTGTCATATCTTTGTGCTTTCAAAAGTGATTACTCTACTCTATTGTTGAAAGAAAAGTAAATCAAAATGAAAAATCATGGTCGAAGTTGAAAAAGTTTTGACACTGATTCACCCCCCCTCTCAGTGTCTACCCATAATTCCAATAGTGGCAAGATTTGAAAATGGGGATCAAGACCATGTGTAAGCATAGTCTAATCACAACGATTTGCCTGATTGAACATGTTGGTGCCTCTCAGTAGGCCATCATATACAACATCATCAACATGTTCATAATCACTATGCATTTGAAAGTCAGACATACTTTCAAAATATTGATTGTCATGTGGCAAGAACTTATCAAATTTATCATACAAATAATTCTTAGGCCAAAAACAACCTTCTTCAATGCTTTGCACATTGCCACATTCTATGAAAACTTCTTCCAGCTGACAAAAATAGCACTCACAATCTACTACATGGTTGGAACTATTATGCTCAATCTGATCATTAGTTTGCACATCAAAATTTATACCATCACAAGGACTTGCCAGAAGATCTGGCTCATTATGCAAACTATCTTCAAGTGTATTCAAAGAGATACACTCATGCATTAGCACACTCTATACTTGTTCTTCATCATGCTAGTAGTGAGAGTCATCAGAAATTTCTGATTCATCATCATCTATAGTCATACAGTCATCTTCTGAACATAAGGTGTTAATCTTTACAATATCACAAGCTTGCTCAATAACAAGAAATTTTGGTTCAGAATCATAATCTGATTTATCATAGAAATCAACCTCTACATCCACATGAAAATACTCATGGCTAGGCTCATTCAAGTCAACAAACAAAGACATGTTTAAATATGCATCAAAGTTTTCAAAACTTGGCTCATTAGATGCATAATCTTCATAGTCATCATACATTGTATCATGAAGATCATCATCATTGTCAAAGACAAAATATGTATATTTAGTGGTCAATAAATCTGAGATTTGTTCACCACTTAATAGATCATTGTTCTAATCTATTCCTTCAACTATTTCCTCTTCTTGATCTTCACTTGAATTGGATGCATTATGAAAATGCAAATCAGGGTATGCCAAAACATCATCAACATCAAAGTCTGAAAACTCAATGGGTTGATCATAAATAGGGTCTCCCCAATCATAGGAGATTGAATTGTTAACAACATTGTCAACAACATGGTCACAATCTGTTACAAAGAACAGACCACCCACTTGTCCATCCATACTCACCACTGAGCTGTCATAATAGCAACCCACATCATTTTCAATCTCAACATTGAGCTAGGTGTCTTCATTGAGTTTATTATTTGCATCCTCTTGAGGGTAGACATAAACATCTTCTCTATCAAATTGAAAACCATCAATGGTTTCTGTATTGCAACTGCTTGTAGTTGATCTTTCAAACTGAAATTCATCACATACTTTGTCACTTGCAACTGGTAAACTGATGTTCTCAAGAGAATTCCCTAAGTCAGCAAATTCAAATGTCTCATCATGGAGATTTATACCAAAGCTACATTCAACCCCTGTAGGATTGACATGGTCAACTGTATTACAACATTGTTGATTGCACTTCTCTTCTTCAAAGAATAAGTCCAACTGATATCCTTCATCATGTTCTCGGCTTGGAAGACTCAGCTGTTGATTCTCAGTTTGGTATACTTCTTCTATAATTTTTTCATTAACAACTTTATCATCATTTGATGATGCATCTTTTTCATCTTCTACCTTCTCAACTATGCACTTGTTTGAAGACCTTTGATCGTTCACATTCACACAGTTGCTGATTTCATCAACATGTTTGCTGACAATTGAAGACAACAAGCAATGCATATATTCATTCCTCTACTTCTCCAAACTATTCAGGACTGTGTAAGCCATCTACATACTCAATAATTAAAACTCTTTTAACAATGCACTAGATCCTTCTTCATAAGCTTCAAAATACATATGAATACAATATGATGTGCTAGGTCTAAAATTGTCTGGGATTAGTGACAAGGAAACAGTAAATCTATGACTAAAATCAACACTTGACTCCTCATCTTGTTTCTTGATCTACTTTAACCTTATGAGAAGGTCATAGGGATCTCTCATAAACTCTTTTCTATAAGCATTCACCAATGTATCCCAGCAAGGAAATGACTTCTTAGGAAAACTCAAATACCAATCCCGAGCTCTTGCTTCAAGGGATCTAACAAAGAATCTCATCCACATATCCTGATATTCAAATGAGTGTTTCTCCATGAAGCTGGAAAAACTTTTGACATGTACATTTCCTTCACAAACATTATATCCATCAAATCTAGGCATCTTCTTGTAGACTTGAGCTGGCATACTTTGAATTTTGTAATCAACCCATGACAAATATAACTGAGCATACAATGGATCAAAGGAATTGACATAAGGTGCAACAACTTGACAAGTAGACATAGTTTGATGGTCTCTTAACTGGGCTTGTGAAAACATCTTGTGTCTTTCATCCCTCTCTTTAGGCCTTCTTTCAAGATTGAACCTAGGATTATTTACTCTTGGGTTCTTACACTTTTTGGTATTAGATGCTTGAAGATCATTATACTTTTGACATTTCTTAACAAGCCGAATCAAGGTCTTTACAGGTATGGTTATTTTACCTTGATGATCCATGGGTATTCTTGCAAATCAGGACTCATTAATTATGCATAAACATGACCATGAACAAATAAAGAATTACAATAACAATTGCTGACAATGCAAATGGATGGCAATCTCTAAGATACATAAATGCATTCTAACCATCCAAATTATGAAATATTTGAGCACTAGACAAAACCTTTCAATGGAACTTGCAATTACATTCAACAGATCCAGCAAATGGAAGTGTGCTAACTTGAATTTACTATCCTTTCCCTTAATTAGTGCTAAATCACTCAATAGGGAACCACAATTTCTCTCTAAGATGTTCAAATATGTGAAGAATACTTGGAAACATTGCAGCTACTACAATTTTTTCTGGAAAAATTGTAGATCTAGAACTGTATTCTTTAAATCTTCAACAGGTTCTTCTGACAGAGTCGCCACCTCTTCTTCTAGAGGACTGGACTTCAAGTATTATGAAGTTATTTCACAAATAAATCTATCTCTAAGTTCCCTCCACCAGTAGAGCACCATAGATCATGTAACTTTCAGGTTCACCGCAACAAATCTTCTCCAGGATTGAAATCCTTCAATATTTAAACTAAATTAAAAATGGAAAACCATAATATGACTCTGTAACTAAGCAATCTACACTTGGAGATTCAAAGTTATCCCCAGCAAAGTCACCATCTTGTTGGTGACTCGGATGGGAAAATAAGATGTCACAATAATTTTCAACTTCCAATTACAAACAATAGTTTAGGATTGGAATGACTATTTGATAGGACAATCTACAACCAGACTTTTGAGTGCATTCCCCAGTGGAGTCACCATTTTGTTGGTTCTTTTTTACGCTGTAACTAGGTTTGTCTTCTAATCTACCTATGGAGTTGCCAATTCCAATCAAGGGCAGCTCAAAGGACCTAGACCAACTGACGAGGACTTTAAGAATCCTCCTACACTTTAGGCTCTGCAAGACCTGGGAGGGTAATCCCTTAATGTGTTTACAACCTCTCCACCATTATTATAAACGACATTAACAATAGCAGATAATATCACTTAATAGCTCAACATGATAGGATAATATTGAATAGAATCGGTTGTTCATCGATAATATCAACTACCTAGAGCATGAGATAACTACAACACAATCCATAAGATAGTCATTGATTTGCAATTTGTAGCAAGCTCTAGGTAAAGACAGACAAATACTGAATCATATGGGTAATTACAACTTAGATCAGTGCCTTATATCCATTGGGAAGGAGTCAAATTCATAGTATCTAAAGGCATATGACAGATTTAACACATAACATATGAGATCCTTGACGACATTACCTTGTAATCTCATCAAAATGTATTCTAACTCAATACTACTTATCAAATCCTTATACAGAAAATATTTGCCTATAATCCCATTCAAGCACTTTAATTAATTCTTTGAATTAAAGCTAAAATAGAATCATACACACCATAATAGTGAGATGGATAAAATAACCCTTAGTTATTTTATTCAAAGTTTAGATATGCATGTACAATGGAGAGACATGAGCTTGAATTTTTCATTTCAACTCAAATGCTAGTACTGTTATACAACATTAAACCCCCATGAACTCAAAACCTGTTACAGAATGACTCAAAACCTAAACTGCATTTCTCTTTAAAACCATCAGACTTTACAAGTTGCTCTGCAACTTGACCTAGACTCAACCAAAATCTATCTAACTTGCTACTCCTGCACTTTTGGTCTTGAAATCCTTCTTATAGAAAATGAAGGAGCAAACAAGCATAGGGCCAGGAAGTACACATGTCACCAGCCAATTGGTGCACCTGGAAAAGTTGATGCAACAATAAAAGACCACTAGAAAACTCATGTCGAGACTACCATTAAAGTGAGACTGGAAACCACTGCAACCACAACATCTGATTTATTGATTAAATCATGCCTGAAAGTGCCTCATCCACCATTAAATCTCACCTGCACACTGCACAAATGGCTCCAACCATATTTGACTCAGACTTTAAATTCTAGCCATCGATCCTTCAGTTGAATCAAATCATCGAATGGTCGTCATCAAAACAAGCTGACACAATCGCCAACACGGCAATAAGGGGCCCACCATACCATACGCTACCAAGGAAGTCCACATGGCGGTCGCCCACCTTATTGCAATCAGTAAAAACCCTGTAACTTTCGATCATGCGATGGTGAGCGACCGTTGATCTTGAGCATCAATGATCTCGTTCCTTCAACACAGTTGCTGACCATACCATTAATCATCAAGTAGATTTTTGTCAAGATTATAACATATCCGTTGATTCAAAACATGTGCACCATATGAGCACTTTAGTAACCTGCCTTTTAATGTATTAAGGTCGAATAGTATTTCCTTTATTCTTTCATCTTCATCAGATGAGACACATGGCGCCCACCCGTGATATCGCGATTGGTAAAAACCTTGCAACTTTCGATCATGTGATGGTGGGCGACCGTTGATCAAACGGTAGTTGATCAATGATCACTTAAACTTTTATCCCCTTCGGCCTCTCCAAATAGGACACGTGGTACGGGCCCGCAATATTGCAATTAGCCAAAGCACAGTGGTGGGGTCATCGTGGGATGGTGGGGAATGACTGAGATCAAATGGTAGTACATCAACGGTCGCGCAAATTTCATCCCTTAGAAATGGCACGTGGCACCTGCCCATGATATTGCGATCAATAAAGATTCTGCAATTCTCGATCACGCGATGGCGGGCAACCGTTGATCTTTGAGGGAAATTTTATCAATGGTAGCATGAAATTGAACCTTCTACAAAATAAAACATTTATTAATAGGACAAGGGGGCTTTACTAGGCAAATGGTAAACAACAACATAAGCTTTTTTTAAACAATGAAACCCAGGGCCAACCAAGACTTAAGAAAATAAAATCCTGCGGAGGACATAAAATATTTGAGACCAAAGAGACCTAGCCTAGATGGAATGATAGAACATAAGTTATTTTAAAACCCCTCAAAAAGTAACAGCGAAATAAATCCCAACCAAGGCATAAAATTAACACAGGGTTTCACATGAAAATAAGGCTAAAACCCCAACCCTCAGAAAATTCCAACACCGTGGAAGACCAATGACATAAGGTAGGGCAAGAATGGGACACAAGGAGCAAGATTTTTTGAAGTTCCAACAAAGTGTTTAGATTGCATGGGATTCTTGAAAAGATTATTTCAAATAGGGATGTACAATTCACTTCAAGGTTTTGGAAAACTTTGTTTTCAACACTAGGGACTTAGTTGAATATTAGCTCAATATATCATTTGGAAATGGATGGTAAAACTGAAAGGGTAAATTAATTAATGAAAGACCAACTTAGGATGTAATGTATGGATCAATAGTACAAGTGGGAAGAATACTTAGGCTTAGTGGAATTTTCTTACTATAATTCTTATCATTCTATGATAAAAATGACTCCTTTCAAAGCTTTGTAAGGTCAAAAATGTCAAACTCCTATAAGTTGGGATAAACTTGAGGATCGAGTAAGTATTGGGCTAGAAATATTATCCGAAATGGATGAGAAAGTTAAGATTATTAAGCAAAGGTTAGTTGAAGCTAACAATAGGTAGAAAAGCTACGTTGATGCTACAAGAGTGCCCTGTAATTTATCCTTAGGTGACAAAGTATTGTTGAGAGTAAAACCTCACAAGAGCTCCATTAAATTTGGATAGTCTTCTAGGTTAGCCCCACATTATGTTGGACCTTTTAAGATTCTAGAGGAAGTAAATCCAGTAGCTAATCATATTGCATTTCCACCAGCTCTTGCCAAAATGCATAATGTCTTCCATGTGTCCTACCTTAAAAAGTATATACCAAGGGATAATCATGTAATTGATTGGACTGCTTTATAGGTATAAGACCTTGAAGTAGTAACTCTCAAGCCCTTCAAGGTGCTACAAACATGTAAGCTATGCTAGCATAATAGAAAGGTCTAGTAGTGCAAAGCCTAGTGGGACCAATACACAAAAGACTCAGCTACATGGGAGGACTATGTAGATATTCAACAAAAGTTTCCTTATATTCTTAATGCATTTGAGAATGAGTGAACAATGTGTTGTTTGTTCTTTGTTTTAAAATAATCCCTAAAGTGGTTGGGGACAATGATTCATAAGGGGGGAGTATGTTACACCCCAATTGTGTAATCACTATTTACTATTACTACTTAGGGTAAATATGAATGTAATGTGAATCCTAGAGATGAATAAATTATGCTTGTACCTTGTTATCAATATGAATTTTATCTCATTTGATGTTATTCATGGGGAAATACTGGATATATGAGAATAGATGGTTATTGAATTATTATTCTAATTCTTGGAGATGTTTATGTATATTGCATATGTTATGAATAATTAACTACCATGTGCATGTATTAGTGCATGCAGGCATGTGTTCCATTCCTCCAGGTAGAGGGGAAGTATCACTTGAGAGAATATCTTGGTTGGGTAACCAATAAAAGTAAAATATATGAGCATATACACACACCACATTAGAATGATTGAGTTGAGTCAGTTTGTGGGTAATAGGTAAGTCATCCTTAGCAAATATGTCTGCATTTGAGAGTCTTGTTTACTACTGCATGCATTATTGGGTTATGTTTATCTATTGAGGTTTTGAGATCTTTCTTGTACTATTATGATTATATTGACAAGCGGGATGTACATAGAAGTATGTGTGTATATATGTACATACATGTCAATGGGATCTAACGACATGTATATGCACATGTATAGATGTACGATGCATAAACACTTATCAATATGATGGTGATTGTGAATGATTATATGTGAATCAAATGTAAACATATATATATGTATAGTATATACATGTATCCATGTGTATATGTATATCGATACATGAGTACATTGGAAAATGGACATGCTCATACTGATGCATCAATATGATATACCTACACATATTTGTACATAGAGGCATATACATTTATACATATATATGCATACATTCAATATAATGTGTTTGTTATATACTATCTTGCCTATATTGTTATATATATATATATATATATATATATATATATATATATATATATATATATATATATATATATATATGAATGTATGCTTACATTATAGGCTTACGATATATATAAATATATACATACATATATATGTAAATATATATTAATGGTTATATATATATATATATATATACATATATATATATATATACATATATATATATATATAAATACATAATAGTATTTAAATATATATATATGTATATAATATATATTATATATAATAATATATATTTAAAATATTATATATGTTATTAGAATTCGACTATCTCTTATTCATTAGAAGCCAATTTATAAAGGTTGTAATAGTCGATGAAGACTATGATAAAGGAGGTTGATAATAGTTATTATTGACTATGTTTATTAAAGCCGATTAAATAGATTATTAATGTTTGAGAAAATCAATTATCATTCTATAAGACACGCATTATAATGTGTTTAATATTGCTTTCTATGATAAGCTTTACTTGGTTGACACCATGAGTAAAACCATCCTTGACTTTGTCAAATGTATTTATCTTCCCAAGTCGATTCATCCTCTAAGAAGTTTGATTGAAACTTGTCATAAAATGGAAGTTGATTGTTTCATTGGCAGATAAACCATGCCAAATATGAGGCAGAGATAATGGAAATGACACCACCTTTGAATCAAATTTGTTGTAGATGTCTTTTCTTTATGTCAATTTGAATTATGCATATGTATATTGAATAATTCTTTAGATTGTTGTCACAAAACAAGTCGACTTGTAGGTGATTATGTTGAGTATTAGCTTGAGAAGTCACCACCTTTTTGATATGTTTCATGTGTTGCTTTGTATAACTCTTGTTTTCCATTAACATGCCTAAATTGTAGGCTTTGAGGTTGCTTGGTTCCTCTATAAATAGTTGAACCATTTCATTTGGAAGGATGCATTATTTCCCAAGACATTACATATCTTTTGCAGTTCATTATTTTCTGTGTTATTTTTAGCCAAACTTGCCTTATATTATGAGTGAGAAATAGTGAGTGTTCTATTGTGTTGAGAGGAAACATTATAGTTTGAGAGGAGTAAGCTATCAACTTGTGAGGTGGAGTTATTGAGACATTCTTGAGAAGTTGGTTATCAAGCTAATTATTGTTGGAGAGGGATGCATCGTTGTCATTAATTTGGATAAGCGATAATAGGCATGAGGATCTCTTCTTCTTTGTTATTTACTTAGAAATGGTATGTTTTCCATGATTTCTTGAAATGTCATTTTTAATATGTGTAATAGAGGTATTTGAGAGTTTCTTTGAAAAGGAAATTGAAGCTTTTAAGCTATTTTTATGTTTTTCTTGTAAGTACTCCATAATAGGAGTTTGGTGTATATCATAGATATTATATACTAGGTATGATAGTGATGCAAGAGCATCCACTGGTGTAAGGGCAATCCTACATCACCCAAAAATATGTTTTCCTTTATGTTTCCTTTTGTTAGCTTTTTGTAGATGTTTTTTCATTTTTGGATACCCTTTTCATTGAATAAGAGTTCCCAACTTCCAGAATTGCATTTCTATTTTTTCTACTCAATTTCTATTTTTAGCAGTTTTTAACTTGAAGGTGTGAGGAGGTATAAATTTATGAGAAGCTTCAAGATAGAAAAATAAGAAATTTGGAGAAATAATCAAGTCAAGATCATTCTCAATTTGAAAGTTATTCAAATTTCAATTTCTGCTTTTTTCCCTGAAAAACCTTCCAAGTCTAGTTTGAGGAACTAAATGGTCTTGTACAGGACCAAAATTCATCAGAACCAATCAATTGGATTCTTAGAGCATTCTTCACTATGAGACCTTTCCAACAGTTCAAATGGTTCGAAAAACAAAGTCTCGGATCAAAAGTTATGGCTTCCGGAAGTTGGTCAATTTTTGGAAAATTGCCAATTTTTGAATTTCAAATTGTAATTTTCAATGCCAAACTGCCAAAACTCATAATTCAAATTTTTTTTGGCTTCAAGACTGAAAAGGAGCTATTTATGGGGGGGTTTTCTTATTTTTGGTAGCTTTTTGGGGAAAAGATCGCATTCTGCGAAAGGGGAATTTCTGTAGTTTCTATAACTTGCATGTATTGCAAAACTCAAGGATTTGAGATCCTCTGCATATAGGATTTTCCAATATGGGATAGTTATTGATTGAACTAGGAAAGCTTGTGTTACTCCTGGGATAGTTAATCCAATATGGGAGGGAGCTTGTGTACTTAATTGTTAAGTAGGTTTATTTCAAGTAGATTAAAATGGTGATAGGTTAATCTAGGGTGACAAAACATCCATTGAAGGACAATACCTATGTGTAGTTTAAGATATCCCTAAGTCAAATTGGCCCTAAGTAGTGTATGTGATAGATGAATCTTAGTGGGAATACTGAATGTAACACTTTTTCCAAAGTAGTGTAATGTATGAGACTCCACTATGGATTGTGTGACTACCAAGACTACACTATTAGTTCATCGTGGTCTAGTATTGCATGCTAGTTCGATATTGTGGGATTACAAGTTCTAGTTATCTAGGACACAGCACTATGCTCAGTTGGTTGTTGTCATCGGTTACTCTACCAATCTCTTTATCAAAGGGAAGGGTCATCTATTGAATGATAGATGTGTGAGGGACTACATTAAGATTCAATGGTTTGTAGAAAAGTGCTTGAGTGATGCTTCTCCTCTACAACAGGCGATAGAAGAACCAAGATTTGAAAGGAAGGATCCTGGACCATCTTACAACTATTTGTTCTAAAGCTCTTTGAGCTATGTATGTAAATTTATGCATTCTTGTATTAATGTAATTTATTATTCATTATGATGAAATGGAAATCCATGTTGTATTATGTAATGCATCTTTTTCAATAAATAAAATAATTTTTTTTATTGCAATGGTTTGTTACTTATTTTATTTACTCGTAAGGTGTAAATTTTGAAAATTTTACTTCATTAAGGGCTGGTACATTACAATTTTAATTTCTACCACTAAGAATTCTAAATAGAAACATGATCTATCCTTACTCTAAAGACTCTAGAGAACCTTTACGGTATACCTTATCATTTGAAACTTGAATAATTCATTCCTTTAATTTTTCTTTGACTATCCTCCAAGCTTCGAGATCACATCTTTAAATGCAGATAAATGCGGAGACACTTTCGGGTTGCAACAAAATTGTACTAGTATCTTCACTCTTCTAGCTCTAGAATGTTTTGTTGTAACTTTCATGCATTGAAATCAGGAACATAAATAATTCACACCTATCTCTATCTAAATTCTAAACCACAAGGCCATGTCTTCAAATACAAAGGAATGTAGAGAATTCTCTCTAAATCCTTTCATGTAACTTCTTGTGCCTATGACAATTTGAAACCTTACATACTTTCTTTCATCTCTTATGAAATTCTTTACATCAAGGGACAGAGAATACAACATTCACACTACCATAGACAACAATTAAAACTCTTTTGAAAACATGCAACCTTCCACAACACAACTATATTGACATCAATGACAACACATGCAACAAAGTTTGTATATCAAAACATTTTTTAAAAGACAGAGCACATCATCTAATATTTTTTATAGTGTGATGAATAATATTTTATTTTCTCAAGGATAGAGTTGTGATAGCATCCTTCACCTTCATGCTACTTATTCATTTTTTCTAATCTAATGATACATTGGATAATTATTAAGCATCTATCACTTGCAAAATACTAGTGATAACCAACTATCTACACCTATATCAAACTCTATTCCAATATTTGGGTTCATCTTATATAGATAAGTACACATAATTAAGATATCAACAAGATACATAAACACTAGTCATGTTGACCTCATTACATCCCACATAAAGCGATCCATAAATATATAAACATGGTCTTATATGTACTAAGGTCTACTTACTAGTTAACAAAAAAAATTGTAATGCATTGAACCCACATGAGATGGATTTTATATGGTGAATATATATATATATATATATATAATTGTATAAAGGACTTTCAATGGCTATGTTGGAACTTAATTCTACAACACAAAATTTTACATTGAGTCCCAATTTCTTTATGAGCTTAGGTTTTATTTCATCCATCATAAATATTTAATCTAAAAAAATTATATAGACTTTACTTTCTTAAATTTTACTTGAGTATGATATTGGGACCCCTTTAAATATTTCTTGAAACCATTCATGTCTTGACTCAATATTTGTTTTACCCTAAATTTTTCCTCCCATGTTTTGAAGCTTGAAATTCATAAAAAAAGAAACTTAAATTTTTTAAGTGTTAGTTGTTGGGTGGATCCCTAACTCTATAAACACCCTTCCTAAGGTTTCAAAACATCATTGATTCATTAATGATACATTATTCCCACCATCTACACCATTTTTATGAAGGGTCATGGGGAATTTGGAGCTAGTTTTGACATTAATGTTGTGCACTGATAAGGTTTGGTGTTCCCTACAAAGTGTTGATAAAAGCTACCAACAGAGGGTGAGAAGACTAGGGAAGAGGTAAAAGTATATGTTGAAGGTATTAAGGGTTTAATTACCTGATTTTAAATTCATACATAGCTATTGAAGAACCTAAAAGAAGTCTAGTAAAAGGAGTGAATATTTTAAGATACAGTTTGAATTGCTTAAAATGTCATTAAAATGAAGGCATAACATATTATTTGTGTCATATACATAAATACATTCACCATGAATTTATCATCCCTCCTTAGTGACCTTCTATGTTGTCTCAATCTAAAACATTCATTTTTAATAATATTTTTCTTGCATCATTGATTTTGATTTTCTATAGTGTTGTAATTTAGGGTTTCACCCTAAGGTTGTATATATTGATATTTTGTTTCATTTGAGTGGGGTTTGGTCATTATGGTTTTCACATAATTAAATTGAAATAATTCTTCTAGGGTTTCAAATTTCTTAGTTCATTCAATGTTAAAGAAACATAATATAGAAGTTGTAAAGAGGTATCCATTGAAGTTGATATTTGTGATCTAGTGTCTCCTTAACTAGTTGTAAATATTTTTAAGGGTTTTAGGTTAAGAGGTGAGAAAGGATCCTCTTTCTTTATAATTTTCCTTGACCATAGTTGTTAGTGTGACTCTAAGGTAAATTTTACAATTGTCACTATAATTTTATTCATCATAGATTTCTCTATAATGCTTTATTTTATGCTAAGTATGAATATTTATAAGATTAGATAAGGATTATTGAGTAGAATTATTTGTTTATGTCATGCATATAATTAAATTTATTTCATGGTATTTTTAATGGTATAATGTGACCTTATGACCCAATAAGGCATCATCCTTGAAGACTTCGACCCTCCACCCATATTTAAAACAACAAAAATATTCACATAATTGTAAAAAGTAGAGTAGGATTAATATATGTTGCTTATGTTTCACTGACATAAACCAAGAAAAATATTAATTAAAACCTAATTTTCATATTCTTAAGGAATTATGTTCGATATATCCATACTTTGTTAATATCTATGAAACTTCAAATGAAACTATCTTAATATTTTATAACATGATTATTATATATAGATGTATGTGCAAAGTAGTAAATGAGATTTAAAAGAGGTCTTTGCAACTAGTATATCTTGACCTAGTGATAGAAATGAGGGTTAATTATATAATTTGGGTATAGTTGCTTATTATTTTGGTTGTCCATTTTCTTTGATTTGAACGCATGTTAATGCATATAGAGAGGAATGACATCCTATGTTTAAGTCAATCCCAAAGAGAAGGAGAAATTACCCACTCTCATTGTAGGCCTTCAACAACCCTTAATCTATTGATGCACATTTATTTCACCCTCTTGAAGATATCTCTACCTCTTAAGGCGTGGAAAGCATATTCTAGGATTGTGGACTTTTGATTCTAGGACTTAATAGGCCATTGCATACATTCAAATTGTTACTTGCAAATATATTATGTATTAAATAAAATTATTCGCATATTATTAATATTAAACAATATTCTAATTCTATTTATGTAACATTTTTATCTATTACCAATCAAAAATGTTATCATACATTTATCATAAAAATTATAGATATAAATCCAAAATACCCAGCCATCTTGGCAATACTTCTTGTTGATTTCCCACAATTGGCAAAGGAAAACATAAGAAACTTCATTTCAACATAGATCCAAGAAAATTCTTAGAGTAGATAGACCATCCATAAAAATAAATGGTTTCTCATGCCATTAGATCATAATGGCTTAATTTAGCATCATCATTAAATATAAAGTTATTAGGTTTCCATAACACAATCATGAAAATATCATGCCCATTTTTTCATGTCCTTATCTCTTCGAAGAATAGACCATGCTAATTAATTGAATTTAATATGTATTGTCCCATACTTATCATTGAGCCAAGACATAATTCCATAGTGTTCAACACCCAAAACTCTAATAAGTTTAGTTTAGACAATTTGAGAGGCATTCTTCCATATTTACATAAAATAAGCCATGGTGATCAAGAATCTAAAATTTCATCTGAATTTGGATTAGATTTTGGAAATCCAAACACAAAAAACCTTAGAGTAGAAAATATTTATGAAGATTCCAATGCCTTTCATTGAATAAAACCTATATAGAGGGAACATATTTAATTATAAATACAAGCTTACCACCATATGATACATAATTTAGTCTCAAACTAAAGCATACTAAAGAGGGATAGATAATCGAATTCGGGAACAACCCAAACCATAAAAATATTCCTTAAACCTTTCTCTATTAAAATGGTTATAGGGAAATCCTCACCCAAGGACTACCTACATACTTTCTTTGAAGTCAAAGTCACATTTAGTTCTCCTCACCTTAACCTCTTAAAGATCATAAACATAGATTCTTATACCCAAGGTCTATCAATCACTCAAGTAGCTTTCCTCTAAAAGTGAAATAGAAGGACTACTATAGAAACAAAGACATAAAAGGGTTTAAGATAAAATAGTGTAATATATAATTATATACCAATAACTATTCCAAAATAAATCCAACAACCCATGAATTAATAACAAAAATCTAAACTTCTATAATATTATTCAATATCTCAACTCCTTTAAACAACTCCCAACAATTAACAATGCTTAACAATATGTAGGTGAACCCAACAAAATTATTAATTTGGAAAAATTGTCCTAAAGCACATACATCTAGGCATGAATATCTCAAATCAAACCATTCCCCATCATTATTCATAATTCAATGTGAACATCTTCAAATCCCTTAAAGTATCATGCCATTCACATGAAGCCTAGGTTGATTGCTTATTAAAAAGGAACAAGCATACTATGACCATTTTATAAAGCTCATAATGCTTACAAAACCAAAGTAGTCACTAGTTCACTTATTCCCACTAACCCACTAGGATAAATGAGTTAGATTAGTTCCTTACAACCCCTTTTTAAATTTCTCACCAAGTAGGAAAAGCAATATTTATTAATGCTAGCATCTATGATAATCATATTTTTTAACTATAATGATATCAAATAAGATTAATCTTTGCATGGACCCTAAAGATAATCAAATGGTATTAATTTGATCATAATATTTTCAAATCAAATCGGCTATCATAATCACTAACCTTTACCATAATAATCATATCTATGAATATGATCAAAAGTGAGACCGCATACAATTATTTTCACAAGATAATGATAGTTAGCTAGTTTAATCATAATCACAAGTCCAAAACATTAATGCACAATATATTGAGATGGTACAAGTATTCCTTTCTATTCATCAATATTTCAAGGATCATATCTAAGTGATATTATACTAAATCCATTCTATGTTACAAGGGAACCCCATAAGAAAGGCATTTATCTTCAACCCTTCTATTTTTTGTTTATAAATCCTTATCATAGTCTAATATATATTATCATTTGGGTGAAAAGAGAAGGGTGATTTAGATTAATGAGTTAATCTAAGTCAATATTTCTAACCAAACATTGGAACACAAAATCAACCAAGATTTTATGCTTGGTTCTTGTCCTCGAGGAAGAACCAAGAAGGTTAGTTGGGGTTTTCATTCCTTTGTTGTAATTGCAAAGATCGATGGGATATGAAATGAATTAGGTTAACTATGACCAAATTGACTAAATTTGATAGAATGCAAATGCTATAGGCTAGATAGGAAAAAGCAAAAAATAGACCTAAAAAGATAGTTCACAAAGAGGAACCTGACACAAAATTAGGGATGATTGTTGGGGATGCTAATGTTCCACATAGACACTAACATGCTATTTTGTAGTCCATAAAGTGTAGAAAATTAGGGTTTCCTACCTCTATGGATCCAAAATAGTTTGTATACCTATGATAGAGATGTAGTGTAGAAAAAAGTATCCCTTTTTCACACTTAATTTGGGAATAATTAATAAATAAAATGAGCCTAATTATGCCTTAATTTAGTGTTGTAATATGTTTTACACATTCACGTTAAGTTTAGGGCCCTTCTAAATTTAATGGACATAATTATGCCTTATTGAGGGTGTTGTAAAGTGTATCTAAGTTACACTTTCACACTAATCTAGGGTTTTATTAACTAATTGAGGTTAATTTTGCATTAATTGGCCCTTTTAATTCAAATCCAAGCCTAATTAAATGTAAATATTCTGAGGGATAAAACTTGACATTCATATATGCCATTACACAACACTTAATTTTAGAAGGTGTGTGTCCTAGATTAGTGACCTATGACACATTCACCATAGGATGAATGGGTCCTCACTAAGTACTAGGACCTTGGTTTCACATGAAATTTCACATTGTTCGAAGTGTGTCCTAGGTAAGTGGCCTAGGACCCATTCACCACATGGTGAATGAGTCCTCACTTAGACCTAGGACCCCCCCTTGGGATATGTTTTTGGTGGTATTCTAATAATTTGAAATCCATGATTCAATGTTGTCTTGTGATATTTGAATTTCGGGAATTAATGATAAGATATGTATAAATACAAGGCTATTTCACCTAGTTTCACCTAGAAGTTTTATGCAAGCATCCTAATAGAAAACTTATGATCAAGAGAACATTCAAGAGCATTTGTCATGTCAAAGATTTCTTGCTTCATACATGTTGTTTGAGCTCATATGTTGATGTATTGTTCAAGATCAATTCAATCATATCAAAGGAATTATTTCACATCAAGTTTCATGATCAAGATCTTCATTCATTCAGGCCACTTCATGCTAGTTTACAAATCTACAATCCAAGGTTTCAATTGAGGTTTGGTGAGTTGTGATATTGTATTTTTCCCTTCATCATTCCTTTCATGTTTCATTTCATTTCAAGGTTTAATTACCAAAATAGGGTTTGACAAAGGAAAACCCATTCCCTAACAATCAATAGTTTTCTCTCTTTGATGTGTGATTGCAGGTTTTAGGTTGAAGATCATTTGGAGATAAAAATTGCCAAAGTTTTCAAAATTATCAAAGTTGCAAAAAAAAGTTGTCAAATTATAGAAATTGAGCTACAAGATTTATTTCTAGCTTTTTGATAGTTCCTGACTAGAATCTGGGAGTGCAAACTAAGAGGAACAAAACCCAAAAACCATTTTTCTAGAGCCCTAGCCAAGACCCAATTGCCATAGGGTGAATGAGTCCTTAGTGAGCCATGAAAAGGTACTTTTTATGAGAGGTATGTAACATTTTACCCTTCCAAACTCTCCCTAAAGTCTATAATTTCCATCAGTATTATGATTTAGCTTCTAAGTTCACTTTATAGCTTGTAATTTGGAGTTTATTTGATGGTATTAATCATTCTCCCCAAAGTGTTATTTAGCTCTTACCCCCGTTAGGAGCAAAAAGGGAAATCTAAAGATTCACATCTTAGGTTGACTCTCCTAAGGGTTGTTATTCAATTTTTGATGTGGATCTCATTTCCTAATTAAAATAGCATAATAGGACCCCCTTTTCCCTCTTTAGATCCACTTTTTGACTTTTTGGGGAAATCTCCCCCTATCCTATTTTTCTATGTTTCATTTTGGTGAACCCAACAATCTTACACTATAAATTTTCTGATTTGGAGTGCATTCAAACCCTAGATCTAGGATTTTCATTAGTTTACATTTCATCTAGGGTTGTCAAAATTACATTAGTTTGCATTGCATATAGGGTTTAAATTTGCATTTTTGCATTCATTTTAAATCTGAAAATCCAACAAAAATTGCATAATGTTAGACTAATTTTGCATAGTTTTTGCATATTAGTTTACTTTTAGTCATTCATATTCAAAAATTGGATAAAAAATGCATTTCAAAAGTGTCATATAGTTCATCATTTGTCCTTCATTACACTTACATTTCAACATTAAATTTTGGAAAATTTGTTACAGAAATACCAATTTGAAACTTGGAACAAAGAACACATGTGATCACTTTGAAATTGCATTTTTCAATTTAAGAAATCATGTACGAGGACCCATTCGCCACTGGGAAAATGATTCCTTGGATGCCTACAAAAATCAACTTTTTGGAGCTTTTTGGTGATTTTTTGCACTTGTTGGTAGCCTACTGTATCAATATGGAAAGTTTCAGGGATTTCTATTTTATGTATCTAGGTCAAATCATCCATTTAGTGTAGTCATTTTTTTTAAATCATTTTAGTATTCAAAATCATTAGATTTGTAGGACATTTGTTTACATTTTTTAAGCATTGCATAAGTGGGATAGTTTATCTTTCATGTTAGCATGTTTTCTTTTAAGAGATGTTGTTTTCACATGGTTAAGAATGGATTGCATAAGTATAAAACATCCCCTCTTATGAGTTTAATTTGGAGCACAACAATGAGGTCATTAAGAAACATGTTAGCCATCCTTCTACTATCTTTCCTAGTTATGAGAACATCTTAGAGCAAGAGAATCAAACTATTGACACATCCTTAATATCACCTTTCCTATCCCTCACTCAAACCCTACTATCTCTCCCATTTTTGAGGATGATATGATACAAGAGGATACAAGCATAAAAATAATTACAATAATATTTTTTATTCTCCCAATACCTCTCCTATTGGTGACAAAGGTATCTTGGTGAAAGAAGATACAATCATTGAGAATCATGAAAGTCTTGTTTTTTCCTCTCCTCCTCCCCCTTGGGAAAATATTATGACACAAGAAGATGAGATCATTGAAACATTCCTTAACATTACTTTACCTAGTCTCCATTCATCTCCCAACACCTCCCCTACTTGTGAGAATGCTTTAGTGAAAGAGGATACAATCATGGACAATCATGAAAATCACATTTGTAAAGAGGATATGTTGGTGTTAAGAGATCCAATGATTGAGAGATATGAAAATCCTACCTTTCCTACTTGGGAAGACATTATAGGACATAGGGATGTAAGTGTAGATAACCATGACAATCACATTTGTTCTTCTCCTAATATCTCTCATAGCCATGAAGAAGATAGCTTGGTGTTAGAAGATACAATCACTAAGAGTCATGAGAATCTTGTTTCTCCCTTTCCTAATGATCCTATCATTTGGAAAGATCTATTTGAACAAAAGCATCCAATCATTGATAAGCATGAAAATCATAGTTGTTCTTCTCTTGATGCCTCCCCTATTTGTGATGAAGTTACTTTACAAAATACAACCATGAAATGTGATGAATATCTTGTTTTCTCCTCTCCTAAAATATCTCCTACTAGGGTAGATATCATGGTACAAGAAAATTATAGAATTCATACATGTCTTTCAAGCAATAGTAGTGTGGCTTCCTTAGATTAACATGATGAAGTGACATTATACTCCCCTTCACTAAGAGATCATGAAAATAAGGACAAGCCACATTATATATCCCTTGAAGTGATCTCCTAAGCCACTTCTTACCATCTACCCACCCTCACATCAACCACAAGTTAAAAATAAACCCATGATTATCTTAGAACCACCTAAAAGGCAACTTGATAATGATAATGTTTTGTAGCAACCGAGTTACAATATTGTTGCTCATACATATAATACTAGAAATAATCTACAACCAAGACAAAAACTCCAACATCGCTCCCATTTCCTCAACTATATTGCCTAGTGCTCCTCATTTTCCCTTACATAGTGGAAAGGAGTATGATATTGTTGAAAAACTTAAAAATACTCCTGTTAAGATATACTTACAGGACCTTATTCAAGCCTCACCTAGTTATCATAACATGCTTCAAAATTCTTTACAACAAGTTCCTACTCTTCCTAATATACAACTAAATGATGGTGCATCCCAAATTCAAGCTATAACTCCAATCAACTTAGACATTACTTTTCATCAAGATGAGTTACCTTTGTTAGAAGAGAAAAACAAAATGAAGCTTTCATGATAATAGCTTATGTTAATTGAATTGCGATAAAGAAAACCCTTGTTGACAATGGTTCGACTCTTAATGTGTGTAGTGTGAGCCTTTTGGAGAAGATTCATATGAATAAGAGTGGAATTTTCCCTGATTATTTTTCTATCTATGGGTTTGACAACATCTAGGAAAAAAACCAATTGGAGTCATCACATTACCTATTAAAGTTGGGAAAGTAACATTGCAAACTTTGGTCCATTTTATTCCTCACAATCTTTCATATGATCTTATTTTAGGAAGGCCATAGATTCATGCAATGAATGGGGTTCCTTCTACCCTTATCATAAAATGAAGTACATCTATGACAACAAAGTTTACACACTCAAGGTTGATCCTAAACCTGAAAGTTGTTTGATTGTTGAGAAAGAAAAATGAGATCCTTTGAAAGAATTGATACCAGCTACAAAAGTGGAAGTTATGAAGGAAGGAGAATGTGAGAAGAACATTGATGAAGTCACTAAATTATTAGAAGATGATTGGGGTTCCTTAGATTTCACACCAACATTCATGGGAGAATACAAGATCATAACAAAGTCTGAAAAGGGAAAAGAAAAAGTAGTAATGTTAACACAAAATGTGAATGCATCCACATCAACCACTTTATAAGAACAAGAAAAGTACAAAAAAAACTTTGATGAAGTTGATTATGAACAACCATTGAATCCAAAAGAAATGAAAAAGAATTATGGAAGAGGTTATGAACTTATGAAACAACTTGGTTATAGTGGAAAAGGATGTGGTGCTAGAGAACAAGGTATTTGTGTCCCTATAGAGCCTAATACACAATAAATGACTAGTGGTCTTGGTTATTGTCCCTCAAAAGAAACAAACAATCCTTCACTCAATACCAACACTATTACAAAAGATTCTCCTAAGCCAACTTTAACATTAGTGCATCTTGAATTGATAGAAACTAGTGGTCTTGGTTATTGTCCTTCAAAAGAAATTAAAGAAACAAAGAAGTCTTCACATAATTTTAATGTCATCACACAAAGCACTCCTAGGAAATTTCTTAGTAACAATTGGAGTTCATTAGATTTTAGGCCTTCCTTTAAAAAAGAGTACAAAATCTCACCATCTGAAGAGTCTTGTGTAAGTATGAAACCTTGTACTAAGAAATAGATATCTTTGTCACAAAATAAAGGATCTTCTACTATTGATCAAGAGAGTATCTTGTCGAGACTCCTCCAAGATCATTTGGTATCTCTCCCTCCAAGAATACAAACAAAATTTTACTACAAGACTTCATTTTATGCATATCATAGAGTTCATGGTCATTCTATTAATGAATGTAAGGATTTGACTAATAAAGTTTAGCATCTTAAGGATTGTGGTGCTCTTCCTTGTGTTGAAGCACCTAGTTCCTCTGATTGATATTGATTTTCAAGTTTCTCATCAATCACCTCAGCTCACCCTTGTCTTGCACTGAGTGGGGGAAAGGGGGTTAAGTAGCCTTGTCCTTGTATTGAACTTTTTGATTTTCTCTTTTAGCTAGTTGACCGCCTTCCATGTATATATAAGAGCAAGCTTGAGATGTGGAAAACATGCCTTAAGTTGTCCTACATGTGACATACTATGTTTTGTATTGCATTTTGGGGGTAACCCCTTATCCATGATGTAGTTTCATTAGGGAACATATGACTTAGCATAGGGATTTCTAGAAAAGCTATTATGTCTCCTTCTACTTTAAAGTGGACTGCTCACAAAATGGTGTTAGCAATAACTTTAAAGTGGGGGCATACATCGATACTCATATTTCTTTGTGTGATTTTATTTATTCTTGTGATGTGTCCTTTTCTTGGTGGTTTCATTGGGTTTTATTTCCTTTGAGAGTATGATATTTCTTTGATGTTTCCTCTCTTGGATATGTTAGACACAATGTTCCCTAAGAAGATACCTTACACAAACTAAGAAAAGTCTTGTTGAACAAAACCCTTTACTCACATGTTTTTCATAAGTGCTTAGAATAACACAACTTGTTAGGGCTTGTAAAGCTCAAAGTTTCATGTTGTGGCACCCTATTGAAGTTATCTAAGGGATAGCTTTGGTATGGTTAGTATGGTGAGATCCAACATAGAGGCATGAATTTCTCACTAAGCCACCTATTGGGAAAACTCGCCTAGTAGAAAACCTAAGTTTCCACTACCCCAGAGTGAGCACATGTTTTGGAAAAATAGTTGATACTTGATCCACATCGAGTTGGATAGACTGTCAAGGCTTGATCCACCCCTTTTTATCTTTTCTTCATTTTTTTTTTCCTTCTTTTAGTCTTTCACATTGTATGATTGTGTATCTTTGTCATTTCTATGTACATAAGTGTTTTGAATGTCTACTTTAGTGTGAATTTTACATGGGGTCATACTCTCACTAAAGTGGGGGGAAAATGTCGTTTAGAAAAAGTTATCCCTTTTTCACACTTAATTTGGGAATAATTAATAGATAAAATAAGCCTAGTTATGCCTTAATTTAGTGTTGTAATGTGTTTTACACATTCACTTTAATTTTAGGGCCCTTCTAAATTAAATGGACTTAATTGTGCCTTATTTAGGGTGTTGTAAAGTGTATCTTTACACTTTCACACTAATCTAGGGCTTTATTAACTAATTGAGGTTAATTTTTCCTTCATTGGCCCCTTTAATTCAAATCCAAGCCTAATTAAATGCAAATTTTGAGGGATAAAACTCAAAATTCATAAATGCCATTACACAACACTTAATTTTAGAAGGTGTGTGTCCTAGGTGACCATTCGTCATGTGGCTAATGGGTCCTCACTAGGTCCTAGGACCCTATTTTCACATGACATTTCACATTGTCCGAAGTTTGTCCTAGGTAAGTGTCCTAGAACCCATTCGCCACATGGTAAATGGGTCCTCACTTAGACCTATGACCCCTCCTTGGGATATTTTTTTGGTTGTATTCTACTTATTTGAAATCCATGATTCAATGTTGGCTTGTGATATTTGAATTTCGGGAATTAATGATAAGATATGTATAAATACAAGGCTATTTCACCTAGTTTCACCTAGAAGTTTTTATGCAAATATCCTAATAGTAAAATTATGATCAAGAGAGCATTCAAGAGCATTTTCAAGGCATTCAAGGGAAGATTTGAAGAAGATTATTGTAGCAATTAAGATTCCATTTTTCATGTCAAATATTTTTTGCATCATGCATGTTATTTGAGCTCATATGTTGATGTATTATTCAAGATCAATTCAATCATATCAAAGGAATTATTTCACATCAAGTTTCATGATCAATATCTACATTCATTGAGGCCACTTCATGCTATTTTTAAGATTTAAAATCCAAGATTTCAATTAAGGTTTGGTGAGTTGTGACATTGCATTTTTCCATTCATCATTCCTTTCACATTTCATTTCATTTCAAGGTTTAATTAACAAAATGGGGTTTGACCAAGGAAAACCCCTATTCCCTAGCAATCAACATTTTTCTCTCTTTGATGTGTGATTGTAGGTTTTAGTTTGAAGATCATTTGAAGAAAAAAATTGCAAAAGTTGTCAAAATTATCAAAGTTGCAAAGAAGGTTGTCAAATTATGGAAACTGAGCTACGAGATTTATTTTCGGCTTTCCAATAGTTCTCAACTAGAATCTGGGAGTGCAAACTAAGAGGAACAAAACCAAAAAAACCATTTTTCTAGAGCCCTAGCCAGGACCCATTTTCCATAGGGAAAATGATTCCTTAGTGAGCCATGAAAGAGCACTTTTATGAGAGGTGTGTAACATTTAACCTTTCCAAACTCTTCCTAACGTCTGTAGGTTCCATCAATATTATGATTTATCTTCTAAATGAACTTTATATCTTGTAATTTGGAGTTTATTTGATGGTCTTAATCTTTCCCCCCAAAGTGTTATTTAGCTCATACCCTTATCCTAGAAAAAAGGGAAATCTAAAGATTCATATCTTAGGTTGACTCTCCTAAGGGTTGTTGGTCAATGTTTGATGTGGATCTCAATTCCTAATGAAAATGGAATAATAAGACCCCCTTTTTCTCTCTTTGGATCAACTTTTCCACTTTTGGGGGAAATCTCCCCCTATCCTATTTTTCTATGTTTCAAGAGAAAATCAAGAATTTGAGTGTGAATATGCTTGAAAAATTAAGATACTCTTAATTTATCAATGATGAACTAGTAAGGAAAAGAGATAGGGTGTTAGGAGTATCCAAATGAGTTGAGAAGTTTGAATATTCCTTCCATGATAACGACCTAGATACCTAAAAATTTGAAAGAGCAAAAGGGTTGTGTTGTAGTAGGGCTTACCTCAATCAAAACTCATGTTGTTTCTACCTACACAGCACCAATGATGATGATGATGATAGAGAGTATGTTATCATTGTGCGAAGAGGGAAAAGAATAACAATGATACTTGGATAAACAACACAATGATAGATTTCTCCATTTAGATTTGAAAACCTTGTTGGATTGATGTAGCCATACAAATCACACACAAGGAGGAAAAGAATTGCTTGAGATCCTAAAATTGTCAATACACATGATAATACTACTACTAATAATAAACATGAACAAATAAAATCCAACAAAACTTGGAAAAAGATTCATTGTGACAAAATAATAAATATCCACAACACTGAATCACGAAATTTGCAATAGAATAGCACTTATAAACTTAGGAAGGCCTTAGAAGACTAGGAAGTTTCTAGAGATCAAAAAGAGAGAGTGGGCAGGTTGTATATATAGGAAAATAATAACACCCTTGATTAACCATTTTGGTGAGGTCGAAAAGAAAGATCAATCCCTTAATTCCACAAGGCTACAATTTGAATTCAAATCTTTTTGGTGTGTATAGCTAGGAAGATAGCATGCCACACTATTGTTCTGGCATAATTTTCTTTCAAAGTGCTTGGTGATAAAGGACTCAACCAAATTTTCAGAAATGTGATGAACCAAGTACAATACAAAAATAATTAAACACACACATCAAACTGAGTGCCAAATCTAACATGAAATTGTAAGCAATGAAAATTTATGACATCACATTTACCCTCCACTTTAGCAAGGGCATGCACTTACATTCATACCCATGGTAAATTGCAAAGAAGCCAAAGTCCTTTCATCAAAACACTAGAGATATAGGAAAACACTAATTTGAGAGATGTGATAGCCCCTAAGCTTAGGATCCTACCAAACTACAATGTTAAGATATAAAAACCATATACATAAGACATGAGGCAAGAAGGCCTACATATATATATATAGAATATGGTTAGAAAAATAATATGGTAAATGTCCAAACATACACAAACCATGCATGACGCATACACAGAGCATACTTAGAACGTACATGACAAAAAAATACAAGGTATGCCCTCTAGGACTAGTAAGATAAGCAAATCTTACTAGGCTCCATACGAGAGGTAAAATTCATAAGTCATAGGCTAGAAAATTCCATTGTTTGGTAGGTTTCTCATGAACAAGTGAAGGCATCATAGGCTAGTAATTTTTTTTGTTTATTAGGTGAGTTTCACAAGTAACAAATGAAAATAACACATGCTAGTAAAACCCATTTTTTACTAGGTGAGTTTCATGTCAACAATTTATGAGAAATTATGGGTCCAGTGAAATGTGTTGTTTGCTGGGTAACTTTGATAAAGTGCTACAAAGATGATGGAGAGGTGTTGTGATAGCACAACCAACTTCGTGGTGCATGAAAAAATTGAAGCATATAGTGAAATGTATTCCCCCACCTAAAGTAATTTCTAATTCCAATTGGGAGAAATTTCCCTTTTTATTCTATCACCATGAAAATTATTTCTTTTCTATCACAATTGAAGAAGCTTGCATTGATTTCTTCAAATGAATTTTCTTCTTGGATGTAGAGACTATTTTCATACTTTTGGAAGTTCTTATTTTCATGCTTGTCTCATAAGCTCATTTTCTTTTTATGGCACAATATTTCCTTCCTTTCCTTTTTTGTATTATTCTTTCTCTTCACTACTTCCACTCTTGGCCTGTGGACACTTAGAAGAAAAAATGACCTATTTTACCACAACTGAAATGTGTTTAAGAGTATACTTACATTTGTGTTTGTCAGATTATTTCTTGGGCTTCCTCACAAATTGAGCTTCTTCTTCATCACTTCAACTTTCATTTGATTTTCATCCATTTTTATTTATCTTCTTGGATTCTTTGAAAGTAGCTTCCCATTTTTAAGGATTTCCCTTTTCCTTCCTCATTTCCTATACTGTGAGGATTGCATGCAACTTATCCATCTTCAAAATGTCTAGATCTTTCATTTCCTTAATGGTGGAAATTTTTGCATCAAATATCATGGGGGGAGATCTTAATTATTTTACAAAATATGGACTCTTCCACCTATTTCCCAAGTCCTTAATGGTATTTACAATCTCATCCATATAGAGGAATAAGCTACAATGTCTTCTTCATCCTTCATTTTCAATATTTCAAACTTTCTCCTATGTGTCTAAATCTTGGCTTTCTTAACTTTTCCATCTCCTTCATATATATTATTTAACTTATCCCACATGTCCTTATCTGATTTATATCATAACTTTCACAAAATCTTATTCAAATAATCCACACAAAATTGCATGTTTGGCTTTGGCATTATTTTTACTAACCCTCTTTTTGACTTGATATGTTATTGGATTTGTATGAGTAGTATAACCATGTTTTTTGAATTTTCAAATATCGTACACCCTAAAGCATTCAAATAAGTTTCCATCCTTATGCTCTAAAAGGAATAATTCATTCCATCAAGCGGTGGTGCCCTATTTGAGGAAAACCCATATCCTTTGGTCATGTGGGCTTCCAAGATCTACCTTCAAGTAGTTAAGTTATTTCCAAAGGAACCCACTCTAGTACCAATTGATGAAACACAGACAATTATATTGAGAGGGGGGTGAATTAGTATAAGAAAATATTTTACCAATTTAAACTTTAATCATCACAATGAAGCAATCAGAAAAAACCACACATGTAAGAGACATACAATTTTACGTGGAAACCCTTATGGGAGAAAACCATAGAAAAATATTGCTTGTATAAAACATTCTTACAAATTTTATAGGCACCAACTAACTAGACACACAAATACCCACCATTAAGAACCAACCTAGTAAGAGATGCCAAACTCTTCTAATGAGAGGCACCAACCTCCCAATCTCCTCAATTAGGAGGCTCCAACATCCAAATTAATTTTATGTTTATCTTATTGAGTATTTCTACTACAATATGCTTCACAAATATTCCTTACATTTTCTCATAACATCATTCAAATCTACTAAACTTCTTTCAAAAATATGTCATAAGTTTGCTCCAATGTCTTCCACAAATTGGTTCAAATAGCTCTCATAAGTCTGCACAAATACTTTCTACAAATATACTTGAATAAATTCTTGTTTCTACTCTTAATACGAATAATATTCCTTGAAATTGAATGCATTTAACTCCCTTTCAACCCTTTATTTATACTTTCCAAGGTACCTCTTCACCCAAGAAAGATGACTCCTCCAAAGTGGTCGACCATATTAGCAATATTTATATTTTTTATTTATTTTGTTTTATATGACCATGAAGAGCGTTCATGCCAAGGGGGTCATCACTCTTCCAAATAAAATTTATTTATTTTCAATTAAATTTCCCCCAACTTGGGGCAACACCATGAGGAGGGCCAACCTCATGCAAAAGAAATTTTTAATTTTAATTTTATTTTTTAATTTCCAATCTCCAAGAGGGGCGACCAACATAAGAACTTATATTAATTTTATTTTGGGGCCACCAATGCAACCATACTGCCTTTGACATCAATGATAATATTTTTCAACAAACTAAACATTATAATTTTCCAACCCAAATTTAGGGTGGTTTAAATCCAAATTGTTCTACCAATTTTTTCTTAGCCATTTTTCTTTGTTACAACCCATAGGACCACAAGTGGATCCACCATTCAATCAAAAACCCTTGAGAAAGGTATACATTACCAAGCTTTAATAGGAACTTGAAGGGAAATGGATAGCCTAGAAAACCATTTAAGAACCAATATATGCCTCCAATATCTTATATTTTTCATGATACAAGCTTATACAACTATGTCTTAAAGCATAAATAGATACAATTTAATTCCCCATCTCATTAACCCTTAGAGGAAAGAAATATAGTTTTCAGATCCATTAACATTTTAGCAGCATAATTGCATGTTAATTAACATTTAAAGAATAGAAGAATAGACAGAAGAGAAAGAACACAAATATACGTGGGGAAAACCCTTTCAAGTAAAAACCCCCACACTCCAACAACACATATCAATTGTATTATCATCAACAAAACCAGTTACAATATATAATTACAAAGTTTATTTTCATGTAGGCTTGAACCAATGTATCCATTCATACCAACACTGTTACAATACACTTGCAGGCTCACAACCTGAACTTGGAGATTACATCTTTCTCTTTTAGAGAAAATCAAGAGCAACATAACACCTATGAATCACTCTCCTCACATAAATTCTCTAGAAAAACACCTACATTATAGAGTATACAATGCCCAAGATAAAAGTTTCCATAAACTGACACTCATGCATGAACATACAATAAGAAATGAACTACATACAAAAGCATACAACATGCACAAGAAAAAAGCATTATAAAAAATTGAAGCATCCACATTCCAAATTTGACTCAACTAGGAATAGAAACTGCATTCATGTACAACTCTCCTTGAAAATAGGAACTTCCAATCTCGACTTTTCAAAGTGGGTGCCAACTTGCACAAACTTAGGTGCATGCCATAGTTAACTCAACATGCCTTGACACATGTCACCACTATGTAACTCAGAGATTTTTTTAGAAAATCCTCTCTCCAATGAGCACCCAAGTAACAAGTGTCACTATAGCACATCTCCATGAAGCAAGCACAAATAAAAATGCTTTGAAATAAGCACTTGGGTGACAAGTGATGCTCTGTTGAGCTTTGTACCTTACATGTAGGATAAAACACTCCCCAATAGGTCCTACAAAGTGTTATGAACTCCATTATAGTTCCAACTTAGGATAATCAATATTTGCATAAATATTTATCCCAAAAATAATGCTAGGACTCAAAGGTTGAGACACCTTAATCCCAATAGAGCTTCCTCTCAAATTTTTTCTTTATGTGCTTCATCAATGGTGGTAAATTACTCTTTAGTATCAAGAAGAATTTGTTTCTTTTCCTTCCAAATGAAATGGTTTTTCTTATCACTAGGATAATGAGCAATACCATGGCCCACTTTACAACAACAAAGGAAAATTAATGAAGAGTCTTCAAGATCAATTTGCTAAACCCAATTTCCATGTTCGGAATGTTGCAAGAATGGAAGAGGAATGGTAGTGTAGTCATTGATGTCAACCAATTAGCTAGTTATCTACTAGTTTCTATTGACTGTATATGTTGATATTGAGAAAATTGTATTAAAAGAAGGTTGCAGGTATTTAGCTAATGAGGGTGTTCATATGGTGCTTGTGAACTATGTTCTTTTGTATTTTGGTTGAGGTCCAGGAGAATTGTTGTTGGTCCAGACTTCTCTTTGATGAAGTCTTATGGCTTGTAGTTCTAGATTTGTGTTTCCCTGGTTCTATTGAAGGTGGTTTCAACATTTGGAAGTATCAAGCTTTATTGATCTATGTGTTTTACACTAGTTTGGTTGACCGTGTGTCAAGCACTTTCTCTGAAGTTGATGAAGCATATTGGATCTATTATGGGTCCCAGTGAAGCGTGTGTTTGGGTCACCCTCATTCTAATTCCACCCTAGGATTTTTGGCGCTGACTTAATTTGAATTTGAAGATTGGATGGCTGACTTTGTATCTTTTCAAGGTTGGAGATAGTATAAATACAAAATGTACTAAGCAATGAAAATTGTACATAAGAAAAGAAGGAAGATAAGTGAAAGAGCAGACGTGAATTTGATGCTATTTTGAAAGTGTGTGAGTTAGGTGTGTGGTTGATCAATGTGAAGCTTAACACTAAGTTTCTAGATGTAGTGAGCAAAAGGTGAACTCTATCATTCATGCAAGTTGATCAATGATTGTGGTGGAATCTTTATTGCATTGGGATTGTTGTCTCTCTGTAGCAAGTCTTCTTTGTCTTCTTTTGTATCTCTATGGCAGTGATCCCTTCAGGTTGTAGCCTTGTGGATAGTGAGTCCTTATTTCGAACATTGAGTCCTTATTTCAGGCAATGAGCCTTATTCCAAGTAGTGAGCCTTTTTGTAATTAGTTTGATATTCTCTATAGTGTGAGTTAATCCTCACCATGGTTTTTCCCTCATTGGGTTTTCCACGTAAATCTAGTGTTATTGTGTTTCTACATTTGTATTTGATGGTTAATCACTTAATCAGTTTATGTGTTAGTTCTAGTAATTGAATTTAAGGTTATAATCTATGACAACTGATTCACCCCCCCTCTCAATTGTCCCATCCAAAAATTGGTATCATAGCTTGGTTCCTTGGTGAAGATATTATATGTTTGAGGAAGGTCTGAGATGGCTAGCAAAATGGTCTTTGATTATCCAAAGTTTAATGGAACTAATTATGGTATTTGAAATTATTGATGGAAGAATATCTAGAGTATTGCAGATATGATAGATAAAGCTTATAAGAATCCCTACACTCCTCCTGCGAATGGTTTGAGTACACCTAAAGAAATTAGAACACATGAAAAGAATAACAAGGAAAAGTTCATCTTGAAGAATAGTTTGGTACATTCTCAGTTGATTAAGGTTCAAAATTTGAAGATAGCTAAGGAAGTTTGGGATGCTTTAGAAAGAGCACACAATGGTGATGAAAGGGTAAAAGAGGTGAAATTATAGAATTTGGAAACATAATTTGATCTTATACATATGTTTGAAGATGAGAATGTTAAAGCCTATGTATAGAGATTGGATGAGGCAGTGGTTGGAATGCAATCTCTTAGCGCTACTATAGATGAAACCAGAATTGTAAAGAAGATTCTCAGAACTCTTCCTGGTGCTTACAGTGAAAAGGTGAGTGCTATTGAGTAGACTATAGACTATAAGACTTGTACTAAGGATTTTTTGCTATGATTTTCAACATCTTATGAGATGAGGAAGCTAAATTTAAGAAGTGGAGGGAAAATAGAGACTGCTTTTAAAGCTACAAAGACTAAAGATATGGATGAAGAAAACTTTGATGAAATCGAGGCTATCTTTGTAAGAAGAATGAGAAAAGGCTCTAGTAAGTATGAAGGTAAATTTCCCTTTAAGTGCTTTAGTTGTGGAGAAATTGATCACTATGCTACAAAGTGTCTGGAAAGAGCTAAAAAGAATAAACAAAGATATGAGAAAGAAATGAAAGGAAAGAAGATTAACAGAGCTTACTATGTTAATGATAATGCTAATATTTTAGATGAATATTCAGAATATGAAGATCCAGATGACAATGAATGCTTGTTCTTGGTGATAAAGATGAACCTACTTCTACTAATTTAGAAAAAACAATCAAAGGAAAGTCCTCCAAAGAAGGAGAAGGAGAAGGAGAAAAATAAAGGTACAGTTATCTATGCCCTACATGTTAAACAGGAAAAGAATTTTTGGGTAGTTGATAGTGGTTGCTTACATCACATGACTGGTGATAAGAGTAAGTTTGTGAAACTTGAGAAATATGATGGAGATCTTATTATGTTTGGACATTATACTAGCGCTAAAATCTGTGGGATAGGTTCAGTAAGTTTTGATGGCAAGCATCATACTGACAATGTTTACTATGTTAAGGGTTTAAAGAATAATTTGTTGAGCGTTGGTCAAATATGAAAAAAGGGATATGATCTTGTGTTTAAGGATGAGAAGTGTGAGATCTGGAAAGGATCCAGAACTTTGAGTGCTACAGGAAAGAAATCTAAAGGGAATATTTATCAACTTAAAGGTGTTGATGGATGATGTTTTATGACTCAGATAAATGACAGCTAGTTATGGCACAAGATTAAATGTGTCACATGAATTTTGATAACTTGGCAAGGATTAGTACTGTTTAGGCCATGAGAGATCTACCAAGAATTAAAAATACTGTAAATGCTATCTGTAGGAATTTCTAGTTTAGGAAGCAAACAAGAAATCATTATGGATCAAGAGAACAATCTACTACTAGATTATTGGATTTGGTTCATACAAATCTTTGTGGTCCCATGAGAGTGCGAAGTCTACTTGGTGAAAGGTGCTTTATGCTTTTAATTGATGATTATTCTAGATATACATGGATTACATTTCTAAGAGAGAAATCATATGCATTAGATAGATTCAAGGTATTCAAAAGCAAATGCTATATCAGAAGAGATGAGGAAACATTGGGAAAGTTTGATGCAAGAAGTGATGAAGGAATATTTCTTGGATACTCTACTAAAAGAAAGGCATACATATGTTTCAACAAAAGAATGAGAAAGATTGTAGAAAGCTCAAATGTGAAGGTTGATGAAACTGTGAAGAATTCTATTGATATTGATGGATATGTGTCTAACAAACATGACTGTGCAAGAATAGAAGAAATTATGAAATAACAAGATAGAGATGAGCAGAAAAAGTAGAATGAAAAAAATGAAAGAGAAGAAGATGCTCCAATGATGTCCCCTAGGACACTAAAATATGTATAGAGGAATCATTCAATAAGTAAGATTATTGGAGACAAGACAAAAGGTGTGTTAACTAGAAGCAAAGCTACTACTAAAATAAATTTGTGCTTATTCTCTAAGATTGAGTTGAATTCAATAAGTGAAGCCTATGATGATGAACATTGGAAGGAAGCAATGAAAGAACTTTTACAGATTGAAAAGAATCAAACTTTGGAATTGGTCCCAAGACCGACAGACAAAAATATTATTGGATCCAAATGGGTACATTCATAAATAAGCTGAATGAGAACGAGAAGGTTGTTAGAAACAAAGCAAGGCTTGTGTGTAAAGGCTACTCACAAGTGGAAAGTATAGATTTTCAGGAGACTTTTTCCCCGGTAGAAAGAATGGAAGCTATAAGGATGTTCTTGGAACTAGTTGTTTATAAAGATTTCAAAGTCTATCAGATGGATGTCAAGTCAACATTTTCAAATGGTGAACTAGATGAAGAGGTCTACATGGAACAACTGGAAGGATTTAAGTTAACAGATCAACTAAATAAGGTGTGCAGATTGAATAAAGCTTTATATGAATTGAAGCAAGCTCCTAGAGCCTAGTATGCAGGGTTGGATAAGTATTTGAGTCAGCAAGGATTTAACAAAGGTACAATAGACAGTAACTTGTATTTCAAGACTGAAAATGACAAAATCTTGATTGTAGTTGTATATGTTGATGACATTATCTTTGGAGGAAATGAAAAGATGTGCAAGATGTTTGCATAAGAGATGCAAAAAGATTTGAAATGTCTATGTTTGGCGAGATGAATTTCTTTCTTGGGCTACAAATTAATCAATCGGAGAAAGGAATTTTTATTTCACAATCTAAGTATGTGAGAGAGATGTTGAAAAAATTTGGGATGGACGGTTCCAAACCGATAAGTACTTCTATGGTGATTGGTTGCAAGTTAGGTAAAGATGATGATTCACCTAAGGCTAATTAGAGAAAGTATAGATCTATGATTGGTGGACTATTGTATTTGACTACTACTAGGCCAAATATTATGCATGTGGTTTATCTTGTAGCTAGATTTCAAGAAGATCTGAAGGAAACACATGTTATTGCAGTTAAAATAATATTCAGATATTTGAATGATACTCTGGATTATGGATTATGGGATCCTAAAGATATTGATTTTACACTTAGTGCTTATATAGATGCAGATTGGGTTAGAAGTACAAATGACAGAAAGAGTGCAAGTGGTGGTGCATTCTTTCTTGGATGTAGATTGGTGGCATGGTTGAGTAAGAAGCAAGATTCAATCTCTTTGTCTAATGTTGAAGCTAAGTATATTGTTTTTGCATCTTGTTGTTCACAAATTGTTCTATGGATGAAATAGACATTGAAGGATATCACAGTGCTACATGATTGTCCTATTTCTATCTTCTTTGATAGCACAAGTGCAATTAAAATTTTGAAGAATCTTATGATTCACTCAAGAACGAAGCATATATCTATCAGGTATCATTTCTTAAGAGAGAAGGTCATGGAGAATGAATTCAAGCTTGAGTATGTTTTGACAAAGGATCAGATTATGGATATATTTACAAAGACTCTTCCTAAAGATACTTTTGAGTATCTCTGGGATAAGCTAGGGATTATTGCCCCTCCTTTTACAAACTAAGATGCAGATGGAGATGCATCAGTCCTATGGATTCATGGTTCTATCTTTTTGGATTGATGTTTTTGGTGGCTACCCCTTGGGGGGAGTAGGCAGATTTTTAAGTGTTGTCATTATGAGTATTTTTTTCATGTCAAAAGAAGTTTCCCTAGTAAACTTTTTAACGTGACCGGCGGCGCTGGCGTGACACGCCCTCCAGTACCACGGGATGGGGGGAGACTAGAACTCGTGACCAGCAGAGCCGCAACGGAATTACTTAGCCAACCGAGCTAGGGCCCCCGCCCCTGTCAAAAGAAGTTTCAATGAGCATATATTTTTCCTTTTCCATTGATGTCAAAGGGGGAGAGAGAGCATGTGAAAAAGGGAGAGAGAGTGTGTGAAAAAGGAGAGAGAAAGCATATAAAAAAGGGAGAGAGAACATGTGAAAAGGAAAGACGGCTAATAAGTGAAAGTAGGTAACGAGGAAGATGATCTTCTAAGGGGGAAAAGAAAAATAAAAACTCTTGAGAAGTATTTTCAAAACTAGTATGGTGTCTTTGATATTTTTTCACATCATGTGTTGCCATCAATGACAAAGGGGGAGATTGTTGCAAGAATGAAAGAGGAATGAAAGTGTCTTCATTGATGTCAACTGGTTAGCTAGTTATCTACTAGTTGTTGTTGACTGTATATGTTGAGGATATTGAGAAAATTGTATTAAAAGAAGGTTGCAGGTATGCAGTTGTCGAGGATGTTGATCTGGTGCTTGTGAACTATGTTTTTCTATGTTCTGGTTGAGGTCTGGGATAATTGTTGCCAGTCCGAATTTCTTTTTGATGAATTCTTATGGCTTGTGGTTCTAGAGTTGTGTTGCTAAAATAGTTTCGACATTTGGAAGTATTGAGCTTAATTGATCTATGTGTTTTACATTAGTTTGGGCGACCGTGTGTCAAGCACTATCTCTAAAGTTGATAAAGTGTGTTGGATGTATTATGGGTCCCAGTGAAGCATGTGTTCAGGTCGCCCTCATTCTAATTCCACTCTAGGATGTTTGGCACCGACCTAATTTGAATTTGAAGATTGGATGGCCAACTTTGTATCTTTTCAAGGTTGGAGATAGTATAAATATAGAATGTGCTAAGCAATGAAAAATGTACATAAGAAAGGAAGGAAGATAAGTGAAAGAGCAGATGCGACTTTGATGCTATTCTAAAAGTGTGTGAGTTAGGTGTGTGGTTGATCAGTCTGAAGCTTAACGCTGAGTTTCCAGATGTAGTGAGAAGAAGGCGAACTCTATCATTCATGCAAGTTGATAAGTGATTGTAGTGGTATCTTTGCTGCATTAGGATTGTTGTCTCTCAGTAACAAGTCTTCTTTGTCTTCTTTTGTATCTCTATGGCAGTGAGCCCTTCGGGTTGTAGCCCTATAGATAGTGAGTCCTTATTTCAGACAATGAGCCTTATTTCAGGCAGTGAGCCTTATTCTAGGCAGTGAGCCTTTTTGTTATCGGTTTTGATATTCTCTATAGTGTGAGTTAATATTCATCATGGTTTTTCCCTCATTTGGTTTTGCACGTAAATCTGGTGTTATTGTGCTTGTGCATTTTCATTTGATGATTAATCATTTAATCAGTTTATGTGTTAGTTCGGTAATTTAATTTAAGGTTATAATCTATGATAATTGATTCACCCCCCTCTCAGTTTTCCTATCCAACATGAAAGACGGGAAAATCCTAGAAGGGATGTCCTTTTTTCCTCCATAAACACACAAAATATAGTGAACAATATATTCTTTCTAAATATTGTGACTGGATCAATAATAAAGTACTATCCAAAAGAATTATCGATAAGCATAAACACTTCTTTATCCCAATACTCATCTAAACTAGCTTTATCAGTAAGTATATTCACCAACTTAGAATTAGGGTGAACACCCATGCCAACACACCCAACAACCCCACTATTGTTGAAGGTAGTGTGCAAATCCAACATAGGCTCAAAAGCTTGCAAAGAAGAAAGGGGATAAGCTATCCCAAGTTTGTCACAACCATTCAGATCTAATCTCGAGCAAGACTACTAGGCAAAATCATTCCCAGTTATAGCCCCCACAAAGTAATCCCTCTTGTCAAGGCTAACAAGAACAATAATGAGCGAAGGATTCATATCCCTAATGCCCCTACCAACAAACTCATGCATGTCATTAATGAGGGAATTCACTTTACATAGCGCCACAAGGTCCTTGAGAGAGGCCAAAAGAAACCCCTCTTGAGAGTATGCCCTAGGTTGCATAACCTAGACATAAAAAAATCTGGTTTAGGAGAATACATAGGCATCTATGAAACCTCTTTTGTGTCTCCAATCACAATGACAAGCGGGAATCATCTTCATCAAGAGAACTAGATGAATCAAGCAACGCAAAAGTTGAACACTCATGTAGAACACACTGTTGTGCCTCCAACTATAGCTCCTTGAGGGAAACATTCTCAACGTCCTCCTCTAGGTTGCACCACTCAACAATAGGCTCATCATCATCATCTACATCTTCCCCTTCATCAAGCCTTCCTCACTCATGTTCTAATCAAATCTTGTAAACCCTCCCCGATTCCCGCTACCACTCCCTTGCCATTTGTGATGTAGATCTAAGAATTAAGGATTGAGAGATATTATTAATTAATGGTTGAAGTCAATTAGTTTATAAAAGAATGATTGACTTTTGATTTGTTTGTGAAGCCAAATGACTCATAAAAATATACCAAAAATCATAACTTATTGAATGTAAAACCCATCATACTTTGTTTCATACTTTCAATACCAACAAGTTAAATAAACAATTTAAATTAATTACCCTCACAACCGTTAACCATTTAAGAGCCACTGGTTTTTAAACGAGATTTGGTAGAAGATGAGAGTTAACCTTTCTAATGGGAGCCACTGGTCTTTAATGAAGATTGAGAATATTTGAAAATGCATTTTGATGTTGACTCCATTTTCACAAAATGTTTCTAAAATTATTTAACCTAAATATAGATAAATGAAGCTCTTTTCTGTTGTCGTTGATGTGACTGTGCCATCAATTTCTTTGTCGTTAATCATCAATAAATGCTATATTGATGGTTGAGTTGCCAATATTTTTACAACTGTGGAAACATCGTGGCTGTTATGCTATAATGATATTATTGTTAGAATAAAACTGTGTGCTAGATTGCATCCCCCAGTTTTGTTCCGGTTTCTTCGTAGAGCTGTTCTTGTTTACTTTGCATTTATTGTGTTCAGAAGTGATAAGAGAGTAACAGGCTGCTGATCATATTGCCAACTAATAATAAGTAGTAATATGAATGGACAAGTCTAAAATTAGACTATTCTTAATAACATTGCTGAATAGTAAATCTCTAAACTTGGTGTTTTTGTTCCCACTCCAAACTGAGGAGTTGGTTGAGAAAAATGGAAAAGAAAACTCCAAAACTCATGACAGAAATACTTGGGCTAAACAGATCAACATCTTCATTTCTATAAAATAATGCTATTTTTCCATTTACACATACAGCCAATTTTTACAATTAAATAATCAAAACTAGTGAGCTTCAGTTGATTCCTTGCGAGTACTCTGATAATCAGTGACTCTTCCGTGGCGAATTCTTCGCCGGTAAAATTCTAATTCTTTTTGCAGCCCGGACAAAATCTCTGTAACAGAAAAGACAAAGAGTTATTATTCTGTTAGCTCACATGTAAGATAACAACTGTACTTCGAAATGACACGTCGTAATTAAATTATTATTATCATGATTTGGGTAGTTGAAGAACGTATCCTGGAAGGAACACGAGAAGCTCAAATGTGGCTTTTAAATCCACATAATGGTAGCCAGGAAATGATTCCCAGTACTGTGTTAAAAAAAAATGAAATGATGAGCTGCAATGCTATTTGTGTTTTGAGATTGTGCTTGATTAAGATGTCTGAATGGTGTGTGTGTATGTAAATTTGACTGCAACTGGTAACAACTGGGTAAGAGATTTTGAACAATTGGAAAAATGGAAAAGCTTAGTCAATAGGAAAATGGCAGTGTATGGTGTTTCTTTTATCTCAGTCAATCAATAGGAAAAGCTTAAAATGGGCTTAAAAATCTCAACTTTACTTCTAAGCTTAGAACAAGAAGGATAAAACTTGTTAGCTGGAATACTCTTTGAAATAAATTATAGGAATTTTTCTTCAATAATACTTCGGAACACATTTCATGATCTATTATCAGAATGAATAAACAAAAGAAGAGAAAATGATTATGAAACATAAAATATGATCTCAAATATTGATGAAAAAAAACTAAAAAAACTAATCCAAAAAATATTCAAACTAATAAAAATTCCAGACCAAACTTCCTTTAAATTTTATGGTCTTTTAAGGTATCTAATTCCTGACCAAACTTCAAGTAGCCCGGGGAGAAAAACTGAAAAGCTTCTACACAGTATATTTTATGGTGTTCCGTCTAAAAATGAAACAATTTTCTTCTTTGAAACCAAACATTGCAGTTAACCTGAAACAAATTTAGCTTTAGCTTACTTCCATGAAAGATCGCCGGCAAGGAGGAGATCTCCTTCAATGTCTTCATAAGCAATCAAATGCCCGGGGATGGCGTTAGCCAAATTAACGGAGGAGTCATCCAGTGAAGAAATAACAACAATGTCGGCGAACATTTTGCGTAGCGCTCTGGCAAAGGACTCATAATTTGCATGATGATCAAGACAGATCCTTTGACAGATGGACCGCCCTTCCAGAACCACCGTTACTTGAGGCGCCGCCAAATGAACAGGAAAGCTGAAAGGAAACCCCAAATCAGAAAATTCATCAATCGGTCCCGTGTTCGACCCCGCGGGGGCCACGAAACCGCTTTGCCTGGACTGCAAAAACGGCCCCGCTCTGCTCAGAGCCCCCGTCGTGTCGGCGCAGCTTCGAGTCCCCTCGCGCCCCTGATATCTATAATTCGGCCCAGCGAGCAACCTCGCATAGAAATTGGAATTCGCATTCTGCGCACCTCCTGCGACGGAATCCCTCCATGCATGAAATATATCTCCTGCCTTGTCCGACCCGCCATCCATCTCAAAATCCCTGCTTAAAACTAAAAACTCCACTTCCTCTCCTGGCCTAGATAAAGAAACCCTGTGTGCAATGAGTACATGAATCTGAGAAAATATTAAATGTCGTAGAGAACGGAAAACAGCTCATGCGAAATAAACTAAGCGTTAAATAGTAAAGAAGGCGCCTTGTAATCTGCACGACCGCGCGCCCATCGCCGCACGCCTCGGGTGGTTTGACTGGTCGGTCGGAGCATGGCGCACATTTAAGTCAAGCATGTCGGAATAGCATTACCTTTCATATATTTATTCCTTTGTTTTCTCAGCGTTACGTTGCAGTCGCTCTACTTCTTCTGACGCGCTTTGACCTGTCACAATAACTGGCATGTTTTCAAAAACCCGAATTTGAGGAGATTTCGTTTCACGATTTCAGTGTACTTTATGAGACTAAAAGATGGCTTTTGCCACTGCACTGGCACGCAAGGCCATATCTCACATGCACGTCTCAAACTGCACAATTCATGGAAGAGATGAAAGTCTTTTTACGTTCATTTCGAGGAACCCAATTAGGTCTTGCTTCCCTGGGTTAATAAACAAACACTGGGTTAATAAACAAGCTGTTTTCATGGAGGTTGCGTACAAGACTGTCTGTTTGTGCTTTACAGCCCAATATATTTCATAAGTCAATTGTTACCAACTGGAGAACTTTCAGTTTGCTTTCACACCAAGATTCACAAAGTGTTATCTATGGGCAATCAAAGCGATAAAGATAGTGAGGACAAAGCATGTGAAACACCATGATTAGGCAAGTTGGGCCTCTAAATTCTCATCTTGTCCTAAGGCCAAGGGACAACAATATTAGAGGGATGAATGAAAAATCAATCATGAACTTGGGAAAGGGGCAATAATCTTGAAAATCAACCAATTTGTACAAGGGTGTATTTTAATTGGGTTATTCGTTGGAAGGTCATTGATTTGAGGAATGCCTTAAAAAGTTGTGATCTTAAGTTGATTCAGGATGTTGGTAAATTCCAACCTTAACATTATCTTTAATAGCATTTTTCATTAGTAAATGTATAAGAGCTATCCCACTTTTATGCAATTTTTTAATGAAAAATGTTATTAAAATTTTGAGATTTATGTCTAGTTGTAATGGAGTTTTTCCCATTTAGTTGTATGCTTATTTTGAGACTATGTCTTGATAAATATACATATCAACAAATGGTACAATTTTGAAAGAAATCGGGTTCATTTCCCTATTCTTTACTCATTTGTATAAAACATATTCCCATGCAATTAGCCAATACATTGTATTTATACATACATTTAATACATGCACCTTCTATAAGCAATAATTGCACTTATTTGTCCACTTATCTAGATATAGCCATCATCCACCTAGATTTGACCATTTGCCACCCAAGGTTATTTCCATGGTTGTAAGGTCAACCTCATAATTATAGACTTGACCACTACCTTTCAAAATTAAAAAATTCAAATTTGGCTAATTGACTTCCTTTATTTTCCTACCATATGTTGACTAAGTACACACTCTATGAAGTTTGATATTATGTGCTAGTATTTAAAGATATTCACCAACATTCATTTTACACATTTAGATTGCATAAGTCCTCTCTAATTCTTGAGAAAAAGAAGCAATCAATAGCCGTGCACATTTGATTTTGTGCACTAAAAGGAGTAACAAATTAATCTACACCATTCTAGGGGCCTTTCTTAATGTCTTGAAACTTTTGTATATGTTTCTGGGAGTTGACCTAGGAGAACACATCTCCTTTCAACACAATGGCATCCTTTTCTAGGTACTTTTAAATACTATCAACCCTCGAATATTAGAAAATATTTGAGTAGATAGAGATCCACCATTCAAACCACATAGTAGAATTCCACATTGTGCATGTTTGAATCTAAACTCAATGACAAAAATTGCAACAATAGACTAAACCTAGACTCATGGACTTGGTATTTGACAAGTTGCATATCTAGCATAGGTTCTAAGACATTCCACTAATAAACAAACCACATTTCCTAAGAAAATATGAATCTGATTCTAGAATCTTTAATATAGGCAATGATTCTTCAATCATAGAGCTAAGCACCATCATCCTTTATAGTTATGTCCTAAATAGTTGTTGCAATTATTAAATTTATATCATCTCAACAATAATCATTTAGTCTAGGTTTATTTGTGCTTGAGTAATTACATTTACTTGATTATTGGATAGAAACACAATAATATGTTCCACTAGTGGATCAACCCTAAAAATGTATAAAAATATGTCAAGTACAATCTAAGTGAGGGAGGGGGGTTTGATCTAAGCATAGAGTTTTATATCTAAACCTCTTAAGTCAAACCCATTTATTGAGAGAATTTGTCACAACCTCTTCCACTCTTATTCACATGCTAATAAAAATGTGTATTCATGTCATAGTTTTCAGGGTCAAACAAAGTCATCTAGAGATAAAAATCTATAGGTACATAGCTCTTAGTGTTATATTTCTTAAAAATTATAATAATAGTATATTTATAATAATATAATTTATTAATTTTATAAATTCAACATAGGTCCTTACAAAAATAATGATTTCTATTCAAGACAATGGAAAATAACAAAAGTTATTTTTCAAAAATCTCAAAAAAAGAACTTAACTATATATCAAGGTCCTTATTTCAATGGAAAGTAAATGTTAATATATATGTAAAGAGAAATGAACTATAATAAAATAAGTTTTAATTTTTTATTACCAATTAAATAATTAATTAAAAATATCAAAAATATCATTTTTTTTTATTTTATATATATGCACTAGATATTGAAATTAATGATTTATATACAATAAATCATGAAAATATTTTACGTATAGTTCGAACATGTTGCAAGTAAAATGTTACTAAATAAAATAAAATTAAAAATTAAGTAACCAAATATAATAGAAGCATTTATTTTAAATTAAAAAATATTATCAATTGAATCTAGATAGAAAATTTCAAAAAACATTAGTTTACATTGTCCTTAATTCTTGACAACTTATAATTTGTTATAAATAGTAGAATGTGATTTATGTTAAAAATGTTGATTTTAGTGGCTCTAAATAAAAAATTTGAGTTGAGGAAAATAATCAAATAAAAATTCACAACCTGCCTAAATGATGTGGACCATTGAATAGTGTTATGAATGATAGATGTATATAGAAATAGGAAACAAGATGTAGAGGGCCATAACATATTCACACAAAAATATTTTTGGTAAATTGCTACTTTTATTAATATTTGAGAATAGGGTATGAGGAACTTGTGCTCAAAAAAGGATGAAATATCTCTTCTAATTTTCCCAGATTATGTTGAATAGAACATTATATGTGTGGACATGTTCATTCAAGAGAAAGTTGAACTACCAAGCTAGAGTGTTGGAATCGCTTGACTAGATTGTGGAACTACAAAGTTAGATGTATTTAAGAATCTATCCTAATAGATTTATTGTATAACATGTATAATGCTAGTAGTTGTAGTTGAGGTTGATAACTAATACCTATACATATGCTGACAAGTATCACACATATGGTCATGTGGTATGTGTGGATAGGATGTTTCCAAGTATTAGACTCATATGGTGTAGTTTACATGTAGTGTAGGATAAAACCACGCAATGGATATGTATAGTGTCAAATTGGTGTGTGCACAAAGATGGGAGACCAAAAATTTGTCAAAACCACATTTTGGACCAAATAGCATATAATGCTAGTGTAGACACTTTAATAGTCCTAATTAGTATTACGCACTTGAATCTGATTAATTAACATCATTTCTTCCTAAATCACTTCTGCTCTAACCATTTAAGTAAATAATCTTTATCATTTAGTTAAATTCATCAATTTCTACTATTAATCAAATAATTAACTTTATCAGATTAATTCATCCTCTCTTGACTAATTATGTTCATCCTATTTAATTAAGGTCTTTTTAATTAAATAAGTCTTTTCATTTGATTAAATAAATCAAATTATTTAAAACAAATGTCATAAATCCCCTAACCCACTTCAGTCTTTAATGCCTTTGACTTTGGTTGACCCATGGTCAACTAACCAAGTTGCACATGAAAACCATTTCTTTTAATTAACTAATTAGCCTATTAAAGGAATCTTTAATGAATTTCCCTCCAAAGGCTTTAAATAGCTCTTACAAAGGTGCCATCTTGTCCCTCTTACATCTCAACCATATTCATTCAAATCTCTTACATTCTCTTACAAATCCACCTACATGCATTAAACTCTTCACATTCTTCAAAATGTGCTCCACACACATCCCCATGACTTTCAATAGCCTTGTGACAAGTGTCACAATGTTATTGGTCCTCATTGTAGTCCCACATCCTCCCATTTCACCCATTCTTCAACCCTTGAGTCCTATAAGTAGAGGCTTCCTCTACATGATATGGATACAATCTCATGCAATCTTACTATAGGCATATTCATCCATAGCAATCACTCATTTTCATGTCATTTTAGCTTGGCTTTACTATACATTTGCATCATTTTCATCATCTACACATCAAAGGATCTCGGAGCTTATCAAAGGGGTTGGGAAAGGTTCAATTTCCACATCAAAATGGCACCAATACCCCCATGGTATTGAGGTTTGATCTATTTAGATAGGTTTACATGCTTTTATTTGTGTCATTTCATGTTTTTTTCATGTTTTCTTATCTTGGTTTGATCAAGAATTTCATAGGGGATGATATTTGTGCTTATTTGAATGACTAACCTTCTTTTGTTGTCTTTTATTAGCTTGGTGCAGATTATCATCCATATTTTGGTGCTAGAAGGAGAGCAAACCACCTAAAAATCTCACATTTTCCCCTAAAAATCATGTTTTTTGCAGCTACAAGAAGGCGATGTCATTTTTTATGTCTAAAGAACTGCCTTTGCTTGTCGCGCCACTTTTGTAGGAACATTCACTATCGCCTTTGCTTTCAGTGCCACTTTTGATGCACTGCCCCACTATCACTATTCTTTGTCAGGTAAAAGTACAAAGTTGTGTCACACTTTTGGCCAACTTATCAGCACAAGTGAATTTTAGTATTTATAACAAAAAATCAATTTTGGTCAAACATTTGATCTAGTAAGATTCATTGTAGATAAGTTAAATATTTCCATAACTTTTCCAACTAAAATTGTTAGCTAAATGGGTATGTAGCACCACTTTGAGGCTAATTTACTAAAAAAATGTAATTATTTGAGAAATTTAATGTTTTCAACTTCTACTCATATAAATAACATTTTTTTTTAAATGTAAAAATACCCTTTATATATCCATAAGTGTAGTTTTCAAATATATATTTATTTTAATAGTTTAATTATTATTTATATTTTATTTTTATTCTTACTAAAAGTAGGTTATCAATGCAAAAATATTAGGTTGATTACCATGTCAAGAAAAATACCAAAACTTATTAAATAAAAATAAAAATATGATGCCCTAGATAAAAGAATCTATATTAAGATAGTATAATTTTTTTTCTATTTTAGATAAATATTCAATATAAAAGTTGATGTCAAGTGGAAATAGTCATGTTTTAATACACACATTTAAATATTTATTTAAAAATTTATATGTATTAAAATTGCAAAAAATATATATCCATGCCCTAAAGTTTCAAGTTATAAATACACAAAAAAATTGAAGGAAAAAAAAATTACTATATAAAGCTTGACATCTCATGTAACATCATTTTCGGCATTTTATCAGCAACTAAATTATAGTATTAATTTATAAAAAACTATATTCAAATAATTTTTAAATTTTGTCAAAAAAATACAAACATAATTTATATACTGAAAAATAAACATTTTATTAGTTTACATCATTTTAATATTCAAAACATATATGACACTTTCTAGTGATTCAAGTTTAAAAGTTAGATCAGTGTTGGCCATTCCTTTATAAAAGTGTGACACAACTTTGTACTTTTACGCTGTCGTGTCACCTTTTCAGATACACCATCGCCTTTGACTCTTTAGGTTTTCTATGATTTTGTAGGTTCACCAAACCGTCACCTTTGTTTTAGCACCACTTTTGCAAGTCCTATGTCACCTTTGTGCTCTTTGTCTACTGCAAAGTGTCACTTTTGTGCTTCACCAGAGTGCCACCTCTGTAAAAATAGTGTCACCTTTGTTGTCCAACATTGCCTTTTTTGTCCAATGTCACTTTGTGTAGATTGGAGGGAAGCATCAATTTGGAAGATTAAAAACATTTTTTAATGCTCATTATAATAGCCTAGGGCATCCATTGTTGCTTTCATTTTTTATGTTTTAGGACCAACTAGCTTCATTTTGGGTTTAAAATTAATCATTGACTTGAGATTTTCAAATTGGTTAAAATTGAACTTACAAAACTACTAAATCATTGCTATGTTGGATTAAAATTGAACAAGGAAAACTCATATCTAGTTTTTTGCTTAAAATGAATTCACTATTGCTTTGAAGGATAAAAGAATGAGTGTCTTAAGTGAGTGATTTTGTCTTGGACGTACTTTAGATGTGTATCCTCTCCCCTTGTGCTTCATGCAATCTTGGGTGAAGAGAAACACTCAAAAGTGTAACTTTTTCTTTAATGTTGAGTCACCTTTAGAGGGCCTGCCTCCCAACTTGTGAGAGGGAATGACCCAAGTGACACTTTTTTTTGGTTCGCTATATAAATATTTGTGATCATTGGGAAAGGCTTCAATCACCTGGTGAGGATGTCCTATGCCAACAAGTGCCACCCCTAGTACATTTGTGTTATACATCAAAATCCTTTCTTAGCAAGGGATTGGGCCGCCTCTTAATTGAGCTAATCTTGTTGCATATATAGGCACTAGCTTATCCTGAAATAGTGTCATTATGAACCTTGTTGTAGAACCCAACTAGTCCATCCAATGAGCTTATCAAAGTGGTACATTGGAACTTAGATTCGAAGAAGTTACTTGCCATGTCCAATCTTGGTTAAAGTATAGAGGTTAAGAATTCATTCTTAGCATACCTTTATACTCTTTCCTTGGTTGAATGTAAAGTCATATCTTCTACTACGAAGGGAAAGAGGCAAGCCCACCAAGAAAAACGTACCCTTCAGCTAGGATTTTGTTGCTTGTGATTTAGTTGAAAACACATTGCTTGGCTATAAAACATTGAAACAAACAGTAAACAATCATCAAAATTTCAAACCCCTTGAAAAAAGTGAATACCTTTGAGGAGTCCAATATTACTGCTTGTCTCTAAGGATCTCATCTTTAGAGGCTTCTAAATACTTGGGCTTATATCTCAATTCACTCTCTTCAAAGTCAACCTAGGGAAACTATGGCCTTGGTTCTTTGACTTTCACATAATGGACCTTGTGGAATGAAAGGTTTCCTAGACATAGACATTTAGTTTGAAATTTAAACAAGACAAGTTGATGTGGTAAAAATAACTTCATTAATCAAGATAAACTCATAATTGGACCCCACACATGTATTTGTCTCCATGATCTCTCACAAAGTCAAGATCCCTAAACGAAGGTCCACATGTCATTTCTTCAAGAATAGACATCAAAGTCCAAGGTATATCAAGAAAAGGATCTTAAAACTTTACCACAATAGGGACATCTTGGTGAGAAATTTTTACTCACGTCTTTTGAGAAACAAGCCAGATTTGTATGTCTAATATGAATATATTGATTATGACACACTCCTAGGGTAAAGCATGTTCTTAAACACCTTGTTCTTGTAAACAAAGTCCTTCTAGGTTCACAGAGGATCAAAACAAACACCTTCATCCATCCCCAAAACATTTATCAAAATCCATCCCACAAACAACTTTCTAGAACTTTAGAGACATCATTATGCTAGAATTTTGGTAAATCACTTAGACTAAATCAAAATCATCTTGTTTAGTTAGGCGTGTGGGAATGAATCCTTTCTCATGCACTTAGTTAAATTAGCGCCCCCTTTTGGACAAGTTTATCTTAATATCACATCTACATCTTAGGGTTTACAAGTTCATCATCCAAATCAAAACAAATCAAAATAAAAATCCTAAAGTCTAGTATTTATCCAAATTTCTTAAAATTTCAAACATCCACAACACCCACCCCTTCATCTTTCATATCACCTTGATCCTAAAACACACACATTAGAGGTTCTTTTTGTACCTAAAAATTTGATCCCAAATTTTGTGGTCCAAACAAGATCACAACACAAGAAGAGCATGGAGCAAAACATGGAAACCTCAACCATGAGTGATTTGAGTCAAAGAAAATTCAATCCAAGGGCATCCACCAACCCTCCACCTAATCCCCCACAACTACCTCAAGATGCTCAAGAGGGGGGATGTCAAGTGGAGGATGTCACAAACAACTTCAAAGAGATGCATCACAATTAATTACTCAAATTAGTACAAAATCCAGACACCCACAAACTTGTCAACATAGTCATGAGACTAAATCCCACCCAATACATGTTGGCATTGGCAAAAGAAGGGGCTAAACTCCCTTCCGATTTTGATGTGAGCACCATTATAGAACAACCTTTTGGGAACACGCTACAAACATCATTCACACCCTCATTTCCAAGCATCATCCAACCAATTTCTCAACCATCATCATCACATGCACCAAGTCAACCTATGATCACAAAAGGGAGTTCACTACTTCAAGCCCTTTAAGGGCACCCACTTGTCAACAATCAAAACTTGGATGCCAACACAATATTGGGTATGTGAAGCACTGTTCCACAAAACCCCCAAAATCCATATGTACCACTCATATTCCATGACACAAACACATCATCCATTTTCCATGCCACACCATCACATACCTTAGATACACAAGGTTACACTCCAAATGTCTCTCAAGGACAAATAGACCTATTTGGACAAGTGGGCACCTTTAATTCTTCATCTTCACTCCCACAAGGGAACATATCACAATCGTACCCATAATTCCCTATCATGACACCATCACCCTCACCAATTCAAGGCATATGACAAATCAATTCATTGAACATATAAATCCAAAAAATCAACCAAATCAAGTCAACCCCCGAAACACAAATCAAATCAACACATCCATCTTGCCAAATCCTCCAAACGTGCCACTGATATCACAACACCAAGTGGCATCATCCCAAATATATCAAGCACTACATCACATCATTTGATCAACAACACCTCAATAGGTATGGTTTAAAACATCCCAAAGTCTAGTCTCTTCACAAATGGGCATTATATTTTCTAAAATATGCACAGAAATTGTAAACAAATCACGTCAACCCCCGAAACACAAATCAAATCAACACATCCATGCCAAATCCTCCAAACGTGCCACTGATATCACAACACCAAGTGGCATCATCCCAAATATATCAAGCACTAATCACATCATCAACAACACCTCAAACATCCCAAAGTCTAGTCTCACAAGGGCTAAGCACATCAAATACGGTTCCAAATGCATCATCTATCACCCAACCCCTCATCATTACATAAAAACCACCTCAACAACCACCTCAAAAACCACTTCAACAACCACCACAACAACCTCTCAACATAACATCACAAAAAAATCCACCACTCTCACATCAAAATCTTAACACAGTGAATTAGTATAGCATCATGTTACAAGCAACACAACAAGCTTGTCAAAAGGCATTGCAATAATTTCAAATACAACAAACACAACAAGTAGCCCAAGATCGAGCACAAGCACAAGCCCAAGTGCAAGCACAAGCACAAGATCAAGTGCAAGCCTTGCTACAATATCAAGCATAGCAAGTGGTACAACAAGCATAGGTGTAGGAACAATACCAAGCACAACAAGTGCAAGCATAAGCATTACAACAAAAAGCCAATAAAAAATCTCTACAACAACATCATGCACAACAACAAGCATTGATAGCACAACTAAAACAAACAATGCAACAACATGCACAACAATAGGAGCTATTAGCACAACAACAACAACAAGCCCAACAACAAGCATTGTTGGCAAAATAACATTAGCAGGCATACTAACAAGTGTTGCTCGCACAAAAAAACCTTCAACAAAGCTACACAAGCGTGCAACCAAATGCCTTGAACATTAACACACAAGCAACACACACCACCCCGTCATTTACCCAACAAACCATACCACCCCAAAACATGTACATTCCACCACCCGATTCACAAAATGATCTTTCCACACAGGTCTTGAATTTCTCTCATAGAAAATATAGGACATTCAATCTGGAAGAGCGAAAAAATAATACACCCAACCGAATTTTTTCCCCTATCCCTTCCATAAGAACATCGCTATAGTTTCATTCCCACCAGGATTTGAAATACCAAAATTTGATAAATACGGAGGAAAAGGAAATACTGACCTGACAATATTTGGGAATTTCACGTACATTGCATGGAAGTAGCGCATGATGATTCCTATCTGATGTGACTCTTTTTCCAAAGCTTGGTTGGTCCCACAATGGAATGGTTCTCCCGCTTACCTCCTAGAATCAAAAAGTTCCAAGAAGTCATAGACCTATTTATAGAAAACTACTCATTTAATCTGGACATGGATGTAAGCTTGGAGGAACTATCCAACCTTAAACAGGCTAAGGGAGAGACATTTGCAGCCTTCTTACAATGATGGAGATCTAGAGCTAGCAAAAGAAATTGGTCCATGCCAGAGGAGCAACAAATTAGAACCATCATCTCTAACCTCGATGAGGAGTTGTCCTTCCATCTGAAAATGTAATGCATCATGACATATGACCAACTAATCCCCAAGGCTCTCAACATTGAAAGAGCCCTCATAGCACAAGGGCGCACACCCATGTACCAACATAATAGACCATTGACTAGCTATAATGACAAACCTCACACTTGGGCTAAAAATAAAAATGTTATCAATGATGGTTTTGTTGATGCCAAATTTGTTATTAGTGCTCCTAGGAAAAACATACAACAACAAACATACCAACAACATGTAGGGAAATCATGGTCATCTCAGAATGAACATCTAAGATCAGTAGTTCCTTCAGTTACTTTCAAAACCATTAATTTACTTCAAATAAATGTACTACTATGCCACAAAGCGAAAATAGGCATAGATGATTTCCCACATTAACCCTACTAAGAAAAGCTCATACAAATACAACTATTTTCAACAACATGCATCAGACAGATTCAATTTGTAGAATCAACCAATATGAAAGACAAAAGATATGGATACATAGATTTACGTGGGGAAAACCCTTTCAGGTAAAAAACCCCACACTCCAAAATGATCAAGCCATTATATTATTCAGCTACAAACAGAGTTACAATACAATCTCAAGCTTATAGCCTTTACAGGAGTTTTCATCTTGTTCCATCCAAACAATACAAACAACATAACCATTCAAAATCCTCACACTGTTACAATACTCTCACACATCATACAGTACAAATACTTCTCCCTCCTTCTCTCTATATTTTTCCTTCTCCCATTGTGGCAAACTAAACGTTCAATGTTAATGAAACACTCATTTTATCTAATGATTCCAGATCGACTAGGAAAACTAACTGATTCCAATTGTCGATCCAACCATTAACAGGTTCCAGCCAATCATTGTTTTCCACCTTAGCATCCATCGAGTCCCACCGAGACATTCTACATAGGTCATCAAGTTAGCCATCGTCATATCAAAGGGACACCAATTCATCTCCCACCAATACAGGGAAGTCTCACCGACGTTCACATTGCATCTTCATCTCTATCAGATCATTGATGAGACAAGATCAAGAGTCCCACCGAAGTCCATGAGTCTCACTGATGAGAGTCATCGGTCCATCAAGGGACCACCTTCAGAGTCCTTCTGATGAAGCACTATCCTAGCGACAAGATTCTTCAATATGTTCACCACTCCATCATTCCATCGATGAGACCCAACATGAAGTCCTAGAAATACCACTAAGTCACATCGATGTACCATAAACCTCCTACACCATCGGCCTATCAGAGGGACAATCAGAAAGGTTCCACCAATACCAACATCTCCTACTGACAAACGACTCCATCGTTCCATCATTCCATTAGTGGGACAAGCTTCAGTGTCCCGCCGAAGACACAACTTCCCATCGATGAGGATCTAATGCTATGTATTAGGCTATCAATGTGACAACTCATAGACTCCCACCGATGTTGTCATCTCCCACTAACAAGTCTTTACTACCATACAAGTCACTACTCCATCGGACCATCAGGGGTCTCAAGATGGAGTCCCATCGACGACACGAAGTCCTACCAACAAGTGACCAAGGCAAGACATCAGGCTATCATGGAGACTTCTTGGAGACTCGTACCGAAATGACTAACTCCCACCAACAGAACACAATGCCAAAGGAAATTTTTAGCACCAAACCGTGGAGGTCATCGGAGCATCGGGGGGACTAAGAACAAGGTCCCGCTGATATGAGGAAGTCAGGCTGATAAGAGATAGAAACAATCCTTCAAGGAGTATATCAAGCCAATAATTTGAGGCAAAAATCCCAACATGCTCCCACTTGACGAAGAACTTATTGGCTTCTCCCAATCAAAGATCGAAGTCCCTATCTCCAAGACATATGCAGCAACATTCAAAATTTTCACCATCTCTGACAATTGTTCCAGCCATCCTCCAAAGGAAAGGAACTCACCATGGTGTATATGCACCAGTCTAAAAGAAAACCATCACTAGGCCCAACTTACAACAATGATTACAACTCACTACCACCACTCCACTGTGCTCATAGCTTGTATAGAAGGACCAACTTCAAAGCCCCAAATAGAACACAATCATGAAGCCATTCTCCAGAAACAAGATAGAGCACCAACCAAAACAACAACCAAAAAATTGACTACTCCCATCCAACTGATCAAGCCACACAACTAAAAATAGCACCCACAAGATGTGCTAACCATCCAATCTCTCATATCTTCAAGGTATCCACATTAGGAAACTCATGCCATCTACATAGCCAACCCATCAACATCAAAAACAAGTCCCATGCACCAAGTAGTCGAAGAAGACAAAACACATCCAAGAACTCCCATTGCATGGGTAATGCCAAATCTGAAAGATCAAAGGCATAAAAATTCTACCAATGGCAGCATATAGAAAGTGTAATCATGTAGTACCAAGGAAACATCCATAATGGTATGCACAATCTATAAATTAATAACCTACTAAAACATGTAATGTCACAGAATTGCACCTAGGGGAAATTCCACATTTTTGCATTTTTTCCTAGCATTTATGACACCCTAGGGCATTAATGACAAAAATCCCATGAATCAGAATTTCATGATTCTAACTCCATGTAGAATTGTGGAAGAGCAATAGAAGCCTGACGACAAGTTTCCTGAAAATCTAGGCTTTGGACGCCTGCGCTGTGTGTGGAGGTCTGCACGCACACTAGCGTCCTAGTGGTTTTTCAAGTTTGAAATAGGGAATCTAGAATCTTGACTCTCTCAACATGTTTCCTAGCTGTTGTATTTTTGACATAATGACTCTTTCCCACCCTTGCATGCATTAAAAACCCCCTTCTTTCTCTCATTTGGGGGTTGGAAGTCATTCATTCAAGCTCTCTTACCACTTGCTCCAGTTTTGAGTTCTCTTCATCCTTGATAGAAACACTCTCTGAAGTGAAGCCATGATGGACTGGGGTCCTTTTAGCAACAACAACTCTCAAGAAAGCACTCAACAATGTGTCCATGTGCTCCAGAGAGGGTCTAGGCTCGTGGGTAACACTCTCTCTTTCTCTCACTTTCCTTTCCTACCTGTTTATTTACTATCTCATGGTGTGGGTTCTACTCTTGAAGTGGGTTTTGCTTTCACCACATGATTTTTCTACTTCATTTGCACTCCCTTCCAACTTGGCTATACGTGGAGGTGGGAACACAAAAATGGGGGTCTAACTGAGGCAGGACCTTATATAGCCCCAACCTTTTCCCCTTGTTCTTTTGTGTATAGGTGCAAAGCGGAGCTTGGAGTGAAGAGTTGAACATTCAGTAAAAGGTAAGCTCTCTCCATCTCCCCTTGTGTTTGTTACAACTTTTGGCTTCCTATTTGTTTATTTTGTTTAGTATGTCCTAGATCTGAGCTTAGAAGTTTAGCCTATTTTTGTCTTCTTGAGCTCCTCAGCCCTCTATTGCTTAGGATGCTAACGTGTCTTTTAGATGACAACACATATTTTAGATGACAGCTCACCACGCTCGCATCCTGAAACCACACTTCTATCTTTTGGCTGATAGCTCACTCATCTGAGGCAAAAAAATTGGGGTTTCACTCTCTCAGGATCTGAAGTAACTTTCTCTAAAACACAACTTGAGTATACTTTTCTATATTTTTGTTAACGTGCTTATGCTGAGGTGTATAAGGGAAGTTTGTTCCCTAGTGATCTCTTAAAAATGAAGAGACTCGGGTGTGCAGAAAATCCCTCTTATATCACATTTTGGTGAACCTGACGTGAAGACGTCGGATCTATTTTCATGATGTTGCATGCTTATAATAATCCCTTTTCTAAAGAATATTTTGATATGTTGGAAGATGCTCTAGATGACTTCTTAGAAGTGCTCTCCCCTATCTGTAAATCTTTCGAACAAGCTCCCCCTTTGCAAGTTGAGGAGTCGGTAAATGTGGTTGTGGTCCCTATGGCTCCTCCAAGCCCTAAGAAACTCGTCATTTACGTGACCCCGGTTGAACCATCCTCTAGGGAGAACTATTATGTCAATGGGACTTCATGTCATAGTGATTCATCAGACTTATATTTGAGGTTCATGAAAGCTACGGACTCCACTTACTATAATGTTGTTGGGAACACATATAATACAAGGAGAAATAAACAAAACTTGCATCAACAACCTTCTATTCCTACATCACAACCCACTCAAGTTCCTACTTCTTTACCACCTTCTCAATCAACCCTTCCTTCAGCACCTAAACCTACGGTCAAAGCACCAAGTGATTATGATTTTGTCGAGCAACTTTGTATTACTCTAGCTAAGATCTCACTTTGGGACTTTCTTCAAACCGCTCCAATTTACCAAGAGATTCTTTAGGATCCTTTATAAAATATTCTCTTTCCTACGTCCACTAGGTCTACAGATGTTAATGCGTTGTTGGCTCATATTTGGACGAATTCACCAAATATTGCATTCCACCCGCAAGAACTCCCACCTTCGGATGTGCAAAAGCAAGCAGATCCCTTGATTATTACAATTAATGTTATTAATATCAGTATTAGGTGTACTCTCGTTGACACCAGTTTGACTCTCAACATTTGCGGTATAGACTTGTTACCTAAGATTAAAGTTGATTCATCTTCTTTAGCAGCTTCTTCCTTGTATATTCATGGGTTTGATAACACTAGCTACCAAGCTCTAGGTACAATAATACTACCTTTGTAGCTAGGTCCTATTACCTTAACTATGTTGGTTTATGTGATGTCTGGCCTATTATCATACAATCTTCTCTTGGGGAGACCCTAGATTCATGCTATAGGTGTTGTGACTTCTACTTTACACCATTCTTTGAAGTTTTTTGCAAATAATCAGGTGGTTACAGTTAAATCAGATCCAAAAGCTATTCACCTTTGTTAGCTAGTGGTTTCCAGTCATGCTTTAGTTGTATCCACTCTCAAGAATTGTATTCCATCTTTAACCATTGATGCTATGGAATGTTCTTCATCGATACCCTCTGTGGAAGTTGTTCCTAGAGTGAGTGTCGATAAAGATGAACCACCTAAAGCAGAGGACCCTAAGTCTCCCTTGTCTTCCCCTTCTTCCTCTCAATCAAATGCTTTCCTTGGTGATGATTGGGGCTCCTTGTATTTCTCTGAATTCTTTATCATGGAATACAAGGCAAATCCCTCTTGCATAGTATTTCTAGGTACTTCTAACACAAAGATAGACGACACTCCCGCTCAAGAAGAGAAGTGTGACCCTATTTAGCAGATCACTCCTTCCTCTACTAGGGCAGTAATCTCGCTCCTGGAAAGGAGGTTAACATTTACAAACCTGGTAAAGTAGGTGGGAGCGCTCCCATAGAGACATTCAACATTCATTGGTGGAATGAAACACTTTGCGTACAGTTGCCAGCTCCTGAAATTTTACAAACTTGTTATGGGTTTGGATATGAACTCACCCCTCGATATGGCTATGGGAAGAAAGGACTAAGGTGTATTGAACAAGTAATTCAATTCCCTATCTAGTTTAAGCCATGGCAACGCTATCTTGGTTTGGGATGCTCTATTGAAAAATCTAAGCAAAAACCTTGGTGGAGTGTTAACATGATTTCAGCTGAGCCATTGAGCTTGGTCCATCCTGAGTTAATAGAGGAAAGGGAGAAGGTCAAGAAAATCCCTTTAGATGTCTTCTCTTTAGATGAAGAACTGGAGGATTTCCTAGGTCCCTATTCACTATTTCCTTCTTTTCATCATAAGAGATGACTCTCGTACCGCTTGCATAAACAAGCGTACTTTGGAGAATCGGTCTTGAGCATTGATGAAGAGGACCCTCTATCTAACATTAGTAATGATGTTCTAATATCTCATTCCAAAGATCATAGTTCTCTCCTTAAAGGAGATACTATTGAAGTTTCTATGGATCCTAAATCCTTGAAAAAAGTAATCAAGATTGAGAAGTGTCTCTCTTCGAAGGAAGCGGATGAACACTCTGATCTCTTGCATTCTCATCCTAATATCTTTTCTTGGGTGTATGAGGATATGCACAGTATTGATGAGTCTATATTGGTTCAAAATATCATTCTATGTCTTGACGCCAAGCTGATTAAGCAAAAAATATCAAGATATGTCAATTGACGCCAAGCTGATTAAGCAAAAATCCGAAAGATCGAGATCAAGACTTAGCAGGCTTTTTCCATTCGAATGACTACTTCCCTTGGATTTTGAATATAGTCATTGTTAGTAAGCCTAATGGCCATATTCGTATATGTATTTACTTTCGAGATCTTAATCAGGATTCTCTTAAGGATGATTTTACATTGTCCAATATAGATATGATTGTGGATTCAACTGTCGGCCATGCATTGTTATCTTTTATGGATGGCTTCTCGGGTTACAATCAGATATGTATTAATCTAGATGATCAATACAAGACAACCTTCACTACCCCTTGGGGTACTTTCTATTATGTGGTCATGCCCTTTGGGTTAAAGAATGCAAGAGCAACTTACCAATGGGCGATAACCCTAATATTCCACAATTTTATCCATAAAATTTTAGAAGACTATGTTGATGACATCTTGGAAAAATTGATAACCCATCAAGATCATGTGAAGAACCTTTGTCTTATCTTTGAAAGGATTTGACTCTATATGATGAGACTCAATCCCCATAAGTGTGTCTTTAGTGTAGATTTCGAAAAGCTTTTTGGGTTCATAGTTTCTCACAGTGGAATCAAGGTTGACACAAATAAAATTGATGCCATCATTAACATTCCTCCACCAAGGAATATCACTAAGTTACAAAGTTTACAAGGGAAGATTCAGGTTATTCATAGATTTATATCTCAATTGGCTAATCATACCCTTCCTTTCACTCGTTTATTGAAAAAGGATGTTCGCTTCATATGGGATGAAGAGTACTAGAAAGCCTTTGAGTCAATCAAATCTTATTTGTCCAATCCTCCCATATTAATATTAGCTATGCAAGATAGACCCTTTTTGCTTTACCTTACTACATCACCATATGCCTTGGCAGCTTTGCTGGCTCAATATGATGACACAGGGAAAGAGAGAGAGGTCTACTACATCAGTCGTGCTCTAGTTGATTATGAAACTCATTATTCCTCCTTTGAGAAGCAATGCCTTGCTCTTGTCTTTGCTACACAAAAGTTGAGACACTATCTTCTCCATGTTGAAACACATGTCATTGTGAAAACAGATCTCTTAAAGCATTTGTTCTCTAGTGTTGACTTTGTTGGGAGATTATTGAAATGGGTTATGTTTCTTTCTGAGTTAGATATAAAGTTTGTTACTCAAAAGTCAATAAAGGGTCAAGCGGTTGCCGATCAATTGGCAGACACTCCCTCATCTCATTCCTTCCCAAGGTTGGATTTATTCCCTAATGAGAATATTTTCACAATTAATTATGACCTTGAATGGAAAATGTATTTCGATGGATCTAGTTGTCAAACTGGTTTTAGAGCGGGTGTGGTCTTAATATCCCCCGAAGGCAAACCAGTCCCTCTATCCTTTCAATTAGATTTTCCTTGCACCAGTAACATCGTTGAGTATGAAGCTCTTATTGTTGGCTTGCATGCTACAATTGCACTAAGAATCAAACATCTCCATATACTAGGTGATTCTGAGCTCATTGTGAATCAGATTATGGGAACCTATCAAGCTAAAAAAAAGTAAGTTGTCTCAATATCGAGACCTTGCTTTGTCCCTACTTAATCGGTTCTCCTCTTTCATAATAGAAAGTGTCCCTAGGAGGGAAAATAGACATTTTGATGCCATGGAAAGTGTTGCTTCCTTGGTACCTTCAGAGGAGGATACAAAACAATACCACTTCATGGTTTAGGTCCTACAAACCCCTATGGTTTCTGATAAACCTGAATCCAAGTCTCTTGTGTGTTCTCACGTAGACTCAGGAGAATGGTTTTCTAGTATCGATAATTATTGAAAGACTATAAACTTTCCTGATGATAAAATGAAAAATGATAACACTCATATGTACGAAAGCATTTAGCACATTATGTCATTTTATCTGATGTTCTTTATCAAAAATCCTATAACGACTTACTTCTCAGGTGTCTCACTAAAGTAGAAATACCCCTTTCCCTTAAGGAAGCCCATTTAGGCTCTAGGGGTGGACACTTTGGTGGTAGATCCCTAGAAAGAAGATTGATACACATGGGGTACTATTGGAAAATGATGGAACAAGATTCTTTCGATTTTGTTAAAAATTTCCTTCAATGTCAACGACACAACCATCTTATTCATGCACCTACTCAAGAGTTACAAAATCAAACCTCTCCTTGGCCATTTGCAAAATGAGGGTTGGATATCATTGGAAAAATGTCACCTCCTTCTTCCAAGGGACATACCTTTATTATTACCACTACAAATTACTTCACGAAATGGGTCCAAGCTATTCCACTATGATCGACAAATGCTCAAGCTATCTAGAGATTTCTCATGAACAACATTATTTCTCATTTTGGATTGCCTACTACACTTGTTTCTAACAATGGTACACCATTGAAGAACAAGGAAGTGAAGCAGTTCTTAGAGAAATTCCATATCCAACACAAATGTTCTACGTCATACTATCCACAATCTAATGGTCAAGCAAAAGTGTCTAACAAAACTCTTGAACTTATTCTTTATAAAATAGTTAATAAGCACGGTAGGGATTGGCATATTCAATTAACATATGCTTTGTCCAGGCCTATCGTACAAGTGTCCGTATGGTGATGGGAAAAATTCCTTACAAGCTCATGTATGATGTCGAAGCTATCATGCCTTTAGAGTTGGAAATTTCATCTTTACGGGTTTCCCTTAAAGGGTTAATTGACAATGAAACCTACCGAGTTAACCATTTGCATCAGCTGGAGATGCTCAACGAGCGTCATTTATAAGCCCTTGATCAACTTAAAGCTTATCAATGATCGCTATCAAGAAAATATAATCAAAGTGTGCTTCCAAGGACCTTTAAACTTAGAGACCTAATTCTCTATGAAAACTAGAGAAATGTAAATGCACTACCTGATCAAAGAGGGAAATTTAGTCCTAACTGGTTAGTCCCTTACATTGTGATCTCTATGTATGGTTCAGGTGCATATGGATTATCATCTATGGATGGATCACCTCTAAAAGAGCTTGTTAATGCAATGCATCTTTGTTGATACTATGCATAGTGTTTTGTGTGTCATTTGTGTGTTCTCTCTATGAAAGGGTAGTAGCACTACATATATTGGCATTGTTCATTAACACATTATGAATTTTTTTGTGTTATGATGTGACTATGCATGTGTGTACATGTATTATACATACATGTGTATCCATGCATCACATTACATCTTGTAAAGCAATTAGATCATCATTGTATTTAGTTAACATACAACCATGTGTGTTTATTAAATCATGTTAGTATCTAATGTAAACATACATCCATACAAGTATATAGCATCCATAGCATAAACATACATGAAATAAAATGAATACACATCAAAATAAACAATTCCATGATGTCATAACAGATATTTCCATATATATATATACACAGACACATGTATGTATTAAATGTCATGTATATGTATCAGGCCACTACTATAAAAATGAGTGATTGCTAAATATATGTCTATACAAAAGACCTACAAATATATATATTTATGTGTATGTATCCCACACTACAAAAATGATGTACAAAATGATAAGCCCCTATGACTATGGTGCATGGCTCCTGGAGCCCTTCGACTCTGGCTGTTGCTTCGGTACTCTTGGCAGAGGCTGCACGGTGGTCATGGAACAAGATCAGTGCAAGTGTGATAAGGACAGAGCTATGTGCATCCACCTGATCTCCCCATGTAGGGAGAATATAGTCATCTCTACCCGTCTCAGCTCCTCCCACAGTCATTGAACATTTGTCAGGATCATAGCTATTGGCTACCCATTGAGGTCATCGAGGTGACTCTAGAGGGCGTCACATGCCTTCTTGACGACATCAACCCTCCTCACTGTCACATCTCACTCATCAAGCACCATCCACAAATCCCTCGACAACTGATCACACTATCCTTGAATAATAGTAAGCTCTACAGTCAACTAGATGATCTTCGCACCCCACTCCTTGTGGGTGGTCCTCAAGCGTGCTACCGACACAAAAGTTGGGGCATGTTGTCCTGTGGACACCGGTTAGAAAGCCTCAAGAACTGTCCCATGGATCAACACATTAGGGGTTACCTCTAAAATACACTGAGCCATCAACCCAGTCCATCCATGTGCATCCTCTACAACCATAGAGAAAGAAAGAGAAATCAGTATCACATGGCATATATATGTAATCATAAATAGAAAAACCAAAAGACCTAAAACATAAAAAATGTACTTTGTATACCTGGATCCCCTGGCTACCATGTAGGGTCAAGGTGAGGAGTGGTGTTGGGACCCATGCCACTGGCATCAGTAGCCACTCTCGGTGATGCCAAGGTCATTGTCACTAGAACAATAGGAGCTGGTGGTGCTGACGAGATAGGGATAGCCATTGGGGGGTTTGATCTCCTCCGTTGCCTCGATCTCTAAGGTGCCACCTCCTCCTCCTGTGCCCTCTCCTCCTCCTCGCTCACCTATTGGAACCCTCTCCATTTTCCCTATGAAGGTTGGGGTGACAGGTCCCCCTACAAACTAGGGTCCCCTCTCAGGGCACCCTCGCCAAACACAAGAGTGAGATGGTGCCTCTCCCACTACTGCAAAAAATCTGCAACAACCCCAACATTATCTACCATTGCTATGGGTGATAGATCATGGTCAAGCTCATCATCATCGGAAGGAACAAAATCAGTGATGGTGGGGTGAGGGTGATCCCCGACTCTTGCTACACTCCTAAAGGCCCTAGTATAAGTGGGCACATCTAGTGGAATCATCTAAGGATGGCCATGCTATTGCATGACCCGACTCTAATAGTATGGCACTATGATATAGTCATGACAACCCAGCAAAAAATGTTCCCATTGGTGGTTCCTTAGATGCCTGATATCATCCACCAATCTAAAAAATTGGTAGGGTTTCCATCAGACCCCATCAATAGTAAGAGTGTCAAACTGTAGCCACCAAAATTGAAAATCATCGAATCTCCACTGGCCTATCATGTCATACCAGTGGGCCATTGGGATGTGATATGGTCGTCACTAGGAAAAAACAACTGGCCTAGTACACATGATGTGGGAAAAGGCCCACACCTGCAAAAGTGTGCATGTAGTGAGGCTAAGGTACTCGTAGTGGACGTACCAACCTAACTCCTAGTAGAGGTGCACTAACATGTTGCGCCCCCTAGAAAAAATTGTCTTGTGCTTGACCATCTCTCTAATCATGTGGACAAGGCCCCTGTGCAGGTGCAAGCCTCGCCTGTTTATTGTGATCTGAAATGCCATGGTAACAACCATCACCCAGCGCAGCAGCGGTGCAATGGTCCTTTCCTGGTCATACCAATATGTGTATATGTGGCTCGTGTCATCACCACCATCTGTCTACCTCAAGTAGTAGAGGACTCCCTCCCTCTGCTCTTGTGCTAATCGAGTATCATCTAGGGCCACCCTCTAGGGATGGGTAATATGAGGATCCGATAGACATCCTTGAGTGTGATAGTCATCTCCCCACAAGGTAGCTGGAAAGATGACATGGTGGCATCCCACCGCTCCATCAATGTTGTGAGCATCCTCTCATGAAATCACATCTTTGGCATGGTGAACACATGCCAAAGACTGACATGCTCCAAATGTGTGACCTTGTCATCTATCATATGGTCCCTCTGCTCATGAATGAGTTGAAATGCTTGCCCTCCTAGATGCTCATGAATCTCTGAATACTCCTACAAAAGTGAAAAAAAATTAAGTCAGAACATCAAATTTCATTATGAAAACAAAAAAAATAGACTTATGTATGTCGTGCATGCATCCTTGTCCACCATGGCTGCCCCGAGGATGCCAGCACATCCTGTGACCATAGCACAAATTCAGGACCTTAGCGTAGACTCTGGAAAATAGTGCACTTTTTGGACATGAGCACCCAAAAAAGATGCCTACGCACCTCGTGAATAAAAAATTCTTAAAAATGAGCTTGAATTCATGAAAAATGAGGGTTAGAGGCCTACCTAGTCCACTTTGTGACTCTCAGTGATGTCCTCGCATAGCTGCTCCAATCTCGGCGCCTCGTACTCCCTCCTGCTTAGCATTTTGCTAACTTTTCTCTCACAAAATTCAACAATTTTCTTGTAGTGAATAGTGAAAATGACCCTTCTAGAGGCCCACCTAGGTATATATAGGCCCCCCGGGGCCCATTTTTCCTAGGGCTTGTGGCTGCCCAATTTCTCCTGAATTTACCCCACCAAGCTTGGTGCAAACTCATGAGGGGGCATATAGTCACCTCTTGATCATATTTTTCTTCCGAATCAACGAATTTTTCTTGATCATTCTTCTCTCCATTGTAGATTCTTTTGATTTTTCGAGGCTGACCCAAATTATGAGCTTTGCAGGTTAAAGTCTTGAACAAATTTTCACGACTGTTTTGTCGTTGCTTGTTGAGCTTGGTTTCTAGGTGCACCTTTGATACTAGTTAGCTCGACTTCAGTGGCCTCTAAGGCCCCTTTTTCTTAGCACACAAATCCATAAAATTCAAAATTTAGTTGAAATTTTTCTTCTCTACTTGAGTAAGGCTGATTTTTTCCAAAATTGAGCCCACTAAAGTGGGGGAAAAATGTAATGTCACAGAATTGCACCTAGGGGAAATTCCACATTTTTTTGTTTTTTCCTAGCATTTATGACACCCTAAGGCATTAATGAAAAAAATACCATGAGTCATAATTTAATGATTCTGACTCCATGTGGACTTGTGGCAGAGCAACAAAAGCCTGGCAACATTTTTCTAGAAAATCTAAGCTTTGGATGCTTGCGCGATGCAACGCGCTAGCATCTTGGTGGTTTTCCAAGTTTGAAAAAGGGAATCTGAAATCTTGAATCTCTTGACACGTGTCCTAGTAGTTGTATTTCGGTCGTAACAGCTCTTTGTTTCCCTTGCATGTATTAAAAACCCCTTTATTGTTTTCATTTGGGGTTGGAAATCATTCATTCAAGCTCTCTTGCCACTTGCTCTAGTTTTGAGTTCTCTTCATCCTTGATAGCAGCACTCTCACAAGCAAAGCCATGCTAGACTGAGGTCCTTTTAGCAACAACAACTCTCAAGAAAGCACTCAACAATGCATTCATGTGCTCCAGAGAGGGTCTAGGACCGTGGGTAATGCTCTCTCTTTCTCTCACTTTCCTTTTCTACTTGTTTATTTACTATCTCATGGTGCGGGTTCTACTCTTGAAACAGGTTTTTCTTTCACCACACACTTTTTCTACTTCATTTGCACTCCTTTCCAACTTAGTTTTCCGTGGAGGTGGGAACACCAAAATGGGGGTTTGACTGAGGCAGGCCCCTATATGGCCCCAACCTTTTCCCCTTGTTCTTTTGTGTGTAGGTGCAAGGCAGAGCTTGGAATGAAGAGTTGAACATCTAGTAAAAGGTAAGCTCTCTCCAATTCCCCTTGTGTTTCTTACAACTTTTGGCTTCTTGTTTGTTTATTTTGTTATGTCTGCTTGAGCTCCTGATCCCTCTGTTGCTTAGGATGCTATCACGTCTTTTAGGTGACAACATGCCACACTATTGTCCTGAAACTGTGCTTCTATCTTTTGGTCGAGAGCTCACTCATCTGAGGAAAAAATATCAGGGTTTCAATCTCTCAAGATCTGAAGTAACTTTCTCTTAAACACAACTTGAGTATACTTTTCTATATTTTTGTTAACCTGCTTATGCTGAGGTTTATAAGGGTAGTTTGTTCCCTAGTGATCTCTTAAGAATGAAGAGACCCATGTGCAATGAATCCCTTTTATATCACAAAACAATTTTCACCACTAGTCTTCATAACTCTCCCAAGTTCTTCACACCCAACATAGGAAAGAGATAAAGAACCTCCAAGTTACCACCCAAGAACTTGAGTGAAAACAATATCTCTGGCCAAATCTCAAACCAATGTAGTATGGAATCAAACCTCTAGGAAGATAACCTAGACCAAAGAGAGAAACAATGCACATCATATACCTATAGAAAATCCTCCTACATACACCTCTAAATTCCAACTATGACAAGTATGATCTCCTTCATAATACCCCAAAGAGAACAACATAACAACACCCAACCATTCAATCTCCAAGATCAAACACAACATATATATATCAAGTAATCAATATGGATGTAAGCCTCTCAAAGAAGATCAAACCACTTTGTTTCCCATCTCAAGAAAACAAACCCATAAATCATCTCCTAACTATTCTTATCAACAAAAGATGTCATAAACTCAAATTCACAAGGAGATAACCATGTTGTTCATCTTTCACTATGAATCCTCTAGGACCATTAAACGGTAGTTCAAGATCCATATCATGAAAGAAAGCATAGAACACATCCAAAAGATATAATGGGAAAATAACTCAAATAGACTTCACTATCGAGTAGACCAATAGTGGGGAAGGAGAATGCTCCTCCAAGATATAGAAACCACCATGACTCATCTAAGAGCAATCTCCTCATTAGTCTCTATTGAACTCACGTCCAACCAAGGTGTAGGCTCCTCGAACTTTTTGCTGAAATATTCATCAAGAGTAACTATCAACAACACTTCTCTCATCTCAAGAGAATTACAACCTTACCTTATTCTCCATGTATTCATGAGCACCTACAAACAATCATTTCATACTAAACTCCAATCTGCATCACTACATTATCATGAAGTTCTCAAGCATATGACCAATGCACCCAAAACATAGAGAATCTCCAGACCACTGTCAAAGCTCCAAATATTTGAACCAAGAACTTATCATGACATCATGATCTTACCATCCCCCTTAGGAGATACCATGCTCCAAGTGACCTTACCATGGTCTCAAGAGCAATTCCTCATGCCAAAAATCTAATGCACAAGCAAGAGTATAACATGACATGAAACAACTCTAAACCAACATCACCTATCAAGCACCACCAACACCTCATCCAAAGACTCCAAATGCCCTCCATGGTTCCAAGATGTTGCACATCCTCAAATAGTGTCCATGCAAATATGAAAGAACCCTTCTATAGCAACAAGATCTAAGAGTCCGTCCTAGTAACATTTGCAACACTAAAGAAGATCATTCACCACCATGTGATGATTCCATAGTCATTGCTAAAGCTCCCACTAAACCATGACACTTGAGCTCTCCAAGAATCATGACCAAACATCTGGTAATCTAAAAAACCTCTAGGTCCACTCTACAACATGTCCATCTAAAAACAATAAAAAGCAGCACCAAGATCTCCCAACCAAGGAGACAAAACCATCATTGTCAAAAGGAAACACAAACCAATGTCCCCAAGCTATCCATGAAATCGTGATACACATGCTACAGGTCCCCATAGCTAAATATTTAGGTACTCTACATCATCCATCCTCTCATCCCGAAGCAACCACACCAATGCACAAGTGACCACAGACAAGGCCAACTAACATATCTACACCATAAACCTCATGGATATTAACAATCCACTTATGAGTTGTCCCATAGCAAACATGTAGGTAAAGATAGCCCACAACATTGCTCAACCCGTAGATTCAATCAATGAAACATGCAAACCCATCATCACACTAGAAACTATAAAACTCAGTTCTCAAGGAGAATAACAACATAGAAAACTTGACTCAAACACCATATCAAGTTTGAATCCAATTTTACAATCATGTCCACAATGAGTACTATAGTCAAGGGAATCCATTAAGAACCACCACAAAAAAAATTGAGTGACTATACACTTACCGACACTCCCATGAAGAGAAGAAACCTAACCTCCTCTCACCATGCATGAAGCATGCTACAACTCTCTCATCCAATAACACCCCACAAGCCAGGGTCTAGAAATTAGTTTACTAGCAGCTCCACAAAACTGCAAGTTTTTCTTGACCAAGTAAAACCTTCAAAATCATTTTGCTTATAAAAAACCCATGCACACCCATATCCACTGCACGTCTGAGCGACCCAAAAAATTTCATACAACCATCATAGTCAACTAGAACAATGGAATACCATGAATATGCATAACCATAGATTCTTTAAATGGAAATCTATAAAACCCCTTCAAATCCAAAGAACATGAATTTGAGCCATGCAAGTACAAGGCATCCTTAAAAGGAACAATTAGTATAGGAACTCTAGGCCCATTCTAGACCAATTCCATAACCACCAACATGCACATGCATACGAGAGAGCCAGGCTATTCAAAAAAATTTAGACCACCCAAAGATCAACTCCATAGCCTACATGCAATCAAGGTAATAGAGAACAATGCCTTCAATACTAGGAGAAAGCACCCAACACAAGCACAATACTCCATGGCTAGATAACAACCCAAGCTTTTCCATATCATTGGGGAGCCTCTCACATAGACACCCAGTATGAATAACTTTGCTGCAACATAATCCCCCTTGCATCAAGATTATTCACTATCAACTAGGAGCCTCAGACCACATCATTACAATATGATCAACTCCAATTTCTCCATCTTCAATGTCCTTCACGCTGCATGTTGTCTCTTAAAACAAAAAAAGAGCAAGGAATTCTACTCACCAAAGGATCAATCATCAACCAACTTCTTTAGATCTCATCATGCTTGCTAGATTAAGAAATCTTCACAGAAGGAATCCAAAAAACTGAGAAACACCTAGAATTCTTAAATGCAAGCAAGCCACATGCAATTCCATGCAAGTACATGCAACTCACAAACCTACACATGCAAGAAAAATAAAATCTCAGAAGAAGGCTCTCATACCACTTGTAGGGAAATCATGGTCATCTCAGAACAAACATATAAGATCAGTAGCTCCTTTAGTTACTTTTAAAACCATTAATTTACTTCAAAGACACATACTACTATGCCACAAAGCGGAAACAGGCATAGTTGATTTCCCACATTAACCCTCTTGAGAAAATCTCATGCAAATACAACCATTTTCAACAACATGCATTAGACAAATTCAATTTGCAGAATCAACCAATATGAAAGACAAAAGATATGGACACACATATTTACGTGAGGAAAACCCTTTTGGGTAAAAAACTCCACACTCCAAAATGATCGAGCCATTGTATTATTCAACAAAAATAGAGTTACAATACAATCTCAATCTCATAGCCTTTACAGGAGTTTTCATCTTGTTCCATCCAGAGAATACACATAACATAACCATTTAGAATCCTCACACTGTTACAATAATCTCACACAACATACAGTGAAGATACTTCTCCTCCCTCCTCTCTACATTTTTCCTTCTCCCATCATGGCACACTAAAAATTCATGTTAATGCAACACTCATTTTATCCAACGGTTCCAGGTCAACCAGGAAAACTAATTGATTCCCAATTGTCGATCCAACTATCGATAGGTTCCAGCCAATCATTATTTTCCACCTCAACATCCATCAGGTCCCACCGAGACATTCTACATAGGTCACCGAGTCAACCATCATCATATCAAGGGGACACCAATTCATCTCCCACTGATATAGGAAAGTCCCACCGATGGTCACATTGGATCTTCATGTCTATCAAGTCATTGATGAGACATGATCAAGAGTCCCACTGAAGTCCATGAGTCCCACTGATGAGAGTCATTAGTCCATTGGGGTGACCACCTTCAGATTCCTGCCAATGAAGCACTATCCCAGTGACAAGATTCTTCAATATGTTCACCACTCCATCATTCCATCAATGAGACCAAACACGAAGTCATAGCGATACTGTTGAGTCACACCATGTAATGTACACCACCTACACCATTGACCTATTAGAGGGAAACTCACAAAGGTTCCATCAATACCAACATCTCCTATTGATGAACCACTCCATCATTCCATTATTCCATCAATGGGACAAGATTCGGTGTCCCACCAAAGAAATAACTTCCCACCAATGAGGATCCAATGTTATGTATCGGTTTGCTGATGTGACAGCTCATAGACTCCTAGTGATGATGTCATCTCCCACCAACAAGTCTTTACTACCATACAATTCACTGCTCCATCAGACCATCGAGGGGACTCAAGACAAAGTCCCACTGATGACACAAAGTCCTACTGATGAGTGACCAAGGCAAGACATCAGGCTAGCGTAGAGACTTCTTGGAGAGTCCTGCCAACACCACTAACTACTGCTAACAAAACACAATGCCAGAGGAAACCATTAGTACCAAATCATGGAGGTCATCAAAGAAACAAGGGACTAAGAACAAGGTCTCACCGATATGAGGAAGTTAAACTGATAAGAGATATAAACAATACTTCAATGAGTATATCAAGCCAATAATTTGAGGCACAAATCCAAACACAACATAACACCCATCAACCACAAATCAACACGCAACAACCCATTCATCAAAACACCCCACAAACAAACCCATCACAACAACAATTGAATAATCAAATAGTCAACAATGTAAGCAGTCAAGGAGGAATACCCCCAAGGAACAAATATCCACATAAATGTAAGTATACACCCTTGGGGGAACCCATCAAATCTATTATGAAAAATTTAGTCCAAGCAAATCTCATCATGCTCCCCATCTATGAAAATTATCAAGAGCCCCAAGCTAAACCCCCTTGGTATAATGAAAATCACCTTTGTGATTATCAAAAAATCAAGGGGACACAAGATGGCTAGCTACATGAGATTGTAAAACCTTATCATAGACCTCATTGAGAGCAGAGATATCACTATTGAACAACAAGTCGAAAACCAAGATTTAAATATATACATGAATCTGATGCCCGACCATAACAAAGGAAAAGACAAAGGTAAAGGAACAAATTACATAAATTTCAACCATGTATATGACCATGTTGTAGCATCCTTGGATGAGTTTGTAACAGTTGTTAACATCAAAGGGCCTAGTGTAGAATGTGGAGTCACCACACGTAGAGGCACGGTAACCATCCAAGGACCATCACCATCACCTAGAGTAACATCCACTATTCCAAATTCAAATCCTAATGACTACAGTGTCCTAGACCAACTAAAGAAAACCTCTACTCAAATCTCCATTTTAGAGTTGCTAAAGATATCACCATCACATAGGGACATTCTAGAAAAATATTTTTCTACATCCACTATTCCCACTGACATTGATGTGAACCAATTCCAAGCCATGGACACATCACTACACCCCATCTTCTTACATTTTCAAAACATGACCTCCCAATGCAACCATCCCATAATCACACAATCCAGCTTGAGGTCTTGGTCCATAATAAAAAAGTCAAAAGAGTCTTGGTGGATGGGGGTGCAGGCTTAAATATTTTTACTTTACAACTAATCAAGAATCTAGGATTTTCTAAATATTTCACTATAAAGGGGAAGGGTATTACTATTAGGGCATATCATGATCAAGAATGGGTGTCCCAAGGAACCATCCAACTCCCCATTCAAGTGGAGCTAGCCATCATGGAAACCACATGCCAAGTCCTTGAACTAGAACTTCCTTACAATATTCTCCTAGGGTGTCCATGGATCCATGGGATGCAAGCGATTGCATCTAATTTCTATCAATGTGTCAAATTTTCCTATCAAGATAAAGAAGTAACAATCCATGGTGACCCCGAGTCATTTTACTACTATAAAAATTTGGAAGGAAAATACTACAAAATCCAACAAGTTCCTAAGAATGATGAAGGACCCACATCTTCCTATGTTGATCCATCCACCTTGGCCTCCATATCTAATACAAAGACACCCTCCATCCAGAACATGTCAGACATCAAAGCTATAATCCAATATAATGGTTGTGGGGACTATAACTTGCATAAGGGCACATTTATGTTAGGAGAGCTACAACAATGTCCTAAATCTCATGGAAAACTATAACCTAGTGATGGCTCATCATCCCAAACATTCACAACATCACCTACCACTTTCAAAAAGTGGGGAGACTTAAGTAAAGAAATGGTGGATAAAAAGGATGTATCATACTTTCTCTACCAAGATGATAGACCCATACCTATTCTTCCCATGGAGGATGACAACAAGGGTCTATAGCTGATGTTTGGTTAGGGCTATAACAAGAATGAAAATTTGGGACAGAATGACAATGGCTTACTAGAACCCCTCATAACAGAGAAATGTTTAAATAATCTTGGCCTTCATTGTACCATGAGTAAGGTGACCATTCTTGGAAAGCATACCCCTATCAAAACAATCAAGGCTTCCCATCAATTACCGGTCTCCACTTGCCTGTCACTTAATAACTATACCTTTGATATAATTGACCTATACGAGGAGGATGTTGAGATTATGGATGCATAGGGTCCCTGAAGCTGCAGTCTTCAATGGAGGACCTTTTCCAGGAAAGATAATCAACCACACAGAAAGTATTGGAACTAGGCATGCACAATGGAGATTCTATTATTGATCTACATTATGATATTGATTGATTACAAATGTACAAAATTCACTGAATATATAGGCATGAGAGAAAACCTAAGATGCATGAGATGTTGCCATGTGTCATGATCTAACATGTGACAACATGTGAACCCTATCTAGGAAATTATTAAAGGTTGAGATAAGTTCTAGAAGGACAACTCCTCTTCTAGAAGGAATCTTATCCCTACAAACAAGGAAGCGGACATTACCCCATTATTAAATGATTTATTAAAATCTAACCTAGGACTAAATGATGTATGACCTAAGTTAACTTATGCTAGTGTAATAATTAATTTAATTACACTAACACCCCCCCATAAGTTCAACTTAGGGAGGAAAATGCAATGATTATGCATATATGATCTATGATGATGGATCCTATGAGGCCATGTTAGGTACCCATGTACATGAAGATGACGCAGAAAAATCTCCCACAACCGGAGAAAAGGGGAAAACCCAATGGGAACAAAACCCCTTTCCAAAAAGGAGATGATGCAGAAAAAAAGTGAGATAGGTTGGGAAGGATGGAGGACTCCCAAATACCCCTCAAGTACACCATCTGTCACATGGATACAATACATTAGCCCCCCATAGGGAGGAAATAGAGAGACTATATAGCCCCCCCAAAAGATGTGATCACCTGCAAAAATGGTAAGTGTCTGAAGATAGAACATGATCCAATTTCGACAAACAACTTGTCTCCCTTTCAGAAGAAACAAAACCAATTGAAAGTGTAGGGATGCTTCCCATTCCATATAGGAATTGAAGGAAGGAAGGATGAAGGTGGATGATGATGTCTCTGAACTCTACTCAAATGTCTCCTTGTTTGAAGATGAAGATGCCACAATCAATGAAGAGGGTGACAAACCAAGATGATGCAGAAACTGATGTTGAACAATATCCAAAGACGATGATGTGATGGATGTGATGGATATGATGGAGACTTGATAGCCCCCCTTGAATGAAGTATCCTCAAAACCACTGAAAGAAGGTTGAAGCAACAAATGTGTCCAAACCACAAGTCTCCCACTAGGAAGAAGTAAATCCAATGGTGGATGTTGAAGAATCCTCAAATCCTGAATGGAATGACAAGGAAGAAGTCTCATACATGAAATATCTGAAGAGAAACCAAGTGTCTCCAAGATAGTCTCTGGATCCCCAATCAAGGTTTAGACAAAAGGATGTGGAGACTCAAGAAAACTCTCCAAAGGTGGATCTGAATAGAGGAGTGATATCCCCTCAAGAATGTCCTCCAAACCTGTAGAAGTAGCCAAGTTAGTGATACCTGAAATGAAGCCATTTTGTGATGTCAAGTCTGGAAAACTGCATGTGTCCTGATGGATGATGATGGTGGAAGCCTCAATCAATGAATCTGGAGAAGGAATCAATAAATGTGAAGGGATACCAATAGTCTCTGATGGAGAAGAAGCACCTGAAGAAACCTTGTCAACCTCTTCAAAAAGATCAAGGAAATCAACCTCCTACACAACAATATCATCATGAGGTACCTAATCTAAAGAATGACATTTTCAATCATGATCATCAGGGAAGGGTGAAGTGTCTAATCCTCCATATATCTCCCAAAGCTTAGTCCAAAGGATGTGAGGACAATCACAATGATCAATAGATCTCAAAACATCACAATCAACTTGCATAGAAATGATCTCCAAAACAATGTATCTGCTGCAACTCCAAGCAAGTTCATGAATACCTTCACTTGGATGAGGAACTATACTATACAGATAAGGCAATAGATCAAGTGATTGGAGATGGTGGTTGATCCCATCTTGCCATTGTTGATAGTTACCCTTGTGCAACATAACCAAAGAAGGAGTATATGCAAGCCCCATAATGAACTTCTCCAAAAACACAAAGAAAAATGGCCTTCAATAACAAAGAAATACTTCCAAGGATTATATGCAACTGAAGTGATGCTACCCGGATCAAAAAAATATTTTCCCAAGCTTCAGGATGTCCAAGTGATTGAACAAATGCACCAAATTGAAAAAATCAATGCAAGGGTGCCTAGAGAAGAAACTAAACAAGGGGTCTAGACTGATGAAAAAAAAGCTCTGAAAATATTTCTTGATGCTACTGGAATCACCAAAATCCGACAATCTAATGAGAAGATATGAGCCTTCGAGTCCAAAGTAGGGTTTTGACTTTAGTTGACTCTAGAATTTTTTGTGAGAAAAATTTCATAGAATGGATGTCACCACTAGAAAGTAGACTAAATTACCTTTCTGACGGTATCTCGTTTGTCAATTTTTGATACCATGGGTTAAAGTTATGAGAAAATGAAAAAAATTCCTATATGTGGCACTCTATAGGCTAATTAGGTGCAAAATTTTAGCACCCTAGGTGCTAGCACTTGGTCTCCAATATGACCGCAGTGCAAATGGTGGAAAAAAAGAAAGACCCTACCTCAAGTGGCGTCGGAGTTGAGAAACGAGTTGTGTGGCGCTATCGACAGACTCCACTAGTGGAGGATTGGTGGAGCGGCTAGAGGAAGCTGGATGGTGATCGGGGAAATGAAGACAATCGGTCGGTGAAGGAATGACTCATCAGTGATCGGAGAAGAGAATGGCTAGTGGGTGCAAGTACGGGCTAGAAATGGTGTCGGTGACAAATGACCAGCAAGCCCAACGTTGACAGGAGTGGAGTCAACCCCAAGGGTGATCGCCAGAGAAGTGAACACCGGTGGATGGGTCTTGAAGAAACATGAGAACTGGCAGGTAGATTATGGTTGGTAGAGACCACTGGTAAATGCAAAATGGCGAACAGGATTACATCGACGGTGAACAGGGGGCCCGGTCGGATGTGACAAGGCCAAAGACTGTACCCTTTTTGTAGACTTGTAAGATATAGGAGCCGACAAAGAAAATAATATATTTTATTTTTTTATGTTGCCAAAAGGAAATAAAAAATCAAAAGATATATGCCGACCAAATGATAAAATATATGTAGAACAAAATACTGATGGATTTAACAAATAAAACCGAAAGTTGATGTTGATATTTTATATGCTGATAGAGAATGCCGACCATGAATGATATATGCTCGATGATTTTAAAAAAATCATGCCAACGAGATAATAAAATAGCAGTCGCCCCAAATATTTTTTCTGAAACTATAGAAAAAATATAGCCCACAATAATTTTTTGCCAAAATAAATATAGAAATTGCCCATTTTTTTTCTAAAAAAAAGTGCTTGCTGCTAAAAAAAAATTTCCTCAGAGGACAACTGACCAAGGTGATTTTTTACTAAAAATTGTATGGATAGTATGATTGATTTTGCAAACCCAAAAATACCTCTGATGGCTCCTGGGTTGATGTATCCAATTTTGATGATTTAATAGGTGATCATAGGGTTTCGAGGCATTTTGAAGACAATGGGGAGCTCGGATTTGACTCAATCTACTTCAGAAATCAGCTTGGTCCCCGAGTGGAAACAAGTAGCCTTCAATGTAAACCTTTAGGCTACAAGAATCTCGCACACCAACTTTCTTGATCGAGGGTTGATGTTTCACTGGACAAGCTTTGATACCATGTTGAGATTATGGATGCATAGGATCCCTAAAGCTATAGTCTTCAATAGAGGACCTTTGCCAAGAAAGATAATCAACCACACAGAAAGTGTTGCAACTAGGCATGCACAATGGAGATTCTATTATTGATATACATTATGAGATTGATTGATTACAAATGTACAAAATGCCATGAATATATAGGCATGAGAGAAAACCTAAGATGCATGAGATGTTGCCATGTGTCATGATCTAACATGTGACAACATGTGAACCCTATCTAGGAAATTATTAAATGTTGAGATAAGTTCTAGAAGGACAACTCATCTTCTAGAAGGAATCTTATCCCTACAAACAAGGAAGGGGAAATTACCCCATTATTAAATTATTTATTAAAATCTAACCTAGGACTAAATGATGTATGACCTAAGTTAACTTATGCTAGTGTAATAATTAATTTAATTACACTAACAGAGGATTGTGATGTTTTCATGATAGCCAAAATGTCATTTGAAGCAAACCCTCATAACACTGAGCTATAACTTGTGTATCCCAAACTCATAAACTAGGACCAACGAGGAATTCCAATCTTGGATTCATTCAAAAACAATGAGGATCTCTAAATTCACGGGACTAAGAAATGACATACCATATGGAGATCACAAGGTAGGGTTCGAAATTGAGCTAGATACACATGCGTACTATGGGGAAATGATTGAATCTCTTAGTTGTGAAATTGAAAATCTAGGAGTAACATCTTGATCCTTAAGTGAAAAGCACATTGTTGCACTTACTGATCCCAAAATAGTAAAAACAAAGGACGTATTCGATAGTGGAAACCTCTCTAAGGCACCAAAGGATGAGGGATTCAACTTTCCCCTTAGTGCTATTCATCAAGAGAAATTAGCAGTCCTAGCAAAGAAGTGCAACCTAGTAAACTTGGGAACTGAAGAGGCCCCGGACATTACCTTCTATGCAGAGTCTCTTTTGATTGAAGAAAAATAAAATCTAGTAGCATTTCTAAAGGAAAGGAAGGTGAAATTTATGTGGACATATGCTGACATGCTAGGCATTGATCCTGAAGTGGTCATCCATCATCTAGTAGTGTATCCTGAGGAAAAACCTGTGAGACAAAAATTAAGAAATATGCATTTACAAATCACCTTACTAGTCAAACTAGAGTTGTAGAAACTTCTTGATGCGGGATCCATTTGACCCATCGATTATCTAGAATGGGTTTCTAATCTTGTATCACTTTCCAAGTCCACTAGGGGCAACTGAATCTGCACCAATTTTAGAGATTTGCAGAAGGCTTTCCTCAAATATGATTTTCATCTACCCAACTTTGATATGATTGTGGATATCACTACAGGACATGAAATGCTATCTTTGATGGATGGATTTTTAGGGTACAATTAAATTATGATTACCAAAGAGGATCAACATAAGATGGAATTCACATGTTCATGGGGCACCTACTATTGGAATATGATGCCATTTGTGCTAAAGAATGTCAGAGCCACATACCAAAGGGCTATGACTTTGATCTTTCATGATATGATCCACAAGATTGTAGAGGACTATGTGGATGACATATTAGCCAAATCAAAGAAGCATCAAGACGATATATCAACATTAGGCCCAATCTTTGATAGACAAGAAGAGTATAAGGTTTGGCTCAATCCCAAGAAGTTTGTCTTTGGCGTGACTTTAGGAAAGCTCTTGGGATATATTATGTCAATGAGGGGAATCGAGATTGATCTTACAAAATTCAAAGCAATCCTTGACATGGAAGCACCATGAACATTGAAACAATTGAGGGGTTTACAAGGAAGGATTCAATCAATCCAAAGATTCATAGCATGGTTGGCAGATAAAACCATTCCCTATTCCCATCTACTTCACAAGGGGGTAGCATACAAATGGTACGAGAAGTGCAACAAGGAATTCAACCAGATCAAGGAATATCTACTAACACCACCCATCCTTATACCACCAATTCCAAACAAACCATTGATATTATACATCTCAGCTACAGTAGTGTAGATGTCAAAATCTGCATTTTGGTTAATAACTAACATAGACAAGTATGATTAGTATTCAAGCAAAGCAAACCTTCAACATCCATATGAAATAAATCAACATGTTTTATGATACAATCAAAACAACAAAAGATTAGATAAACTAGTTGAAAGCATACAACAAAACATGAAGAAAATAATATCTCATATTGGATTGGTGTCACATGTGCTAGTGACCCTTTCCCAATCCTTGATTGATAAGCTAGTGATGAAATTGCTATTGATATGGAGATGATAAATGGACAAGATAAGTTCTCAAAGAGAATGACCTTGCATCAAGTTGTGTAGATGATGGAGAGAAATGGACAAGATCAAATCTCAAATGAAGAGAGTGACCTTGCAAGAGATTGGAGATGAAATGCTAAGATTGTGGATTGATAGTGGACAAAATCAATTCTCCATGTGAAGAGAATGACTTTGCATAAAGATTGTGGAGGGTCTTGATAAGAGATGAAGCCTCTATTTTATAGATTTTCAAAATGCTAAGTGTTGAAGAGAGACCAATGTGGGACTAAGATTGGACAAATGAATGAAGGACACTTGTCAAGTGGTGATTGGTTGATGTATGTGCAAGATTTGGGAAGAGTGCCCATGAGAGGGAAAATTTGAATTCAATTTTGAAAGTAAATGCTAAGTGGGGGACAAGAAAATGAGCAATAAATGCAATGTTGGAGGGACAAATCAACTTGCCTTTGAATTCAAAAATTGAGGGAATATTCCCCATAAATGCCATGTTGATGGAAAATCTTGGATTTAATAAATCAATAAATTGATTTATATGTGCAAGTGGCTAAATCTAGAGAATGCAAGTGGGTAAGTTTAGCATTTAATCAGGGTTAGATTAAATAGATGATGATTATGCTGATTTAATGGTGCTTAGATGATTTTGACTTTTAGGACTTAAATATTTGATTTATTTAAATCAGAAAATGGTGGAATATGATTTGGGTTTGATTTAAATAAAATCTCATATGGATGTTGAAGGTTTTCTTTGCTTGAATACTAATCATACTTGTCTATGTTAGTTATTAACCAAAATGCAGATTTTGACATCTACAAGTAGTAGCTCTTGGTTCTCTTTTGGCTCAGCATGATGAAATGGGAAAGGAGAGGGCCATATATTATATCAATAGAACTTTAGTGGGACATGAGCTAAGCTACACTTTCATTTAAAAAACTTGACTTGCATTTGTGGTTGCCTCATAGAAATTCAGGCACTACATGCTAGCTCATCAAATAAAGCTAATTTCTAAAATAGATCCCCTCAAATATCTATTATCCAAAGCAACCCTCATAGGATGGATGGCCAAGTGGGTGGATGATCTTGACAGAATATGACATTGAATATGTGGATTGAATAGCCATCAAAGGACAAGTGATTGTAGATCAATTAGTCAAGGAACCTATATATGCAGAGAATCCACTAGTATCAAATTTTTTAGATGATTCAATCTTCCTCCTAGATGCAGTAGACCATTCGAAGTTGTATTTTGATGGTTCTTTCATACAACATGGATCAGGAGTGAGCATTCTTTTTATCACACCACAAGGGGATTGCATTCTGAAATCCTATCAATTGTCCTTCCCATGTACAAAAAACATTGCAGAATATGAATCTCTTAATATAGGACTCATAATAGCAGCACACATTTGGCATATCATCACACTCATTTAGTCTTTGAGGATTCACAATTAATCATCAATCAAGTAAATAATGAGTACTAGACCAAAGATGATAAGATTAACCCCTACAAAAAGCTAGTTGAAGATCTCAAAGAATACTTCATTTACATAACCTTTGAGCAGATACCCCAAGAAAATAATAGAGTTGTAGATGCTATGGCAACAATCGGATGCTTGTTGGATATCCCAAAGAACACACACAAATGTGAGTTTCTAGTAGAGCAGTTTCGACTTTCAACTTTTTAGGTACTAGAATTGGAGTTTGTGACTGAAGTGATTGGTCCTAGTGATCCTTGGTATCATGGAATATTCACCTATTCAAAAAGAGGAATACTCCTCGATAACATCACTCCAAACCTAAATAAATCTTTTGTTAAAAAGTCATTCTAGTTTGTTATCCTGGGGGAAACCCTTTATCATAGAAGTATCAAGGAGACCCTATTATGATGCCTTCACCCTGAGGAAGCCTTGATTTCCTTCAAAGAGGTACATAAAGGTATCTATGGATCACATTCAAGTGGTATGGCCTTGGCCAAGAAACTATTGAGGATGGGGTACTATTGGCCCACCATGGAGAAAGAAGCTCATGACTATGTCAAGAAATTTTTCCAGAGTTAGCTGCATGCAATCCTTATCCATGCACCATCTCAACAAATTCAACCTCTTATTACACCTTGGATTTTTTCATAGTGGGGACTCAACCTCGTAGGGAAGATCACTCTAACTTCCTTCAATAACCATAAGTTTATCATCACTGCCACTGAGTACTTTATGAAGTGGGTAGAGGACATTCCCATGACCTATATCACAAAGAAGAATATCCCCATGTTCATCCTCAATTACCTCATCTTCTGTTAAGGTGTTCTACAATCCCTTATCTCAGATAATGGGACACCTTTCAAGAATCAGGATGTTCATGAGTTGTGTGAAAGATTTAATTTCCAACACCGGTTCTCCTCCCCTTATTACCCCTAAGGTAATGGCCAAGCTAAGACTATGAATAAGACCATCTTGAAAATCCTCAAAAAGATAGTCAATGAAATTGGTTGTGATTGGTACTTACAGTCAATTCCTACCTTATGGTACTACCGAACTAGTATCTGCACACCTACAAGTGTAACATCATTCTCCTTTGTATATGGTTATGAGGCCATACTACCCATTGAGGTTGAGCTCCCATCCCTGAGAATATCATTCCAGAACCTTATCACTTATGAAGAATATAGATTGTCATGGTTGAATGAACTGGAGCTACTAGATGAGTGTCACCTAGATACCTTGAATCACTTACAAGTTTATCATAACTGCCTCAAGAGGAGTTATAACAAGAAGATCAAAAGTTGTTCCTTCCACATCAGAGAGCTCATGTTGAAAGAAAATTAGAAGAATGTACCAAACCCAAATAGCAAGGGAAAGTTTGAATCCAATTGGTTGGGACCCTTCATCATCATATCCATCTACAAATCAGGAGCATCTCAATTGTCCACACCCAAAGGCGAACCCTAGCAAGAACCCATCAAGAGCTCCCATCTCAAAAAGTTTAATGCTTAGGCTTGCAAGGTATAAATCCAAAAATACAAAAAATACAAAAATCATGATAAATCCAAAGAAATCAGAAAAAGGATTGAAAACCAATAAAGAAAAAAAAATTCCTCTAGTGAAAATCACTTCAGTGGTGCTTTGGGTAGGTACCTTGGTGAAAACTTGGCAATCAAGCACCTTGTGTAAATAAAGTACTTCCCATCCACAATGGATTCTTTGGCTTGTTCCACATTTCTTTCCATCACATTCTATGGTTCTTTCCATCACCCATCCACATTTGCATAATGGCTCAATCTTGTGTACATATCATGTTCCATCCTAGTACTACTTGGCACATTCCTAAGGTTAATTTTCCCTGCCTATATCGAGGTATTCTATCACATCAAGTTGGGGGAATGTCCCTATACCTACATCAGATCAGATTCATGTATATCCTTGACATCTTTCATAACATCAAAAAACCAAAAAAACTCATAAAATAAAAAATCCAAAAACATCCAAAACATATCCAGATCCAAAAAAATAGGTCAAAAAATAAAAAAAAGTCAAAAACATAGTCACCATGTCAAACTATGAGGCTTCTGTGTATATAACATAGGAAAGTATAATCATTTGATCAGCCCCTAAGGCCCCTAGGATAGATCCTTTTTTCGTGTCCATCATAATAAACTGACAAGTCATACATGTTCATACTTCATCAATAAACGAGTCTGTATCAGTCAAACTATGTGGTCTCTACATGTATAACGTAGGCAAGGCTAATATTTGATTAGACCCTGAGGCCCCTAGGATAGGTCCTTAGGTTAGGTTCTTGATCAAAATATCAAAAAACAAAAAAACATTTGGAAAACTCGGAAAAACCAAAACATTTGTGAAATACCCAAAAATCCCAAAACAGGCTCAAAACATTTCAAAATACCAAAAACATTCAAAAAAACCAAAAATAATCCATCCCATTTCACTTTCACTCACAATAAACATACAATCACAATAAATTGACCATCACCATCAACCTTTGGTAAGGCAAGTGGAAACAAGTATAGAAAATTTTGGATAAACCTAAATGTCAGGGTCTTGAGTCTAGGTCACTAGGTAAACAAGTTGATCAACTCTTGTATCAATAGCCCATCATCTCATTAACTTCAACATCATTTGATAATCATGTCCTAGGATGCATCTTTCCTACAATGGAAATCAACATCAAACATCACCATACTTTATCCTTGGCTAGAGGTATGAAGAACATTAGCTTGTTTATTTGTTTGATCTTTTCTTACAATTTATCTTATCACACTCATTCCAATGACCTCTTAATGATATCTATCGAAATGATTTAGAGAGAAAGGAATGGGGCATTGATCATTATCTTTTTCTTGTTGTGCTTGTGGGATGTTCTTGTAAAATAACCTTGGTGAATACTTGCTTTGATAGGTGTGTATGGAGGATGTTTCGAATAACTTTTTTACTTTTACATTGGGAGGTTTTATCTTTCTATGTTCTAGTCCAAGATGTTCAAAACATCTAAAGTGCATCCTAGTAAGGTTTTTGTATGTCGAGTGTGAACAAGGATACTCCTATCTATTTTCTGATTCAAGTTCCATCACACTAGATACAACACCATCCTGGTTGTCTATACATTGATGCATCATATCTATGTGTTTTATCAAACATAAGAAAATTTGTGCCATTTGTGTCCCAATCTCTTGATAACAAAATCATCATCACTCATCTTCATATCTAATAAAGTCTCAATGACTCATAGGCTTGTTAGACTTCTGTATATTCTCAAAATCAAGGGTTGATCCCTCTCATTCTTCTATCTTCTATTCGTGCTAACATGGTATCATGATATTCAACAAAAATATCAAAACATCCATCTTGCATGCATAATCATGGCATATCATCATAATAGGAAACATTAGACATGTATTGCATTATCATTTATGTTGTTTAGGATAATATAGATTTGTTATTCTAAGCATCTTAATCCATCCCATTTGCATTGCATTATCATTTAAGTTGTTTAGAATAATATAAATTTGTTATTCTAAGCATCTTAATCCATTGCATCATTATCAGTTAAGTTATTTAGGATAATATAGATTTTTTATTCTAAGCATCTTAAAACATCTCATGTGCATTATCATCATAATATAGATTTGTTAGTCTAAGCATCTCATAAACATAATCATAGTGTATAGGAGAAAATTTGCACCCCTTGTGTAAATTTCCCTTTCACATACCCTCACCTAAGAAAATCAAACCCGAACGTGAAATTCCACATCACCCATCTAGAATGCATCCACTTGGCCCATGTTTTTTTTGTCAGTGGGAGATTTTTGTTAGGGATGTGATTGTGGCATGTGGACATCTGTGTGGCACACTGTTGTACCTAACAGATTCCTATGTCCAAAGTCCACATGGACATTACATACCTAATTGGGGTCAAATTGTAATGCCTCTGTGCAACCAACCAACCCGAAAAATGGATCATGTCTTCTATTTTGGCCTACAAATCCATCCATTTTCACTTCACTCCATCCTCTTAGCATCTCCTTCACATTCTCAATCTCTTCAGCATTCTAGCACTCCATTTTCACCACTTAGCTTGAGCATTGCAGCAACTTGACACTCCATCGACTCCACATT
>VDFB02373365.1:231124617-231129617 GCA_007258455.2 Sequoia sempervirens
GGTGTACATTACATCAGTGTGACTCAACAATATCGCTATGACTTCGTGTTTGGTCTCATTGATGGAATGATGGAGTGGTGAACATATTGAAGAATCTTGTCACTGGGATAGTGCTTCATTGGCATGAATCTAAAGGTGGTCACCCCAATGGACTAATGACTCTCATTAGTGGGACTCATGGACTTCAGTGGGACTCTTGATCATGTCTCATTAATGACTTGATAGACATGAAGATCCAATGTGACCATCGGTGGGACTTTCCTATATCGGTGGGAGATGAATTGGTGTCCCCTTGATATGATGATGGTTGACTCGGTGACCTATGTAAAATGTCTCAGTGGGACCTGATGGATGTTGAGGTGGAAAATAATGATTGGCTGGAACCTATCGATAGTTGGATTGACAATTGGGAATCAATTAGTTTTCCTAGTTGACCTGGAACCGTTGGATAAAATGAGTGTTGCATTAACATGAATTTTTAGTGTGCCATGATGGGAGAAGGAAAAATGTAGAGAGGAGGGAGGAGAAGTATCTTCACTGTATGTTGTGTGAGATTATTGTAACAGTGTGAGGATTCTAAATGGTTATGTTATGTGTATTCTCTGGATGGAACAAGATGAAAACTCCTGTAAAGGCTATGAGATTGAGATTGTATTGTAACTCTATTTTTGTTGAATAATACAATGGCTCGATCATTTTGGAGTGTGGAGTTTTTTACCCAAAAGGGTTTTCCTCACGTAAATATGTGTGTCCATATCTTTTGTCTTTCATATTGGTTGATTCTGCAAATTGAATTTGTCTAATGCATGTTGTTGAAAATGGTTGTATTTGCATGAGATTTTCTCAAGAGGGTTAATGTGGGAAATCAACTATGCCTGTTTCCGCTTTGTGGCATAGTAGTATGTGTCTTTGAAGTAAATTAATGGTTTTAAAAGTAACTAAAGGAGCTACTGATCTTATATGTTTGTTCTGAGATGACCATGATTTCCCTACAAGTGGTATGAGAGCCTTCTTCTGAGATTTTATTTTTCTTGCATGTGTAGGTTTGTGAGTTGCATGTACTTGCATGGAATTGCATGTGGCTTGCTTGCATTTAAGAATTTTAGGTGTTTCTCAATTTTTTGGATTCCTTCTGTGAAGATTTCTTAATCTAGCAAGCATGATGAGATCTAAAGAAGTTGGTTGATGATTGATCCTTTGGTGAGTAGAATTCCTTGCTCTTTTTTTGTTTTAAGAGACAACATGTAGCGTGAAGGACATTGAAGATGGAGAAATTGGAGTTGATCATATTGTAATGATGTGGTCTGAGGCTCCTAGTTGATAGTGAATAATCTTGATGCAAGGGGGATTATGTTGCAGCAAAGTTATTCATACTGGGTGTCTATGTGAGAGGCTCCCCAATGATATGGAAAAACTTAGGTTGTTATCTAGCCATGGAGTATTGTGCTTGTGTTGGGTGCTTTCTCCTAGTATTGAAGGCATTGTTCTCTATTACCTTGATTGCATGTAGGCTATGGAGTTGATCTTTGGGTGGTCTAAAAAATTTTGAATAGCCTGGCTCTCTCGTATGCATGTGCATGTTGGTGGTTATGGAATTGGTCTAGAATGGGCCTAGAGTTCCTATACTAATTGTTCCTTTTAAGGATGCCTTGTACTTGCATGGCTCAAATTCATGTTCTTTGGATTTGAATGGGTTTTATAGATTTCCATTTAAAGAATCTATGGTTATGCATATTCATGGTATTCCATTGTTCTAGTTGACTATGATGGTTGTATGAAATTTTTTGGGTCGTTCAGACGTGTAGTGGATATGGGTGTGCATGGGTTTTTTATAAGCAAAATGATTTTGAAGGTTTTACTTGGTCAAGAAAAACTTGTTGTTTTGTGGAGCTGCTAGTAAACTAATTTCTAGACCCTGGCTTGTGGGGTGTTATTGGATGAGAGAGTTGTAGCATGCTTCATGCATGGTGAGAGGAGGTTAGGTTTCTTCTCTTCATGGGAGTGTTGGTAAGTGTATAGTCACTCAATTTTTTTTGTGGTGGTTCTTAATGGATTCCCTTGACTATAGTACTCATTGTGGACATGATTGGAAAATTGGATTCAAACTTGATATGGTGTTTGAGTCAAGTTTTCTATGTTGTTATTCTCCTTGAGAACTGAGTTTTACAGTTTCTAGTGTGATGATGGGTTTGCATGTTTCATGTTTCATTGATTGAATCTACGGGTTGAGCAATGTTGTGGGCTATCTTTACCTACATGTTTGCTATGGGACAACTCATAAGTGGATTGTTAATATCCATGAGGTTTATGGTGTAGATATGTTAGTTGGCCTTGTCTGTGGTCACTTGTGCATTGGTGTGGTTGCTTCGGGATGAGAGGATGGATGATGTAGAGTACCTAAATATTTAGCTATGGGGACCTGTAGCATGTGTATCACGATTTCATGGATAGCTTGGGGACATTGGTTTGTGTTTCCTTTTGACAATGATGGTTTTGTCTCCTTGGTTGGGAGATCTTGGTGCTGCTTTTTATTGTTTTTAGATGGACATGTTGTAGAGTGGACCTAGAGGTTTTTTAGATTACCAGATGTTTGGTCATGACTCTTGGAGAGCTCAAGTGTCATGGTTTAGTGGGATCTTTAGCAATGACTATGGAATCATCACATGGTGGTGAATGATCTTCTTTAGTGTTGCAAATGTTACTAGGAGGGACTCTTAGATCTTGTTGCTATAGAAGGGTTCTTTCATATTTGCATGGACACTATTTGAGGATGTGCAACATCTTGGAACCATGGAGGGCATTTGGAGTCTTTGGCTGAGGTGTTGGTGGTGCTTGATAGGTGATGTTGGTTTAGAGTTGTTTCATGTCATGTTATACTCTTGCTTGTGCATTAGATTTTTGGCATGAGGAATTGCTCTTGAGACCATGGTAAGGTCACTTGGAGCATGGTATCTCCTAAGGGGGATGGTAAGATCATGATGTCATGATAAGTTCTTGGTTCAAATGTTTGGAGCTTTGATAGTGGTCTAGAGATTCTCTATGTTTTGGGTGCATTGGTCATATGCTTGAGAACTTCATGATAATGTAGTGATGCAGATTGGAGTTTAGTATGAAATGATTGTTTGTAGGTGCTCATGAATACATGGAGAATAAGGTAAGGTTGTAATTCTCTTGAGATGAGAGAAGTGTTGTTGATGGTTACTCTTGATGAATATTTCAGCAGAAAGTTCGAGGAGTCTACACCTTGGTTGGACGTGAGTTCAATAGAGACTAATGAGGAGATTGCTCTTAGATGAGTCATGGTGGTTTCTATATCTTGGAGGAGCATTCTCCTTCCCCACTATTGGTCTACTCGATAGTGAAGTCTATTTGAGTTATTTTCCCATTATATCTTTTGGATGTGTTCTATGCTTTCTTTCATGATATGGATCTTGAACTACCGTTTAATGGTCCTAGAGGATTCATAGTGAAAGATGAAAAACATGGTTATCTCCTTGTTAATTTGAGTTTATGACATCTTTTGTTGATAAGAATAGTTAGGAGATGATTTATGGGTTTGTTTTCTTGAGATGGGAAACAAAGTGGTTTGATCTTCTTTGAGAGGCTTACATCCATATTGATTACTTGATATATATATGTTGTGTTTGATCTTGGAGATTGAATGGTTGGGTGTTGTTATGTTGTTCTCTTTGGGGTATTATGAAGGAGATCATACTTGTCATAGTTGGAATTTAGAGGTGTATGTAGGAGGATTTTCTATAGGTATATGATGTGCATTGTTTCTCTCTTTGGTCTAGGTTATCTTCCTAGAGGTTTGATTCCATACTACATTGGTTTGAGATTTGGCCAGAGATATTGTTTTCACTCAAGTTCTTGGGTGGTAACTTGGAGGTTCTTTATCTCTTTCCTATGTTGGGTGTGAAGAACTTGGGAGAGTTATGAAGACTAGTGGTGAGAATTGTTTTGTGATATAAAAGGGATTCATTGCACATGGGTCTCTTCATTCTTAAGAGATCACTAGGGAACAAACTACCCTTATACACCTCAGCATAAGCAGGTTAACGAAAATGTAGAAAAGTATACTCAAGTTGTGTTTAAGAGAAAGTTACTTCAGATCTTGAGAGATTGAAACCCTGATATTTTTTCCTCAGATGAGTGAGCTCTCGACCAAAAGATAGAAGCACAGTTTCAGGACACTAGTGTGGCATGTTGTCACCTAAAAGACGTGATAGCATCCTAAGCAATAGAGGGATCAGGAGCTCAAGCAGACATAACAAAATAAACAAACAAGAATCCAAAAGTTGTAAGAAACACAAGGGGACTTGGAGAGAGCTTACCTTTTACTAGATGTTCAACTCTTCATTCCAAGCTCTGCCTTGCACCTACACACAAAAGAACAAGGGGAAAAGGTTGGGGCCATATAGGGGCCTGCCTCAGTCAAACCCCCATTTTGGTGTTCCCACCTCCACGGAAAACTAAGTTGGAAAGGAGTGCAAATGAAGTAGAAAAAGTGTGTGGTGAAAGAAAAACCTGTTTCAAGAGTAGAACCCACACCATGAGATAGTAAATAAACAAGTAGAAAAGGAAAGTGAGAGAAAGAGAGAGCATTACCCACGGCCTAGACCCTCTCTGGAGCACATGAATGCATCGTTGAGTGCTTTCTTGAGAGTTGTTGTTGCTGAAAGGACCTCAGTCTAGCATGGCTTTGCTTGTGAGAGTGCTGCTATCAAGGATGAAGAGAACTCAAAACTAGAGCAAGTGGCAAGAGAGCTTGAATGAATGATTTCCAACCCCAAATGAAAACAATAAAGGGGTTTTTAATACATGCAAGGGAAACAAAGAGCTGTTACGACCGAAATACAACTACTAGGACACGTGTCAAGAGATTCAAGATTTTAGATTCCCTTTTTCAAACTTGGAAAACCACCAAGATGCTAGCGCGTTGCGTCGCGCAAGCATCCAAAGCTTAGATTTTCTAGAAACATGTTGCCAGGCTTTTG
>VDFB02373365.1:231134617-231290100 GCA_007258455.2 Sequoia sempervirens
TACGTGAGAACACACAAGAGACTTGGATTCAGGTTTATCAGAAACCATAGGGGTTTGTAGGACCTAAACCACGAAGTGGTATTGTTTTGTATCCTCCTCTGAAGGTACCAAGGAAGCAACACTTTCCATGGCATCAAAATGTCTATTTTCCCTCCTAGGGACACTTTCTATTGTGAAAGAGGAGAACCGATTAAGTAGGGACAAAGCAAGGTCTCGATATTGAGACAACTTACTTTTTTTTAGCTTGATAGGTTCCCGTAATCTGATTCACAATGAGCTCAGAATCACCTAGTATATGGAGATGTTTGATTCTTAGTGCAATCGTAGCATGCAAGCCAACAATAAGAGCTTCATACTCAACGATGTTACTGGTGCAAGGAAAATCTAATTGAAAGGATAGAGGGACTGGTTTGCCTTCGGGGGATATTAAGACCACACCCGCTCTAAAACCAGTTTGACAACTAGATCCATCGAAATACATTTTCCATTCAAGGTCATAATTAATTGTGAAAATATTCTCATTAGGGAATAAATCCAACCTTGGGAAGGAATGAGATGAGGGAGCGTCTGCCAATTGATCGGCAACCGCTTGACCCTTTATTGACTTTTGAGTAACGAACTTTATATCTAACTCAGAAAGAAACATAACCCATTTCAATAATCTCCCAACAAAGTCAACACTAGAGAACAGATGCTTTAAGAGATCCGTTTTCACAATGACATGTGTTTCAACATGGAGAAGATAGTGTCTCAACTTTTGTGTAGCAAAGACAAGAGCAAGGCATTGCTTCTCAAAGGAGGAATAATGAGTTTCATAATCGACTAGAGCACGACTGATGTAGTAGACCTCTCTCTCTTTCCCTGTGTCATCATATTGAGCCAGCAAAGCTGCCAAGGCATATGGTGATGTAGTAAGGTAAAGCAAAAAGGGTCTATCTTGCATAGCTAATATTAATATGGGAGGATTGGACAAATAAGATTTGATTGACTCAAAGGCTTTCTAGTACTCTTCATCCCATATGAAGCGAACATCCTTTTTCAATAAACGAGTGAAAGGAAGGGTATGATTAGCCAATTGAGATATAAATCTATGAATAACCTGAATCTTCCCTTGTAAACTTTGTAACTTAGTGATATTCCTTGGTGGAGGAATGTTAATGATGGCATCAATTTTATTTGTGTCAACCTTGATTCCACTGTGAGAAACTATGAACCCAAAAAGCTTTTCGAAATCTACACTAAAGACACACTTATGGGGATTGAGTCTCATCATATAGAGTCAAATCCTTTCAAAGATAAGACAAAGGTTCTTCACATGATCTTGATGGGTTATCAATTTTTCCAAGATGTCATCAACATAGTCTTCTAAAATTTTATGGATAAAATTGTGGAATATTAGGGTTATCGCCCATTGGTAAGTTTCTCTTGCATTCTTTAACCCAAAGGGCATGGCCACATAATAGAAAGTACCCCAAGGGGTAGTGAAGGTTGTCTTGTATTGATCATCTAGATTAATACATATATGATTGTAACCCGAGAAGCCATCCATAAAAGATAACAATGCATGGCCGATAGTTGAATCCAGAATCATATCTATATTGGACAATGTAAAATCATCCTTAAGAGAATCCTGATTAAGATCTCGAAAGTAAATACATATACGAATATGGCCATTAGGCTTACTAACAATGACTATATTCAAAATCCAAGGGAAGTAGTCATTTGAATGGAAAAACCCTGCTTTCAACAACTTTTCTATCTCAGTCTTGACCATCAATGCCACCCTGGGATTGATCTTTTGGATTTTTTGCTTAATCAGCTTGGCGTCAAGACATAGAATGATATTTTGAACCAATATAGACTCATCAATACTGTGCATATCCTCATACACCCAAGAAAAGATATTAGGATGAGAATGCAAGAGATCAGAGTGTTCATCCGCTTCCTTTGAAGAGAGACACTTCTCAATCTTGATTACTTTTTCTAAGGATTTAGGATCCATAGAAACTTCAATAGTATCTCCTTTAAGGAGAGAACTATGATCTTTGGAATGAGATATTAGAACATCATTACTAACGTTAGATAGAGGGTCCTCTTCATCAATGCTCAAGACCGATTCTCCAAAGTACGCTTGTTTATGCAAGCAGTACGAGAGTCATCTCTTATGATGAAAAGAAGGAAATAGTGAATAGGGACCTAGGAAATCCTCCAGTTCTTCATCTAAAGAGAAGACATCTAAAGGGATTTTCTTGACCTTCTCCCTTTCCTCTATTAACTCAGGATGGACCAAGCTCAATGGCTCGGCTGAAATCATGTTAACACTCCACCAAGGTTTTTGCTTAGATTTTTCAATAGAGCATCCCAAACCAAGATAGCGTTGTCATGGCTTAAACTAGATAGGGAATTGAATTACTTGTTCAATACACCTTAGTCCTTTCTTCCCATAGCCATATCGAGGGGTGAGTTCATATCCAAACCCATAACAAGTTTGTAAAATTTCAGGAGCTGGCAACTGTACGCAAAGTGTTTCATTCCACCAATGAATGTTGAATGTCTCTATGGGAGCGCTCCCACCTACTTTACCAGGTTTGTAAATGTTAACCTCCTTTCCAGGAGCGAGATTACTCACCCTAGTAGAGGAAGGAGTGATCTGCTAAATAGGGTCACACTTCTCTTCTTGAGCGGGAGTGTCGTCTATCTTTGTGTTAGAAGTACCTAGAAATACTATGCAAGAGGGATTTGCCTTGTATTCCATGATAAAGAATTCAGAGAAATACAAGGAGCGCCAATCATCACCAAGGAAAGCATTTGATTGAGAGGAAGAAGGGGAAGACCGGGGAGACTTAGGGTCCTCTGCTTTAGGTGGTTCATCTTTATCGACACTCACTCTAGGAACAACTTCCACAGAGGGTATCGATGAAGAACATTCCATAGCATCAATGGTTAAAGATGGAATACAATTCTTGAGAGTGGATACAACTAAAGCATGACTCGAAACCACTAGCTAACAAAGGTGAATAGCTTTTGGATCTGATTTAACTATAACCACCTGATTATTTGCAAAAAACTTCAAAGAATGGTGTAAAGTAGAAGTCACAACACCCATAGCATGAATCTAGGGTCTCCCCAAGAGAAGATTGTATGATAATAGGCTAGAAATCACATAAACCAACATAGTTAAGGTAATAGGACCTAGCTACAAAGGTAGTATTATTGTACCTAGAGCTTGGTAGCTAGTGTTATCAAACCCATGAATATACAAGGAAGAAGCTGCTAAAGAAGATGAATCAACTTTAATCTTAGGTAACAAGTCTATACCGCAAATGTTGAGAGTCAAACTGGTGTCAACGAGAGTACACCTAATACTGATATTAATAACATTAATTGTAATAATCAATGGATCTGCTTGCTTTTGCACATCCGAAGGTGGGAATTCTTGCGGGTGGAATGCAATATTTGGTGAATTCGTCCAAATATGAGCCAACAACGCATTAACATCTGTAGAGCTAGTGGACGTAGGAAAGAGAATATTTTATAAAGGATCCTAAAGAATCTCTTGGTAAATTGGAGCGGTCTGAAGCAAGTCCCAAAGTGAGATCTTAGCCAGAGTAATACAAAGTTGCTCGAAAAAATCATAATCACTTGGTGCTTTGACCGTAGGTTTAGGTGCTGAAGGAAGGGTTGATTGAGAAGGTGGTAAAGAAGTAGGAACTTGAGTGGGTTGTGATGTAGGAATAGAAGGTTGTTGATGCAAGTTTTGTTTATTTCTCCTTGTATTATATGTGTTCCCAACAACATTATAGTAAGTGGAGTCCGTATCTTTCATGAACCTCAAATATAAGTCTGATGAATCACTATGACATGAAGTCCCATTGACATAATAGTTCTCCCTAGAGGATGGTTCAACCGGGGTCACGTAAATGACGAGTTTCTTAGGGCTTGGAGGAGCCATAGGGACCACAACCACATTTACCGACTCCTCAACTTGCAAAGGGGGAGCTTGTTCGAAAGATTTACAGATAGGGGAGAGCACTTCTAAGAAGTCATCTAGAGCATCTTCCAACATATCAAAATATTCTTTAGAAAAGAGATTATTATAAGCATGCAACATCATGAAAATAGATCCGACGTCTTCACGTCAGGTTCACCAAAATGTGATATAAGAGGGATTTTATGCACACCCGAGTCTCTTCATTTTTAAGAGATCACTAGGGAACAAACTTCCCTTATACACCTTAGCATAAGCACGTTAACAAAAATATAGAAAAGTATACTCAAGTTGTGTTTTAGAGAAAATTACTTCAGATCCTGAGAGAGTGAAAACCCAATTTTTTTGCCTCAGATGAGTGAGCTATCAGCCAAAAGATAGAAGTGTGGTTTCAGGATGCGAGCGTGGTGAGCTGTCATCTAAAAGACACGTTAGTGTCCTAAGCAATAGAGGGCTCAGGAGCTCAAGAAGACAAAAATAGGCTAAACTTCTAAGCTCAGATCTAGGACATACTAAACAAAATAAACAAATAGGAAGCCAAAAGTTGTAACAAACACAAGGGGAGATGGAGAGAGCTTACCTTTTACTGAATGTTCAACTCTTCACTCCAAGCTCCGCTTTGCACCTATACACAAAAGAACAAGGGGAAAAGGTTGGGGCTATATAAGGTCCTACCTCAGTTAGACCCCCATTTTTGTGTTCCCACCTCCACGTATAGCCAAGTTGGAAGGGGGTGCAAATGAAGTAGAAAAATTATGTGGTGAAAGCAAAACCCGCTTCAAGAGTAGAACCCACACCATGAGATAGTAAATAAACAGGTAGGAAAGGAAAGTGAGAGAAAGAGAGAGTGTTACCCACGAGCCTAGACCCTCTCTGGAGCACATGGAGACATTGTTGAGTGCTTTCTCAAGAGTTGTTGTTGCTAAAAGGACCCCAGTCCATCATGGCTTCACTTCAGAGAGTGTTTCTATCAAGGATGAAGAGAACTCAAAATTGGAGCAAGTGGTAAGAGAGCTTGAATGAATGACTTCCAACCCCCAAATGAGAGAAAGAAGGGGGTTTTTAATGCATGCAAGGGTGGAAAAGAGTCATTATGTCAAAAATACAACCGCTAGGAAACATGTTGAGAGAGTCAAGATTCTAGATTCCCTATTTCAAACTTGAAAAACCACTAGGATGCTAGTGTGCTGTGCAGACCTCCACACACAGCGCAGGCATCCAAAGCCTAGATTTTCAGGAAACTTGTCGTCAGGCTTCTATTGCTCTTCCACAATTCTACATGGAGTTAGAATCATGAAATTCTGATTCATGGGATTTTTGTCATTAATGCCCTAGGGTGTCATAAATGCTAGGAAAAAATGCAAAAATGTGGAATTTCCCCTAGGTGCAATTCTACGACATTACATGTTTTAGTAGGTTATTAATTTATAGATTGTGCATACCATTATGGATGTTTCCTTGGTACTACATGATTACACTTTCTATATGCTGCCATTGGTAGAATTTTTATGCCTTTGATCTTTCAGATTTGGCATTACCCATGCAATGGGAGTTCTTGGATGTGTTTTGTCTTCTTCGACTACTTGGTGCATGGGACTTGTTTTTGATGTTGATGGGTTGGCTATGTAGATGGCATGAGTTTCCTAATGTGGATACCTTGAAGATATGAGAGATTGGATGGTTAGCACATGTTGTGGGTGCTATTTTTAGTTGTGTGGCTTGATCAGTTGGATGGGAGTAGTCAATTTTTTGGTTGTTGTTTTGGTTGGTGCTCTATCTTGTTTCTGGAGAATGGCTTCATGATTGTGTTCTATTTGGGGCTTTGAAGTTGGTCCTTCTATACAAGCTATGAGCACAGTGGAGTGGTGGTAGTGAGTTGTAATCATTGTTGTAAGTTGGGCCTAGTGATGGTTTTCTTTTAGACTGGTGCATATACACCATGGTGAGTTCCTTTCCTTTGGAGGATGGCTGGAACAATTGTCGGAGATGGTGAAAATTTTGAATGTTGTTGCATATGTCTTGGAGATAGGGACTTCGATCTTTGATTGGGAGAAGCCAATAAGTTCTTCGTCAAGTGGGAGCATGTTGGGATTTTTGCCTCAAATTATTGGCTTGATATACTCCTTGAAGGATTGTTTCTATCTCTTATCAGCCTGACTTCCTCATATCAGCGGAACCTTGTTCTTAGTCCCCCCGATGCTCCGATGACCTCCACGGTTTGGTGCTAAAAATTTCCTTTGGCATTGTGTTCTGTTGGTGGGAGTTAGTCATTTCGGTACGAGTCTCCAAGAAGTCTCCATGATAGCCTGATGTCTTGCCTTGGTCACTTGTTGGTAGGACTTCGTGTCGTCGATGGGACTCCATCTTGAGACCCCTGATGGTCCGATGGAGTAGTGACTTGTATGGCAGTAAAGACTTGTTAGTGGGAGATGACAACATCGGTGGGAGTCTATGAGTTGTCACATTGATAGCCTAATACATAGCATTAGATCCTCATCGATGGGAAGTTGTGTCTTCGGCGGGACACTGAAGCTTGTTCCACTAATGGAATGATGGAATGATGGAGTCATTTGTCAGTAGGAGATGTTGGTATTGGTGGAACCTTTCTGATTGTCCCTCTGATAGGCCAATGGTGTAGGAGGTTTATGGTACATCGATGTGACTTAGTGGTATTGCTAGGACTTCATGTTGGGTCTCATCGATGGAATGATGGAGTGGTGAACATATTGAAGAATCTTGTCACTAGGATAGTGCTTCATCAGAAGGACTCTGAAGGTGGTCCCTTGATGGACTGATGACTCTCATCAGTGAGACTCATGGACTTCGGTGGGAATCTTGATCTTGTCTCATCAATGATTTGATAGAGATGGAGATGCAATGTGAACGTTGGTGAGACTTCCCTGTATTGGTGGGAGATGAATTGGTGTCCCTTTGATATGACGATGGCTAACTTGATGACCTATGTAGAATGTCTCGGTGGGACTCAATGGATGCTAAGGTGGAAAACAATGATTGGCTGGAACCTGTTAATGGTTGGATCGACAAATGGAATCAGTTAGTTTTCCTAGTCGATCTGGAATCATTAGATAAAATGAGTGTTTCATTAACATTGAACGTTTAGTTTTCCATGATGGGAGAAGGAAAAATATAGAGAGAAGGAGGGAGAAGTATTTGTACTGTATGATGTGTGAGAGTATTGTAACAGTGTGAGGATTTTGAATGGTTATGTTGTTTGTATTGTTTGGATGGAACAAGATGAAAACTCCTGTAAAGGCTATAAGCTTGAGATTGTATTGTAACTCTGTTTGTAGCTGAATAATATAATGGCTTGATCATTTTGGAGTGTGGGGTTTTTTACCTGAAAGGGTTTTCCCCACGTAAATCTATGTATCCATATCTTTTGTCTTTCATATTGGTTGATTCTACAAATTGAATCTGTCTGATGCATGTTGTTGAAAATAGTTGTATTTGTATGAGCTTTTCTTAGTAGGGTTAATGTGGGAAATCATCTATGCCTATTTTCGCTTTGTGGCATAGTAGTACATTTATTTGAAGTAAATTAATGGTTTTGAAAGTAACTGAAGGAACTACTGATCTTAGATGTTCATTCTGAGATGACCATGATTTCCCTACATGTTGTTGGTATGTTTGTTGTTGTATGTTTTTCCTAGGAGCACTAATAACAAATTTGGCATCAACAAAACCATCATTGATAACATTTTTATTTTTAGCCCAAGTGTGAGGTTTGTCATTATAGCTAGTCAATGGTCTATTATGTTGGTACATGGGTGTGCGCCCTTGTGCTATGAGGGCTCTTTCAATGTTGAGAGCCTTGGGGATTAGTTGGTCATATGTCATGATGCATTACATTTTCAGATGGAAGGACAACTCCTCATCGAGGTTAGAGATGATGGTTCTAATTTGTTGCTCCTCTGGCATGGACCAATTTCTTTTGCTAGCTCTAGATCTCCATCATTGTAAGAAGGCTGCAAATGTCTCTCCCTTATCCTGTTTAAGGTTGGATAGTTCCTCCAAGCTTACATCCATGTCCAGATTAAATGAGTAGTTTTCTATAAATAGGTCTATGACTTCTTGGAACTTTTTGATTCTAGGAGGTAAGCGGGAGAACCATTCCATTGTGGGACCAACCAAGCTTTGGAAAAAGAGTCACATCATATAGGAATCATCATGCGCTACTTCCATGCAATGTACATGAAATTCCTAGATATTGTCAGGTCAGTATTTCCTTTTCCTCCGTATTTATCAAATTTTGGTATTTCAAATCCTGGTGGGAATGAAACTATAGCGATGTTCTTATGGAAGGGATAGGGGAAAAAATTTGGTTGGGTGTATTATTTTTTCGCTCTTCCAGATTGAATGTCCTATATTTTCTATGAGAGAAATTCAAGACCTGTGTGGAAAGATCATTTTGTGAATCGGGTGGTGGAATGTACATGTTTTGGGGTGGTATGGTTTGTTGGGTAAATGACGGGGTGGTGTGTGTTGCTTGTGTGTTAATGTTCAAGGCATTTGGTTGCACACTTGTGTAGCTTTGTTGAAGGTTTTTTTGTGCGAGCAACACTTGTTAGTATGCCTGCTAATGTTATTTTGCCAACAATGCTTGTTGTTGGGCTTGTTGTTGTTGTTGTGCTAATAGCTCCTATTGTTGTGCATGTTGCTGCATTGTTTGTTTTAGTTGTGCTATCAATGCTTGTTGTTGTGCATGATGTTGTTGTAGAGATTTTTTATTGGCTTTTTGTTGTAATGCTTATGCTTGCACTTGTTGTGCTTGGTATTGTTCCTACACCTATGCTTGTTGTACCACTTGCTATGCTTGATATTGTAGCAAGTCTTGCACTTGATCTTGTGTTTGTGCTTGCACTTGGGCTTGTGCTTGTGCTCGATCTTGGGCTACTTGTTGTGTTTGTTGTATTTGAAATTATTGCAATGCCTTTTGACAAGCTTGTTGTGTTGCTTGTAACATGATGCTATACTAATTCACTGTGTTAAGATTTTGATGTGAGAGTGGTGGATTTTCTTGTGATGTTATGTTGAGAGGTTGTTGTGGTGGTTGTTGAAGTGGTTTTTGAGGTGGTTGTTGAGGTGGTTTTTATGTAATGATGAGGGGTTGGGTGATAGATGATGCATTTGGAACCGTATTTGATGTGCTTAGCCCTTGTGAGACTAGACTTTGGGATGTTTGAGGTGTTGTTGATGATGTGATTAGTGCTTGATATATTTGGGATGATGCCACTTGGTGTTGTGATATCAGTGGCACGTTTGGAGGATTTGGCGAGATGGATGTGTTGATTTGATTTGTGTTTCGGGGGTTGAATTGATTTGGTTTATTTTTTGGATTTATATGTTCAATGAATTGATTTGTCATATACCTTGAATTGGTGAGGGTGATGGTGTCATGATAGGGAATTATGGGTACGATTGTGATATGTTCCCTTGTGGGAGTGAAGATGAAGAATTAAAGGTGCCCACTTGTCCAAATAGGTCTATTTGTCCTTGAGAGACATTTGGAGTGTAACCTTGTGTATCTAAGGTATGTGATGGTGTGGCATGGAAAATGGATGATGTGTTTGTGTCATGGAATATGAGTGGTACATATGGATTTTGGGGGTTTTGTGGAACAGTGCTTCACATACCCAATATTGTGTTGGCATCCAAGTTTTGATTGTTGACAAGTGGGTGCCCTTAAAGGGCTTGAAGTAGTGAACTCCCTTTTGTGATCATAGGTTGACTTGGTGCATGTGATGATGATGGTTGAGAAATTGGTTGGATGATGCTTGGAAATGAGGGTGTGAATGATGTTTGTAGGGTGTTCCCAAAAGGTTGTTCTATAATGGTGCTCACATCAAAATCGGAAGGGAGTTTAGCCCCTTCTTTTGCCAATGCCAACATGTATTGGGTGGGATTTAGTCTCATGACTATGTTGACAAGTTTGTGGGTGTCTAGATTTTGTACTAATTTGAGTAATTAATTGTGATGCATCTCTTTGAAGTTGTTTGTGACATCTTCCACTTGACATCCCCCCTCTTGAGAATCTTGAGGTAGTTGTGGGGGATTAGGTGGAGGGTTGGTAGATGCCCTTGGATTGAATTTTCTTTGACTCAAATCACTCATGGTTGAGGTTTCCATGTTTTGCTCCATGCTCTTCTTGTGTTGTGATCTTGTTTGGACCACAAAATTTGGGATCAAATTTTTAGGTACAAAAAGAACCTCTAATGTGTGTGTTTTAGGATCAAGGTGATATGAAAGATGAAGGGGTGGGTGTTGTGGATGTTTGAAATTTTAAGAAATTTGGATAAATACTAGACTTTAGGATTTTTATTTTGATTTGTTTTGATTTGGATGATGAACTTGTAAACCCTAAGATGTAGATGTGATATTAAGATAAACTTGTCCAAAAGGGGGCGCTAATTTAACTAAGTGCATGAGAAAGGATTCATTCCCACACGCCTAACTAAACAAGATGATTTTGATTTAGTCTAAGTGATTTACCAAAATTCTAGCATAATGATGTCTCTAAAGTTCTAGAAAGTTGTTTGTGGGATGGATTTTGATAAATGTTTTGGGGATGGATGAAGGTGTTTGTTTTGATCCTCTGTGAACCTAGAAGGACTTTGTTTACAAGAACAAGGTGTTTAAGAACATGCTTTACCCTAGGAGTGTGTCATAATCAATATATTCATATTAGACATACAAATCTGGCTTGTTTCTGAAAAGACGTGAGTAAAAATTTCTCACCAAGATGTCCCTATTGTGGTAGAGTTTTAAGATCCTTTTCTTGATATACCTTGGACTTTGATGTCTATTCTTGAAGAAATGACATGTGGACCTTCATTTAGGGATCTTGACTTTGTGAGAGATCATGGGGACAAATACATGTGTGGGGTCCAATTATGAGTTTATCTTGATTAATGAAGTTATTTTTACCACATCAACTTGTCTTGTTTAAATTTCAAACTAAATGTCTATGTCTAGGAAACCTTTCATTCCACAAGGTCCATTATGTGAAATTCAAAGAACCAAGGCCATAGTTTCCCTAGGTTGACTTTGAAGAGAGTGAATTAAGATATAAGCCCAAGTATTTAGAAGCCTCTAAAGATGAGATCCTTAGAGACAAGCAGTAATATTGGACTCCTCAAAGGTATTCACTTTTTTCAAGGGGTTTGAAATTTTGATGATTGTTTACTGTTTGTTTCAATGTTTTGTAGCCAAGCAATGTGTTTTCAACTAAATCACAAGCAACAAAATCCTAGCTGAAGGGTACGTTTTTCTTGGTGGGCTTGCCTCTTTCCCTTCGTAGTAGAAGATATGACTTTACATTCAACCAAGGAAAGAGTATAAAGGTATGCTAAGAATGAATTCTTAACCTCTATACTTTAACCAAGATTGGACATGGCAAGTAACTTCTTCGAATCTAAGTTCCAATGTACCACTTTGATAAGCTCATTGGATGGACTAGTTGGGTTCTACAACAAGGTTCGTAATGACACTATTTCAGGATATGCTAGTGCCTATATATGCAACAAGATTAGCTCAATTAAGAGGCGGCCCAATCCCTTGCTAAGAAAGGATTTTGATGTATAACACAAATGTACTAGGGGTGGCACTTGTTGGCATAGGACATCCTCACCAGGTGATTGAAGCCTTTCCCAATGATCACAAATATTTATATAGCGAACCAAAAAAAAGTGTCACTTGGGTCATTCTCTCTCACAAGTTGGGAGGCAGGCCCTCTAAAGGTGACTCAACATTAAAGAAAAAGTTACACTTTTGAGTGTTTCTCTTCACCCAAGATTGCATGAAGCACAAGGGGAGAGGATACACATCTAAAGTACGTCCAAGACAAAATCACTCACTTAAGACACTCATTCTTTTATCCTTCAAAGCAATAGTGAATTCATTTTAAGCAACAAACTAGATATGAGTTTTCCTTGTTCAATTTTAATCCAACATAGCAATGATTTAGTAGTTTTGTAAGTTCAATTTTAACCAATTTGAAAATCTCAAGTCAATGATTAATTTTAAACCCAAAATGAAGCTAGTTGGTCCTAAAACATAAAAAATGAAAGCAATAATGGATGCCCTAGGCTATTATAATGAGCATTAAAAAATGTTTTTAATCTTCCAAATTGATGCTTCCCTCCAATCTACAAAAAGTGACATTGGACAAAAAAGGCAATGTTGGACAACAAAGGCGACACTATTTTTATAGAGGTGGCACTCTAGTGAAGCACAAAAGTGACACTCTGCAGTAGACAAAGAGCACAAAGGTGACATAGGACTTGCAAAAGTGGTGCTAAAACAAAGGTGACGGTTTGGTGAACCTACAAAATCATAGAAAACATAAGAGTCAAAGGCGATGGTGTATCTGAAAAGGTGACACGACAGCGTAAAAGTACAAAGTTGTGTCACACTTTTATAAAGGAATCGGCCAACACTGATCTAACTTTTAAACTTGAATCACTAGAAAGTGTCATATATGTTTTGAATATTAAAATGATGTAAACTAATAAAATGTTTATTTTTCAATATATAAATTATGTTTGTATTTTTTTGAAAAAAATTTAAAAATTATTTGAATATAGTTTTTTATAAATTAATACTATAATTTAGTTGTTGATAAAATGCCGAAAATGATGTTACATGAGATGTCAAGCTTTATATAGTAATTTTTTTTTCCTTCAAATTTTTTGTGTATTTATAACTTGAAACTTTAGGGCATGGATATATATTTTTTGCAATTTTAATACATATAAATTTTTAAATAAATATTTAAATGTGTGTATTAAAACATGACTATTTCCACTTGACATCAACTTTTATATTGAATATTTATCTAAAATAGAAAAAAAATTATACTATCTTAATATAGATTCTTTTATCTAGGGCATCATATTTTTATTTTTATTTAATAAGTTTTGGTATTTTTCTTGACATGGTAATCAACCTAATATTTTTGCATTGATAACCTACTTTTAGTAAGAATAAAAATAAAATATAAATAATAATTAAACTATTAAAATAAATATATATTTGAAAACTACACTTATGGATATATAAAGGGTATTTTTACATTTAAAAAAAAATGTTATTTATATGAGTAGAAGTTGAAAACATTAAATTTCTCAAATAATTACATTTTTTTAGTAAATTAGCCTCAAAGTGGTGCTACATACCCATTTAGCTAACAATTTTAGTTGGAAAAGTTATGGAAATATTTAACTTATCTACAATGAATCTTACTAGATCAAATGTTTGACCAAAATTGATTTTTTGTTATAAATACTAAAATTCACTTGTGCTGATAAGTTGGCCAAAAGTGTGACACAACTTTGTACTTTTACCTGACAAAGAATAGTGATAGTGGGGCAGTGCATCAAAAGTGGCACTGAAAGCAAAGGCGATAGTGAATGTTCCTACAAAAGTGGCGCGACAAGCAAAGGCAGTTCTTTAGACATAAAAAATGACATCGCCTTCTTGTAGCTGCAAAAAACATGATTTTTAGGGGAAAATGTGAGATTTTTAGGTGGTTTGCTCTCCTTCTAGCACCAAAATATGGATGATAATCTGCACCAAGCTAATAAAAGACAACAAAAGAAGGTTAGTCATTCAAATAAGCACAAATATCATCCCCTATGAAATTATTGATCAAACCAAGATAAGAAAACATGAAAAAAAACATGAAATGACACAAATAAAAGCATGTAAACCTATCTAAATAGATCAAACCTCAATACCATGGGGGTATTGGTGCCATTTTGATGTGGAAATTGAACCTTTCCCAACCCCTTTGATAAGCTCCGAGATCCTTTGATGTGTAGATGATGAAAATGATGCAAATGTATTGTAAAGCCAAGCTAAAATGACATGAAAATGAGTGATTGCTATGGATGAATATGCCTATAGTAAGATTGCATGAGATTGTATCCATATCATGTAGAGGAAGCCTCTACTTATAGGACTCAAGGGTTGAAGAATGGGTGAAATGGGAGGATGTGGGACTACAATGAGGACCAATAACATTGTGACACTTGTCACAAGGCTATTGAAAGTCATGGGGATGTGTGTGGAGCACATTTTGAAGAATGTGAAGAGTTTAATGCATGTAGGTGGATTTGTAAGAGAATGTAAGAGATTTGAATGAATATGGTTGAGATGTAAGAGGGACAAGATGGCATGTAAGAGGCCATTTAAGGCAAAGATGTCTCTTGTAAGAGCATTAAAGACCTTTGTAAGAGGCTATTTAAAGCCTTTGGAGGGAAATTCAAGTTGAGGGAATATTCCTTTGAGAGGAAAATAGGCTAATTAGTTAATTAAAAGAAATGGTTTTCATGTGCAACTTGGTTAGTTGACCATGGGTTTACTCAACCAAGGTGGAGTCAAAGGCTAGAGAAATGGGTAATGAAGATTAGGATGTTAATTAAAGTTAATTAATACATAATTAATCAACTGAAGTGGGTTAGGGGATTTATGACATTTGTTTTAAATAATTTGATTTATTTAATCAAATGAAAAGACTTAGGGATTTAATTAAATAATTTGATTTACTTAATTAAATAGGATGAACATTAGTTAGGAGAGGATGAATTAATATGATAAAGTTAATTATTTGATTAATAGTAGAAATTGATGAATTTAACTAAATGATAAAGATTATTTACTTAAATGGTTAGAGCAGAAGTGATTTAGGAAGAAATGATGTTAATTAATCAGATTCAAGTGCGTAATACTGATTAGGACTATTAAAGTGTCTACACTAGCATTATATGCTATTTGGTCCAAAATGTGGGTTTGACAAATTTTTGGTCTCCCATCTTTGTGCACACACCAATTTGACACTATACATATCCATTGCGTGGTTTTATCCTACACTACATGTAAACTACACCATATGAGTCTAATACTTGGAAACATCCTATCCACACATACCACATGACCATATGTGTGATACTTGTCAACATATGTATAGGTATTAGTTATCAACCTCAACTACAACTACTAGCATTATACATGTTATACAATAAATCTATTAGGATAGATTCTTAAATACATCTAACTTTGTAGTTCCACAATCTAGTCAAGCGATTCCAACACTCTAGCTTGGTAGTTCAACTTTCTCTTGAATGAACATGTCCACACATATAATGTTCTATTCAACATAATCTAGGAAAATTAGAAGAGATATTTCATCCTTTTTTGAGCATAAGTTCCTCATACCCTATTCTCAAATATTAATAAAAGTAGCAATTTACCAAAAATATTTTTGTGTGAATATGTTATGGCCCTCTACATCTTGTTTCCTATTTCTATATACATCTATCATTCATAACACTATTCAATGGTCCACATCATTTAGGTAGGTTGTGAATTTTTATTTGATTATTTTCCTCAACTCAAATTTTTTATTTAGAGCCACTAAAATCAACATTTTTAACATAAATCACATTCTACTATTTATAACAAATTATAAGTTGTCAAGAATTAAGGACAATGCAAACTAATGTTTTTTGAAATTTTCTATCTAGATTCAATTGATAATATTTTTTAATTTAAAATAAATGCTTCTATTATATTTGGTTACTTAATTTTTAATTTTATTTTATTTAGTAACATTTTACTTGCAACATGTTCGAACTATACGTAAAATATTTTCATGATTTATTGTATATAAATCATTAATTTCAATATCTAGTGCATATATATAAAATAAAAAAAAATGATATTTTTGATATTTTTAATTAATTATTTAATTGGTAATAAAAAATTAAAACTTATTTTATTATAGTTCATTTCTCTTTACATATATATTAACATTTACTTTCCATTGAAATAAGGACCTTGATATATAGTTAAGTTCTTTTTTTGAGATTTTTGAAAAATAACTTTTGTTATTTTCCATTGTCTTGAATAGAAATCATTATTTTTGTAAGGACCTATGTTGAATTTATAAAATTAATAAATTATATTATTATAAATATACTATTATTATAATTTTTAAGAAATATAACACTAAGAGCTATGTACCTATAGATTTTTATCTCTAGATGACTTTGTTTGACCCTGAAAACTATGACATGAATACACATTTTTATTAGCATGTGAATAAGAGTGGAAGAGGTTGTGACAAATTCTCTCAATAAATGGGTTTGACTTAAGAGGTTTAGATATAAAACTCTATGCTTAGATCAAACCCCCCTCCCTCACTTAGATTGTACTTGACATATTTTTATACATTTTTAGGGTTGATCCACTAGTGGAACATATTATTGTGTTTCTATCCAATAATCAAGTAAATGTAATTACTCAAGCACAAATAAACCTAGACTAAATGATTATTGTTGAGATGATATAAATTTAATAATTGCAACAACTATTTAGGACATAACTATAAAGGATGATGGTACTTAGCTCTATGATTGAAGAATCATTGCCTATATTAAAGATTCTAGAATTAGATTCATATTTTCTTAGGAAATGTGGTTTGTTTATTAGTGGAATGTCTTAGAACCTATGCTAGATATGCAACTTGTCAAATACCAAGTCCATGAGTCTAGGTTTAGTCTATTGTTGCAATTTTTGTCATTGAGTTTAGATTCAAACATGCACAATGTGGAATTCTACTATGTGGTTTGAATGGTGGATCTCTATCTACTCAAATATTTTCTAATATTCGAGGGTTGATAGTATTTAAAAGTACCTAGAAAAGGATGCCATTGTGTTGAAAGGAGATGTGTTCTCCTAGGTCAACTCCCAGAAACATATACAAAAGTTTCAAGACATTAAGAAAGGCCCCTAGAATGGTGTAGATTAATTTGTTACTCCTTTTAGTGCACAAAATCAAATGTGCACGGCTATTGATTGCTTCTTTTTCTCAAGAATTAGAGATGACTTATGCAATCTAAATGTGTAAAATGAATTTTGGTGAATATCTTTAAATACTAGCACATAATATCAAACTTCATAGAGTGTGTACTTAGTCAACATATGGTAGGAAAATAAAGGAAGTCAATTAGCCAAATTTGAATTTTTTAATTTTGAAAGGTAGTGGTCAAGTCTATAATTATGAGGTTGACCTTACAACCATGGAAATAACCTTGGGTGGCAAATGGTCAAATCTAGGTGGATGATGGCTATATCTAGATAAGTGGACAAATAAGTGCAATTATTGCTTATAGAAGGTGCATGTATTAAATGTATGTATAAATACAATGTATTGGCTAATTGCATGGGAATATGTTTTATACAAATGAGTAAAGAATAGGGAAATGAACCCGATTTCTTTCAAAATTGTACCATTTGTTGATATGTATATTTATCAAGACATAGTCTCAAAATAAGCATACAACTAAATGGGAAAAACTCCATTACAACTAGACATAAATCTCAAAATTTTAATAACATTTTTCATTAAAAAATTGCATAAAAGTGGGATAGCTCTTATACATTTACTAATGAAAAATGCTATTAAAGATAATGTTAAGGTTGGAATTTACCAACATCCTGAATCAACTTAAGATCACAACTTTTTAAGGCATTCCTCAAATCAATGACCTTCCAACGAATAACCCAATTAAAATACACCCTTGTACAAATTGGTTGATTTTCAAGATTATTGCCCCTTTCCCAAGTTCATGATTGATTTTTCATTCATCCCTCTAATATTGTTGTCCCTTGGCCTTAGGACAAGATGAGAATTTAGAGGCCCAACTTGCCTAATCATGGTGTTTCACATGCTTTGTCCTCACTATCTTTATTGCTTTGATTGCCCATAGATAACACTTTGTGAATCTTGGTGTGAAAGCAAACTGAAAGTTCTCCAGTTGGTAACAATTGACTTATGAAATATATTGGGCTGTAAAGCACAAACAGACAGTCTTGTACGCAACCTCCATGAAAACAGCTTGTTTATTAACCCAGGGAAGCAAGACCTAATTGGGTTCCTCGAAATGAACGTAAAAAGACTTTCATCTCTTCCATGAATTGTGCAGTTTGAGACGTGCATGTGAGATATGGCCTTGCGTGCCAGTGCAGTGGCAAAAGCCATCTTTTAGTCTCATAAAGTACACTGAAATCGTGAAACGAAATCTCCTCAAATTCGGGTTTTTGAAAACTTGCCAGTTATTGTGACAGGTCAAAGCGCGTCAGAAGAAGTAGAGCGACTGCAACGTAACGCTGAGAAAACAAAGGAATAAATATATGAAAGGTAATGCTATTCCGACATGCTTGACTTAAATGTGCGCCATGCTCCGACCGACCAGTCAAACCACCCGAGGCGTGCGGCGATGGGCGCGCGGTCGTGCAGATTACAAGGCGCCTTCTTTACTATTTAACGCTTAGTTTATTTCGCATGAGCTGTTTTCCGTTCTCTACGACATTTAATATTTTCTCAGATTCATGTACTCATTGCACACAGGGTTTCTTTATCTAGGCCAGGAGAGGAAGTGGAGTTTTTAGTTTTAAGCAGGGATTTTGAGATGGATGGCGGGTCGGACAAGGCAGGAGATATATTTCATGCATGGAGGGATTCCGTCGCAGGAGGTGCGCAGAATGCGAATTCCAATTTCTATGCGAGGTTGCTCGCTGGGCCGAATTATAGATATCAGGGGCGCGAGGGGACTCGAAGCTGCGCCGACACGACGGGGGCTCTGAGCAGAGCGGGGCCGTTTTTGCAGTCCAGGCAAAGCGGTTTCGTGGCCCCCGCGGGGTCGAACACGGGACCGATTGATGAATTTTCTGATTTGGGGTTTCCTTTCAGCTTTCCTGTTCATTTGGCGGCGCCTCAAGTAACGGTGGTTCTGGAAGGGCGGTCCATCTGTCAAAGGATCTGTCTTGATCATCATGCAAATTATGAGTCCTTTGCCAGAGCGCTACGCAAAATGTTCGCCGACATTGTTGTTATTTCTTCACTGGATGACTCCTCCGTTAATTTGGCTAACGCCATCCCCGGGCATTTGATTGCTTATGAAGACATTGAAGGAGATCTCCTCCTTGCCGGCGATCTTTCATGGAAGTAAGCTAAAGCTAAATTTGTTTCAGGTTAACTGCAATGTTTGGTGTCAAAGAAGAAAATTGTTTCATTTTTAGACGGAACACCATAAAATATACTGTGTAGAAGCTTTTCAGTTTTTCTCCCCGGGCTACTTGAAGTTTGGTCAGGAATTAGATACCTTAAAAGACCATAAAATTTAAAGGAAGTTTGGTCTGGAATTTTTATTAGTTTGAATATTTTTTGGATTAGTTTTTTTAGTTTTTTTTCATCAATATTTGAGATCATATTTTATGTTTCATAATCATTTTCTCTTCTTTTGTTTATTCATTCTGATAATAGATCATGAAATGTGTTCCGAAGTATTATTGAAGAAAAATTCCTATAATTTATTTCAAAGAGTATTCCAGCTAACAAGTTTTATCCTTCTTGTTCTAAGCTTAGAAGTAAAGTTGAGATTTTTAAGCCCATTTTAAGCTTTTCCTATTGATTGACTGAGATAAAAGAAACACCATACACTGCCATTTTCCTATTGACTAAGCTTTTCCATTTTTCCAATTGTTCAAAATCTCTTACCCAGTTGTTACCAGTTGCAGTCAAATTTACATACACAGACACCATTCAGACATCTTAATCAAGCACAATCTCAAAACACAAATAGTATTGCAGCTCATCATTTCATTTTTTTTAACACAGTACTGGGAATCATTTCCTGGCTACCATTATGTGGATGTAAAAGCCACATTTGAGCTTCTCATGTTCCTTCCAGGATACGTTCTTCAACCACCCAAATCATGATAATAATAATGTAATTACGACGTGTCATTTCGAAGTACAGTTTTTATCTTACATGTGAGCTAACAGAATAATAACTCTTTGTCTTTTCTGTTACAGAGATTTTGTCCGGGCTGCAAAAAGAATTAGAATTTTACCGGCGAAGAATCCGCCACGGAAGAGTCACTGATTATCAGAGTACTCGCAAGGAATCAACTGAAGCTCACTAGTTTTGATTATTTAATTGTAAAAATTGGCTGTATGTGTAAATGGAAAAATAGCATTATTTTATAGAAATGAAGATGTTGATCTGTTTAGCCCAAGTATTTCTGTCATGAGTTTTGGAGTTTTCTTTTCCATTTTTCTCAACCAACTCCTTAGTTTGGAGTGGGAACAAAAACACCAAGTTTAGAGATTTACTATTCAGCAATGTTATTAAGAATAGTCTAATTTTAGACTTGTCCATTCATATTACTACTTATTATTAGTTGGCCATATGATCAGCAGCCTGTTACTCTCTCATCACTTCTGAACACAATAAATGCAAAGTAAACAAGAACAGCTCTACGAAGAAACCGGAACAAATCCGGGGGATGCAATCTAGCACACAGTTTTATTCTAACAATAATATCATTATAGCATAACATAACAGCCACGATGTTTCCACAGTTGTAAAAAATTGGCAACTCAATCATCAATATAGCATTTATTGATGATTAACGACAAAGAAATTGATGGCACAGTCACATCAACGACAACAGAAAAGAGCTTCATTTATCTATATTTAGGTTAAATAATTTTGGAAACATTTTGTGAAAATGGAGACAACATCAAAATGCATTTTCAAATTTTCTCAATCTTCATTAAAGACCAGTGGCTCCCATTAGAAAGGTTAACATCATATTTTGTGAGGGTAATTAATTTAAATTGTTTATTTAACTTGTTGGTATTGAAAGTATGAAACAAAATATGATGGGTTTTACATTCAATAAGTTTTGATTTTTGGTAGATTTTTATGAGTCATTCGGCTTCACAAACAAATCAAAAGTCAATCAATTTTTTATAAACTAATTGACTTCAACCATTAATTAATAATATCTCTCAATCCTTAACTCTTAGATCTACATCACAAATGGCAAGGGAGTGGAAGTGGGAATAGGGGAGGGTTTACAAGATTTGATTAGAACATGAGTGAGGAAGGCTTGATGAAGGGGAAGATGTAGATGATGATGATGAGCCTATTGTTGAGTGGTGCAACCTAGAGGAGGATGTTGAGGATGTTTCCCTCGAGGAGCTATAGTTGGAGGCACAACAGTGTGTTCTATACAAGTGTTTGGCTTTTGCGTTGCTTGATTCATCTAGTTCTCTTGACGAAGATGATTCACTCTTGTCATTGTGGCTGGAGACACAAAGGAGTGTTTCATAGATGCCTAGGTATTCTCCTAAACCATATTTTTTTGTGTCTAGGTTATGCAACCTAGGGCATACTCTCAAGAGGGGCTTTCTTTTGGCCTCTCTCAAGGACCTTGTGGAGTTGTGTAAAGTGAATTCCCTCATTGATGACATGCATGAGTTTGTTGGTGGGGGCATTAGGGATATGAATCCTTCGCTCATTATTATTCTTGTTAGCCTTGACAAGAGGGATTACTTTGTGGGGGCTATAACTAGGAATTATTTCGCTTAGTAGTCTTGCTCGAGATTAGATCTGAATGGTTGTGACGAACTTGGGATAGCTTATCCCCTTTCTTCTTTGCAAGCTTTTGAGCCTATGTTGGCTTTGCACACTACCTTCAACAATAATGGGGTTGTTGGGTGTGTTGGCATTGGTTTTCACCCTAATTCCAAGTTGGTGAATGTGCTTGTTGATAAAGCTAGTTTAGATGAGTATTGGGATAAAGAGGTGTTTATGCTTATCAATAATTCTTTGGGATAGTACTTTGTTATTGATCCAGTCACAAAATTTAGAATGTGTTTATGGAGGAAAAAAGGACATTCCTTCTAGGATTTTCCCGTCTTCCATGTTGGATAGGACAACTGAGAGGGGGGGGGCGTGAATCGGTTGCCATAGATTATAACCTTAAATTCAATTACTGGAACTAACATAGAAATTGATTAAGTGATTAACAATCATATGCAAATGCACAAACACAATAACACTAGATTTACGTGGAAAACCTAATGAGGGAAAAACCATGATGAGAATTAACTCACACTATAGAGAATATCAAAATTGATTACAAAAAAGGCCCACTTCCTGAAATAAGGACTCATTGTACGAAATGAGGACTCACTATCCATAGGGCTATAACCCAGAGGGCTCATTGCCATAGAGATACAAAAGAAGACAAAGAAGACTTGTTACAAAGAGATAACAATCCCAATGCAACAAAGATTCCACCACAATCACTGATCAATTTGCATGCATGATAGAGTTCACCTTTTGCTCACTACATCTGGAAACTCAATGTTAAGCTTCGCATTGATCAACCACACACCTAACTCACACACTTTTAGAATAGCATCAAAGTTGAGTTTTCTCTTTCACTTATCTTCCTTCTTTTCTTATGTACAATTTTCATCACTTAGCACATTTTGTATTTATACTATCGCCAACCTTGAAAAGATACAAATTTGAACATCCAATCTTCAAATTCAAATTAGGTCAGTGCCAAACATCCTAGGGTGGAACTAGAATGAGGGTGACCCAAACACACGCTTCATCAACTTCAGAGATAGTGCTTGACACACGGTCGACCAAACTAGTGTAAAACACATAGATCAATTAAGCTTGATACTTCCAAATTCTGAAACCATCTTCAATAGAACTAGGGAAACACAACTCTAGAACCACAAGCCATAAGACTTCATCAAAGAGAAATCCAAACCAGCAACAATTGTCCTGAACCTCAACCAGAACACATATAAACATAGTTCACAAGCACCAGATAAACATCCTCAATAGATGAATACTTGCAACCTTCTTTTAATACAATTTTCTCAATATCCTCAACATATATATATAGTCAATAGGAACTGGTAGATAACTAGTTGACTGGTTGACATCAATGACAACACTTTCATTCCTCTTCCATTCTTGCAACAATCTCTCCCTTTGTCATTGATGGCAACACATGATGTGAAAATACTTCTCAAGATTTTTTCTTTTGCTTCTCCCCCTTAGAAGATCACCTTCCTCATTACTTGCTTTCATTTATTAGCTTTCTTTCCTTTTCACATGCTCTCTCTCTCTCTCTCTCTTTTATATGCTTTCTCTCTCCTTTTTCACATGCTCTCTCTCCCCCTTTGACATCAATGGAAAAGGAAAAAGATATGTTCATTGAAACTTCTTTTGACATAAAAATAGAATACTCATAATGACAACACTTAAAAATCTTCCCACTCCCCCTAAGGGGTAGCCACCAAAAACATCAATCCAAAAAGATAGAACCATGAATCCATGGGACTGATGCATCTCCAAATGCATCTTTGTTTGTAAAAGGAGGGGAAATAACCCCTAGCTTATCCTGGAGATACTCAAAAGTATCTTTAGGAAGAGCCTTTATAAATATATCCATAATTTGATCCTTTGTCGAAACATACTCAAGCTTGAATTCATTCTCCATGACCTTCTCTCTTAAGAAATGATAACTGATAGATATATGCTTTGTTCTCGAGTGCATCACAGGATTCTTCAAAATTTTAATGGGTGAAGCCACAATAGTGGTTTACAATTGAAGTGAGGAAGGAAAACTCACAAAAAATAAATGCATGGAAAAAAACTTGATTTTAGGGGTTCATACGAACCTATTGGTTCGACCGAACCAATTAGGGGTTCGGTAGAACCTAGGTTCAGCCGAACTCTCCTAATACTTTCCCGCCAAAAAATCCATCAAAACCCCTTATAGAAGGGGGGTTCGAATGAACCCTAGTTCGAGCGAACCCCCTTTTGTCCTCATCCCCCTTGAGACAGAAAAAAACTTGAATTTTGGCACTTCAGAGCTCGGTTTGAGGATGAAAATGGAGGAATATTCACAAACCCAATTGGAATCGGTGTGAAATATAATTTTAATATGTTTTGGTTTTATTATGTATTTGATATTTTAGTTTTATTAAACATAGGTTTTTCATCAAAATGAAGGTCTTTGTTATGCACATGTGGAAAAATAGCAGATTATCAAAAAAAATTAAAAATATGAGTACAAGATATTGAAGTCCTTGATCCAATAGAAAAAATAAAATTGAATTTTGATATATACAAAAAAAGTTATGCATTATCGGTCGCTATGTCTAATTGTAATTGGTTTGACTTTGAAACTTGATTAAAGAAAAATATTCAATTAAAAATATCTAACCAAGTGGAAGCACTAGATATCGGAGTTACAAATCTAAATTTGAAAGAATTAGAATTTTATCCTTCATGGAAAAAATTTATGCATTATCGATGTCGTCACTTTTTAAAAATGTTATTTTTTAGAAAAAACCAGTTTTTGGGAGATGGAAAAAGTGGAATCTGATTCCAAAAATTTTGAAACAAATATTTTTTAGAATCTACAGACAAAATGTGACGAGACTCTAGTTTACATCATCTTCAAATTCTTCACGGTTTAGCCGCTATAGGTGCCCGAATGTGAAGATTTAGTTTAAAAAAATAATTTCAGTGTCCAGTTTGGCCAAAAATTGTAAACCACTATTGTGGGATCACCCTAATTACACTTGTGTTATCATAGAAGATAGAAATAGGATCATCATGTAGCATTGTGATATCCTTCAATGTCTGTTTCATCCATAGAACAATTTCTGTACAATAAGATGCAACAACAATATACTCAGCTTCAATAGTAGACAAAGAGACTGAATCTTGCTTCTTACTCAACCATGCCACCAATCTACATCCAAGAAAGAATGCACCACCACTTGTACTCTTTCTATCATCTATACTTCCAGACCAATTTGCATCTATATAAGCACTAGGTGTAAAATCAGTATCTTTAGGATACCATAATCCATAATCCGGAGTGCCATTCAAATATTTGAATATTCTTTTAACTATAGTAACATGTGTTTCCTTTAGATCTTCTTGAAATCTAGCTACAAGAAAAATCACATGCATGGTCTAATAGCAGTCAAATACAATAGTCCACCAATCATAAATCTATACTTTCTCTGATCATCCTTAGGTGAATCATCACCTTTACCTAACTTGCAACTAGTCATCATAGGAGTACTTACCATTTTGGAACCATCCAACCCAAATTTTTTCAACATCTCTCCCACATACTTAGATTGTGAAATGAAAATTCCTTTCTCTATTTGATTAATCTGCAGCCCAGGAAAGAAATTCATCTCGCCAAACATAGACATTTCAAATTCTTTTTGCATCTCTTCCATAAACATCTTGCACATCTTTTTATTTCCTCCAAAGATAATGTCATCAACATATACAACTACAATCAAGATTTTGTCATTTTCAGTCTTGAAATACAAGTTACTATTTGTCATACCTTTGTTAAATCCTTGTTGACTCAAATACTTATCCATCCTTGCATACCAGGCTCTAGGATCTTGCTTCAATCCATATAAAGATTTCTTCAATCTGCACACCTTATCTGGTTGATCTGTTAACTGAAATCCTTTTGGTTGTTCCATGTAGACCTCTTCATCTAGTTCACCATTCAAAAATGCTAACTTGACATCCATTTGATAGACTTTGAAATGTTTATAAGTAACTAATGCCAAGAGCATCCTTATAGCTTCCATTCTTGCTACCAAGGAAAAAGTATCTTGAAAATCTATACCTTCCACTTGTGAGTAGTCTTTACACACAAGCCTTGCTTCGTTTCCGACAACTTTCCCATTCTCATTCAGCTTATTTATGAATACTCGTTTTGATCCAATAATATTTTTTTTGCCAATCTTGGGACTAATTCCCAAGTTTGATTCTTTTCAATATGTAAAAGTTCTTCTCTCATTGCTTCCTTCCAATGTTCATCCTCATAGGATTCACTTACTAAATTTGGCTCAATCTCAGAGAATAAGTACAACTTTACTTCAACAGCAGCTTTGCTTCTAGTTAACACACCTTTTGTCTTGTCTACAATAATCTGACTTACTAAATGATTCCTCTATACATATTTTGGTGTCCTAGGGGACATCACCAGAGCATCTTCTTCTCTTTCATTTTGTTCATTCTTCTTTTTATACTCATCTCTATCCTATTCTTCTATAATTTCCTCTATTCTTGCACAGTCATGTTCATTAGACACATATCCATCAATATCAATAGAATTCTTCACTGTTTCATCAACCTTCACATTCAAGCTTTTTGTACAATCTTCCTCAGTCTTTTTTTGAAACATTTGTATGCCTTTCTTTTAGTAGAGTATCTAAGAAATATTCCTTCATCACTTCTTGCATCAAACTTTCCCAATGTTTCCTCATGTCTTATGATATAACATTTTCTTCTGAATACCTTGAATCTATCTAATGCATCTGATTTCTCTCTTAGAAATGTAACCCATGTATATCTAGAATAATCATCAATTGAAAACATAAATTACCTTTCACCAAGTAGACTTCGCACTCTCATGGGACCACAAAGATCTATATGAACCAAATCCAGTAATCCAGTAGTAGATTGTTCTCTTGATCTGTAATGATTTCTTGTTTGCTTCTTGAACTGAAAATTCCCACATATAGCATTTACAAGCTTTGTAATTCTCAGTAGATCTCTCATGGCCTGAACAGTACTAATCCTTGCCAAGTTATCAAAATGCATGTGACACATTCTCCTGTGCCATAACCAGTTGTCATTTATTTGAGTCATAAAACATCATCCATCAACACCTTTAAGCCGATAAATATTCCCTTTAGATTTATTTCCTGTAGTAATCAATGTTCCAGATCCTTTTTGGATCTCACACTTATCATCCTTAAACATAAGATAATATCCCTTTATGCACATTTTACCAACGCTCAACAAATTATTCCTTAAACCCTTAACATAGTAAACATCATCAATATGATGCTTGTCATCAAAACTTACTGAACCTATCCCACAAACTTTAGCACCAGTATCATCTCCAAACATAACCAGACCTCCATCATATTTCTCAAGTTTCACAAACTTACTTTTCTCACCAATCATGTGATGTGAGCAACCACTATCAAGTACCCAAAAATTCTTTTCCTGTTTAGCATGTAGGGCAGAGATAATTGTACCTTCATTTTTCTCCTCCTTCTCCTTCTCCTTCTTTAGAGGACTTTCCTTTGACTTTTTTTTTCTGAATTAGTAGAAGTAGGTTCATCTTCATCGCCAAGAACAAGGATTCATCTTCATCTGGATCTTCATATTTTGAATCTTCATCTAAAATACTAGCATTCTCATTAACATAGTAAGCTCTATTAATCTTCTTTCCTTTCTTTTCTTTCTCATATCTTTTTTTATTCTTTTTAGCTCTTTCTAGACACTTTGTAGCATAGTGACCAATTTCTCCACAACTAAAGCACTTAAAGGTAAATTTACCTTCATACTTACTAGAGCCTTTTCTCATTCTTCTTACAAATTTAGCCTCAATTTCATCAAAGTTTTCTTCATCGGGATCTTCAGTCTTTGTAGCTTTAAAATTAGTGTATGTTTTTCCTCCACTTCTTAGATTCGGCTTCCTCATCTCATAAGATGTCAAAAATCCCAGCAACAAATCCTTTGTACAAGTCTTATAGGTCTATATTCTACTCAATAGCACTCACCTTTTCACTGTAAGAATTAGGAAGAGTTCTTAGAATCTTCTTTACAATTCTAGTTTTATCTATAGTAGCGCCAAGAGATCGCATTCCAACCACTACCTCATCCAATCTTTATACATAGGCTTTAACATTCTCATCTTCAAACATATGTATAACATCAAACTATGTTTCCAAATTCTGTAATTTTTCCTCTTTTACCCTTTCATCACCATCATGTGCTCTTTCTAAAGCATCCAAGAATTCCTTAGTTGTCTTCAAATTCTATACCTTAATCAACTCGGAATGTACCAAACTATTCTTCAAGATGAACTTTTCCTTGTTATTCACTTCATGTGCTCTAATTTCTTCAGGTGTACTTGGACCATTAGTAGGAGGAGTTTAGGTATTCTTGTAAGCTTTCTCCACATCATATCTACAATACTCCATATATTCTTCCATCAATACTTTCTAGATACCACAATTAGTTCCATCAAACTTCGGATAATCAAAGACCATTTTGCTATCCATCTTGGACCTTCCTCAACTGGTTAAGCTCTTCACCAAGGAACCAAGCTTTGATACCAATTGTTGGATATGCCAACTGAGAGGGGGGTGAATCAATTGTCATAGATTATAACCTTAAATTCAATTACTGGAACTAACACATAAAATGATTAAGTGATTAACCATTAAATGCAAATGCACAAACACAATAACACTAGATTTACATGGAAAACCCAATGAGGGACAAACATTGGTGAGGATTAACTCACACTATAGAGAATATCAAAACCAATTACAAAAAGGCTTACTGCATGGAATAAGGATCATTGCCTGAAATAAGGCTCACTCCCTGAAATAAGGACTCACTGTCCACAAGGCTACAACTTGGAGGGCTCACTGCCATAGAGATACAAAAGAATACAAAGAAGACTTGTTACAGAGAGACAACAATCCCAATGCAACAAATATTCCACCACAATCACTAATCAACTTGCATGAATGATAGAGTTCGCCTTCTACTCATTGCATTCATAAAATGAACGTTAAGCTTCGCACTGATCAACCACACACCTAACTCACACACTTTCAGAATAACATCAAAGTCACGTCTACTCTTTTACTTATCTTATTTTCATATGTACAATTTTCATCACTTAGTGCATTCTATATTTATACTATCTCCAACCTTGAAAAGATAGAAAGTTGGCCATCCAATCCTCAAATTCAAATTAGGTTAGTACTAAACATCCTAGGGTGGAATTAGAATGAGGGCAACCCAAACACATGCTTCAAATTGTTAGGTGATGTGATCTATCTTTTAAATAATGTTTTGATATACAAAATTTGTTGCACATGTTGTCATTGATGTCAATATAGGTGTGTTGTGGAAGGTTGCATGTGTTCAAAAGAGTTGCAATTGTTGTCTATGGTAGTGTGAATGTTGTATTCTCTATCCCTTGATGTAAAGCATTGCAAAAGAGATGAAAGAAAGTATGTAAGGTTTCAAACTGTCACAGGCACAAGAAGTTACACCTAAGGATTTAGGGAGAATTCTCCATATTCCTTTGTATTTGAAGATATGGCCTTGTGGTTTGAAATTTAGATAGAGATTGGTGTAAATTATATATGTTCCTGATTTCAATGCATGAAAGTTACCACAAAATATTTTAGAGCTAGCAAAGTGAAGACACTAGTACAATGTTGTTGCAACCTAAAAGTGTCTCTACATTTATTTGCATTTGAAGATGTGATATTGAAGCTTGGAGGATAGTCAAACACAAATGAAAGGTATGCATGATTCAAGTTTCAAATGATAAGGTATACTGTAAAGGTTCTCTGGAGTCTGTAGAGAAAGGATAGATCATGTTTCTATTTAGAATTTTTAGTGGTAGAAATTAAAATTGTAACATACCAACCCTTTTGAAGTAAAAATTTCAAAATTTACACCTTATGAGTAAATAAACTGACTAACTAACCATTACAATAAAAAAAATTATTTTCTTTATTGAACAAGATGCATTACATAATACAACATGGATTTCCATTTCATTATAATGAATCATATAAATTACATTAATATAAGAATGCATACATTTACATACATAGCTCAGCTTTAGAACAAATAGTTGTAAGATGGTCCAGGATCCTTCCTTTCAAATCTTGGTTCTTTTGTCACCTATTGTGGAGGAAAAACATCACTCAGGCACTTTTCTACCAACCACAAACTCTTAATGCGGTCCCCCAAACATCTATCATTCAATAGATGGGCCTTCCCTTCAACCAAGAGATTGGTAGAGTAACCAACAACGACAACCAACTTAGCATAGTGTTGTGTCCTAAATAACTAGAACTTGTAATCCCACAATCTCAAACTAGCATGTAATACTGGACCACAATGAATTGATAGTGTAGTCTCGCTAGTCACACAATCCTTTGTTGAGTCTCAAACATTACACTAATTTGGAAAAAGTGTTACATTTAGTTTTCCTACTGAGATTCATCTATCACATACACTAATCAGGGTTGATTTGACTTAGGGCTATCTTAAACTATGCATAGGTATTGTCCTTTAATGGATATTCTGTCACCCTAGATTAGTCTATCACTATTTTAATCTACTTGGAATAAACCTACTTAACAAGTAAGTACACAAGCTCCCTCCCATAGTAGATTAACTATCCTAGGAGTACCACAAAATTTCCTAGTTAAATCAATAACTTTAGCTAGTTGTACCTCAAGTGCCTCTTGTATTCTATCATGCCTAGTATACAATATCTATGATATACACCAAAATCCTATTATGGAGTACTTACAAGCACAACATAAAATTAGCTTAAAAGCTTCAATTTCCTTTTCAAAGATACACTCAAATACCTCTATTGTGCATACTCAAAAAAGACATTTCAAGCAATCATGGAAAGCATATCATTTCTAAGTAAATAACAAAGAAGAAGAGATCCTTATGCCTGTTATCGCTTATCCAAATTAATGACAACAATGCAGCCATCTCCAATAGTAATTAGCTTGATAATCAACTTCTCAAGAATTTCTCAATAACTCTACCTCAAAATTTGATAGCATACTCCTCTCAAACAACAATGTTTCCTCTCAAAACAATAGAACACTCACTATTTTTCACTCATAATATAAGGCAAGTTTGGCTCAAAATAACATAGAAAATAATGAATTGCAAAAGATATGTAATCTCTTGGGAAAGAATGCATCCTTCCAAATGAAATGGTTCAACTATTTATAGAGCAACCGAGCAACCTCAAAGCCTAAAGTTTAGGCATGTTAATGGACAAAAAGCTTCATACAAAGCAACACATGAAACATATTAGAAAGGTGACAATTTCTCAATCTAATACTTAGCATAATCACCTATAGGTCGCCTTTTTTTGTGACAACAATCTAAAGACTTATTCAATCTACATATGCATAATTCGAATAGCCATAAAGAAAAGACATCTACAACAACTTTGATTCAAAGGTGGGGCCATTTCCATTATCTCTCCCTCATATTTGGCATGGTTTAACTACCAATGAAATAGTCAACTTATATTTTATGATAAGTTTCCATTGAAATTCTTAGAGAATGAATCGACTTGGGCATATAAATGCATTTTAAAAAGTCAAGGTTGGTTTTACTCATAGCGTCAACCAAGTCAAGCTTATCATATAAAGCAATATTAAACACATTATAATGCGTGTCTTACAGAACGATAATCAGTTTTCTCAAACAGTAATAATCTATTTAATCAACTTTAATAAACATAGTCAATAATGACTATTATCGACCTCCTTTATCATAGTCTCCATCGACTATTATAGCCCTTATAAATCGGCTTCTAATGAATAAGAGATAGTTGAATTCTAGTAACATATATAATAAGTTAAATATATATTATTATATATATAATATATATATTATATATACATATATATATTTATACTATTATGTATTTATATATACATAATCATTAATATATATTTACATATATATATATGTATATATTTATATATCGTATGCCTATAATGTAAGCATACATTCACTATATATATATAAGAGTATAGGCAAGATAGTATATAATAAACACATTATATTAAATGTATGCAAATATATATATATATTGTATGCATATATATATATATATGTATAAATGTATATGCCTCTACATGTACACATAAGTGTAGGTATATCATATCAATGCATCCGTATGAGTGTGTCCACTTGCCAATGTACTCATGTATCGATATACATATACATATGGATACATGTATATACTATACATATATATGTTTACATCCAATTCGCATATATCCATTCACAACCACCATCATATTGATAAGTGTTTACATGTGGTACATCTATACATGTGCATATATATGTCGTTAGATCCCACTGACATGTATGTACACATATATACATAGACTTCCACGTATATCCCACTTGTCAATATAATCATAATAGTACAAGAAATATCTGAAAAGCTCAATGGATAAACACCACCTAATAATGCATGCAGTAGTAAACAAGACTCTCAAATGAAAACATATTCGCTAAGGATAACTTACCTATTACCCACAAACTAACTCAATTCAATCATTCTAATGTGGTGTGTGTATATGCTCAGATAGTTTACTTTTATAGGTTACCTGACCAAGATTTTTTTCCTGAGTGATACTTCCCCTCCACCTGGAGGAATGGAACACATACCTACATCCACTAACACATGCACATGATAGTTAATTGTTCATAACATATGCAATATACATAAACATCTCCAAGAATTAGAATAGTAATTCAACAACCATCCATTCTCATATATGCAATATTTCCCCATGAATAAAATCAATTGAGATAACATAAAATGAGATAAAATTCATATTGATAACAAAGTAAAACCATAATTTATTCATCTCCAGAATTCACATTACATTCATATTTACCTTAAGTAGTAATAGCAAATAGTAACTACACAATTGGGGTGTAACATACTCCCCCTTATGAATCATCATCCCCAATGACTTTAGGATTATTTTAAAACAACACCAAACAAAATATTGTTCAATCGTTCTCAAAAGCATTAAGAATATGAGGAAACTTCTGTTGAATTTCTGCATAGTCCTCCCAAGTAGCTAAGTCTTCTGCATATTGTTCCCACTAGACTTTGCATTGCTAGACCTCTCTGTTATGAAATTGTAGCTTACGTGTTCCTAGCACCATGATGCGCTTGAGAGTTACTACTTTGAGGTCCTATACCTCTAAAGTAGTCCAATCAATTACATGATTATCCCCTAGTATATACTTTTTAAGGTAGGATACATGGAAGACATTATGCATTTTGGCAAGAGCTGGTGGCAATGCGATCCAACATAACACGGGGCTAACTTAGAAGAATATCCAAATTTAATGGAGCTCTTGTGAGGTTTTACTCTCAACAATACTTTGTCACCTAAGGAAAAATTACGGGCACTCTCTTAGCATCAACATAGCTTTTCTACCTATTGTTAGCTTCAACTAACCTTTGCTTAATAATCTTAACTTGGTCACCCATTTTGGCTAACATTTTTGGCCCAAGACTTACTCAATCCTCAAGTTTATCCCAACTTATAGGAGTTCGACATTTTTGACCCTATAAAGCTTTGAAAGAAGCCATTTTTATTGTAGAATGATAAGAATTATTGTAAAAAAATTCCACTAAGGGTAAGTAGTCTTCCCACTTGTACTATTGATCCATACAATACATCCTAAGTTGTTCTTCCTTTACTTGATTTACCCTTTTAGTTTTCCCATCTATTTCAGGATGATACGTTGAGCTAATATTCAACTAAGTCCCTAGTGCTGAAAACAAAGTTTGCCAAAACCTTGAAGTGACTCATACATCCCTATCTACAATAATATTTTTGGGAATCCCATGCAATCTAAACACTTCTTGCAAAAAAATTCTTGCTATGACAGGTGCTCCATCAGTTAGGTTCCCTAGTATAAAATGTGCTACTTTTGTAAGCTTATCTACAACCACAAGAATGGAATTGTGCTTATTCCTTGACATAGGAAATCCTTGCATAAATTCCATAATTATGAATTTCCACTTCCTTTCTAGTATATCGTATGGGTATAACAAGCCTACAAGATGATGCTCAACTTTCACCCTTTGATACTCAAGACACCTAGCCACAAAACCAATGGAATCTCCTTTCATTCCCTTCTAGAAGTATAATGGTTTTACATCAGCCATCATTTTCATCACTCCAGGATTTCTAGAGTATGGTGCTTCATGTATTTACTTCCATACTAGATTTATCAATTCCTTTACATCAAGTACATACATTCTACCCTTATATCTAAGTAATCAATTCAGTTCAAATTGAAAACCTTCATACCTAGAATCTTGTAGATTATCAGTGAGTGCTTGCTAAACTTGCAAGTAATATTCATCCTCCTTGCACTTTTGGAGTACTTGCCCCCTGAAATCGGTTTGAATTGTTACCATGGAAGCAATATGTCATCTTTGACTTAATGCGTTGGTAACTCAATTTTCCATCCCTTTTATATAACTAATATTAAAATCAAAGTCATCTATCAACTCTAACCACCTTCTCTATCTAGCATTTAGATTGGGTTGAGTAAAAAGGTACTTTAACCCATTATGGTTAGTTTTCATTTCAAAGGTTTTACCTAGAAAATAATGCCTCCACATTTGTAGAGTGTGTACCACAACCGCCAATTCTAAATTATGTGATGTATAATTAATCTCATAGGGTTTCAACTTTCTAGATTCATAGGCTATCACTTTCCCATCTTGCATTAATAAAATTCCTAACCCTTCTTCGCATGCATCCATGATAACCATAAAGTTACTCTCAAAATATGGTACTTTTAAGATCGGTGCGGTGGTTAATTTTTCTTTGAGTAGGCCAAAAGCTTCTTAACACTTCTCAGTCCATACAAACTTCTTTCTTTTCTTCTATAAAGAAGTAATTGGAAAAGTGATCTTAGAAAAATTTTCTATGAACTTCCTATAATATCCTGCTAGACCGATGAAACTTCTTACTTTCGACACATTTTTGGGTATAGGCCATTCAAGTATTGCTTTGATCTTAGTTGGGTCTACTGAAATTCCTTCAGCCAAAGTCATATGACCTAGATAATGTACCCTCTTTTGAAAAAATGTACACTTGGAAGTTTACCATACAACCTATGTTCTCTTAGATGTTGTAGGACCATTTCTAAATGCTTGCAATTTTCTTCCTCATTTCTAGAATATATAAGAATATCATCTAGATAAACTAGTACAAATTTGTCAAGGTAATCCCTAAACACACTATTCATCAAGTTCATGAATGTTGCAGGTGCATTTGTTAAACTGAAAGGTAAAACGGTGAACTCATAGTGATAATATATGGTTTTGAATGTAGTTTTAAAGATATCTTCATCCTTAACCCTCAATTGGTGATATCTAGATGTCAGATCAATTTTAGAGAATATGACATCACTCGTCATTTTATCAAAAAGGTCGTCAATGCAGGGCAACAGATACTTTTTCTTCACCATATCTTTGTTAAGCATACGATAGTCAATGCACAAACACAAGGTATCATCCTTATTTTTAACAAAGATGACTAGTGCTCCCCAAGGTAAAACACTTGTTCTTATCAGCCCTTTTGACAATAATTCATCCAATTGTGCCTTAAGTTCCATAAGTTTAGTGGTTCTCATCCTATAGGGTACCTTAGAAATAGGTTTTGACCCTGGAGCTATATCAATAGAGAAATAAAATATTCTTTTTAGAGGTAACCCTGGTAACTCATCTGGAAATACATCCAAAAATTCCCTCAATATTGGATAATTCTCCATATCTAATTTTCCAGTTTCATCTATTTCACCATCTTCTAATTCTTGTAAACTCTGGAACTCTAAATCATCACTATCCTTCCCAAGTTCTTCAATATTTACAGCGAAGAGTTTATAACCTTTCTTCTTAGCTCTTATAAGTTGCATTTCCATAATTTTTTGAATCCTAACCTCTCTAGGTATCCCTTGGAATTTAACTTGATTTCCAAAATCATCTGGGCATTCTATAGTATTTTCATGGAAATCTACTTTAGCCCTATGTTTCCACAACCAATGCATTCCTAGGATAGCATAATATGATCCAAGAGGTGTGACATAAAGGTTTACTTTTGTAGAAAAACTAGGTAGTTCTATCCTAGCTTCAAATAGACATTGATCCACCTTTGCTCTTGTTTAGTTTGCATACTCTACATCCCAAGACATTTCCATGTGTCCCACCTTCCTAGATAATTGTTTAGATATTCTAGGTGAAATGAAATTCTCAGTTGGACTTGTGTCAATAAGAATAGAAATAGGTAAGCAAAACAAAATACCTGGCGTTTCAACTGGAGTTACTTGGTACTATACCCATCGATCGTCCACAACTGCATGTATGTTTTGCTGAAACATTGCTTGTTGGGTGGGTAATGGATTACCATATGGTCATAATCTAGAAGTTTTATTGGGACATTCACTAGCATAGTGATCCCCTCTGCATATAAAAAATCCTATAGCCAATCCTCTTTTCCCTATGGTTTCTCCATAATTGTTGATATTTTCATTAGCCTTGTTGGTATTACCCATGCTAGAATCTGTATATGAAAAATTTGGATAAAATAAAAATGATAAAACAATAACATGCATTACATAATCCAAATCTTCAATACCTCAAATAGACGCAATCATGGATGAATTATTTGATTGATTTGATATGTTGGTTGCTCAATTCAGCAGCATAACATTGAGATGGAGATGATAGATGAATGATGATAGATAGAAATGGATGAATGATTCAAGAATAATTTTGGCAGCATAAGGATACTTGAAGAATCAACCCCCCTAATGGCTTATGAGAGGGTTGATTTATAGGCAAGGTCTGATTTGGATTGATGGTTGAGATTGGATGCCAATAATATGTCTTAATCAATGGCCAAGATTGAAAGTTGTAGTATGAAATAGGGTTAGGGATAAATTAGGAAAAAGATGAGGATGAAGGGTTGAGATTGAATTATGAGATAATTTGATCAAGGGTTAGGATTAAATGAGATGTCAATGTTGGCCTTGTCGTTGCATCAAAAGATCAACTTGTCAATGCTCGATACGAGCTTCAATTAAGATCCACAGGAGGCGGTTAGACCATGTCACAAACCAAAGCGTTGTGCTGCAAGGAAGACCAAGGGACACACCATCTTGCAACAATCACCCCAACACAAGTGAGGGGTTTGAACCTATGAATAGCTCTAATACCAATTGTTGGCCTTGCCATTGCATCAAAATATTGACCTGTCAATGTCCGATACAAGCTTCAGTTAAGATCCACATGAGGCGGTTAGACCATGTCACAAACCCAAGCGCCATGCTGCAAGGAAAACTAAGAGACACACCATCTTGCAACAGTCAAGAGATAAGATTTGATGTGGAAGATATGATTGGCATGGATAAAGAGGTGATAGGAGAAATTAAATAATAAAAATTATTTAATCTAGGTGGCCAATGAATAATTAAATAATTAAAACAATTATTTAATTATAAAGGAATGTGACAAAGGGAATATTTTGAATTAAATAATGGTTTAATTCAAAATTCAATAGAGTGGACGAAATTGAATAAATAAAATTTATTTAATTAATCAAGGAAGAATAAAGATAGAAATGAATTAATTAAATAATTAAAATTATTTAATTAATAGAAGACATATGACATTAGAAAATAATTAAATAATTAAAAATTATTTAATTATGAAAAATGAAAGGGGAAATGATGAAGAATCTAAGAGTCGTAGGCCTAGGACAATTTTTAGTGTCTACATAATCATTCCTTTTTCAATCTCTCCTAAGCTCTTTTCCATTATTATGAAATATTTTTCCTTTTTTCCTTGGAACATTTTGCACAGATTCCTCCTTCTTTGGAACTATCTTGTTAGGAACTTCCACATCCTTCTTTTGCTCTTTTATTTCTTGACAAGTGGAATTAGCTTTAAGCTTTTGTTCCTGCTTAATTTCTTTTTCATATACAAGATCCATTATTGTTGGACCATGCATATCCACTTCCCCTCCAATTTTACTATTAAGTCCCATTATAAATTTTCTAATATGGAAATGTTCAGCCTTATGATATATGAGAACATAACGTAAAATTTGGGTAATATTCTCCCAATATTCATTTATTGCCATGTTACCTTGCTTTAGGCCTTGGTAATCTAAGAGTTTTTGGCCATAGTATAGTTGTGGAAACCATCTCTTTCAAAAAATGTCTACAAATTCCCCCCATGTCAACTTCCAAGAGTTAATATTAAGTTCTAACTTCTTGTTCATCCACCAATTAGAGGCTTCTCTCACTAACTAATATGCAACCCATTTGGCTTTAGTAACCTCATCATAGTTTCGTATTTCAAAATAATTTTCCATTTGAACAAGCCACACTTCAGCTTCATCACCTCCAGCACTACCATCAAACTTGGGTGGGATTATCTTCTTCATATCCCTAGAAAGTTCGAAAGACACAAGCTTCTTATTCCTTTTAATAGATGGTGTGGGTGATTTTTCTTTCTCATGGTTATAGGTTTCAGTATGCCCATGGGAAGAGTTTTCTCTTCTATTCTCATTAATGGGTACTTCCCTTTCTACCCCATCCTTAACTCTTTCTTGTTCAATGTTAGCCAACCTTTCCAATATTTGATCAAGCCTACCCTCTACTCCAATGGTTCCTTGTCCAACCTCCTGAATTCCACCGAGATTAGTTCATTTCCTAACCATCCTTATGTGATTGGTTTTTTTACCTGAATGTTTATCCATGTTAGACTAAACTATGTTATCAATTATTTTATCGGAAAATATTAAAAAAAAATTCATATGTTCACAAGAATTCCACATAAGACTAAGCACATGCTTCTTTTGATAAACACATAATTTTATTCATTTCATAAGGATTTCAATATCCTTTCAATTACATGGAGTGACTATTCAGATAGTCGAGTGGAGAGTATCCTTCAAATTCACTCTCTGACGCATAACTTAAAGGAGTATAGCCTAAAAATTGAGATAGTTGTTGTTCCCTATCTTTTTTTTCATCTCTCATTTGTTCATACCTTTCCCAAAAAGGATAATAACCTTCAGATTTATCATTCAATGCATAGTTATGAGAAGCAATGTCAATATGGTGTTCATCAACAATGTAGTCTACACTTTTCATAGACATTTTTCTATGAGACCATTTCTCATTTGATAGTGTCCTAGGTACATATCCCTCAAATTCATTACTCGAAGAAATTACTATTACTTCAGCAAGTGGTAGAGCTCTAGGATCCCTAAAGATGAATGTCAAACTAACACTTTCTTTTGAAGGAATATCTTTGGAAAGTGGTAATGAATCAGATTTTTTGGTGAGATGGTTGGTAGGTAATTGTACATGGCCTCCATCTTCATCTTCCTCTTTACGTCACTAATCTAAGAAAGTGCATGACTAAAAGTTTTTCTATCACTCAACCAAACAACATTGTCGTAGTTGGTTCCCTCTATGGTTCTAATGATCGTTTCCCTTTCCTTCTTGGCCTTGAGGTAACACTTGTTTCTAATTATTGACTTTTGAGCCATTAATTTGAGACACACCATCTTGGCAAAAGAATTCACAACATTAGATAATGTTGGATGAAAAGAGTGATGAGCTCATAGGTTCCAGAGATAAACTTGGTAACTCTAATACCACATGTAACATACCAGCCCTTAATGAAGTAAAAATTTCAAAATTTACACCTTACGAGTAAATAAACTGAGTAACAAACCATTGCAATAAAAAACAATTCTTTTCTTTATTGAACAAGATGCATTACATGATACAACATGGATTTTCATTTCATCATAATGAATCATAAATTACATTAATACAAGAATGCATACATTTACATACATAGCTCAAAGAGCTTTAGAACAAATAGTTGTAAGATGGTCCAGGATCCTTCCTTTCAAACCTTGGTTCTTCTATCACCTATTGTGAAGGACAAGCATCATTCAGGTGCTTTTCTACCAACCACAAACTCTTAATGTGGTTACCTTCATATCTATCATTCAATATATGTCCCTTCCCTTCGACGAAAGATATTGGTAGAGCAATCGATAGGGTGATCCCACAATAGTGGTTTACACTTTCTAGGAGATCCTGATTTTTGCTAAAATCACATATTTTTAGAAAATATAATGAATTAAGCCTTGAAAAGTTTCATTTAAAGGATTGCAATTGAAGAGGCTTTGATCAAATCACCTTAGATCAAACCCTTGGATAGAACCTCTTTAGTTTAAAACCATACCTATAACAGAGTCTCCTTTACACCTATCAAAATGTTGATAAAAAACCACTTTTGTTTACCTTTTGGGGGATCAAATGAATTCATTTAAAATTTATTTTTTGTAAATATGTAGTTATTATAAGTTTCCCAAAAAGTATAATTTTAAATAAATTTAATATTTATTTTTTATTTCTTGTGAATGTACGTTTTCACCAAAAATCAAGCTCTCTATTCTTCATATGTGGAAAAATACTAGATTATAAAAAAAAAATCTAAAAACTATCTATGCACTAGATATTCACATCCTTGATCCAACAAAATAAAATAAAATTGAATTTCAATTGTATACAAAAAAAGTTATGTTTTAGCTAGTAAATCATGTCTAAATTATAACTGGTTTGACTTTGAAACTTAATTAAGAAAAAATTATTCAATGAAATGCTATGAAAACAATTCCATGCACTAGATATTGTAGTTATGAATCTAAATTTAAAAAAAAAAGAATTTTATCCTTCATAGAAAAAAAATTATGTGTTAGCTAGTAACGTCACTCTTTAAAAATGGTATTTATTGTTAAAAACTAGTTTTCGAAGGAGTTGGAAAAAGAAGTGCAATATGATTCTAAAAATTTTGAAAAAAATATATTTAGAATCTGCAGGAAAAATGTCACAAATCACTAGTTTGCATCATCTTCAAATTCCTCACAATTTAGCCGTTATAGGTGCCCGAAAGTGAAGATTTAGTTAAAAAAATTGTTCAATGTCCAGTTTGGCCAAAAATTGTAAACCAGTATTGTGGGATCACTCGATAATGACAACCATTTGAGCATAGTTTTGTGTCCTACATAACTATAACTTGTAAGCCCACAATCTTGAACTAGCATGTAATATTGGACCACATTGAACTGACAGTGTAGTCTTGGTAGTCACACAATCCATAGTGGAGTCTTGGACATTACACTATTTTAGCCAAAGTGTTACATTCATTATTCCTACTGAGAGTCATCTATCACATACACTACTCAGGGCCAATTTGACTTAGGGCTATCTTAAACTACGCATAGATATTGTCCTTCAATGGATATTTTGTCACCTCAAATTAACCCATCACCATTTTAATCTACTTGGAATAAACCTACTTAACAAGTAAGTACACAACATCCCTCTCATACTAGATTAACTATCCTAGGAGTAACACAAGCTTTCCTAGTTAAATAAATAACTTTAGCTAGGTGTACCTCAAGTTCCTCTTGTATTCAATCATGCCTAGTATATAATATCTATGATATACACCAAACTCCTATTACGGAGTACTTACAAGCACAACATAAAAAAAACTTAAAAGCTTCAATTTCCTTTTCAAAGACACTCTCAAATACCTCTATTGCACATACTGAAAAAGACATTTCAAGCAATCATGGAAAACATATCATTTCTAAGTAAATTAAAAAGAAGAAGAGATCCTCATGCCTGTTATGGCTTATCCAAATTAATGACAACAATGTAGCCCTCTCCAATAGTAATTAGCTTCTCAAGAATGTATCAATAACTCTACCTCACAAGTTGATAGCTTACTCCTCTCAAACATCAATGTTTCCTCTCAACACAATAGAACACTCACTATTTCTCACTCATAATACAAGGCAAGTTTGACTGGAAATAACACAAAAAATAATGAAGTGCAAAAGATATGTAATCTCTTGGGAATGAATGTGTCCTTCCAAATGAAATGGTTTAGCTATTTATAGGACAACCAAGCAACCTCAAATCCTACAGTTTAGGCATGTTAATGTACAACAAGCTTCATGCAAAGTAACACATGAAGTATATCAGAAAGGTGGCGAATTCTCAAGCTAATACTCAGCATAATCACCTATAGGTCAACTTGTTTTGTGACAACAATCTAAAGACTTATTCAATCTACACATGCATAGTTCAAATTTCCACAAATAAAATACATATATAACAACTTAGATTCAAAGGTGGTTCCATTTCCATTATCTCTCCCTCATATTTGGTGTGATTTAACTGCCAATGAAATATCCAACTTCCATTTTATGACAAGAAGTTTCCATCAAAATTTTTAGAGGATGAATCAACTTAGGAAGATAAATATGTTTGCCAAAGTCAAGGATGGTTTTACTCATGGCGTTGCCCAAGTCAAGCTTATCATAGACAACAATATTAAACACATTATAATGTGTGTCTTATAGAATGATAATTGATTTTCTGAAACAGTAATAAGCTATTTAATTGGCTTTAGTAAACCTAGTCAATAATGGCTATTATTGAACTCCTTTATCATAGTCTCCATTGACTATTGCATCCTTTATAAATTGGTTTCTAATGAATAAGAGATAGTTGAATTCTAATAACATATATAATATGTTAAATATATATTATTATTTATTATATACATATATATATTTATATATATATATATATAGCCATTAATATATATTTAAATATATGTATATGTATATATTTATATATATCGTAAGCCTATAATATAAGCATACATTCGATATGTATAAAATAGTATATAATAAACACATTATATTGAATGTGTATATATATGTATGTATGTATGCATGTATGTATGTATGTATGTATGTATATGCCTCTATGTCATGTATGTATAGGTATATCATATTGATGCATCTGTATGAGCATGTCCATTTGCCAACATATACACATGTATTGATATACATATAAATATGGATACATGTATATACTATACATATATATATGTGTTTAAATCTGATTCACATATAGCCATTCACAATCACCATCATATTGATAATTGTTTGTGTGGTACATCTATACATTTGCATATACATTTCTTTAGATCCTATTGAAATGTATGTACATATATATACACATACTTCCATGTACATCCTGCTTGTCAATATAATTGTAATAGTACATGAAAGATCTCAAAATATCAATAGATAAACATCACCCAATAATGCATGCAGTAGTAAAGAATACTCTCAAATGCAGACATATTAGCTAAGGACAACTTACCTATCACCCACAAAATGACTCAACTCAATCATTCTAATGTGTGGTGTGTATATGCTCAGATAATTTACTTTTACAAGTTACCCAACCAAGATCTTCTCTTGAGTGATACTTACCCTCCACCTAGAGGAATGGAACACATACTTGCATCCACTAACACATGCACATGATAGTTAATTGTTCATAACATTTGTAGTATACATAAACTTATCCAAGAATTAGAATAACAATTCAATAACCATCCATTCTCATATATGCAGTATTTCCCCATGAATAACATCAACTGAGATAACATCAAATGAGATAAAATTCATATTGATAACAAGGTACAAGCATAATTTGTTCATCTCTAGAATTCACATTAAATTCATATTTACCCTAAGTAGCAATAGTAAATAGTAAGTACACAATTGGGGTGTAACAAAAATATACCACAATGAGAAATCCATCTCAATACAACAAAAGTTTCCACCATCACAATACCAACACCTTCACAATCTTACTGAGATTGTAGAAACCTTCTACTCACTACATCTAGTAATCTAACACATGAAATATCACACTACACTTCACAAATTCATACCTTATAACTCAACAATTTGCATCATTCACATCATATACATCTATCTTATCATCCCTCAACAACTCAACACATATTTATACCATCTTCAACTTTGAAAAAATTCTACAAGGTCGGCTATGCACCTCAATAGTGCAAATTCAAATTAGGTCAACACTAAAAAATTCCTATGGTGGAAAGGAGTGAAGGTGGACCACAAAAAAACCTTAACTCAGACCTAAATCCACTCATACATGCCACACCATGCTTCCAAAAATACTGAAGCAACTCCATAATTAGTGTAAACACCCAAGGTTGGCTAAACCTGTGTAAACATCATTAATAAATTAGGTGCATGCTTCCTTTGATCGAAAAACAACTCATAGACAAAAAATTTCACTTGAACATAAATTGGAATATTCCACAAACACCCTGAAATCCAACAAATTCCTTCGCAAAAAAATTCACTTGAAGAATGTACACACTTAGTATGTTCATATATTCCTTCCATACATTGTAACTCAAAAAACTAACTTCTAAAGCACCAATCCTTAAACAACTTCAACTAAAGAAATATACAAACACTATCAACACTCTTCTAGATTTGAAATACCTGAAACCACTTTGTAGAGAAATGTGGAGGAAAACCATTTCTCCTAGACACCTTTGAAATACACAATTCACACACTGGTGATTACAACTTTCTCTACACAACAATCCAAGACACCAAATTATTGATGCAACACCTCTAAACACCTCTGATCAACATATATAAACCAAAATAGTAGATCTTCAACATAGCAAAAATATGAAGCAAAACTTGAACCCTACTCTACAACACAAAACACCATTGCAACACATAGTTTCTTATTTTTATTCAAATTTTCTCAAAATCACTTGTAAACCAAGCACCAAAGACATATCCTCAATATCTTAAACACTTACTCATCACCACCAAGACAACTACAACATAGAAACTCAACCATACATTGATAGATAGAATCCTATCAAAGAAACACTAGAGGTTGACACTAGTATCTTACTAATGACAACATAATGCAACTGATACAAGCATCATCAGAGATAATATCAACTCAATACCAACTATTGAAACTCTTGCAAAAATATCTTGCTCATACAATTGACATCAATGACAACACCAAATATTTTTCACATCAATGACAACACCAACTGCACAAACTTGCAACAATCTCCCCCATTTTCATTGATGGAAACACATGATGTGAAAAATAATCAACAACAAACATAACAACTTTGATCCTAGATTATCTACTCCTTTCCAACTCATCATCTCTTTTCTCCCCCTTACATGACTAATGCATTACTCTCTCTCCCTTTTTCACATGACTCATTCTCCCCCTTTGACATCAATAGAAAAGGGCAACAAATTTGCATCTCTCCCATTGATATCAAATAGATTTGTACTTCTCTGCAACTTCCTTTCCTTTACTTCTCTGCATACTTCCCCCTTAGGAGCACATACCATACTGCATCAATTAATAATCACTACACAATGACAACACTCACTCATCCTGACTGTAACAATCAATAATGCCACTACCTACTCCCCCTGAGAGGTAGCCACCAACATCAGTCTAGACCAAATAATAAATATTGAGATCCACTGGATTGATGCATCTCCTTATGCATCTAGTTCAAAGGAGGAGAAGTAACCCCCAACTTATCCCAAAGATACTCAAAAGTATCCTTAGGAAGAGCCTTATTAAATATATTAGCAACTTGATCCTTTGTAGGAAAATATTCAAGCTTCACCTCATTCTCTATAACCTTCTCTCTCAAAAAGTGATACTAGATTGAGATATGCTTTGTCTTTGAATGCATTAATAGATTCTTTGATATATTGATAACAAATTTGTTGTCAAAAAAGATAGAAAATGGTTAATCATATACCACTTTGATATCCTTTAGTGTTTTCCTCATCCACAAAACTTGTGTTCAACAAGATGTTGCTACAATGTATTCTACCTCTATAGTAGATAAGGACACTAAATTTTGTTTCTTGCCTAGCCATGAAACAAATTTTCATCCAAGAAATAATGCCCCACCACTTGTACTTTTCTTATCATCTACACAACCAACCCAATCTACATCTCTATAAGAACACAAAGTAAATTTAGTATCCTTTGGATAGCACAAGCCATGATCTAGAGTTCCCTTCAAATATTTGAATATCCTCTTCACTGCTACAAAACATGACTCTCCAAGATCTTCTTGAAATCTAGCCACAAGATAGATTGCATGCATAATATTTGGTATAGTAGTTAGATATAGCAATCCTCCAATCATTGATGTATACTTGCTTTGACCTATCTTAGGATATTCATCATTCTTGCATAGATTGCAACCAGTAACCATAGGGGTACATACTAGTTTAGAATCTTCCATTCCAAACTTCTTCAACATTTCCTTAACATACTTTGATTGTGAAATGAAAATGCATTTATCTGTTTGATTGATTTGTAGCCCAAGGAAGAAATTCATCTCCCCAAACATTGGAATTTCAAATTCTTTTTGCATCTCTTCTATAAATTTCTTACACATAGCTTCATTTCATCCAAAAAATTATGTCATCAACATACACAACCACAATCAAGATTTGTTCTTTTTCAACTTTGAAATAAATATTTCTATATACGGTACCTTTATTGAATCTTTGTTATAAAAAGTACCTATCTAACCTTACATACAAAGCTCTAGGAGCTTGCTTCAATCCATACAATGCCTTCTTCAATCTACATACCATATTTGGTTTATCTGATAACTGAAATCCTTTTGGTTGTTCCATGTATACTTCTTCCAATTCACCATTTAAGAAAGAAAACTTCACATCCATTTGATATACTTTGAAATCCTTATGTGTTGCAAAATCCAAAAACGTCTTGATAGCTTCCATTCTTGCCACTGGATCAAATGTCTCCTCAAATTCTATTCCTTCTACTTGTGAGTAGCCTTTAAACACAAGCCTTTCCTTATTTCTTACCACTTCTTTATTCTCATTCAGTTTGGTTAGAAATACCCACTTAGTTCCAATCACATTCTTGTTTGTTGGTCTTGGGAAAAGTTCCCAAGTCTAGTTCTTCTCAATCTGCAATATTTCTTCTTACATAGCCTTGATCCAATACTCATCCTTGCATGCTTGAATCATCTTTTTAGGTTCAAATTTAGAAAGTAAAAATTTACTTATTCTTCAACAGATTTCCTTCCTATCAATATACCTTTTCTCATATCACTAATGATTTTTTCTTCAGAATGATTCTTCTGCACATACTTAGGAGTTTTAGGAATCTTTTCTAGAGTTTCTTCCTCTTCAATCTGCACTTCTTTTTCCTTAGCTTTTTCTTCTTCTCTACAAGAAGACTCATTTGATTCATATCTGTCTATCATCACTGAATTCTTCTATAAGTCTTCATCAACCTTGACACTTGCACTCTCAACAATCTTTCTTAGCCTCTTGTTGTAGTAGCGGTAATCTTTACTTCTAGTAAAATATCCTGTCTTAAACCCTTAACATAGAGAACATCATCAGTATTATGCTTGTCATCAAAACTGATTGAACCTTTGCCACATATCTTACCAGATGTATCATCACCAAACCTAACTAGTCCTCCTTCATATTTTTCAAGTTTAAAAAACTTACTCTTATCAATGGTCGTATGATTAGAGAATCCACTATCAATTATCTAGTAGTTCTTCTCCTATCTAGCATGAAAAGAAGACACCCAAGTGCCTTCAGTATTAGCACTAGCTTCTGAAGCACATTCCTTCACACATTTCTCAGCATTATTCAAATTAGTTTCATCTTTTAAAGCCATGAACAAGCATTCACCATCCTCATCATCCCCATAATTAGATTCATCATCAGATATACTAGCATGTTCTCTAACATAATAACTTTTCTTAATCATCTTACCTTTTTTCTCCTTATTTTTGTCATTCAAAGCTCTATTTAGACACCTTGAAGCATAATGACCTATCTTTCCACAACTAAATTTTTTTAAAGGAAACTTACATCTTTACTTTTTAGTACCCCTTTTTATTCTTCTCACAAAGTTAGCTTCCACATCATCAAGATCCTCCTAATTTGATTCCACAAACTTCTCTAATTTTCCATCCTTAAAAGCAGTATCAATTTTTACATTGCTTGGAACAAATTCTCTCATTTCAAAAGTAGTTAAGGAGCCATACAATTGATCCCTAGTATATCTGCTCAAATCTCAAGATTCTTCAATAGTAAAAACTGTATGACTATAAGATTTGGAAGAGTTCTAAGTACCTTCTTTACCACTCCTTGTTCTTTAAGTTTTCCACCAAGACTTCTGATGGAATTGACAACTTCATTCACCTTCTACATGTATCTTGTAATTTTTTCATCTTTAGACATCCACAAGTTCTCAAATAAGATCTTTAGGTTTTGCATCTTAGCTTGTTTGACCTTGCAATCTCTTTTATAAATGCTTTCTAACTTTAACCAAATTTCTCAAGCAATTTTTTAGATTCATAACTTCCACTAATTTAGAATTAGCAAGACCACTTTAGAGAGCATACCTTTCTTTACCATTGATTTCATAGGCCTTGATCTCATCATATGTGCTCACACCATTTTTAGGTATAGTATATCCAGCCTTAATAGACTTCCAAATTTTAAATTCAAGAGAAACTAGAAAACCTTCCATCCTTGTCTTCCAAAATGCATAATTTGATCCATCAAATAGATGAACATATTTCTTGTGGGTCATCCTAGATCTACCTCAAGCGGTTAAGCTTTATTCCAAGGAACCTTTCTATAATACCAATCATTGAATGTACAAGAAAATTGAGAGGGGGATGAATCAGTTGTACCTTAAAACTTCAAAACCCTCACAAAAACTCATGAAAAACAAAAAAGCACCACTAGCAAGCAAGTTGTGTTATGCTTGGTGGACATGAAAAATTTATAAATGCAATAGGATAAGATAGTCAAAGGGGTTTTTCTTAGTTCATGAAAGGTTTCACCTTAGGGAACATCATGTGTAATGTCACCAAGAGAAGACTTGTCAAGGAATAAAGGATTCACACCTTAGGGAATGCAAGCCATAACCTTGCCACTAAGAAGAATATCATATGCCAAGAAATGTCACGCTCTTGAAGGACATCAAAGCCAATGCCACGAAGAAGAAGACATGTCACATGAAGTAAGAAGACCACACTTTGAAAGGAATATTCAAACAATGAGTGGGGGCACGTATGGACCCACTTTAAAGAAATTTCTAAACACCATGATGTGAGCAATTAATTTAAAGTAGAAAAACAATAAAGTCTAATACATGAGAGCTTTATTCAAAAAGCCCTATTCCAAGCATATGTTTCCAAAATAGAGCTATGTCATGGAAAGTAGGTTTCCCCCCATATGCAATCTTAAGATAACACATAAGGGATCCATGGATTTAGGGTTAGTGCATGCATTTTCTATAGTTATATAATCGAGCTTGGAATCATCATAATTCCTAAAATAACTCATGGAGTAGTGAGCATAAAGGAAGAATGACATATATAGAGTGAAAACAAAGGAAAATTCTTTTGGGTCAACATGGAAAAGACCTAAATGTCTCAATATTTTGTATCATCCCCAAAAGGAAAACACAAGACAAGAGAAAATATATTGGTTATGACATATGGAATAATGTAGATACAAATAAAATATTTTCATGACTGATTCACTTCCTTTGTATCCTTGCACTAATGGAGTGACAAGGGTCATCCAATTTAGGTTCATAAACATATAAACACATGCCAAGAAACATGACATAGGGGGATGACACTATGTACATGCAATCATAAAGAATATGAAAAGAAGACAAAGAAAAGAATATAATGGCACATGCAAGTCAACCTATAGCAGGTCATCTGCATCCCAATCTTGTTCATCATATACATAAGGAAAATAACTAGCCAAAGGGATGAAAAAAACTACAATACTAGGACAAGGCTATCTAAACCCTTTCCACCACTAAGTGTGGGACAAGGATGAGCCAAGATATGTGATGATGTGATGCTCCTTGCAATATGGAAAATGATTGGCATAAAGTTTAATACATGTAATAGTGAGCATGTTATGATTCTACAACTATCACATGACAAGGAGCAAAGTGATCAATTGCTAATTGATTATACAATCATATTGGTGTGAAAATGATTTAAATTCTCTAATAATTCTCTTTAAAGCATGACAATCATTAGTACTGTGCCCAAGAGTTCTATAATATTGCCAATGAGAGATGTTTGTACTTTTCCCTTTTGGATTTTCCTTGATAGGTGGTAATGTTATAAGTCCCTGATTAAGAAGTGTGTGTAAAGCTTTTTTATTTTTGGAAATAGGACAAGGGGATTGTAACTTCTTGAGTTTGTAAGGCCTTTTTATTTTGCTTGATTTGGAAAATTGTTGAGGTGGATGTGGAGAATATAAGGTGACCCTATTGTCCTTGTTATGTATCAATTGGTCTTTTGAAACAATATTATGAAAGAGAACACCTTTCCCCTTAAGATATGTGCAGGGGGGAGGATCTTAGTATCCTAACCCCTTGGTATCCTTAGATGGTATTTTTTCTAACAGTTTGTAGATTTCACGCTCATTTTTTGTCACATCCTTGTTTGTTTAAGATCTTAAAGCCTTGACCATAACTCTCTTCTAAGTTAATGGGTCTATCAATAACTCGATGATCACAAGAAAGAAGAGTATCACTATTGTCCTTGTTCCATTCATGATTGATGTTTGAGGCTTGCTTTGTGCTTCAATTTCAAGGTGTAAAAGGTTTAACATATCAAGTGATGGGATTATAAGAGGTATTGCATGGATGGATAGAAGGATTCATTGTTCTCAAAGTTGTGTAAGGAGTCTTGTATGAATTGTCGCATGCTATCTTCATCTTGGCCTAAGATTTCCATCTCTCGAGGACACTAATTAAGAGGTGAAGGTTCATGAATATGATCAATTGCATTAGGGTCATCATCAAACACACAACTTGAAACATCTACCAAAGATCTCAACGACACCCATATTTTACCAAAACACATATCCATGATGAAGTTGTTAAAATGTAAATGGTAATGCAAGATTTCAGATTTGATAAATGATTGATTAAGGTGCAAAGAATCTGAAAATAATGTCTTTTTAATGCTAATTTTGATTTCAAATAATGCACTAAATTTAAACAATTGAACTTAATGCAAGGAAGTACAAAATTTTATGTTTTCTAAAACTGAAACACAAATTTGATAGAAGAATAAAATGAAGAAAACAAAGACAAAATGATGCCCATAAATTTGAAAAGGAACATATACAAGGATATATTCTCCCAAGGGTGAATGGGTCTTTGTATAGGGGTTGGAAAAATTAAAGTTTGTGTTTCTAGTTTTATGTTTGAGTTCTTTGTTTTAGGTTGTAGACTATGAATTATGTGACAAAATTTTCTAGTTTTGGGCATCTTAATACAAGTGCAAATAGTGACCAAAGTGACACTCTTGATGCAAGTACAATGCAAGATGTCTACAAAATTAATGCAAATTTTTGTTTTTTATGAATTTAAATGAATCAAACATGCAAAATTAAACCCTAAATGCAATGCAAAGCACACTAATGCAAATCTAGATCTATATTTTTGAATGTCTCCAAATCATAATTTAAGATGTACAATGTTAGGTTCACCAAAATGAAATGAAGGAAAAGGGGGGGATGAATAGGAAACCTAAAAATGAGGGACCTGTGCCAAAAAAAAGGGGGTGTACACCTAATCCACCTTTTCAATGTTCATTAGGAAGAGGGATAGTGCAAAAAATGATTAGAATTGACTTGCAACCCTAAAGGTGAGTCAAGCCTAGGTTTGGACATTATGCTGCCTTAACTTCCTTACGACATAAATGATTGAACAATAGTTTTGGGAGAAGAATAAAAGTGCATTAATAATAAAATTTATGAGATCTAACACTTGAAACATGAAGTATTATCATAACACTGATAGAAACAACCATTAACTAACAAATATTAGAAGGTTAGGATTATGTTTACCTAGATCCAAAAGTGGGTTTTAAGCTCTACTGATGGATATATTCACCCAGGGGTGAATGATTCTTTCTATAGGGGTCTAAAAATTCTTTCTGTAGCCCTTGAATCCCATATCTAAGCTTCTGATTCCACCAAGTTTGATTGTTGAAAAACTGGAAATAAAACATGTAGGTGAGTTTCTATGTCTTGACAACTTTGATAACTTTACAATGTTTCACTTTTGATCAACTTTCAATCCTTCTTCACCTACAAATCTGCAAACACAAAGAAAGGGAAAAATGTTTTTTTTTGGTGGATAAGGGTTTTCCTTGGGAAAACCCTAGTTTGGTAATTAAACCTTGATAATGAGATAATGATATAATAAAGGAATTGATGAATGAAAAAAACTTGTTACATCTCACCAAACCATTTAATGGCTACCCTTAGAGGACTGAATTCTACCACATCACTCCAAGGATTGGATCTTGCATGAAGTGGCTTGATTAGATGCTTGAGTTGACACTTGATTTGATGCTTGAATGCTTGCTTGAAACTTGAAACCTACATCACAATGTTAGCTCAAAAACATGCATGAACACACATAAATCTTGACATCATGATAGGATCTTGAATGCTACAATAATTGACTAATAAATATGCTCTCTAATGCCCTTGAAAATAATCATTACTCATGTGAAAGGGTCCTTAATGCTAGATGATTTGAATTGATAAAAAGACCTTGTATTTATAGGTGTTTCCTTAATTACCCAAAAATTAAACATCACAAGCCGACCTTTATAATTTGAATTTAGATAATTAAAATGCTACTAAAAACATATTAAAAAATGGGTCTCAAGACTTAAGGAGGACCCATTTGATCTTGGATGAATGGGTCCTAGTCCCTAAACCTAGGGCACACATTTTCCAAGATATGTAATTAAGTGTAGGGATTAATTAAATGTGGGCTTCCCTTTCAAAAAATGAAATTATTTATGCTTGTGAATGCATAATTGGGCCAATTAAAGGATCAATTAAGGGGATGCAAACATAGCGTGAAAATGTAAAGGAGTACATTTTTTGACACTACAATATTTATTAATCATAGCATAAAAATATATAAATCATCATATCCTTGTCTAAGTCCAATAATCTTTTGAGAAGTAGAAAAACATCAAATTCCTACCAATAATCAAATATCACCTTACATATCATCCATGAAGGTCTTTAAGAATTTGTATTCTTTTCACAAGTTCTTAACACAAAAAGCTCATAGAATATCATCAAACTAATCCAAACATAGGGAAAAAAATGAATGTTAATCAACATGAGTTTGGTATGCTTTCCCTTCCATTCGAACCAAGTGGATACCAAACACCAAAACCATTTATTTAGAGGTTATTTAAGTCTTAGGATACAAAATTCATGTTTCCTTTGAGCTATCACCAACCAAACTGCAAGAAATGCAATAAAACCCCAATGTAAAAAAATACTTATATAGTCTTCTTACTTTATATACAAACTACTATTTTATTTTTCTAACTCAAAATGATGACAAGTTTCCCTATGATTGTGATATAACCCTCATTAAGGAACAAGGTCTTACAACCACCACCTTATGAAAATACTTAGGAGTAATGAGTTCATCAAATGTACTAGTCAAAAAAACCCCATACCACAAACACTTAATGCTTTTATACAATAAGTATTCATCCCAATTATTTCAAGTCAACCCTCCATAGCTCTATTCAACAATCACTCATCAACCTATGACTTTAAATATTGGAATCCACTTTTCCAATCACCCATCTCATCTAGCCATTTTGTAACATGCATTCCCATAATTAACTCTTAAATCTCCTCATCCATTCCCATAATTAAGTCTCAAATCTCCTCATCCATTCCCATAGCTTCCCCTCAAATATCTTCATCCATTCCATACATCTCTCAAGCCTCCACATCTGATATACCTATGAACACATATGTAACCTAAATTTACAATCCTTTATTCAATTATGTAACCTAAATTTACAATCCTTTATTCAATTAATCTAACATTCCACAAATCCAATCATCTACCCCTCTAAATCTTAGAATTCACCCATCCTTCAACATGTCCACCTACTACATCCTTAATATTAGAGTACATAAGGCTATGAGTAGTTGGCTTGGGATTATCTTAAGTCTTAATTAGGTTATATTACCATTATTAAATATTTTTATTTGGTTATTTAGGTCAATCTAAGGCTTATAGGGTTATCCAAGTTGACCAAGGTGATATCCTAAGCATAAGTAGGATATATATAAGAGGTAGTGAGTCTTATTGATTCTTCTGATTATGAATTTTGTTCTTATTGGAGATATTTTGAGGTTTTCCTCCTTAAAGTGGCTTGTTAATCTCAATTATTATTAGGTTTTTGTGGCATATTTCATATTATATCTTCTTATATGTAAGTTATTTCATTACAAGTGGTATTAGAGCATGATCTTGACAATGTGAAGGTAAGATGTTTTCTCAATTTTGGAGGTCATTTTAGGAAGTGCATATCTATTATATTTTGGTATTTTTATATTTATTTTAAAAGTATTTTGAATAACATATTGAAACAAATACAATCCATATATTGGAGGAATTGGAACAAAATTGAGAGATTTATTACAGAATTAGGGCTTCTATCCAATTTAGTTGGAAGGTAAATATCTCCCACATCTTGGTGATTTTTTTCTTGATTTTTAGTGGATTTTTTAAGAATTATGGGAGGTTCATAGAGTACAAATTTCAGGAAAATTGGAGAAGAATTAAGTGATTTATTTTAGAATTATGGATTCCAATGAATTCAGTCTCAAAATTGTAAACCACCTAATTTTTAGGAGATTTTTCTAAGAAATTATGACCTAAGCCCTAGTATGTTACAATAAAACTATATTATTTTAAAATTGTTCAGGTGATTTATTGCAAAAAAAAAATGTCATGATAGGGACCACAACAAGAGGAAAAAATAATGCTACCACACTTGGGCAATATTTAGATAAGGATGATTTAGAAATTGAGGATATTAACCTTAATGTTGAAATAACAAGGTTAAGGGTGAAATTTAATCAATTATGAATGAGCTAAATGTTTTTTTTAAGAAGTTGGACACACTTATTCAAGGGATGAAGTATAAGGGAGAAGATTCACCTAGTAAGGTGAAAGATAATACTCTTGTTGGACATGAATTTTTTGGGCTTGACTCAAATTTCAAGAAGGACCACTACTTTATAATCTTATGCCTAGGCAATTCATACCCATGTTGTATATGAGAAAGTTTAATGGTAAGGACCCAACCAATTGGATTTACTGAATGGAGAAAATCTTTGACCTTCATCATCTTCCAAGTTAAAGAAGGTGGTTATGACATCTCTTAAATAGTAAAATTTTAAAAGGTTACTATTTATAGTAAAAATGAAAAATAAAACATTTTTTTACCCTTTTCTTTAAGCACTCTTCATTCAAACCTTCATAACTTGGGCCTACAAACTTTTATTTTCACATCATTGGTTGTGTTGGAATCCTGGTTCTACCTTATTTTCTCCCAAATGCTTTTTGTATCAGTGTTATTTTATCAAATCACTATACCAAAGAATTTTTTTATCAATCCTATAGAAATTCATAGTGGAAAGATTGACACCATGTTTTCACATCCATAAAAGAAAGAAAAAATATGGGGAATATATCTACCCTTAAATTTCTCTTTGGATGACATTCTCATTTTCCTTAGATTTTTTTTGGATTAACACATGTATTTTTCTTACCAAATGATTTGAGTTTTTGAGAAAGCATTTTTAGAGGATGTGGTCCCTAACACTATGGTGTTGTAGGTTCCTATTCTGGGAGCTTCATCCTGTCAATTGGTGATGTTCTACATCCTCTACAATATCCTTTTAGGTATCATTTACATGATTATTTTCTTCCAATATTTACTTCCCTATACTTTAGCTTACAATGCATGTAGTGTCATGCACCCACTAAAGTGTAAATGTAGTGTCTTAAATTATGCTCCTTGATGGGTCAAGCATAGTTTCATGCTCTATATGGTTCTTTCTTTAGTGTTCACTCCCATAGTCTATTTTAGGATCATTTTTATCCTTGGTAGGATGTGGTCCCTAACATTGTGGTATTGTAGGTTCCTAAGCTGGGAGCTTCATCCTCTCAATTGGTGATGTTATAAATCCTCTACAATATCCTTTTAGGTATCATTTACATGATTATTTTCTTTCAATATTTACTTCCCTATACTTTAGCTTGCAATGCATGTAGTGTCATGCACCCACTAAAGTGTAAATGTAGTGTCTTAAATTATGCTCCTTGATGGGTCAAGCATAATTTCATGCTCTATATGGTTCTTTCTTTAGTGTCCACTCCCATAGTCTATTTTAGGATCATTTTTATCCTTTGAATTACCTTCAAATAAAGAGATATGTTGGATGTTTCCCTACAAACCATATCGATGATTCTATGTCAAAAAAATTTCTCAATGTTGAAAAATGGATTTAATTCCTAAGCTAAGGGACCTCTTATTATTCACTTTTTTCTAAATGTGTGTGTGGCATGTGGAGCCTAGTATAGCACTCTAGTTTCCCACCCATATGCATTAAAAGAAAGACACTTGCAAGATTCAAACTTTGTATTGAGAGATGTGATCTCAATTTTGACATTGACTCACTAAAAAATTTCCAAATTCAAATTTTACATGTCAACCTCCACCTAAGGACATCCTCTTGCTCCCTATTTATACATAATTTTTTTCCATGAGTAAACAAATAACATTGTAAATTCTATGGTAAAGCCCTATAGAAATGAACATTAGGGCATTTTACTAGCAAAGGTCTTCCCCACCTTCCTATTCTCATCTTCCCTTGCTAGAATCCTCATTTTCACTCTAGAATGGAGGAATGAATCTTCCTTCTTTGAAATTTGACTCCCTTTCCTCACCTTGATAGAGCCTTTACTCTTGGCCCCAATGAAGGAGAAACCTCCATTTACCGATCAATGTGCAGGCCACTAGACCAAGAAGGGGAAACTTCTTTCTTGGATCTTTTCTTGGATGGATTAATAGATTCTTCCTCAGGTTTAGAGTACTCCTTAAAGGAACCCAACCCAACATCCTCTTCTTCATAATCATTAGAGTAATCACCCATTTCAAAATTAGAGGGAAAATCCTTAAGCTTACAGGCTTTGTTCACTTTGGGAGCTTTAATTACACACTTAGCTTTGATATGGTTTGTAATCAAGAGCATTAACCCCTCATGCAAATAGGGGTTCTTGGGGGTTTTTTTAAACTTTTGGATGCCATTTTCTAGAGACAAGAGCAAATAAAAATGAAATGACACCAACTTGTTATGTCTAAAATGGTTGAGGAGCATGGAATTATAACCATAGATGACAAAGAACCTACTATCCAAGGTAAAGTACCACATGATCACCATCACCACCTCTTGCCAAATGGGCTCTATATATTTCCAATCATAACCTCCATACCCCAACTTCTTAATCTTCCCTTTTTCATTTTCTTTTAAGAAGGAAACCATCACCTATTTGGAATTCAACCTCTCACTATAAAACTTCCTACCTTGAGTGGGAAGATTAGTAACCTCCACAATAAAATCCTCAGTAATATTAATCTCCACCCCCAAAATTCTCAACATCTTATTATTCCACCCATTAAAAAACTCTAGAGAAACCTGAGTGTCAAAACCATGTAGCTTCAACAAGAAGGGTGTAACCCCCCTTCTCAAGGATTGCCCAGACTAAGCCATTAGCCCTCAAATCCTCACAAGTAACAAGCTTCGTCATGCACCTATCACCTCCCATTATCAATAGAACATAGATGACTATAGCTTCCTTCTTGAGATAAAAATAAGCCAAGAGAAAATGAAGAATCCAAAAAGAGAGGAGGAAAAGAACACCTAGAAAGCATGTAAGACTAAAAACCATAGTACTAAGTGTCATCATGGCCATAATACTTGAGAATTTTCTTGAATCTCTATCACAATTTCCAGGATATCTACAACACTCCATAAGTCTTTTGATATTGAAGAGACAATTATGAGGCGATAGCTATCACCTCTAAGTTCTAACCTGCCATCCAACATGAAAAAATGTGATTTTTTAAAATCATTTTTAATAAGAGTTTGAATTAGGATGGGGAATAAGTCATTAAAGTCCCAACGCCTAGGAGAGGACACTCCCAAATTTGCAAGGAAGTCGGCTAAGCAATTGGCTACTCCATAAACATGGAGACAAAAATATCTTTAAACAGTTTAATATGGAGATAGAATCCTGAATTATATGCTCAATCAACCAAGAAGGAGGATTGACCTTATTAAGACAATTAATAGCATTTAGAGAATCTCCCTCCAACTAGATTTTCTAATCCCCTTCTCTTAAGCAAATTTTAAACCATGATAGGTTGTAGAAGCTTCTACAAAGTGGTTTGTCTAGGTTCCAGTTGTTAGGTAATAGTTAGTAGATAGTAAAATATTAATTAGTTTTTTGTGAGGTATTCTTGTAAGTTAGTTTGATACAATAAATGGAAGGATATATTACCCAGTGCAAATAAATGTAAAATCATGTTAAATAAATCAATATCTTATATTTATGTTTTTAGTATTGATGTGCAATAATGGTGTGATCTTGTTTTATTTGTATTGTCTCTACCATTTTCCACGTGCAATCAAAGCATCTTCGATTCTTAGTAATGTGTTAGTATAGAAGATAAAAATGATGATCAATAATTAGATTTTTGCTGCACAACAGGAGAATAATCTTCTTGCTACATCCAAATTTGAAGATGAATTTTAAATATAAAAATAAAAGGTATCAAATTTCATTTGCTATCTATTCAAATTTATTTTTCTGCAATTTATATATTGTTGGTCTTCTAAATCAATGACTGAGAATTCCAATTAAAGTTGGGGCATTCAAAATTGGTTTCATAAAGTTTTAATTCATTGTTAGGCATTTGAACATGGTGTTGGGAATTCAAAATTAGTGTTAGGCATTTAAAACCATTGTTGGACATGTAAACCCATTCTTGGCTATGTAAAATTATTGTTAGGGGTTTAAAATTTATGGTTGGGTACTAAAAATTAATTATTGGGAATTAAGATTCATTTTTGGGCATCCAATCTAATTTTTTAAGGAATTTTTACAAGGCTATTAATACAATCATATATTCTTCTTCCCCTTCCTCACCCTTAGTAATTTTGTTTCCAATCACCACACTAGAGGATTCAATATATTGAGGTATTTATATATTGTATTTGAGTTCTTATTATCTTGCATGGAGCAAAGAGAGGAGGTTGTGATTACAAAATTGTTTCACAAATTCTTTGGAGTAAGAACATTATTATAATCTATTTTATATTTGGCAAAATTTATTATAAGGGTGCATTTCACAACACCAAGTATCTTTCATTTAAACATGATTACATATAGTACTTCTATTCTTTTCATCCATGTTACATTTGATCGATATTTTAGAGGTTCACATGTGATATTATATAGATAAAATGTAACAAGGACATTGGAGGTTGAAGACATTAGAGGACTAAGGTATTTTAACATCTTGAGCTAACTTATTACTCAAATATTACTCATTGTAGGAGAAGCACCACTTCACATTTTTGTTCCTTCATAGAGCTAGGGTGGCTTAGCATATTGGTAGAGATTGTGGGTGGAGTAAATATATCTATAGTGGTTGAGGTTTTTTTGTACAATAGAGGAGGGATCAATTCCCACAATACTGAAAGAGGGCTATTAAAACACTTGGAGGATATGTGGAATCTTAAATGAGAGTTTTTATCTTATGTGTAGCAATAGAGGAGAATTAGTGAAGGTGCTTCATCAAAGTCTCTAGAAGGACTATTGTGTCTAGTCCTTGTAGTGTTCCATCCATTGTTCACATTGATGTAATGCAGGGGCATGTTGGAATATTGCATTATAGTTATGTTTTAGTTTAATTAAATAATAATAAATAAATGAATATGTGAATGTTACTTTATAAATTAATATTAGGTAATAGTTTTTGATTAGTGTAAAAAAGGTTTTGAAGGGGACTTGAAACCATGAACAAGAGAAAAGGAATCATGAAGATAAACCAAGTAAGCTTTCCCACCAAAAAAATAGGATGATTAAACAACAATCAGCCACCCATGAGTAGAAAGCAAAAAAATCCAAAAGCAAAACAAAAGATTAGAAAGAAAAAGAAGTAACTAAAGAAGTTATTTTAACACCTTATATGCTTCTGGATCCTTTGATATCATATTATTGTGCATATCCATGATTTCTTCGACATCCTACATCGACAAAAAAAAATTATATTTTGTTTTTCTCTAAGTACGGACACTCAACCTCGTCCCCAATTCAGCAGCTTGTTTACCCATTTCATTGTACTCATCACCATCCTATTTCGTTAGATCATTAAACAGGGATTTATCAATCCATTCCCTGAATTTTTCATTCAAGAAGATTAAACCTTCGGTAGAGGACTCAAGCTTATCCTTGTTGAGGCTAATCAAAGAATTGATATCTTTACACATTTGCGGGGAATTCCTTTCCATAGTGGAAAACCTTGGACCATGGTCACTCTTCAACTTAGCAACATCCTCCACCATAAAGCCAAGATTAGAATTGACTTCCTTGAACATACTAAAAATAGAGTCCTTCTCCTTTAAGATTCTCAGGGTCAAGATGTTGCATCGAGAAATTGTGTCATACTTGCCATGGTGGTCTTGAACCTCTTGAACTAGGCACATAAGCATATTAGAAAAGACATATGCCCCTTCATTTACCAACCTAGAAGCCTAAGTAAAATCCATCACACCCCAATACAAACCCCTCCCTTGGTGTGCACTCATTGGAGGGTCTTCTTCCTAGTAGCCATTAGGCGTAACAACTTTTTCTTTTCCTTTATCTTTAGAAACCAACACAACAAGGGAGTTCTCTAAATCAACAAAATTATTTTCCTTCCCAATTGTTAGGATCCCCCCATCTCCATCACCATCCTGAATATTCTTCTCATTAACAAATTTTGCCACCTCACAAACCTTGTTGACCCCAATTTCCTCTGTATAATCCAAATTTGGTGATAACCAGATCTAATATCTAACTTGGTAAAATACATAGCTCCATTCAATTCATTTGGTAAATCATCAGTGACTAGAATAGGAAACTTATCTTTAATGGTGTACATGTTGGGACCAACAACAAGCACTAGTTTTAGATATATTCCAAAATGAAAAATCTATTGCTGAGTTTTTGGGACTGTGAGACAGCATGCCATTCAAAGATCATAAGGAAGGATTTAACATTGAACTTGGTACCACAACATGGGAACTCATTAGACATTGCTTCAAATTCTTTCTTTTACTTTGGTTCCCTTCCACAACCACCTCTTTGCAAGCAACCTAAATTTTGTGTTTCAATCATGAAGAAGAGGGCTTATCCTTTTTAGCAAAGCTTTTCTTACCCCCAATGGATGGGGTATAATCCAAGTATTCACCTTCCCAACTATTAGGATCCCCCCATCTCCATATCCATCCTGAATATTCTTTGAGCATTAACAAATTCTGCCACCTCACATGCCTTGTTAACCCCAATTTCCTCCTATATATCTTCCACCAAAACATGGGATCTCTTCAGACCCTAATTCAGATTTTTTCTTTTACTTTGGTTCCCTTCCAAAGCCACCTCTTTGCAAGCAACTTGAATTTTGTGTTTTAGTCATGAAGAAGATGGCTTAGCCTTTTTAGCAAAGCTTTTCTTACCCCCAATTGATGAGGTATAATCTAGGTTTGTATGGTAACCATCCAACCAAGTAGAAGATTCATCCTTAATTTTTGTACCCACATCCTCTTCCTCTTCCTCCACTTGACAATTCCCACCAATCTTAGCATTATTCTTGGCCGTGTCGGCCTTACCAAGAATAGAAGACACAATCACATATATGGATTTTATATGATCCATAATCAACAACATCAAACCCTCATGCAAGTAGGGATTTTTTGGATTCTTTCTAAAGTCCAAAATGCCATTCTCTAAAGACAACAGAAGATTGAAAGGGAACAATTTAAGCTTACCATGTTGAAAGTGATTTAAAAACATAAAGTGGTGCTCGTAAAGAGCCATGTACCTCCTATCTAGGGTGAAGTAATGCATTAGAACCATGGTCACCTTACCCCAAATAGGCTTAATTTTGGAGTGACCATACCCCCCAAACTGAAGTTTGACCATTTTAGCCTTCTCCTTGTCTCTCAAAAAATTCAATCTGGACACCTTGACAAATATTTCTCTCTAAATAATTTTCACCCTTGAGTCAACATCCCTGTTACTTTTGCAATCATCTCCTCATTTGCAGTGATGTCCACACCACACAAACTCAACACCTGGCCATGCCAAGCATCAACAAACTCTTTCAAAAAAATTGACTCATGCCCATGTAGCTTCTCCAAGAATGGTGTAACCCCACCTTTTTGTAAAATCTTCCACACATCATCATTAGCTTTAATCTCATCACATTAAAAGGGCCCAATCTTGTGCCTATCACCTCCCATATTCAATGGCACCAAGCACTTCACTAGAAAGAAACCCCACAAAATGAAAATGAAAATTACAACAAAGGTAATAGAGAAAAATTCACCCAAAAATCATGCAAACCTACATTTCAAGGTACATAAAATAATAATGGAAAGACCCCTCCTGAACATACAACTCATCCTCCCACAAATTCTAATTAGCGCCACTACCATTAAGTGTCTAATCAACATTAGATGGTAATAATTAACTCACCATCCCTTAAGAACACTTGAAGAATTGACCCCCCTCAAAAAATTAGGTCTTATCATGGTTAAGAAAGGAAATAAGCTCCACCTGAAATTTGTCGTTGACCTCTCACGATCTAGCTAAAGAAATGCTAAGGTTAGCCCAAAAATCCATGACCCCATTAGCCTCTCGAAAGGCATGGGAAATATACACTTCATCAAAGTCATTTAGAATGGAGAGAGCATCAGTAATAAGTCTTTCAATAGACCAAGAGGAAGGGGAAATTTTCCTTAGGCAGTTAATAATATTCAATGAATCCCCTTCTACCCAAACTTTGGAAACCCCCTTCTCCCTAGCCAATTTTAAACCATCATAGGTTGTCGCAACTTCAAAAAAGTGGTTTTTTTTGGATCCCCAAAAGGAGTACCACCACTGAAACAAGCCTACTATTGTGATCTCTTAACACTCCCCCACAACTAGAAGGTCTTGGATTGCCTTTAGTAGAACCATAAAAGTTGAATTTAAACCACCCAAGGGGAGGATAATACCAAATAACCCCTTCTCTAACCAACTTGGCTTCTTCAAAGGATTGGCGATGTCAAAGGAAATCTTCCACTGATCAGCCACCCATAGATCATAATAAAAAACCACCACCTAGCCAGGGACATTAGATTTAGCAACAACCTGCATAAAATTCTCTTTAATGGCTGAGAGGATTTTGGAAAACAAGAAAATCAGGGAAAGGGAAACTTCTCAAAAAAATTTATTATTCCTCTCGTTCCAGAGGCCCCAAACAATATGAGGAAGAATAAGGGACCAAGGTAGACCTAGAGAGCGATTGGAGGTGGGAGGCTCCCACTGGAGCCAAAGCTCCCAAATAGTAGAATGGAAGATCCACTCCACCTTCCAAATATTTAGAACAAGCGACTAAACCTCCCAAGAAAATATCCACCTTCCAAATATTTAGAACAAGAGACTAAACCTCCCAAGAAAATATGCATCCAATAAACAAATGATGGCTATCCTTTGAATCCTCCTCACAAAGACATCATCTATTAGGCAAGGAGAAGCCTCTCTTCCAAACATTTTTAATGGAATATTTTATCCTGCACCAATATATTGACGTCTGCACAAGATCCCAAGGACGATGCAGGCCCACAATAATATTCAATGAATGAAAAGTAGAAGCCATCAAGAAATAACCTTGTGAGAGTAGCCTCCAAACCACTCGATCCATTTGAAGAGTAATAGGAATATGAAACTGAGTAAGAACACCATAAAGAGTCTCTAGCTCCTAAAAATCTTCTCCATGCTCCATCCACAATATAATCAGTAGTAAGAGCCCCAAATTCCCAAGCACAGAGATCCTTGAAGGGAGCCCCTCAGCTAGTATCTCGGAGGCGACCATGACCAATCCACCAATCATCCGAGAAGAGGATATCCTTACCATTTCAAACTAGCCATTGAAGACTAGTAGACACAACACTTCTAACCTTGACCAAGGAGTTCCAAAAGAGAGATCTCAAAGGAGGAATGTAATCTTTTTTTAAGAAGTCCCTAAACTTATCAACTCCAGAGAGATATTTAGAAGCAAGAATAGTTGTCTAATCCTTCTCCCCAGCTAGAAGAAACCATAACTACTTCACCATGAGAGCATAATTGAAAACCTTAACTTTCCTCAGACCCAAACCACCATGACCTTTTGACCTACACACCTCCTCCTAGGAAACTAGGCTCATTCTTTTCTTTTCCTCCACACCAGACCATAAGAGCCAGTTTTTAATACTTTCAATATTTTCCTAGAATTTACGTGAGATCTAGAAAAGGCTAAGAGAATACACTGGTAAATTCTACAGTGTATATTTAATTAAAACCAACTTATTGGCTTGACTAAGGAGATCCCCTTTCCATCTGAACAACTTAGTGTTCAACTTATTAATCAGGCCATTCCAAAACGAATCAGAGACCAAGTTATCACCAAGAGGTAGACCTAGATAAATTGAAGGCAAGGACCCAATAGAGCATTGAAGAATACCAACAATTTTGAGCTTCCTTCTATCTAGACTATTTAGGAAAAGGCGTGTGATCTTAGGAAGACTCACAAATTGACTAGAGGCGGCTTCATAACTCTGTAGAATGAATTTGATTGCTTTCACTTCTGCCACAGAGGAATCTCCCATAATAATCATGTCATCAACAAATTGTTGATGTGAACAGGGGGGAGATGATGAAGTAGGATGAAGTCCCTTAATGACACCAACAAAAACTTACTTCTAAATAGATCTCCCAAGATCTTTAGCTAGAATGATGAAGAGGAAGGGAAAAATGGGATCAACCTATCTCACCTTCCTAGAGCTCCTAAAGAAATTAGAGGGAGATCCATTCACCAAAATAGAAAAAGACACCATCGAGATGAGACTCAAGATTAGGTTTAAGAAATTATCTAATAAACTAAAAGCAAATAAAACTTTAGACAAAAAATGTCAGTTCACCCAATAATATGCCTTCACAAGATCAAATTTCAACAAGAAACCAAGCTTCTTATTAACCATCAACAAGTGGATATTTTCATGAACAGTGATGATAGGATCTAGGATTTATTTTCTAGAAACAAAGCACATTGTTGCTACAAAATAATCAGCGGGAGAACCCTATGCAACCTTATAGCCAAAAAATTTGAAAATATTTTATAGATAGAGTTGCAAAGGGTAATAGGATGTAACTCATTAAAGGCCAAGGTACTAGGAAACTTCAAGATAAGAACAATGAAGGTGTAATTTATCTCCTTCAACAGATTGTGGCTACCAAAGAACTCCTTAGTCGTATTCACCACATATTTAGAAACAATCGACCAAAATTATTGGAAGAAGAACATGGGAAAGCCATCCGGGCCTGGGGATTTATTCCCAACAAAAGAGAAGACAACCTTCCTAACCTCCTTAGCAGAAAGGATACTAAACAACATGTTATTTAAATCCTTAGACACAATTCTAGGAATAACATGCAACACTTGGTCTTGACTAGCCAGAACAGGAACAAAATTGTTAGACAAGAGATCAAAGAAAGTAGAGGCCACTTGCTAAATCTACCCACCATTCTCAATCAACACACCATTGTGATTAATACAACTAATCCAATTTGAGGCTCGATGCTTCAAGGTATTAATATGGAAAAACTTTGTGTTCCTATCACTGTAGTTGAGACAAACTGCATGGGATCTCTGCTTCCAAAATTCTTCCTCCTTAGCCATAATATTATGCAAACGATACAAAAGAATGCTCTCCTCATTAGACACATTAGCATTATACCTTGAACCTTGAATAGATTATTGCAAAAGGTCCAATTCCTCCTTAATACAAGATTTCTCATAGAAGATGTTCCCAAATGAAAAATTATTCTAGACCCTCACATTATACTTTACCGATGCCAACTTCTTATCAATTCTATACATCACCATACCATCAACCTGGATATCCCACCAAGCTGAAAGATTATCTTTAAAATCAGGGTGAGAAACCCACATCTTTTCAAACTAAAAAGGGAAGGAGTGTCATCTACCAACCAAGTCAGCTGATAAAAAAATGGGGAAGTGATCTAACCCAAATCTAGTGAGGGAAGAAATGGAGTAGGAATAATGAATTATCTAATCAGGAGAAAGGAGGGCCCTGTCCAACTTCACTTGAATTAGTGCATCACCCACTCTACGGTTCGACTAGGTAAAGGAGGAACCTCACAAGTTGACATAAAAAAAAACATTATCATTGGTGAATGACATCAAATCAAATCTACTCTCATCATCCACCTCATGGGAACCCCCCAAAATTTCCAAGCAACTCAGCGGAGTATTGAAGTCACCCATAACCAACTAGTGATTATTAGGATGGCGAATTTTGAAGGAATTTAGATTCCCCTAGAATGACTTATAAGCACTCTTCACATTAGGAGCATAAATTTTACAAGAAATTCATGAAAAATTATCCCTAATATGATGAAAGAGGTTGCAATATGGTTAGATTCACCAAAAATAGCCCTCTCAATCACCACCTTTGAATTCTAGAATGTCACCACACCACCAAACACTCCTTCTACATCAAAGCCATGAAGTCCACAATCTTTGAACAACCTTTTATTTAAATTGTCTAGCCTATCCATAGGCATTTTAGTTTCTTGAATTAGAATGATATCCAGTTTATGATCCCTTACCAAATTAGCAAGGAGATCCTACTTATGAGGGTTGTTCAACCCTCTGATATTCCATGAAATAATCTTCATAGGCTATTTTGAGATGCACCCTTCAAGCACATCTCAAATAGGGATTTTTTAGAACCATCATCAATTTTCGCTTTGCTTTCTTTCTCCCTATGATACTATAGAGAGGGTCTTCCCCTACCCCTCCACTCTAAGCCACAATCAACTTTCTGATAGTTCCTAGTTGCAACACCTTGAGGTGAATCATGTTTATTCTTGTTCTTAGTTTTAATAAGAGAGAAAGGAGGTTCCTTCACAAGTAGAGAGATACCCATGTCATCCCCAATGATAGAAGAGGTGAGAACCACATTTGGTCTAACAAGAGAAACAAGGACATTTGCAGTACAAGCATGTTGCAAGTATGAGCAAGTTTGGTGGTGTTGTCATTAATGTTGTCATTAACGTCAACACAGTTCAGAATGTTGTAGATTGTGCATGTATAGTTGAGATTCTATTGAGATGTTGTGAGTACATGGAGCTATCCTTATGATGTTGCATATGTGCTGAAATGATGAGTTACCAAGTCCTTTTGAGAAATTTAATAAAGAGTGAAGTTAGAGTTATGTATGTGTTCAAAATGTGCCCTGATATGTGCTCCAAATTTTTCTATGTTGATCCTATACTTGTGTGGATTTGAAGGGTTGTTGTTGAAGATATGTTGGTGTCATCTCCTGATTTGTAGCTTTTGGGTTGATGGAGTGTGAAAGTTGTGTTCATCAGTGTGTGAATTGGTTTGGTAGAGTTGGTTGTCTATGGACTGGGAGAATTTTTTCTACTCCACAGTCCTTCGTTGATTTGTTTCAGGTCTTGTAGATCTGGTATATGTCTTGTAATAATGTTCTATGGGTTCTGCTAGAGATTTTTGTGGTCTAGTACTCTGAAAGTTGAGTTTCAAAGTTGTTGTGTGTGTTTGCATAGTCTGGATGGACTATTGGAAGGTGTTTTGTGTTCAAAGGTTTGTGCACTTTCTATGGATGTAGCTAAAGGTATTTGAGATGTGTTCTCATGCATCATAAAACATGTTATATCATCTACATGTTATCTTCTTGCTAGGAAGTGTGTACTTCAATGTTCATTTGTGTTTTCATTAGGTTTGGCTGACTTGGTGTTTACACTTCATATGAAGAATTAATAATTACTTGAGGAAGTGTGTGATTTATCCAAGATGTTTCTTTTGGTCTTGGTTAAGTATTTAATTTTTCCACTCTCATTCCTTTCCACCACGTGTGAATGTTGAGTTGTCGACCTAATTTGAATTCATGTAATGAAGCGTATGTAGCCAACCTTGGAGAAAGTTTCTAAGGTTGAAGATGGTATAAATGCAAGTCAAGAAGTGAAGGATTAATATATAAAAAGTAAAAAAGTAAGCCACAAGTGAAGAGTAGAGTTGTGTGAAAGTGAGTTGAGGAAATAGTAATTTATTGTGTTAGATTCTTGAAAGAAGTGAGTTGAAGGTTTATGAAATCTTCTAATCAAGGTTGCGGATGTGTGTAAATTGTTGTGGTGGATATTTCTATTATCTTTTGTATTTATAGGTAGTGAGTCTCCTTGTTGGACAATGAGTCCTTTCTATAAGTAGTGAGCTTTTGTATTCAGGAAGTGAGACCTTGGTAGTGAGCCTCTTGTATTCAGTTTTTCTACTACTTTATATTGTGAGTTAATCCTCATCATGGTTTTTCCCTTATTGGGTTTCCCACATAAAACCTGGTGTTCATTGTATTTATTTTTCTTTATGTTATCTGCATTTCATTTTCATAATTAATAATAGAATAGTGTGGTTGTGAAGTTGACAAGTGTTTGAAGTTTGTGTTTGAATTTGGTGACAACTGATTCACCTCCCCTCTCAGTTGTCCTACACCTTTTAACAAAGAAAACTCCACCAGCTCAAAGGTCTTCATTCCCCCACCTTCATCCACCAGGGCATCCTCTCCACTTCTTGACTCCTCTGCCGCTCCCAAAGAGTTCCCCTCCACCTAAGCAATAAACTCCCCTTCTTCCAAAATAGGCACATCCCTTACAAGGACTTGATCATCCTCATGAGGAGTCAGGACATTGGCTGTCATAACTATCACCCTCACAGGGACGTCTTTCCCTTGAATCCACATGAGCCTCACAACTGTTCTCTTGAACCTCCTCCACCTTATTTAAGGCACCTTCCTTCTCTTCCAGGACCACAACCTACTCTGAAGGGACAACAACTCTACCATCATCCGCTTTCAGATCCTCCTTCGATTTCTCCTTTTCCTTCCAATATTTTAGAGGCTAAGTAGGAGTCAATTTAGATGGCTTAGAAGGGAACTTCCTTTCCCAATGCCCAACCTTCTTACAATGAAAACAAGAAAAAGGAATAGACACATATTCAATCACTTGGTTCCAACCCCCTAACTTAGAGTTTATTAATATCTTATCAGGAAAATCCACAGATTGATCAACAATCACACAAAAACTTGCATACATCAACATTTTTTGAGAAGCCATCATTTGGTCAATATAAAGAAGCTTCCCAAAAGTATTTGCAATACCAGAAAAAACTTTCTCATCTCAGAATTCTAAAGGAAGAGTCGAGATCTGAACCTAAATAGGGGTAGAAGAGAACGAGCAAGAACTCAGGTTAAATCCAACCTCCCATTTATTCAAGACCAATGATGATTTTCCAATCATCCACAGACCACCGTTAAGAACACTAACCATATCCTCCTCATAGGTGAAAGAAAATGAAAAGAAACCCCTTGCCATCATTGCAACCTCCACTTGACCTTTTAGCCTCCATATCTTGAAGAAAAGACTACACACAAACTCAATGTTTGGATGAGGACCCATAAATTTCCGAACCAAGCATAAGTCCATTGATTCCAACTACTTCTCGGTGATACAATCAATAATAGACATTAAGTACTCCCTAGTAGCAAGGTTCACCAAAAAGCTAACCAGAGGAGAACTCTTACCCTTAAGCTTAGCACTAAAAATATTAGACCAACTAGTCCATTAGACTTGACCCCCACACACTTTTGTCCTTCCCTGGAAAATACATTCTCAATAATATTCAGAAAAGGAGAAGAGGACAAGCCCACTTTAAGAGGACTCAAAAAGGCCCCCACACAAGGCATGAATTGAACACCATCCCTAAAAACCAAAGAGTTTGAAAAAAAAGAGACTAAAGAGGACCCACTATCATTACCAACAACATCGCTACATACTAAAAAATTTGCACCTTCAACAAACTCATCAACACACCTACCGCCATTACCATCAAGAGGCAAACCAACATTTCCTATCTTCAAGGAATTTTGAAAAAATGTCGAACCACCTGAAGAGAGCTCCATAATGTTAATTCCTACTATTAGGTAATAGTTAGTAGATAATAAAATAACAATTAGTTTCTTGAGAGTTATTAACATAAGTAATTTAGTTGGTTTGATATGAGAAATGTAAGGCTATATTGGCCAATACAAATCAATGTAAAATCATCATGAATAAATCAATATGTTATTTGTATGATTTTAATATTGTTGTGCAACAATGGTGTGAATTATTTTTATTTATATTGGCTCCACCATTTTCCACATCTTCATCAATCCTCTTGAAATTCCATTGTTTACTTTTGTGTTCTAATTATTTATTGCACTTTATTGTTTTAATTAAGGTAAGAAGGGATTTTGAAAGGGCCTAGACCATTGTACAAAATTTAAAATAATAAAGAACATGGAAAATTAGGGTCTTGAACCTTACCAAATCTTCAAAAAGGCAAGGAAAAATAGGCCCAATGTGGCTAGATCTAATATAGAAATAACACAACCAAAAGTGGGGAACAATAAAATCCAAGGTGTAAAGAACAACAACAAATATTTGAGACCCCCGAGGTCCTACTTGGACAATGTTAGGAATAGAATGGGTTGGCTTCTCTCCCAATGCTCAAACATGAGTTTGGGGAAGTGATTTAGGAGGAACTTTCTTCCTACTTAAATTAGTCCAAGAGACATTAGCATCCAAATTCTCTACAAAAGGTGAAGAAGGGGGTAATTACCCCATTGAGAGTCCATTAGCATGAGAGGAGAGGACCAAATAATGATGAGGTGAAGGGATGCCATCCATCACATGAGTATTCAAGATCTAGTTCGAAGCTAAGGGAAAATTAGGTTGTTAGGTCAAGGAAGGAGGTTCCTTAATAGGGTATGAGGGACATGTGAGAGAAACACTATAAGGAAAAGAACCATCCACTCCTAAAGAGAATTCATTCAACAAAGAATCAAGAGCATGGATAGTTTGGTTGATTTTTTTTAGTATCCTTCTACCATGTAGCAAAGCCCTTGCGATGTGAGAGAGGACAAGTTGTAGCTAGGTGAATAATAGAGAAGAATCAACAACATGTGAAGGGGACACCCTCATAATCAAGAGGTTGAGTCCAAGGAATATACCCAACCATCAAATCCACATCCCCATGAAAAGAATTGGAGATGTCAATATCCACAAAAATGCAAGCAAAAGTAGAGTTTCCCATATAGGAAGTAGAATCATCAACTTTCAAGAATTGACCAATAGAAATATAAAGAACTAGTTATAATTAAAGCTCTATTGTTAACTCTATTTTTAAAGTTATAATTTAAATAACTAGTTATAAGTGGTTTTAAGTTGGTTAGAAAGGGGAGAAAATATAAATTATACAAGGTATTTTCATAAAAGGGAGAATTTTTCTAATAGTGGCATAGTGTTATGGTTAAGTTGTGGCATTGTTATTATTGCTATCAAAGTTCAAACCTCACTAGGGTGTTATTATTGAATATTTAAATTGGGGATGAGGTCCCTCGTTTGTGACCTCACCGGTTCATAGCTCTGGGTCAAAAGCGTTTACCCCTTTAAAAAATAAAAACACAAAAGGGGGAATTATTTTCTCCCTAGCAATTATCATAAAGGCCAAAAGAGCATTTATGTTATAGTAGACAAAGAAATAAAAATATTTTACTAAACTTTGAATCATATTATTATTTGGTTGTAGGTTTTTCATATGTTTGACTTGAAATAAATCTTTGCGTTCCTATTTATATATTATGGGTCTGGATTGTCACTTCTCATATTTGATTTTAGGGAATTTCTAATAAGATTGTGTCTATTTATATGTTAGATTTTCTCATATCTTTCTAAAACTACTTACTCTAGGTTTTACGAAATTTTACATTACTAAATATGTTGTGTAGATCAAAGAACTAATCTTTTCTTATCACATGTTCATTATGTTTTCTATATGTCATTCTATTCTCGTTGAGAAGTCTATAAGATATTGTATAATTTTTCTTAGGGTTTATCCTTTTCTTTTTATCTTTATTTTATACCTTTGGGTTAAAAGTATAAAAAACCCATAACCTCAATCATAGGAGGGATTTTCTCTCTAAAATATAGATGAATATTGTTCATTAAAAATAAAATCAAAACTATTTGTAATATTCTTGCCACCATTTGGATGAGTCATTGATATAGCATATTATTGTGGTGACAAATTTACTTACCAACAAGTCCTAGGATGCTATTACATCAATAGAAAAACCATGAATTATGTTATTGGTAAGAAATATGTTGCATCTTATATAAACATTAAATGTCATAATAGGTGGATTTCCTTTCTCTTTGATTTATATTGATATGAGAAATTTGTTAAACAATTTATTTTTTCTGGTCCATCAATGCTTGAATACTATAGATATGTTTTGTCAGACAAATCAATATATAACTCACAATTGAAATATATCTTTATTCTCCCATCCAATTATTCATAAACTTTTTTTTAGACTGCAGGAATCAGAAATGGGTAGGTGCTCCCCTATAAACTGGAGTGTGCCTGACAACTGGAGTGCACCTACTAGAGTACACCTGATAAAAAAAATTCACGTGACCGGTGATGCCCTTCGATACCACGGGAACGGTGGAGACACTAGACCTCATGAGCTCTTGTCTACAATAGGATGCTTTAGCCAATTGAACTAGGTCCACCACCTCTTTTAAAAATTAACATTGAAATAAATTGACATTATAAAATATAATAATTGAATAAATATCATCTAATCATATATCAAATTAACAAATATATTTTTAATGTGTCAAATCATATTTTCCTTCATGTCAATATTTATCAACAATATATTTTTTTTCATGACTTACCATTCATGATACTCCTTACAATTAAATTCACCACAACTCAAACTAACTAAAGAAGCAAAACATGAAGGCTTGACTTGAAACTTAGAAAATAAATTAACAAATAAAAATATAAAATAAGAAAAGATTCACTTTGCAATTGCTTTCCTAAAATCTTGGGCGACTTTTCTAAAATACAATTTTTAACTAAGCAAGTCAACTTTATGTGTTCTCAAGCAAGACTATTTAAACTTTCGAATATTTAATCACTCAAGGACAACCTTGTAATAATGATTCAATAATACTTGATATCAATATGAATTATAGTGAAAAATGGGTCTTTTCCAAAGCAACGACCTTAGGGCTCCTAATTTTCATGGTTAAAAAAAATCTCACAAGGAAATACTAAATATCTATATTTTAAGGGTCATCTTGCATGTTTTTTATTTGTAAAAAATGTTGTTTAATTTTGTAAATGTAAGGCTTTAAAAAAATTAAACCATGTAAGGGGTGACTTAAATTGGTCTAATAGTCAATGCCAAGGAAGATGGAAGATTACCACTTAATCAACTTGTCTTAAATCTCCCATACAATAACACACAAATTATTTGAATTTGAAGTCAAGGATATTTTCAAATAAACATAATTATCAATATATTTATAGTTATATACTATATAGCACGCGCACACACACACACACACACACACACACACACACACATATACAAATACATATCGACATGATTACAATATTTTATATAGATTTGTATAGTCACACATTCCATTATATTAATCTTAATAGTGGTATATCTATTGTATATACATACAAATAGCTACTTATACTAGTTTATTTTTTTTGGGATCAAGTTTTGTTTTGTGTAAAGTTCAGACACCATAAATAGTGAGATATCTCTGACACCATAAAAGATGAGGCCATTACGTAAGGGAGTACACCCACCAAATCAATTTTTACTAATTTTTAATTACTTTCTTTTATTATTGTGGGATTTTCATCTCTTAAAATTAATTTCCTTCTCTCCCTTAACCCCTCTTTCTCTCATTTGTTCCTTCCTTTTTGGTCTTCTCGTCCCTTCCTCTCCAACTCATATTTTTAAGACTATGTCTACAATCTAATTCTTCATTTTCCTCTTCCCAATGATGGTTTACTAAGTGTAATTTGAAACATTGATACAAAAATAAGCAGTTGATTCCAAAAACAGTCTTATAAATACAACATGGATTATGGAAAACTTATGCCAACTATAAGAATATAAGAATCTACGATCAAATATAATCTCTCCTTTTTTGGAAATGATTTCATTATGACATAAAATATGATATTGGATACCTTGAAAATATTGCTAACAATTATAGTTTGGAGGAAAATGAAATATATAATTACCTCTATTTTTAAAATATCAATCTTAGTATTTGCACAAGAAATGAATTTTAATATTCACAACTCTTTTACATTTAAGTTATGATTGATACAATAAACAGTTTTTTTGAAAAACTAATGTTGATCTTATTTAATTAAATATCTTTTAATTGAAGGGTATTTTTTGAGTGTAAAGTTAATGAAATCAATAATCTATTAGTTACAAATACAATTAGTAGAATGATAGGAATGCAAACATATCAACAATTTTGTACACATGTTGTCCAAAGTTGCAATTCCACATTCGTAAAGTACATGAATCTATCCTCAAGGCCACAAACTTGTCATCACTTGAGGAAATGGTAGACATACATCAATAAAATATAGACAAATAGAGGGCAACTTTTTAGAGTGGAAAATTTCTCCTTCACTTTGGGATCAACTAATCTAAGAGGTTGTTCATAGAGGTATCCTTAATAGGAAAATTAAAGGGAAATTATACAACAAGACTAAACCAACAAGAAACTTCATCAAATGTGTGGAAAGCCATGAAAGTTGTTATACCACAATTGTGTAATTACTATTTACTATTACTATGTAGGGTAAAATGTGAATGCAATGTGAATTTAGTAGATGAATAAATTGTACTTGCATTTTGTTATCATTGATTTATGAATGAATGCTATCTTATTTAATATCATATGAAGGAATGCATTTATGTGATTGGATGAATATTGAATTGATATTCTAACTGTGGAGATGTATCACATATACTGCATCTTTTGTGAATAGTTGACTACCGTGTGCATGTGTTAGTGGCTATAGATATATGTTCAATTCCTCTAGGCGGAGGGGAAGTATCACTCAGGAGAAGGTGTTGGTTGGGTAACCAGTAATGTAACCAATCTAAGCTTACACACACCACAGTAGAATAATTGAGTTAGGTTATTAAATGGGAAGTTGGTAAGTCACCCTTAATATGTCTGCATTAGTAAGAGTCTTGTTTACTTTTGAGTGCATTATTGGGTGATGTTTATCTATTTGATCTTGTGAGTTCTTTCCCTATTACTATGCTTGTATTGATATGTGGAAAATACAAGGAATATGTATACACACACACATGCATGTCGATGATGGACCATACGGAAGAAGGAATGCATACATGAGGAAGAAAAATTATATATGTATATGTATATGTATATGCATAGGGGTGATCCCACAAAACTGGTTTACAATTTTGTTGAGGAAGCAAAATTGCAAAAAGTGCCCCCGGGTATGTGCAGGATCATGATGGGCCAAAAAGTGACAATATGATGGGTATGTGGCTGACAATTTTTTTTTTACCCAAAATTGATGAAACAAAATGGGTTTTTAAAGGAGTTTCTCAGCTTTCCACCAATATAAATTATTGTTTACTTTGAATTTAATAAGTAATTATTATTCATTTTCTATTTGAATTACGATTAAAGTCCTGATTGATAGGCTGACTAAAAAAATCTATAGCTTTCAAATGGTATCACATTTTTTGAATCCAAAACATGTGTCACATTCTATGCTTCTCATACTATAGGATTAAAAAAAGAAAAATTGAATTTCATGAAGTTTTGACCAAGTTAAGGTGGTCGACATACAAGTTTTTATATTTTTTAAAAGTTGTAATAAAAATTCATATTTAATTATTTACTTTGAAAAAATTACAAAAAAATATACATCACATTGGGACATGAGTCCTATACTTATATCTAAAATCTTATAAAAATAATTATCATTTTATTGTGGTTAGGTGGTCGACAAACACCTACTTATTTTTCCCTTTCAAATTTTCACCAAATAGATTTTTTTTTTTAAACAAACCTAGTAGTTTAGAAACTACATTCAATTTTCTACATATTCTATTCTTACATATTTTTGAAATAATATAGATAACTTATTCAAACTTTTACATCAAGTTTCCTAACTTTGATTTTTCTGAATTTTTTGCCACTTAAGGGCCTATTTTTTCCATGATAATCCTGCACATACCCCCCGATGAAATTTTTTTGGGTTTTGGGGGTTTGAATGAACTTAGGGTTGAAAAAAACCCAATAAGGGTTCACTCGAAGCCCCCTTCAAGTGAACCCTATTAAATGTTGAGTCCCACAAATTTCACATTTCCTAGAATAAGAAACAAAGAGAAACTTTATAGAAAGGGGGTTTCGCTCGAACCAGGGTTCGAATGAACCTAGGTTCGAGTGAACCTCCAAGGGGGGTTTGCTTGAACCTGGGTTCATTTGAATCCCCCTTTTCCCCCGTTCTCCCCCTCTAGCACCAAAAAATTGCAAATTTTTTCCCTTCAAAGCTCGAGTTGAGGATGAAAATGGAGGAGACTTCATAGACCCAACTGGATGATGGTAGTCCTCAAAATGAGCTATCCATCGAATATAATTTTAATATGTTTTGACTTTATTATGTATTTGTTTTCTTAGTTGATTAAATATAGGTTTTTCACCAAAAATAAAACTCTCTATTCCGCAAATGTGGAAAAATAGCCGATTATCAAAATAATATTCTGAAAAATATGTGCAGGCTAGGTATTGATGTCCTTGATCTAGTAAAAAAAATTGAATTTTGATACATACAAAAAAAGTTATGTTGTATACGGTTTGCATATGTTTAAATTGTAATTGGTTTGACTTCGAAAGTTGATTAAGGAAAAAATATTCAATAAAACACTATGAAACCAAATGAAAGGGTTAGATATCATAGTTACAAATCTAAATTTGAAAAAATTAGAATTTTATCCTTCATAGAAAATAAGTTATTTTGTATATGGTGAGAATCACTCCTTAAAAATGGTCTTTACTAATAAAAACTATTTTTTGAAGGAGATGGAAAAAGAAGTGCAATTGGATTCCAATTTTTTTTTAAAAAATATATTTAGAATCTACAAGCACAATGTCACAAATCACTAGTTTGCATCATCTTCAAATTCCTCACAGTTTAGCCGCTATAGGTGCCTGAAAGTGAAGATTTAGTTAGAAGAAATCAATTCAATACCCAGTTTGGCCAAAAATTGTAAACTAGTATTGTGGGATCACTCATAGGCTCTTATCAATACCATAGTAAATGTGTATGATTTGGTGTGAGAATCAAATCTGTATATATATATATATAATACATGTGTATGGTGGAAAATGGACATGCTTATACAAATGTATTGATACATCTATACATACATATACATGTACATAGAGGCATATATATATGTATACACAATTGATATATTAATATTTAACAATGTTATTTCTATCTTGATTGTACTCGTTTGTATATCGATTATATATACATGCTTTATAGAAATATGATAAATATGGATATATATACTAACATATATATACATATACATATATATATGTGTGTGTGTGTGTGTGTACCGATATATATGTATATATATGTATGTATATGTACATATATGTTATATATATATATTTAAAATGCTATATACTTAGAGGTCAATTTATTAAACCAAATCAAGGCTGAAGTATGATATAATTGTGACTGTATTCTTGAGCTGCATATTACTCTTGCTATCTACGTATGAAGAGTTTGTAATCTGCAAACGATGAGTGACCATTAAGTCAATGTAAGATGATATAATAAGTTAACACCTTTTGTGGGAAGCCCGCGGGCTTAGTAAACTTTAAATGCCATGTTATTGAGCATATACCAATATCTGTAAAGGCATGAAAACAAGTCGACGACTTTGTCAAACCGATTTATTATGTTAATTGACTCATTATGTTAATTGACTCATACCAAGACTTAGTTGATGCAAGATTACTGTCGCATATTTTTTATTGACTGTTTCAGATGTGAAGGAAACCGCACCAACTCTATAAGTGAATATTGATGCTTTGGAACCACATTTGAATCCTTATACCTATATATTTCCATTATGAAATGCAAACCAAATTCAATCATATGTTGATTTGAATTAGTCTCTAATTGTTGTCAATCAACAAAGTCAATCTATAGCTTTTTTTAGCTGAGTATGTTGTTACATGTCCTCCACCTTTTAGCTGTTATATATGTGTAGTTGTAGATGTTAATTGTTGTCAAAACTCATGACTGAACTATAGGCTAATAGGTCTCCAAATTTTTGTATAAATAGTGGAGCTAGTTCACTTGTTTGGACGCACTCTTTGAGCAAGTTTCTGCATTCTATTTGCATACCTTTTTGCATTCTTCTTCCTAATACAATGAGTGATAGCTTTGAGCATTAGAGAGAGTATATTATTATTTTGAGAGAAGTATTCACCAACTTGTGAGTTAGTGGTTATTGTGCAATTATTAGAGGGATCGATACTAGGATAGTTGTTTTTCTGGAAGTGTTGTGTTTGCATCTAGTTGATTGGAAAGCTTATCATAGGCATGAGGATATTCTTCCTTTGTTTGTATTATTTTTGAAAGAGTTGTTTCTTGATTTTTTAAACCAATCTATAATAGATACTTGCAATTAGGGAAAATTAAAGTTTTAATTGAAAGAAAAGTAGAAGATGTTTACTCTTTTGGTGAATTGTTTGTAGTTACTCCATGATAGGAAAGATTGTTTGTCATAAGTATTATTATTATACTAGGTATGATTATACATGGGTAGATTAAGGGATACTCATAGCTAGATATTTGATTATGCTAGATGGATAGTAGGTTACTCTTGGAATTGTTGTTCAGTGAAGGGAGGGAACTCATACTTTGTTTAATGAGTTGTGTAACCTTAGTATTGTGTTAAAGAGATAGGTTATCCTAGGGATTAGCTAACCCGTGGAGAGGGATTTCCTAAGCATATATATAATGGCCTCAAGTGAAAATGAGCTTGATATAGTGTAAGTGAATGGTAAACCTTCGCTTGATTACACTGAATGAGAACACTTTGACCAAAGTAGTGTGATTGCCTAGGGATCCACTATCAGTTCATCCTATCAATTTAAATGCATGAGGGTTACCTAGCATAGGTTATAAATCATAGTCATGTAGGGCACAACACTAAGCTCAAAGTGGTATGTTGTATGGGGTTATGCAACCAATACCTTTGTCGAAAGGTAGGGCCATCTATCATTGATAGATGTGTGGGGGAATGCATATGAGTTCATGGTTGGAAAAAAAGCACTTGAGTGATGCTTCTCCTCCTCAACAGGTGAAAAAAGACCAAGGTTTTGAAAGGAATATTCCTAGACCATCTATATCTTATGTTACGAAGCTTGGAGGAGCTGTGTATGTAGTTGTGTACATTCTTGGAATATTATACTTAGTGAATTACTATATTGAAATGGAAATCCTTATTGTATTTTGTTGTAGCATCTTGTTCATACATTCTCAATAAAGAAAGGAATTTTTTTTATTACAATGGTTTATTACATAGTTTATTTTACTCGCACAGTGAAAACTTTGGAAAATTTACTTCAGTGTACGATTGGCATATTACATGTGGTATTAGAGCTACCAGGTTTAGCTCTGGAACCTATGAGCTCATCATTCTTTTCGTCCAACGTTATCTAATGTGTTGAATTCTTATGCCAATATGGTGCATCTTAGATTAACATCTCAAAATTTAGTAATAGGAAATGAGCACTACCTCAAGTATAAGAAGCTAAGAGAATCCATCATTAGAACAATTGAGGGTACCAACTACGATAATTATATCTAGTTGAGTGACACTGAAACATTTAGTCATGCACTTTCTCAGATCAGTGATGTGAAGAGGAAGATGAAGATGGAGGCTATGTACAACTATCTACCTACCATCTCACCAGAAAATTTTGAGTTGTTATCACTTTTAAGGGATATTCCCTTGGAAGGAAGTGTCAGTTTGACATTTATCTTTAGGGACCCTAGAGTTCTTCCAATGGTAGAAGTATTAGCAATTTCCTCAAGTAATGAGTCTGAGGGATATGTACCTCATAACTATGTATTGGATGATAAATTTGAAGGCTACTATCCATTTTGGGATAGGTATGAACAAATAAGAGATGAGAAATAATCTCAATTTTTAGGATATACTCCATTAAGTTATGTGTCAGAGAGTGAATCTGAGCGATACTCTCCATTTGACTATCTAAATAGTCACTCCATGTAATCAAAGGATATTGAAATGCTTATGAGATGAATAAAATCAATTGTTTATCAAAAGTGTGTGCTTGATCTTATGTGGAATTCTTTATGTGGGTATGAATTCCATTTCTAATGTTTTCCATAAGATAGTTGATAACATAATTAGTCTAACATGGATAAACATTCAGGTAAAAAATGATCTTGTGAAGATGGTGAGGACACAAACCAATCCTAGTGGTAGCCAAGAAGTTGGGCAAGGACCAACATGAATTGAAGCTAGACTTGACCAAATCTTGGCAAGGTTGGACAAAATTGAACAAGAAAGGGTAAAAGCTAGGGTTGAGAAAGAGGTTCCCACTAATGAGAATGAGGGTGAAAACTCTTCTCATGGACGTAATGAAACCCATGATCACAAAAGGGAAAAATCACCAATGCCATTTGATGAAAGAAATAAGAAGTGTATGGCTTCCAAACTTTCCAAGGATATGAAGAAGATTTTCCCACCTAAGTTTGAGGGAAGCGCTAGTGGAGATGAAGCTGAGGCATGGCTTGTCCAAATGGAAAAGTATTTCAAAATCCAAAATTACATTGAAAGGTCACTAAAGCTGCTTGGGGTGCATACCAGTTAGCAGGAGAAGCCTCTAGCTGGTGGATGAAATAAAATTTGGAACTCAATGTCAACTCATGGAAGCTAACATGGGGAAAATTTGTTGAGATTTTCCACAAGTGATGGTTTCCTCAACTTTACTATGACCAAAAACTCATGGATTTCTAGAGTTTAAAACAAGGAAATATGTCGGTCAATGAGTATTGGGAGAATTTTACCCGACTTCTACATTATGTTCCTATTTATCATAAGGATGAATGTTTCTGCGTAAGGAAAATTATAATGGGACTTAACAATCAAATTGGAGGAGAAGTGGATATGCATGGTCCAACAACTATGGATCTTGTATATGAAAAAGAAATCAAGCAAGAGAAAAATCTTAGGGCTATCTCTAGCTAGCAGGAAAATAAATACCATAAGAAGATTGTAGAAATTCCTAACAAGCCAACTCCAAAGAAGGTGGAGGTTGTGAAAAATGTACCTAAGAAAGGAGAAAAAGGTAACGACAATAGTGGAAAAGAGTCAAGAAGGGAGCATAAGAGGAATGGTTCCAATAGTGGGAATACCAACAATGCTGGTGGAAATGCTAGTAGATTTGGAGAACCCACACAGAAGGTACCATTTATAGGATGATTTACATGTGGAGGAGACCACTTTTCTAGAGACTATATCAATAAGCCTTCTGGAAATTCACTACCGACTCAGCAGGAAATGTACCAACAAAGGATACATGTAGCGATGGATGATCGCCAAGCAGAGCATCAAGCAACTCCCATTGAAACTCTAGGTATTTTGTTTGGTTTACCCATTTCAATTCTTATTGATACTAGTGCAACTGAGGATTTCATTTCACCTAGAGTAGCTAAGAAATTATCTATAAAGTCTAGACACATGGCAACATCTTGGGATGTAGAGTATGTAAACTAGAAAAGAGCAAAGGTGGAACAATGTTTATTTGAGGCTAGGATAGAACTACCTTTTTTTCTACATAAGTAAACTTATACATCACACCTTTAGGATCCTATGATGTTATCTTAGGTATGAATTGATTGTGGAGACATAGGTATAAGGTAGATTTCCATGCAAAAACTATTGAATTCCTAGATGATCTTTGTAATCGAGTGAAGTTCTCAGGGATACCTAGAGAGGTCAAGATTCATCAAATATCAACAATACAACTAGTGAGGGCTAAGAAGAAAGAGTGCAAACTCTTTGTCATTAAGATTGAAGAACTTGAAGAAGATCTTGATAATGTGGAATTCCAAAGATTCCAAGAGATGGAAGACGGTGAAATAGATGACACTAGAATATCAGACATGGAAAGGTATCCTATATTGAGAAAGTTTTCAAATGTGTTTCCGGATGAGTTACCTAGGTTACCATTGAAGAGGATATTTGATTTCTCTATAGATATAGTTCTAGGGTATGAACCTATTTCCAAAGTACCCTATAGGATGAAAACAATTGAGCTAATGGAGTTTAAGGCATAGTTGGACAAACTGAAAGGGTGAATCAAGTATTGGAAGACCTACTAAGAATGTATTGCATGGATTAGTAGTACAAGTGGGAAGACTACTTACCCTTAGTAGAATTTTCTTACTACAATTCTTATCATTCTGCAATAAAGATGGCTCCTTTTGAAGCATTGTATGGTTGAAAGTGTCAAACTCTTATAAGTTGGGATAGACTTGAGGATAGAGTAAGTCTTGTGCCAGAAATGTTAGCATAAATGGAAGAGCAAGTTAAGATTGTTAAACAAAGGTTGGCTGAAGCTAATGACCAACAAAAAAGCTATGTCGATGTTAAGAGAGTGCCCCAAAAATTTTTTTGTAGGTGAAAAAGTGTTGTTGAGAGTGAAACCTCACAAGAGCTCCATTAAGTTCAGAAAGTATTCCAAGTTAGACCCACATTATGTTGGACCTTTTGAGATTCCTGAACTAAATTCGGTAGCCTATCGAATAGCATTGCCACTAGCTCTTGCCAAAATGCATAATGTCTTCCATGTATCCTACCTAAAGAGGTATATACCTGATGATAATCACATTATTGATTGGACTACTTTACAGGTAAAGGACCCTGGAGTGGTAACACTCAAGCTCATCAAGGTGCTCAGAACACATAAGCTTCACTTGTGTAACCAAGAGGTTCTATAGTGCAAAATCCAATAGGACCAGTATGCAGAAGACTCAACCACTTGGGAGGATTATGCTGAGATTCAACAAAATTTTCCTCATGTTTTATATGATTTTGAGAATTATTGAAACAATATTTTTATTTTTTGTTTTGTTTTATGTTGCTACATAAAATCATCGAGGATGATGATTCACAAGGGGGGAGTATGTTACACCCCAATTGTGCAATTACTATTTACTATTACTATGTAGGGTAAAATGTGAATGTAATATTAATTTAGTGGATGAATAAATTGTAATTTCATTTTGTTATCATTGCTTTATGAATGAATTTTATCTCATTTAATATCATATGAAGGAATGCATTTATGTGATTGGATGAATATTGAATTGATATTCTACCTTTGGAGATGTATTATGTATAATACATATTTTGTGAACATTTGACTTTCATGTGCATGTGTTAGTGGCTATAGTTATATGTTCAATTCCTCCATGTGGAGGGGAAGTATCACTCAGGAGAAGATCTTCGTTGGGTAACCAATAACGTAACCTATCTAAGCTTACACACGCCACAGTAGAATAATTGAGTTGGGTTATTAAGTGGGAAGTTGGTAAGTCACCCTTAGTTAATATGTCTACATTAGTAAGAGTCTTGTTTACTATTGAGTGCATTATTGAATAATGTTTATCTATTTGAGCTTGTGATTTCTTTCCTTGTTACAATGCTTGTATTCACATGTGGAAAATATGAGGAATATGTATATGCACACACATGCATGTCGATGATAGACCATATGAAAGAAGGAAAGTGTACATGAGGGTACATAGGTAGACATATCTATGAACACTAATGCACGAGTTGCTTATGCACATGGAACTATCCAATGGATCTAACGACATGTATATGTATACATATAGATATATCGCTCATAGGCTCTTATCAATACCATAGTAAATATGCATGATTTGGTGTGACAATTGAATGTGTATATACATATATAATTTATATACATATATCCATGTATCAATATACTCATATGGTGTAAAATGGACATGCACATATGAATGTATTGATACATGTATACATACATATACATGTACATAGAGGCACACACACACACACACACACACACACACACACATATATATATATGTATACATAATTGATATATTAATATAACAATGTTATTGCTATCTTGATTGTACTCATTTGTATATCGATTATATATACATGATTTATAGACATATGATAAATATGGATATATATACTAATATATATATATACATATATATATGTGTGTACCAATATATATGTATATATATGTATGTATATGTACATATATGTTATATATTTAAAATGCTATATATGGATTTGAAGTCAATTATCATAAACAACTTAGACGCTGATTTACTAAACCAAATCAAGGCCAAAGTATGATATAATTGTGATTGTATTCTTCAACAACATATTACTCTTTGTCTATGTATGAATATTTTGTAATCTGCAAACAATGAGTGACCATTAAGTCGATGTAAGATGATAGAATAAGTTGACGCCTTTTGTGGGAAGAATGTGGGCTTAGTAAACTTTAAATTCCATGTTATTGAGCATAGACCAACATTTGTAAAGGTGTGAAAACAAGTCGACGAATTTATCAAATTGATTTATTATGTGAATTGACTCATACCAAGAATTAGTTGATGCAAGAGCCTTGGTGTTGCATATTTGTTATGGACTATTTCAGATATGAAGGAAACCATGCCAACTATGTAAGTGAATATTGATGCTTTGGTGCCACCTTTGAATCCTTATACTTGTAGATGTCCATTATGAAATGCAAACCAAATTCAATCACATGTTTATTTGAATTAGTCTCTAATTTTTGTCAATCAACAAGGTTTATTTGTAGCTTGTTTTAGTTGAGTATGTGCTTACATGTCTACCACCTTTTAGCTATGATATATGTGTAGTTGTGCATGTTTATTGCTGTCAAAAATCATGCCTAAACTGTAGGATGAGAGGTCTCCAAATTGTTGTATAAATAGTGGAGCTAGTTAACTTGTTTGCAACACATTCCTTAAGCAAGTTTCTACATTATATTTACATACCTTTTTGCATTATTCTACCTAATACAATGAGTGAGAGATTTGAGCATTAGAGAGAGTATATTATTATTTTGAGAGAAGTATTTGTCAACTTGTGAGTTAGTGGCTATTGTGACATTATTGGAGGGATTGATACCAGACTAGTTGTTCTTGAAGTGTTGTGTTTGCAACTAGTTGATTGGAAAGCTTATCACAGGCATGAGGATATTCTTCCTTTGTTTGTATTAGTTTTGAAAGATTTGTTTCTTGACTGTTTAAACAAATCTATAATAGATACTTGTAATTAGGGAAAAGTAAAGTTTGCTTTGAAAGAAAAGTAGAAGATGTTTACTCTTTTGGTGAATTGTTTGTAGTCACTCCATGATAGGAATTTTTTTTCATAGGTATTATTATTATACTAGGTATGATTATACATGGGTAGCTTAAGGGATACTCATAGCTAGATATTTGATTATGCTAGATGGCTAGTAGGTTACTCTTGGGATTGTTGTCCAGTGAAGGGAGGGAACTAGTACTTTTTTAAATGAGTTGTGTAACCTTACGATTGTGTTAAAGAGATAGGTTATCCTAGGGATTAGCTAACCCATGGAGAGGGATTGCCTAAGCATAGATATAATGGCCTCAAGTCAAAATGATCTTTCTATAGTGTAAGTGAATGGTAGAACTTTGCTCGATTAAACTGAGTGAGAACACTTTGCCAAAAGTAGTTTGATTGCCCAGGGCTCCACTGTCAGTTCACTATGTCCATTTAAATGCATAAGGGTTACCTAGCATAGGTTATAAATCCTAGTAATGTAGGGTGCAATACTAAGCTCAAATTGGTATTTCATATAGGGTTACCCAACCAATACCTTTTTTGAAGGGTATGGCCATCTATCATTGATAGATGTGTGTGGGACCACATATGCGTCCATGGTTGGTGAAAAATCACTTGATTGATGCTTCTTCTCCTCAATAGGTGACAAAAGACCAAGGTTTTGAAAGGTGAATTCTTGGACCATCTATATATTATGCTATGAAGCTTAGAGGAGATGTGTATATAGTTGTGTACATTCTTGGAATATTGTACTTAGTGAATTATTGTATTTAAATAGAAATCCTTATTGTATTTTTTTGTAGCATCTTGTTCATACATTCTCAATAAAGAAAGGAATTTTTTTTATTGCAATGGTTTATTACATAGTTTATTTTACTCGCACAGTGAAAACTTAGGAAAATTTACTTCAATGTACGATTGGAATATTACACAAGATTTATCACTAATCCCATGAAACAATAGGTGCTTGGAAGACCTCTCATTAAGATGATAATAACATCCTTGCATATGTATCCAAAGATTAAAATATTATTGTATCCCCAAAAATCTTATTATGTTTCCATACATGTGAAAGTTGTAAGCATGTACATAAAATGATTCTCTAACTGTATAGATCTTTTATCTCACTAAGAATGTGTCTTGAGTTATATAATTGAATCATAAAAGTATGTATAGCTGAATATACTCATAAACTAATGCCATAATTATTATTATTAGAAGACATTTATTCTTTCACCCCTTATAATGATGCCTACTCTAATGATCAATAAATTCATAACATATAAGAATAAGAGAGCACACATATAAACCATAAATGAAATAAGACTTACATACACATACAAATTAGAGTTAAATCATTCTACAACTAAATATACTTAATAATCCAATCTAGATCTGCAACAACCCACATAAAATAAGAGCATACCACTACAAGGCTTGTAATGCATTTAAAAATTCTCATACACTTATTTAAATCCTTTTATTATCATACCAAAATTGTGGCAAGAGGGACCCCACAACTACATTCAAAGATCCCCATGAATTATTATAATTTATCATGTGGACATTAAATTACAATTAGAAATTTAATTGACTACCCTTCTTATGATATAAAAGTGGGTTCTTTCTACTAAAATATTAGACTTATATAAGTTGATGCCCTGAAATAACCTAAGACACTTACATTTTGGAAATTGTCTCAAAGACCAATGCTTGTTGCATCTCATATTATTATATTTATGGTAATTTAATTATAATACATGAAATTCCAACCCTTGTTGCATCTCATATTATTATATTTATGGTAATTTAATTATAATACATGAAATTCCTTGGGTGGGGTTATAAGGGTCTTTTATATTCAATGCATGGATTTTTTTAGTACATCCATCTACATAAGAAATATCCCTTAGATCTAGTGATTGGTACCTTAGGGAAAATAAAACATTCTCTTTATGCTCACACTAGCCACTAGGTAATAGTTTGTAGGCCTACAAATCTAGGAATTCATTTAATCACCTCTAGCTTTCCCATGTTCATTTCATTATAGTACATGTCCATGCATTTGAATTCATTCCTTTTAAGAATTTAAAAACATTTAAGATTAATTTGGATGTTGGTACATGTATCAATCATAATTATTGAATAAACTCAATAGCATTCCATGATGTATATGGAGTAACTAAGAAGTATAATTCATTATAGAAACTTGAGGTAAAGCTAAAACTAGAGTTTGTAAATGTGTATGGGAGGTTGAGAAGTATAAAATATAAAACTAGTGGGAATTATAAGTTGGAATACAATTTGTAAGAATGATAGAAAAACGTAGAAGTGGGATTAGGAAGAAAGGAAGCAAGTTTTTAGGTGAAACATGGGAAAAGGTGAAGTCTAGGATTTGACCCTAGGGTTATGCACTTTTCCTAAATGTTTTATTAGAGATTTGATATGGTAGTGGTGGTTTTATGGATTTGGAAAAGGTATGAGATTGAATTACAACTTGAAAAGTAAGTCAACCTACTCTTGATTTTTTTTGAAATGGATTTAGATATGAAATTCAATGATCCCACTACCCTAATGATTCCAAATATTGTTCTGATGCAAGTAGAGAAAATATAAGATGTCATAGAGGAAATCTGACATCAAGATAGAAAGGGGAGGACACTGTGCACATATGGTATACATTTTAGTAGAATTTTTTAGGACGTTTCCTCTCAGGGTGCCAAAGTCCTACTAGGGATTTTTTGGATTATTTTTCACAATCCTCTGATGTTGGATATGTACTTCTATTTCCTACTTGTAAACTTGTCAGATCAATGTCGAATATTTTTGTAATTGAATTTTTGTGAGTTGTCAAGGTGTAGGATTTTGAATTCAATGATGGATAAATTTTCTTCAAGATTTCTTTTATCCTCTTCAACTTGAGATCTACACATTCACAAACAGGGAAAATGTTGTGCCAATTTAGGGCCTTGTCTCAGTCAAACCCCGTGTTAGTGTTTCCACTTCCACAATGGCAATGTCAATGATAAAGTAATAAAGGAAAGGAAGGAAATGATGAATGAACCAATTGTTACAACTCACCACCCTTCAATGGCTTCCTTGAAGGACTGAAGCCACACACATCACTTCAAGGATCTTGGATCTTTCTTGATATATTTTCTTGAATGCTTGAATGCTTGGAGACCTACAACAATGCTAGACTTCAAAAAGAAACATAACACACATAAACTTGGACATGGTGTTGGATCTTGAATTATTATGATAATTCTCAAAAAATTCTACTTTTGAATGCTCTTGACAATATTATTTTCTCATGAATGTGTGTTCTCTTCCTCGCTTAGGTTTTAAATGATGTAATAACTATGTATTTATAGGTATTTATTTAATTTCTCAAAAATTAAATCTTGAAAACCTACTTTAAGTATTTGAATTTCAAATAATAAAGTGTCACAATTGACTTATTTGAATTTGGATCCAAAATAGTGGGACATAGGTGCCCTAGGCACCAGTGTCCTAGCCCTATTTTTTGAAATTTTAAAAGTTAGGTACAAAGTATTAAATGAGAGAATTTGTTTTATGCTTGCAAATTGTCAGAAAATATTTAAAATAAAATGTGGAATTCATAGTTTAGGAAGTTGAATGCTTAATTGGGTCCAATACCTTAAAGGGGAGAAAAACCAAGTGTGAAATTGTCAAGGATGACAATTTATGATGCTATAGTAGGAAAGAGTGAAAATCCCATAGAGGCAAGTTGTTAGAATGAAAACCTAGGATGTGATTTTTAAGACTTACAAAGTTGTATGGATACCCTAATAAATTTTTAATAAATAGAGGAGGAATGAAGCATAATTTTGGAATAATATAGTAGGTAATCAATTTTGTAAGATTTACAAACATGCAAATAAGGTTTGAAGTTCTACATGTAAGGAAGGAGAGAGAAATGTAGAACAATGAACTAGGGAAGCAAGTTTTCAAGATTTATAAAGATACACATGGGGTTCAAAGTTCTACAAGAAAGTAAGAAAATATGGAAATGTAAAACATCAAAGAAAGGAAGGAATTTTACAAGAGCTACAGACATGCGTATGGTTTTCAAATTTTTACATAGAAGGAAGGAGAAGAAAATGTAGATATGTGGAATGATAATGTAGGGAAGTAATTTATTAAGAGTTACAAACATCCATACGGGGTTTGAAGTTCAACAAGAAAGCAAGGAGGAAAAATGTAGAATCACATATTAGGGGAAGTTTTGAAAGAGTTTGAAACATGCATGAAACTTTGTATGTATTCTAGAACATGAAAGTTTAGAAGAAGTCTCCCAAACTATTTTTTTAATAAATGAACATGATACATAGAGTCAAATGGGTGTGAAGCACAACTTTAAACATGAATTTGACTAATCCCATTTATGAGTTGTAAAATTTTTAATCTATGATGAACCAAAATTAAGGAATTTGGGTAACACTTGTAAGTAAGAAATCTAAAAGTGGTGCAATACTAATAACACCTCTGACAACTCTCCCCCCTCTACAATTTCTCTATTATTTAGGTAATTCTCTATTCTCAACATGTCTTTCTAGGTAGAATCATATGTACAATTCTTATGGTAAGAGAAAGGAAATGGGGGGTCAAAAGGGGGTCTTAAGTGACCACCTTTTTCCTTAAAATTAGTTAGATCTAAACTTTGGTGATTAATTCAACACATTCCTACCCTCAAAATTTAAAGATGTAATAATAACATGAATTATAGTGTTTAGAGTGTAGTTTCTTGACTACTAAGTTTTTTTAAAATTGGTGAATATCAAGAGGGACAAATATTGAGAGAATACAAATGTGGTTGAATATTCTTTATTGAAATATAGCATAGCATCAAACATGCTCCCCTTTCTTCCATTAAGTATTTCATAAAACCATGAGATAATTACGATCATATAGTATGTGAGCTATTTTTCATTATTTTTTTTAAAGAATGGGGTAAAAATTTATTTTATCCAAGAAAATAATAATACAATCAAGGAACCAAATTACAACCATTAGGGGCCACAAGGAATACCCTGACAAAAAGAACCAAAGAGCAACAAGTCGTCACCAACAAGGGCACAATAAATCCCACTCAAGGACCATGTATATCCTCTTAAATCAATATCTTAATTTTTTGGAGATAGTCCCTAGGAAGCTACTCCTAATCATCAATCTTCCAATTTACCCTATAATTAGAAGCACATTTTGATAAGTAAACCGTTACATTGTTCCAATCCATAAAGATATGAAAAAAGGAAACCAAATCCAAAGAAGTGTTTAATTGATAATTTTGTTGAACAACCAAAGCCAACTGCCAATTCACCCTATCCAAAACATTCATATTCAACAAATTGACCATGATCTAAGAGTATGATTCACAAGTAACCTTGTACCAACCAAGGGAAAAAACCTTCTCTATGGTAAGAAGAATAGTAAGATCCTCTATAGGATTATTAGTCTAGTGACCTTGGTATATGGAGAAGAAGAAAAAGATAGCCCCAAAACTATCCTTCCCAACTCCCCAACCCCAATAGATCCAAGATTACACCTAGAGGACCCATTAGTTTTAATCTTCAAGATCCCAATAGGAGGTAGATTCCATTTACCCTCCCTCTAAATTTTCCTATTGGGAAGTTGTCTCCCCCTAGAACAATTCATCCTTGATCCAATTCCAACTAGGCCCAAACTGTACAAAACCACCTTCTCCCCATCATTTGAGGTGGTCCCCACCTCACACTTAGCTAGTATAGTCTCCTAAAGCATACCAAGAATCCTATACAAAACCTAGAAAGCCACCAACCATTTATCCTAGAAAATTCTATGTTTTTTCTCCAACCAGATCTGCCAAATAATGCATGAAGGCCCAATAGCCCAAGCCACCTGGAGACAAATGATCTTAGCAAGCAGCCTCCCCAAAGTCCTCCAAAAATCAATAAGGGATGGAGAATACATACAGGACTATCTCCAAATCCCCTATCAAAGGTGCCAAATAATTGTAGAGAAGTCACATTGAAAGAATAAATGTGCAGAATATTCCTCACTGGAGCCACATAGAACACAACTAGATGGTCCTTGAAAGCCTCTCTTTTGAAGATTATCCCATGTGAGAAACTTGTTATAGAAAACTAACCAAAGGAAAAAGTTTCATTTAGGCCAATAAAACTTATTACACACATTTTTCCACTAAGGGACTTCATCCCCCCATATTTCCTCCCATCCAACTCCTAATACCTAGTTTCCACTGAGTACATCCCCTAGGATTAGGGCCCCATGCCAGGACACCATTCCTCTGCAAAGAGCTACAAGTTCTTCTCGTGAGAATCCTTGAAAAATCAACATGATCTTCTTAGGAACCCCCTAGGGGCCACAATTGACACTCTTTCTACTGAAACACCTCCACTTGACCCAATCTCCTTACCTCTTTGAATTTATGCACCTTAGTCCACCCAACCACTTGAAAGTGAAGAATAATATTTTGTAAATGAGGATACATGGTCATGATTGGGGGGTGACCATCCCAAGAATCGAACTAGAAGAGATCCTCAAAACCCCTATTACAAATACATAACAAGATTTGTTTAATTAATTTTTCCTCTCTTTTAAGAGCATCCTAGATCACATAACCTTGGCCCATTAGGGAAAACCTAGGAACATATTCTCTTTCAACCCCCTCAAATATTTAAAAGAAAGGATCACAGACCAAGCTTGGTCCTGATTAGTGCACCACCTCCAATAAATATTAACAACCAAATCCTACCTAGTAATGAGTACCACAGATGGAGGTCACCCTTTTATATTGGCTTGAATATAGTCTCCCACTTTACCAGACTCTATTTTTGAGAGTACAAGTTTATTTCCCATAAGAAATATCAAGAGATAACATTTAGTTCTTTGACAAATTTTTTTGGAGCAACTTGCAACATGCACCTGAAAATAGGGAGCACTTGCACCACAAATTTTAATAACATTAACTACTCCTCGCAAAAGATAGCCACCTGCAGGTTCCGTGGTTAACATAACTATGAAGATTATCTAGAATTTTTTTCCAAGTACCTATTGGAAAAGGGCCAATAGAGAGGGAACCCCCAAATACGCAAAAGGAAGATTCCCAATTTGAAATCTAAGAATACACATAATTCTTGATTGAATAAGAAAAGTATTAAAGAAGAAGATAGATGACTTATCTTTATTGATATTTTTTCTAGAAGCGTGAAGATAAGTATCCAAGGCCCATATAAAGTTATTTTCTTCCCTAATCCTAGCTAAACCCAAGAGAACAGTTTCATCCACAAAATGTAAATGAAACTAAGGAGGTCAACCTTCACCCCAACTCCACCCTTGAATAATACAATGTCTCATATGGGCATTCAAGAGTCTTTCCAAACCTTCAACCATAATAATAAATAAATAGGGTGACACGGGGTCACCCTTCTAAATGGAGAGGAAGGAACACCATTAATTAACAAAAAGTAAGATGTCAACATAACACAAATCATCACCCAATTGATCCAACTCTCCTCAAACCCAAAAGTATTGAAAACTTTATGAAAAAAAGGCCATTTCATTATGTCATAAGCTTTTTCCATGTATAGTTTGATCAACATGGCCTTCTCCTTAGATACTAATATAGAGTGAATAGCCTTAGCTACAATAACCGCGCCATCTTGGATGCGCCTTCCTTTCATAAAAACCCCTACTCTTTCAAAATAACTTTGATTAGCCAAGGTTTTAATCTCTTTTCTATTAACTTAGAGATAATCTTATAAACAAAATTAAAAATTATGAAAATTGGCCTAAAGAGATCTAGAGAATTATCTCCCTCCCTCTAAGGAATAAGATCTAGAAAAGTAGAATTAATAGCTTTCAACATTTGTTTACTACTTTGTGATTCTTGAACTACCTCCAAAAGATCAAATTTGATAGTCTCCCAAAAATATTAAAATAAATCTACTGGGAAACCATTAGGACTAAGGGCCTCACCTTTATTAATCTTGAAAACTATTTCCTTGAGTTCTGCTAAAGAAATGGCTCTATTGAGCCACTCATTTTCCTTGTAAGGCACAATAGAAGGAATACACTCCAAAATAATATTCTCTTCCAAGAGAGTCCTATGTGAATAAAGAAGAGTAAATGAGTGACCTATGAGATATCCTGAAAAGAAGATAATTGTTCACCTTGAGAATAAATAATTTAAGAAATCAAATCCCCATTTCCTTTGGCTTTAATAGAGTTAAGAGGAAAGTAGTATTCTTATCTCCTTCCTAAAACCAATCAATCCTTCAAATTGTTTCCAAAAAATATCTTCTCATAGCTCCCATTTAGATAAATCTTTTGTAGCTTATGATTCTTCTTTAATAGAATATTGGGTAATCCCATGGTCTCTATTCTTCCCTGTAATGGCCTCCAAGAGATTCTATGTAGTTGATTTCTCCATAAAAATATTCCCAAAACACTGTCTATTCCACTTCTTTAGCTGGAATTTCATAAATTGGAGCCTCTTGACAAAGGTGTACATAGTTATACCATGCATAGGAAGACCTTGACCCCACCATTATTTTATAAGGTCCTATAGAGACAACTCTCACAACCACATTCACTAGAATTTGAATGAATGGTTCTTATCAATTTCCCTCCCATAAGATGAAAATTTTGTAGGCCAATAATATGAACCCCTCCATTGTAGAATTTACAAACTAGTGATCCAATTATTTCTAGTCCAATAATTGGAAACTAAGAACCTATCCAATCTCTCCAAGATAGAGTCCTCCTCACATCTCTTTTTTCTCTAGGTAAACAAGCCATTGCTTGGCTTTATATCAATAAAATTTAATAAAACAATATTATCTCTAAAATTTAAGGCTCAAGTTTATTCACTCATCTCCTATTTTCATATAAAATGAGGATAGCATTAAAAGTATAGCCAAAATCTAAGGGAATAATGGAGAAAGGGACTACAAATACCTTAGAATATGACCCCAAAGGAAATATTTACTAGCCAAATCAATTAGAGCATAGATATTGGAAAGAAAAAAGACTTTTCAAAAGTCAAATCTTGAGGAAACCATGGTCAAGGAATTTCTACTTAAAATTTGCAAAGGGGATAAATATTTCTCAGGTCCCAAAGATAAATAGTTCCTCCAACACTACCTTGTGTAACTATGCATTGGTATTGGCCTCTCCATTAGAGCTTGGGAGCTACCTTGAACATACCTTCCACTAATAACTTGGACTCTTGTATAAACATAACATCAAGAGAATGATCCTTGATCAATTATAAAACAAACTTTTTTCTAAGGATGCTATTCAATCCCCTTGCATTCCAAGAAAGATCTATTATTTTTGGGAGTTAGAAAATTGGTAGTCGAGGGTCTTGATTGAAGTCCTCTCTAATCTCCTCCCTATCTTGGAAGTCCTCTCTAAGCTCCCCTTTTTAAAATGATTTTGTTGAAGCCCTAATGTAGAGAGAACCTTGTTTCCTTTTCCAGGTTCTTGAAACTCTACCTCCGGTTGTGGATCCAACAAGACCATGGCCAAACCTTCACCCAACTCATTTCTCTCAGGAAGAATTGACCCACTAGGAGGATATACAGCTTGATCTATGTCCATCTAAGATCTAGTTCTCACTTCCACTAATTTGAAATGACTACCATCCTCTTTGGGAACAAATTTATATGCCTTGAACTTAGATTTTCTAATTAGGACCCTATCTAGAATTACCTCTTGCTGGTCAAAATCATTCAAAGCCTCATATTGAAAAAGAAACATCACCTTGCATATCCTTAAGGGTTCTCTTCTGGCCTCTTCCCATGGTTTGTGACTTCATTGGAATAAAAACCTCCTTATCTATTTCCCCCTTAGACACAATGACTTTCCCTTTGTCCCTTAAGGGTGTTGAGTGAGAAGGCACTTTAGCTAAAATTCCATTGGTGGGTATTCCTAATTTTTTAAGTTTAGGACATTTACTTTGCAAGTGTCTATACTAATGACAATTTGACACTAAAAAGGAAGAGCCTCATAATCAAGCTATTGAATCCATGACACAGACCCAACCTAAATTTTTATTGAATCTGGTAATAGATTATTTAGATCAATCTCAACACAAATATGAGCAAGGGAAATTACCTTATTTTATAGAGTCTACTGTGATGGACCAAATGGATTTCCCAATAGAAGTGAAATCATATGTAAAATATCATTCCTCCAAAATTCAAGGAGAATCCAAGGAAGTGTAAACCAAATTAAAACTCTTGATACAAGCTCCTTAGTCAAATTAAATATGATATAAAAAGGTTTAATAAATAATCCCACTTGATTGTAAAAATAAGAGCCTCCTTCAAAGTCCCTATTTCTATTATCCAGATAGGAAAACACCACCATAAAATAATTATTATCTTCTTGCGTTACCTCCATATCTCCCTCTTGGTTCCAAGTCTGATAAGCCCATGATTCCAAAAGTGAGAGAGAGACACCGATCCCCATAAAATTATATATTAAGGCATGATTACTCAAATAATTAACATCCTAATCAATAGATTCTAGTTGGATTACCAAGAATAGTCGAGACAAAATCCTCACTAAATAAACATTCACTTTTAGAGCCTGAGAACCCCCAACCTGTGACAAACCCACCCCATTTAGGACATTGCTTAAAAAATTAATAGCTTGTCATGATTAGACGAGAGTGGATCAACTCTCATCAAAACCTTAGAAAAAGATATTTTATCGTTTATCCTTGAAGCAACATCTATCACCATTTGCATCCAAATGACATACAAAGAAATTGAGAAAAGAAGAAGAAGCAAACCCCACCTCCTCAACACCTCCTCTTCATAAAAGCCCCACCCCTAAAGAACCTCTACATCTCAACAAAAAGAGTGAAAATACCTAGCCCCTAGTGCCAACACACCTCCAATCACCTCTTACACCCATTGATCTACTTGAAGGAAAGATGCCTAAGGTAGTCACACCATCCCCACAACTGTAGACCCTCTTCATGCCATTCAAAATTTTATATTAAAATATTTCATTAAAATTTTAATTAATATATATTTATCTACTTTTTAAAGTGGATTGAAGTGGAAAAACCTTGAAAAATGGGACATTTCGTATGCTCCCCCTAATGTTGGAAAAATGGTCAAATATAAAATTGTTAATTTTTTGAATGTGTATAGTATGAAGCATAGGGGATTGAAATGTATTATTTTTCAAATGTTTTGATTATATAAGAAAAATAGGTTTAGAATGGACCCAAAACCATTTACAAGCATGTTTTGATGGGGACCCAAAACCTGGTCAAAGAAGAACAAGTTGCACATGAATACAACATAGATAACTAGCAACAAACCAACAACAGATCACCAAATGAATAACATGGCAACCCAAATATACACAAATTAGAAAAGGTTTTAACAGGAACCTTAAACCTAGAACACAACCAAGTTTTACATTAGATCTTGAACCCAAACTAGGTTTAGCAGGGAACCTGAAACCCATTTATAGCTATATTATAGGGAAAAACATCCCTCACAACACACTAGGAATTTATGGGGACCTTAAACCTACTGCTCACATGAACACAACCTAGATCCACCAAGCAAGAAAACCAAGAAATCTTGTTCAACACAAACTGTCATGCCACCATAACATGGGAGGAGACCACCCAACCATACTAACAGCGAGAAGAAGACCTCTTGCAACACCACCAAACACGAAGAGACAAATTAAATTTCACCTCAAAATGAGTAAGCTCCCCTCTATTAGAGTAGATGTCATGAGGAACCTTACCACCATTGTATCCAAATTGTAACAAATAACAACTCCACCTCTATAGGAGTGTGTACCACCTCAAAAGGTACTATAATAGAAGGGACCAATAGCAAGCAAAGCACCTCCAGAAATCCATTGGGCCAAATCTACCTCTAAAAGAGAGGAATCTACCTCACCAAGAGTAATCTTCACTTCAATAGAAGACTCAAAATATAGAAAAGGGAAGAAATCCACCCAACTAGTAGCAAGGCGAACCATGATAGCCACTAAAAACTTGAGAAAATGGGTTAGCAAAAGAAGCATAGGGATAAAACCAACCACCACACTAAAAATAAGAACATGGACAATCAGGAAGCACATAAGGTGTAGCCCAATCAAAGGAGACATGAAAAATCCCAACAACAAAAGGCCCAATAGGGTTCCCAACCAAAAAACACACTGATAAGCCCACCTAGGAAAATGTGTTTTCAAATTTTGATAAGTGGATCAAAAATACATTAAACATAATACATATGTATTTATGCATATGAAGACATTAAAAATAAATAAAAAATTAATACCTTAGTTTACTCCAACAAAAAGGAGTAATTATATGGTTAGAAAATTAAGTATATTGGTGTTGTGGTGGTGTTTTCATGGAATCAATGTCTTAAAAATTTTAAACCTTATAAGAAGGAAGGTCAACCATGCTATATTTTTTAATATATAAAATTAGGTTCCCACTATGTAGGTCCAAACCTTAGGATTAAAATTAAAACTTATTCCAAGCATAGGGATATAGCTTTTACTAGATTAAAATATAGCATGATCATACTAAATTAAAAATGTGATTCAGTTATGATTACATTATGGATTGATGACACCTTTATCAACATGATTCCATTATACCTTAAATATAAATTTGACTACTTTTTGGTCCTCCATTTCCATGTGCTTAGCCATTACTTTATTCAATCATTCATAATTTTCAAACTTGTAAACTAATGGAACTATCTTTATAGCTATAGTCTTGATAGTCCATAACTCCAATGATTGTGAATTCTTGAAGAAAAAATTATTGTTACTCATCATCCAAAATGGAAATGGGGATGATAGAGGACTATTAGAAGAGTAATCCACAAAAATATTTATTGGGATGAATTCAAGGCCATGTGTTCATGATGGCTTTTATCTCACAAAGACATAATCATAGCAAAAGGTTAACTTATAACTATCATGAAGGAATTTTATAATCCACATTAACATAGTCAATAAGGTACATGTCTATTTAATTAATTATTTGGTTACTTAACACAACTCAAAGGGTTTATTATATAGAATTTTGTTTCCATGACATAATGGTGAATTCAAGTGGCCTTCACCTCATAGCGATTATAATAATTTTATTATATAAAGTAATAGTAGATATGAACATACTAATGTTTTCAATAAGAGTAAACAATAATAAAAAAATAAGAAATAATGCATATGTAATAGTATATTAAAATGCATCTCAATATTTAAAATAATATTGCACATATTACATACTGTAGACACTGGAAAATGTCCCGAATGATATCATACACTCAAATTGGGTATACTAACATCATTTCCTCCTAAAACCCGTCCTCTTTTCACTTAATTGATTAAATTAGCATAGCTATTTAATTAATTGCATCATTTCCATTTATTAGCCTAATTAATTTAATTGGGTTAACTCATCCCCCTTTCATGCTAACATTTCATCCTATTAAATTAAATACATCAAACTATTTGATTTAAATCCCTAAGTTCTCTTATTTAATTAAATGTCATCACCTTCTCCCATTTTCATTAAATCACTTTATTTAATGAATATCATGTAATTCTTCAAATCCTCTAATTGCATAATTAACATTGTTTAATTATCAATTACCTAATTAAATCCAATTCCCCCCACTTGTAGGGGAATATTCCTCCTTTGCACATTCCTAAAAAAAGGGAATAATCCCATGGAATATTATTTTGCACATTTTAATTTGGTTTTAATTAACTAAATATCCTTTTTCCTTCCCTCATTTGAAAAAGGAAATATTCTTACAAAGCTTCATGTGTAAGTTATCTCAAAACTTCTTATGCAAGTTAACTTGTGACCTTTTGTATAGGTCAAAAGGGTGCTTGTTTGAAAGAATATTAGCCCTTGATTAAAATCTAATCTTCCATTCTCTTCCACTAATGAAAATCCATGATCCATGCCTCCAACTTCTTCCATCCTTGGCCGTTGATTAACCTTTTTTATCTCAACCCTCCATTTCTCTTTTGCTTTCCTATAAATGAAGCACCATTTGGAGACAAATGGATCCATATTTTTTAGAGCAAACTCATGCTATTAAAATCACTTACACTCACACTCACTTTTAGCATTTGCTTAGTATCATTTTAGCTTAAATACCTACATTAATTAGCTTAGCTTTCATTAATGGATTCCATGGTAACTTAGATGCATACATTTAGCTTGTTTATTAATTAGGGTTTCAATCTTTTAGCTTAGAATCTATTTAGATTAGCTTTGTATTTGCATATCTAGATCATTTTAGCATAAAACCATATTAAATTAACCTGCATCATGCTTATTTAGATTAAAAGCATGTTTCATCACACATATCACAATTGTTCCATCAATTTTCTTCAATAAAACTGATTGGAACAAGCTCATTTATCCATGAGATTGGAAAAGAGTTTCCATTCCACATCAACGCAACACCACTCCCCCAAAAAATAAGTTTTGGATGGATTAGAGTAGGAATTTTAAAGCTTTCATAGTTTAGTATAATAGGTTTTAATGGATGCTTGGTTTAATTTTTATTTGAATGATCCTTTTGAGATTTGACCTTAGTGGCTTCATTATGTTTTGATTCTTCATGGATCAAGCATAATCGACCCATACTAACCCATCGGTCACATTCTAGCGCTAGAAGGAGGGCATAACCGATCAAATTTAATCAATTTCTATCTCGAATTCCATTTTTTTTTACTCTTGTAGGATACAACGATGCTCAAGGGGATTTTAGTGATACCTTTGCAGGGCATCACCATACAGTGACACTATCGTCATAAAAAACAATGACTCCTAATTAATGACCTTACATTGATTAAAAAAATAGTCATGTTGAATACTTTTAGAGGTATCAAATATTTGCAAATGGTGACACTCTCCAAACAGCGACGCTATCATCGTCACTATATTTCTACAGAGGAATGCTCAAATTCACCAAAGCAACACTATCATGAACAATAATGGTAAGCAAAATGATGATCAATTTTCAGCATGTGGTTTATTTTTTTTCTTCATCAGATCACTAACATGCCTCTAACATTGTTATGGGTTTTAGGCTAACTAGGTTTTGCAGGTTGGATGATAAAAGTTGAAGTGGAGATGCATTTTATCTTTCCATCCTATAATTGTAACAAGTGTTGTGACACTTTGGGGAAATTATAACCCATTCATAATGATTTTCATTTTATGCTTTAGGACCACACTAGCTTTCAATTAGGTTTTAAAATAAATGCTCAAATCAGTTAAAATTGAAACTTCATGTCATCTTACTTTGGGTGTAAAATTGAACAATACAACTTAACACTTCGTTTTGTGCATAAAATAAACTCACCTTTATTTTGGGGATTAAAATTAACAAGTGTTTGCTATTGTGAGATGAGGATTGTTAGTGTGGGTCTATTACACTTAATCTATGATGAATTGAAGCATAATTTACCCAAAAAAACCTACATCTACCAAACAAGATCATTCAAATTAAAAAGATTAAACTAAGCATCTGTACAAACTAAAAGTTACAAACTATTAAAACAGTTAAATTCCTACTCTAACCCATTTGAAACTTATCCTATTTTGGAATTAGTGTCGTGTTGATGTGAAATGATGACCCTTTCCCAATCCTATGATTAGTGAGTCTGTTTCAATCGATTCTATGGAAGAGAATTGATGAAACCATTGTGATAAATGGATGAAAACCTAGTTTATGCTAATTTAAACATGGTGCAAGATAAGTTAACATGACTTTATGCTACAAATGATCTAATTATGCAATTTCTAAATAAATCTAAGGTAATTCTAAGGTAAAAGATGGAAACCATAATTTATATACAAACTAAGATGGATGAATGGAAGCCATTAATGGATGCTCTAAGCTATTATGCAATTAGAAATGAACTAAAAAAAGCTAAAAGTGAGTAAAGTATGAGTATGTATGCAAGTGAGTTCAACAACATAAGTTTTCTCTGCAAAAGATGGATCCATTTGTTTCCAAATAGTGTCATATTTATAGGAGAGCAAATGATGAATGAAAGGTTGAAATTGAAAAGATTAGTCAATGGTCCAAGATGAAGGAGATGAGAGGCATGGATCATGGATTCTCATTAATGGATGAGAATGAGTGATGAGATTTAATCAAGGGTTCACACTTTCCTCAAACAAACACACTTTTGACCTGCTCAAATAGGTCAAAGGTGACTTGTTCAAAAGGTTAAAGGTTAAAACTTGATTAAGAAGCTAAGTGAAAATATCCCTTTTTCAAATATGGAGGAATAAGAATATTCCTTGGAATATTCATTTGGGTGAGGAAAAAAGCATTTTGCAAATTAAAAGAGAAGTTTAATTGTGCAAAAAAAGAGATAAGGAATATTCTAGGGGAATATTCCCTTTTTAGAGGAAAATTAGTTTAATTGTTAATTAACAAGATTTAATCATGCAATTAGGGGATTTGGAGGAATAAAGTGATATTTATTAAATTAAATATTTAATAAATGGGGGGAAGAGAGAGATGAAATGATATTAAATTAAATAACTTAGGGTTATTTAATTAAATAAGATGACAGGGAATTAAATTAAATGTTTTGATTTATTTAATTTAATAGGATGAAATGTTAGCGTGAAGGGGAATGGATTAACCTCATTTTGATGAATTGGGTTAATAGATGAAACTGATGCAATTAATTAAATAGCTAGGATAATTCAATCAATTAAGCGAAAAGAAGATGGGTTTAAAGAAAAAATGATGTTAGTAAATATGTTTCGGGTGTATGATATTATTCAAGACATTTTTCATTGTCTACAACTATGTTTTGTGATTTACATTTTTGACATTGAATGTGTATGCACTTCTCTCATGCCACTCAACGATCTTGAGAATCAAAAACATTCCTTGAACATTTTTTATAATCACCCACACTATTCAATTTGGATTAAAATGAGCCCCATGCTAGTGTAGGGAAAAGGCGTGGTGTGTGTTCTCTCCTTGCTTCATGCAAACAGGGAGATCAAACTATAAACATAATTCCTTGCTTTTTTTATCTTTAGAGGGCTTTCCTCCCCACTTCGAAAAGAAGGAATGACCCAAGCGGTAATGAGCTAAAGCCAAGCTCTTTCAAATTGCTATATAAAAATGTGTTTGTGATGAAAGTCATAAACAACAAGTGTGGACGTGTGATACCAACAAGTGCCACACTTAGTATCCATGTGATACGTTAAAATATCTTCTTAGGAAGAGACTAGGAGGCCTCTTGATTGAAATAATTTTGAGCTAATCTTTTCATGTGTATGGCCACCTTGAACGAAAGCCCTTATTATGAACCAATTGTTTAGAAACCAAAAAAAAATATGCTTTTTGGTGCAAGAACGGTCATTCCAAAGCCACCCCACATTTTACTATTCAATTGTTGAAAAAAGAAAATCCTCAGGATCTTTGGATCTTCATGATTTGAGATTTGGTGGTCCCGAGAAGTGTGTGCCATGGATGGGAGCTAGTGTCACCAAATCTCTATCTATTCGCATTGTGTTAGTGTTTGAAGAAATCCAAGTGGGGATTCAACAAGTAGTATATTTTGAACCTAATGTGTTAAATGCTTGTGAGTCAGTTTAATACTTTGCTTGGTTCCAAAAGCATTACAAACAAACATTCACGATCTTCCTCAAAATTTCAAACTCTTTGGTCTAAGTATGGATACCCTTTGAAATAACCTTGATATTAATGCTTGTCCTAAGGATTTCTATCCTTAGAGATTTCTAAATATCTTGACTTATATCTCAATCCATACTTCCCAAAGTTAACATAGGCAACTATGGCTTGAACTTCATCTTTTTTACAAAATGGATCTTGTGAAATTTATGATGTGTTTGACATAGACATTTAGTTTGAACTTAATCAAGACAAGTGTTTGTGGTAAAAGAAATTCACTTAAGCAAGATAAATTGACAAATTGAACCCCACATGACCATTTGGAGACCGATCGCTTCTATTGAACAACTCGACCTTACAGGTGCTATCATTCAACCAAATTTTGAACTAATTGAAGGAGAAAAAACTAACATAATCAGTAGTTTGAGAAGCTCTACTTTTGAAACAAAAGAAATGCCCATTCAGTGGAAAAACACAAAAAGAATCTTAGATGAAGAAGAGGAACAAGCTGATATTGTGGTTGGAAGGACCATATTACCACCACTTGTGTGGCAATAAATATCCCCTTTTCTTTTATAAACTTGAAATTTTTCTAAATAATCTCATGCAAAATTAGAATCCCCAAGAGAAGGTATACAATAACTTTAAACTTAGGCATCTTAGTCCAAAATCTCTCAAAAAACACCTTTTAGCACTACATCAAAATAGAACTAGGTTGATATACAACTTTTACAAACGTGCTTCAAGGAACAACCTAGACTTGTATATGTTCTTTTCTAGTCAAAACCCTAGTCTTTTTCATGATCTTGAACCTATCTAAAACATTGGGTCTTTAGGATTTGAAAACTTTAGAGGTATATCATGTTTCTCACTACCTTGGTCTTATTAAACAAAGGTTCACTTTAGGTCAATATTGGGTCAAAGATTTCATTCACCCCTCCATCAAATTTCATTCTTCACTTCACCTATCTTTGCAAAAAGTTCAATACACCAACACTTTTTGACTTAAAACATCTATGAAACCAACCCATAACTTAGTTACTTCATATGAGAAATGAATTATTTTCCATGAATTTGGCTAAGTTAGTTATCATCTTTGAACTAGTTCATCTAGAAGCTCACAAGTCTACCCTAAAGATTTCCAAGTTCATCAACATCCTTTATCCAAACATCAAAACATTTAACTTAAGTCTAAAGTGTTGTCCCAAAATGTTTAAAAAGATCACTCCCCACATTATCCACCTTTTCATCACCCATTATCATAATTTCTCCAAAAAGACTTAGAGCATCCCTTTTACCTAGATTTGAGTCAACTAGAGAGTTCAAACATTACAAATCTCAACACAACTCTCCTAGAGGTAACCCAAAATTTATGGTAAAAGTGAAATAACAACACAAGAGAATCATGGAGAAAACCAAAGTCACATTTACCTCAAGTGATCCAAATCCTCTAGAATTTGATCTGAGAAGTCACGTTACTCCATCACAACAACCTTCATCTCCATCAAGGCCATATGAGATAGAAGACATCATGAAAAATCCATTTGGACTTACTAGGGAAGAAATCATGGAGCATCAAGCCTTAAAAAACATAGTTCCAAGTTCCCCATCTTTTGTTGCACAATCATTGACACAAGGCTTGACGTCATCCACTATTCCAACAAATCCATCCCTAGGGATAAATCAAACATCAACACATAGTATTGCAACTACTTTTGCTAAGGATTTTGGACATACACTTCCATTTGAGAGCAACACAGTTGTGGGTACCCTTGAAACCAATCCTCCATCTCAAACTACCACTTGAACATCAACATTTGGCACTCCCCCTATTCCCGAGGATCCCAAATAGTCATAAAAACCATTTACACTTCATTACTCCACAACCACCTCAACATATCGAGGACACCCATCTTCATCCATACCCATGAGTAACACAAGTATTTGCAACATCACGTAAAGTAGTGTTGACCAAGTGTCACAAGTAGACCCAAAAGGGCAAGGAAATACCCTCATATAAAACTAGCCTTTAACACCACATGGGACCTCTTCGTCCAATCCTCCCCTTGATACATCAAACACATCGGTTGTCCAAAACACATCTATCTCATCCACCATCGACCCACATCAAAACAATCCCTTGATCACAAACCCCATCAATCAAGGTAATACCTTGACCATATCTCAAACATAAGGGAATCTCTAAAACATTGGTCAAGGGGACCCTTTCAATCAATGGACCCAAGATCCTAATGTTCCCTTAACATCATATAATCTTACAATGTAATCCTCATCTTTTTTGTTAGTCCGCCAAGTCATGTAAAATCAAATGATACCTCAAACTTACATTCCTCCACACCAATCCATTATCTTACAAGGAATTTTGAACCAAGAGAACTCTCAACCTCTCATCAGTAATCCGCTACCCAATCAAAACATCATCACTCAAAACTCATCTCATATGTCCCAAAAACTAGCTGATCCTACACTACAAGCACATGCTACAACAAGAACAACAAGCTTATCAACAAGCCTTACAACAACAACAATAAAAAATAGCCCTAGCAACACAACAATAATAACAACAATAGCAAGCAACCCTAGCAGCACAACAACAATGACAACAACAAGCAGCTCTAGCAGCACAACAATAGTAGTAAAAACATCAAGCCCAACAAGCAACCTTAGAACAACAACAATATCAAGCCCATCAAGCAGCCTTAGCAACACATCAACAAGAATAGGCCCAGAAAAAAGCCCTAATGTCAACCTTAGAACAACAAAATCAGGCCCATCAAGCAGCCTTAGCAACACATCAACAACAATAGGCCCACAAAAATCCCAAATGTCACAACAACAACAAGAAGCTCAACAAGCAACCCTTGCGGTTCAACAAGTCTTACTAGCTCAACAATATTCCCAACAACAATTAAAAAGTTGCTGTTATAACCCTCAATAGAACATTGTCAATACAAACGCATTAGGAACATATACATCAACACCTCAGTCACCTTCATAGAATCTCATACCATCATACACCCCATACAACACCTTATCATATTAGAACTCATCGATCATCCCAACATATGTTCCTCCACCAAACCCACAAGATGATATAGCATTAGAACTAAAGGTGTTGTCATAAGAAATGTAGGACCTTCAGATGGGAAAGACAAAGAAGCCCCATACACATAACCTATGTCCCTATCCATTCGATTGAAACATCACAATGGTACCATTCCTCCTGATTTTGAAATCCCCAAATTTGACAAATACAAAGGGAGAGGAAGTCCTATGGACCATATCAAAGATTTCAATGTCATGTGTATGGAGGTTGTGTACAATGATTGTCATTTAATGTGCCTCTTCCCTTGAAGTCTAACAGGTTCTGCCATGGATTGGTTTTCTCAACTGCCTCTCAGTATCAAAAATTTTCAATAAATTACTAATAAATTCATAGATCATTTCTCCTTTAATCTTGACATGGACATAATCCTAGAAGAATTGTATACTCTTAGATATAACAAAGGAGAACCTTTGACTATTTTTTTACAATGGCAGAGACAAATAGCTAGTAAGAGCAAGTAGCCCCTTCCTGATAAACAATAAGTAGGGATCATCATAGAAAGTCTAGATACAAATCTACCCTTCCACTTGAAAATGTAGTGCATCACATCTTATGATGATCTTGTCCCTAGATCCCTTAACATCAAGAGAGCTCTAATCTCACATGGAAATACCCAAGCTTATAAAGACAATCACCCATCAATTGGTTCAAATGAAAAGCCTCGTGTCTAGGAAAAGAACAAGAACATGAAAAATGATGGTGTAGTAGATGCTAAGGTTGTCCTAAGTGCTCCTAGACCAAACAATAATCAAGTTTCCAACATTCAACCAACTGTGTAGAAAACAACACCCCAGTAGAACAATCAGATCAACAACATCGAAACACAACAACAAAAAACTCCTAACAAGAACAATTATTCAAAATACAAGTACACGTAGTTATCAAAACCTATCGAGACCATCATGAAGAAATTGGTAGAGTCAAACCTGATAATATTTCCCAACTTTGAAAACTACCAAGAACCACAAGAGAAACCATCCTAGTACAACAAGAAAAATCTTTGTGACTTTAACAAAATCAAAGGCCACAAAACAAAAAACTGGATGAGGCTCAAAAATATTTTCCAAGACCTTATAGAGAATGATACCATATCTGTTGAAGTACCAGATGGTAACCAGGATCTTAAGATATACAAGAACCCTATGATAGATCATAGCAAAGGGAACAATAATGGAAAAGCTAAGGATTACACAAATGTGCAACATACCTATTCAATTGTGGTCACTTCTTATGATAACGTCATCACCATTGTCACCATCAAAGGAAATAGTGGAGAATGTGGAGTCACCACATCATGTGGAAAAGTCACCATCCAAGGAACCCCATCCCAATCTAGGGAACACCCTACTCAACCAACAATAAGAACTAGCAAGTACAATCTCTTAGATCAACTCAAGAAGACCCCCACACAGATATCAATCTTGGAACTATTCTAGATATCACTTGCACATAGGGAAATCCTAGAGAAAGCTTTATTAAAATCATCCATCCTTGAGGACATTGATATAGAACAATTTCAGGCTATGGTAGGGCATATCACTAATCATCTTCTTACCTTCTTAGAACAAGACTTACCATTGCAACCATCTCATAATCGTGCTTTACACCTTGAGGTTATCATTCATAAGAATAAGGTTAAAAGATTCTTAGTAGATGGAGGTGTTGGTATAAACATTTGCACCCTTCAGTTGATCAAAAATATGGGCTATTCAGAGGATATAATTGAGAATACAAAGAGCACCACCATCAGGGCCTATGATGACCAAGAATGGGTATCATAAGGCATCATCACACTACCCATCCAAGTGGGCTCCATCATCATAGAAAATACATTCCAAGTGTTAGACCTTAATCTTCCCTACCACATACTACTTGGTCAACCCTGGATCCATTCCTTAAAAGCTATAGCTTCAACCTACCATCAATGTGTCAAGTTTCCTTTTGAGGGTAGAGAAATTACCATCCATGGAGATCTAGAACCTTTTTAATATTGCAAGAATCTTGAGGCCAAGTTCTATAAGATCCCCCAAATACCTAATAATTATGAAAGGAATACACCTTCTACCTCATTTGTTGACCCATCATACCTTGCATCTACATTTGAAATGAAAGCACCCATTGTGAAGAGCATATTCAACATCAAAGTAGTGATCCAGGATGATGGTTGTGGAAACTATATGCTAATGAAGGATACTTTTATGTTGGGAGAGTTACCTCTTTCTCCAAAATCTCATTTGAATCCAACACCTAGCAACAATGTCCTAGAAACTATCAAAATGGTAGCTACTACCTTCACCAAATGGGGGGACCTGGTGCAGGGGCACCATAGGTTTTCATGCCTTCAAAAAGGGGTCAAAAGTTGAGATTTTATTTTGCTTGAGTTAATTTAATGTAATAAGGTCTTCAAGGACCAGTTCATGTGTGTGTTTGAGTTATTTTTGAGTCATTAGGGGTGAGTTAGTGTGTAGATGCAAAATATTGTCAAGTTGTACAAATGTTGTCAATGCAACTTTTGCACTTTTTGTCATATCAGGGCATAGTGGTGTTTAGTTGAGTTTGTAATTTGAAAATTGGTTATGAAAAATTGGGAAATGGTTGGAAAAGGCTTAAAAGACCTTGTGTGATTGAGAGCAAGGTTGGTTGTTGAATTTCTTGGAGTTCAAAGAAATAAAAAAAATATGTTTTCTACATTTTTGAATGTTATTTTTGTTGCTACAGTGACTTGTACGTATTTGTATGATCCATGAATGTGATAAAATTGATTTAGATGGGTCAATAAATGAATCTAATTTCTATTGGAATTGCTTTTATGTGATTTCATTTTGATTTGAGCAAGTTGTGTGGATTTTACTCTAGACTGATCAAAACCCTAGTTAGGGTAACCAGTGAGTAGATAAAATATAAATAACTCCATTCCACCTAGTGAGAACTCCTAAAAATTGGTGGAATGGATGAATTATATGTGTTCTTTTAGTTTCATAAGTTGTAGATGCAGGAGATGGGATTTGCACATGTCGAGGACCATTAAGGAGGCTGATGTCTTCATGTATCAACCATGAAGCCCTAGTGAGGGGAAAAAACTTGTTATTTGCAATTAGGAAGTGATCCATGTGTTGGAAGAAATTGTTTAGGGCCTTATAGAATGTGATTTAAGCATTGGAGTGTAAGTATAGAGCCTAGAATTCAAAAACTCTGCTACTACCAAGCCTATTCAAGCAATTAGGCCTAATTTGAGTGAGGACAATCAAATTTTGGAGCCCTCCATACAAAGTGACCCTAACTAAATTTTGGATATGTTGATAAATGTCCAAAAGGGTATCTATAAATGTGTTCACATTCTGAATGCCATGTATGCCCTAAAATTTATGTCTAAAAAACCCTGTTTGAAAGGCTATTAGGAGGAATGAAGACTTGTGAAGCAAAACCCATCATTTGATGTTTGAGGACTTGAGAGATTGGTTGTATGAGGTTGGTTTGAGTTTGGATACCCCTAATCTACATAAAATTGGTATCAAAGTGTAGGTTTGATCTGAAGAGGGAAAAGGTTGAAGAGAAGAAGAAACAAGATGCCTCCAAAAGGGAATCCATTAGCTAGAGAGATGAATGAAATGAAGGAGAAGCATGCAAGAGAGATGAGACAAATGAAGGAGGTTCAATAAGTCCTTCAAGCCATGATTTCTGTAGTGGAAACAAGTAAAAAGAGAGGAATGGTCACAAGAGACTTGAGTGACCGAGAAGAAGAAGAAAGGGAAGAGGAAAGCTCCCAAGGGTTCAAGGAAGAGATGGATCTTGATGACTTGAGGATGGAAAATTTGTTGAAGGTAGTGAAGGGAGAAGGTCCTAAAATCAAGATGGATTTACCCATGTATGGAGGAAAGTTGGATAGTGAAGAACTCCTAGATTGGATAGGAGCATTGGATAACTACTTTGATTATGAAGATGTGTCAAAGGAGTAAAGAGTGAAGTTGGCCAAGACAAAGTTGAAGGGCCATTCCTTGATTTGGTGAGATTATTTACAAAATGAAAGGAGAAAGAAGGGGAAGTATAAAATAACCTCTTTGGATAGGATGGTTGCTAAACTCAAAGGAAAATTCCTTCCAGGTGACTACACTATTTAGTTGTTCAAGAGGTTTCAAAACCTTAAGCAAAAAGAGATGGATGTGCACACCTATACAGAGGAGTTTTACAAATTGAGCATAAGGGAAAACCATGTAGAAGATGATTTGGAAAAAGTGGCAAGATACATCAATGGGTTGAGGTATAAACTTCAAGATGAATTAAGCCTCACCAATCCAAGAATAGTAGAGGAGTGTTACCAATTGGCCATCAAGGCTAAAGATAAGCTGAGGAGAAGGAAAGAAAATAAAAGTGGGGGTAGAGGAAGGAATTCTAGAGGAAGAGGTACATTTTTTTATTCAAGACAGTCATATGAGAGACAAGGATAGACAAGAAATACCCAAGAACAAGTTGCAGATTCAAGAGGTGGCTTTAGGGGAAGAAGATCAGATTCTAGGGGTAGATTTAAAGGTCAAAGAGGAGGTTTAAATGGTTTTACTAGGAAGTGTTATAAGTGTAATAAATTTGCAAGTCACTGAGCATGACAATGTATTGAGGAGAAACCATCTACTTTTGTTGGAAGAGAAGAAAAAATCAAATTGCACAAGGTGGAGATGATGCTGAGAGTGTAAATTCTTCACCATATGTTGAAGAACCAAATATTGGAGAGTTTTTGCTGATGAGAATGACTCTACTCCAAGGGCCAATGGAGAAGGAACCACCACAGATAAAGTCTCTTTTTCAGAACTACATGTAAAAACCAAGGTAAGTGTTGCAAGGTTGTTATTGATTCTAGTAATACAGACAATTTGGTTTCTCTTGAAATGGTTGAGAAGCTGAAATTACAAAGAATTCCTCATGCTATTCCCTACAAGGTGTCTTGGTTAAACAAGGGACAACAAGTAGTTGTTAATGAACAAATTTTGGTTGATTTTCATATAGGGGGATACAAGGATAAGGTTTTGTGTGATATAATACCAATGGATGTGTGCCATTTGCTTTTGGGGAGACCTTGGAAATATGATAAGAATGCTAAGAATGATGGTAGGAAAAATATATATTTCATAGAGAAGGATGGTGTTTCCTACACCCTTGCACCATTAAAGGAGGAAGGTCAAGAATCACATTTTAGTGCTATGTTGGTGAGTGAGAAGGAGTTTGTACAAATCATGGAGAAGGAAGAAAAATATCCAAATGTGGGGTCTAGGATGATGTTAATGAGTAAAAAAGAGTTCCCACAGTCCATGAAGGAAGAAACGGTGGATTTTGAAACCATGATCAAACCTCAGACTATCATGACAGTAGTTGAACTTATGATTTTCCATGGGAGATCCAAAGCATGTTGAGGGACATTGTAGGCATAGTTGTGGATGAGTTTTCACATTCTTTATTCCCAATACTAGGGGTCAATAATTTAAAGTTGTTTGAAGAAGGTGTATTTGAGTCTAATGAGAAAGTAGATCAAGGTGATTTGTTGATAAACATAGTGCAAGGTTTAGATTTTCAGTTGCTAGGTTGCAAGGACAAAACTTTCTATTTAGTTCACCATGTTAGCCATATGCCATTTGAGTTTGGGGATGCAAAGAGCTTTATGTTTGCTACTAGAATAGTAGAGAGGGTTGTAGATGAGGAAGATAAATTTTCCATTGTGGATTTGCAGACCAAGATACTTCAGTTAGATGTTGTTGTAGACACTGAAATTTGGTCTAGGTCTGTGACTTCAATTTCTTCATAATTCTTACCTTTATTGTCATAATTAAATAATCCTAATTATTTAATTATATTTCTAAAATCCTTGGTCCTCTATTAATTAAATAACTTTATTTAATTAATTCATTTTACCATTATTCAATCCTAATTAATTAAATAAATATTAATTATTTAATTACATCGCTAATTCACTTTATCCTCTTTTTGAAATTAAATAAATTCTTATTTAATTTATTCTTATCACACCTTCAACTATAATTAAATGAATACTTTAATACTTTAATTATTCTTTAAATCTTTTCTTTAGTCAATTAAATAAATCTTAATTTATTTAATTTAATCCTTAAATGTCAAATGTTGAATTAAATAAATCATTTAATTCATAAAAAGAACTATTCATGGCATATTCTTCTATAATTAGGTAATCACTTAGTTATCTAATTATTCACTTACCACTTAACTCAAGATCTATTTAAATCAGTTAGTCATCTCCTGATTTAATGTCTAATTGTCTTTGACGAATAGACTCCTTGTTTTAACTAGTCAGTTATCTAGTTTTAATTCTTCTACGTGCACACATTTATTAATTAAATAACTTTAATTAATTAATTAATTGATTTGTGCATTCGAACAAACCATTTCTTTCATGTAAATTCTCATCTTTACATGCAATCATTATTCTTCTAACTTTCAAATACTTTCAAATAGAGATTAAATCATTATTTAATCTTGATCTTCACCTTTTATGTTTTATCACTCACGTCACTACTAACACTAATCTTAATGCATGTCGAATCTTTCAATCTTAATCGTCTGTCTATCTTTCAATCTTAGCCTATCATTCAAACAATCAATTTTCTATAAATTGACCTAACCTTCATCATTGTTACTCCTCCCAAAATTGTATGACTTTTGGAGCACTTGTTAATCTTTGATATTTTGCTATAATCACATAAATCAAGGCTATACTTGCACACATACTGAAAATATGAGGGCAAGAATACCATCACGGAAAAATGGAGAAGGACAATTGAGGTCATTCATGGAAGGATGTAGATATTGGGTGAGATTGCTCTATGTTTATGTTTATATTTCCTTTGTGCTTTGTTGTTTAGCTTTAGTTTACAATTCGAGTTTAATTGCATTTGTATTGCTTTAATCCCACTAGGTAATTCCATTAGGGTTCATCATATACGGGTATGTGCATGATCATCATGGAAAAAATAGGCCCTTAAGTGGCGAAAAATTCAGAAAAATTAGAGTTAGGTAACTTGAAGTAAAAGTTTGAATAAGTTATCTATATTATTTCAAAAATATGTAAGAATATAATCTGTAGCAAATTGAATGTAGTTTCTAAACTACTAGGTTTATTTATTTATTTTTAAATCTATTTGGTGAAAATTTGAGATTTCAATGTAGTAGTACTTAAATTTCAGGGAAAAAATAAGAAGTAGGTGTTTGTCTAACCACCCTAACTACAATATAATGATATAAAAAAATTATAATATTTTAGATATAAGTAGATGACTCATGTCCCGATGCGATGCATATTTTTTTGTAATTTTTTTCCAAGTAAATAATTAATTATGATTTTTTTATTACAACTTTTAAAAAATATAAAAACTTGTATGCGTGACCACCTTAACTTGGTCAAAACTTCATGAAATTCAATTTTTTAAATCCTATAGTATGTGAAGCATAGAATGTGACGCATGTGTCAGATTCAAAAAATGTGATACCGTATAAAAGCTATAGATGTTTTTCAATCAGCCTATCAATCAATACTTTAGTCATAATTCAAATAGAAAATGAATAATAATTATTTATTAAATTCAAAGTAAAACATAATTTATATTGGTGGAAAGTTGTGAATCTCCTTTAAAACCCCTTTTCATTTAGTCAATTTTGAGTAAAAAAAAGTCGTTAGCCACATACCCTACACATACCCATCATATCACCACTTTTTGGCCCATCATGATCCTACACATACCCATACACTACCACACATGTTAGATATCTACATACAAATCAAGCTTTTTATAGTCAGCCTTGTCTTTCAAAGTCTAGTCGAACTACGAGGTCTCTATGTGTATAACGTAGGCAAGACCATCAATCGATGAGCCCTCGAGGCCACACTAGGTTAGTCCTTTAGGTTTTGTTGTCACACAGTCAATTGTTAGCATATCATATCAAGTCACACATCAAGAAGATGAACAAGTCAACAATGTCATCAAGCCAAATCAAAAAAATGCCAAAGCAATGAACAAAACAATCAACTTATGTCTACTATAGGATGTGTCCTTCCTGAAAATAGACATCATCAACAACAATCAACCTATGTCTTATACAAGATGAGTCATTCCTGAATACAAACACTGTCAAACAATTATCATAGTCTCACACAGGTTGTCACATTAATGACATCAGACTCAACATCTTATATGATACGTGTCTTTTTGAAACCAGGATTTTGTCATGCCTTATATAGATAGTCACAAAATTGAAACCAGACTCAATGTTTTATATGGTATGTGTCCTTCCTTAAACTAGGCTCTATCAATCAATCATCTTATCAATCAAAACAATCAAACAAACAGATCAAGTGTTGGCAAATATTTTTACTGGATGTTGACTTTGTTGCTTATTTATCTTATCATTTCATTTGGATTTATTTTGGAATCCTATTACTAGCTTTCTCGAGGATGTCCCATTGAAAGATTTAGAGAAGTAACAATGTATCAAAATTCTATTTTCTTTGATTGCTATTTATCGACTGTCTTTTGGCTTGATTTTTGAGTCATGTAACTAGTTTCCTCGAGGATGTTCCATGAAGGATTTAGAGGGGCGATGATGTCTCATGACCTTTTTTTTTTTTTTGTTGTCTATGGTTTGTCTTGACAAAAAGACTGGGGCAACTTTTCCCTTAGTATGAGTCAGGACACTCTTTATCTGCGACTGTCTATTTTTAGCAGGTGGATGACCTTGCACACCTTGATCTATCTCATATCATTTGTCTCCATTTGTATTAGTTATCACCCAATGATGATTTAATTCAAGGCCTATTATGTTTTGGAAAAAAATTGAAGATTTCTAATACTAACATTCATCTTTTCACACTAACATTTCTTCTTTTCTGCATCTTCACCACCCTTATTTATTTTCCTATATCCTTTTGTCCTTCATCTTCTAGTTCTCTCATTGATTTTGAGAGCACGATTATGTTCTTTGAACCTGTTTGTCCTCTCGAGGGGCATACCACTACCTCCTCGTCATCCTTCCTCATCCTACTTTTACTGGGGCATATATTTTTCTTTGACACAATGCGATAAACTATATTGTATCAAAGAGGGTAAAAATGTAGACACTGAAATTTGGTATAGGTCTGTGACTTCAATTTCTTCATAATTCTTACCTTTATTGTCATAATTAAATAATCCTAATTATTTAATTATATTTCTAAAGTCCTTGGTCCTCTATTAATTAAATAACTTTATTTAATTAATTCATTTTAACATTTATTCCTCTATTAATTAAATAACTTTAATTATTTAATTAATTCGTTTTACCATTATTCAATCCTAATTAATTAAATAAATATTTATTATTTAATTACGTCGCTAATTCACTTTATCCTCTTTCTAAAATTAAATAAATTCTTATTTAATTTATTCTTATCACACCTTTGACTATAATTAAATAAATACTTTAATACTTTAATTATTCTTTAAATCTTTTCTTCAGTCAATTAAATAAATCTTAATTTATTTAATTTAATCCTTAAATGTCAAATGTTGAATTAAATAAATCATTTAATCCATAAAAATAACTATTCTTGACATATTCTTCTATAATTGGGTAATCGCTTAGTTATCTAATTATTCACTTGCTACTCAACTCAAGATCTATTTAAATCAGTCAGTCATCTCCTGATTTAATGTCTGTTTGTCTTTGACAAATAGACTCCCTATCTTAACTAGTCAATTATCTAGTTTTAATTCTTTTGCATGCACACATTTATTAATTAAATAACTTTAATTAATTAATTAATTCATTTGTGCATTCGAACAAACTGTTTCTTTCATGCAAATTCTCATCTTGACATGCAATCATTATTCTTCTAACTTTCAAATACTTTCAACTAGAGATTAAATCATTATTTAATCTTGATCTTCACCTTTTACCTTGTATCGCTCATTTCACTACTGACACTAATCTTAATGCATGTTGAATCTTTCAATCTTAATCGTTCATCTATCTTTCAATATGAGTTTGTCATTCAAACAATCAATTTTCTATAAATTGACCTGACCTTCATCGTTGTTACTCCTCCCAAAATTGTATGACTTTTGGAGCACTTTTTAATCTTTGATATTTTGCTATAATCACATACATAAAGGCTATACTTGTACATATACTAAAAATATAAGTGCAAGAATATCATCACGACAAAATGGAGAAGGACAATTGAGGTCATTCATGGAAGGATGCAGGTATTGGGTGAGATTGCTCTATGTTTATGTTTATATTTCCTTTGTGCTTTGTTGTTTAGCTTTAGTTTATGATTCAATTTTAATTGCATTTGTATTGCTTTAATCCCACTTTATTTTCATGATGTTATAGTTGCCATGTTGAAAGGGTCACTAAGAGAGTGTGAGAGGCAGGGAAAAGAAGACATAGCCGGTGATGGTGCTAAACAAGTAGTTACATGGGATAATTTTAACATTTTTATCATTGAAATGCAAGAGGAAGAGTATCATCAATCTTCTAGGAAGACTGATCAATTTCAACTATCATTGCACAAGGTATCTCTAGAAGGTAAATTGCAACATAGTTTATATAACTATTATGTATTTTGTCAAAGGTTATCAATAGTTGTAAGTGGATTTCAGTCCCTTCAAGTCCAAGAAATCAAGCAACTTGAGTTTTCTACTTCACATACACAATATAGAGTTCATGTTTTAGTTGTTAAAGAATTGTTGAAAGAAGGATTTAGAGGTGCAGATGGGTGACAAGCTTATTTTGACAAGTTCAAATACCTTTTCCATGTGTTCAAGAGACCTAAAGTAAAGATGAAACTAGCACAATATTGTTTCAAAGAATAAAATTCACATGGATTTAAAGACATAATACAAGAGATTTCAGGCATGGTTCTCATGTTGCTACCCTCGATTCAAGTGGAACTTGAATCTTTTCTTCCCTGGAAGTATGGTGCAGGGGCACCATAGGTTTCCATGCCTTCAAAAAAGGTTCAAAAGTTGAAATTTTGTTTTTCTTGAGTTAATTGCATGTAATAATGTCTTCAAGGACCATTTCATGTGTGTTTGATTCGGTTTTGAGTCATTAGGGGTGAGTTAGTGTGTAGATGAAAAATATTGTCAAGTTGCACAAATGTTGTCAATGCAACTTTTATACTTTTTGTCATAATAGGGCATAATGGTGTTTAGTTGAGTTTTTAATTTGAAAATTGGTTATGAACCATTGGGAAATGGTTGGAAAAGGCTTAAAATACCTTATGTGGTCAAGAGCAAGGTTGGTTGTTGAATTTCTTGGAGTTTGGAGCAATAAAAAAAAATTCTACATTTTTGAACTTTATTTTTGGTACTACAGTGACTTGTATAGATCTGTATGATCCAGGAATGCACTAAAACTAATTGAGATAGGTCAAGTAGTGAATCTAATTTCTATTGGTGTTTCTTTCATGTGATTTCATTTTGATTTGAGAAATTTGTGTGGATTTTACTCTAGACTAGTCGAAACCCTAGTTAGGGTAACTAATGAGTAGATAAAATGTAAATAACTCCATTCCACTTGGTGAAAACTCCTGAAACTTAGTGGAATGGATGAAGTATATTTTTTCTTTGAGCTTCATAAGTTGCACATGCAGGAGATGGGATTTGCACGTGTGGAGGACCATTAAGTAGGTCGATATCTTCATGTATCAGCTATAGAAATCCTAGTGAGGGGAACAAACTTGTTATTTGCAATTGGGAAGTGATCCATGTGTTGGAAGAAATTTTTTAAGGCCTTGTAAAATGTGATTGAAGCATTGGAGTGGAATTATAGAGCTTAGAATTCAAAAACCCTACTACTACCAACCCTATTCAAGCAATTAGGCCTAATTTGAGCGAGGACAGTCAAATTTTGGATCCCTCTGTACAAAGTGACCCTATCTAAAGTTTGGATATGTTGAAAAATGTCCAAAAGGGTATCTAGAAATGTGTTCACATTTTGAATGCCATGTTTTCCTTGAAAGTTATGTTTGAAAATCCCTATTTGAAAGGGTACTAAGAGGAATGAAGACTTGTGAAGCAAAACCCATCATTTGATGTTTGAGGACTTGAAATATTGGTTGTCTAAGGTTGGTTTGAGTTTGGCTACCCCTACTCTACATTAGGACCTGATTAGAGAAGATGTTAATGAGGAAGATGTCTCTAAACTGTTATATCAGGATGAAAGACCTATTCTCGTTCTTCCCATGGAAGATGATAACAAAGGCTTACAACTAATGAAGTGCATGAGCTATACTAAGAATGAGAAACTGGGACAAAATGAAAATGGCTTGATAGAACCTATAATTCTCAAGAAACGTTCAAAGAATCTTGGCCTAGGTTGTACTACTAGCAAGGTCACCCTTATTGGAAAAGGTACTTCTGCTAAATGGGCTTAGGCTTGTTCTTGGTTACCAACATCACATGATACTACCCTAGATGACTTCCTCCTCAATATTTCCAACCTATTTTGAGAATAAATCCCTCTTCATGATATCCACATCATCCTTCACCCCAAGTAACCAACTAAATGAAATATGTGTAATATACCCACAACTCCTTGACTTGGACCAACAATTCTAGATTTCTTTGAAAATGATGAAGAGATCTGAGAATTCATGGGACTCCAAGACAACTTAGCATGGGTAGATCAAAAATATAGTTTTGACTTAGAGGTTGACATAAGGGCGCACTATGGGGAGTTGATTGAATCCTTCAATCGCAAAATTGATGACTTGCAACTAACTTGTAAATATTTGAGTGAAAACTACAGTGCACCACTCTCTAATCCTAAAATAGTAAAAAGAAAGGATGTATCCAAGGGTGAAAAACCCTCTAAGGCACCCAAGGATGAGGGATTCAATCTTCCCCTTAGTGTGATGCATCTAGAAAAGCTAGCAGTTTTAGCAGAAAAGGTCACTCCAATCAACGTAGGAGCAGAAGAAGCACCTAAGATCACTTTCTATGTTGAATCTTTATTGGAGGAATAATATAATAACCTAGAAAAATTCCTAAAAGAGCGAAGAGCTAACTTTGTATGGTCATACATAGATATACTAGGGCTCAATCCAAAAGTAGTTGTGCATCATCTAGTAGTCTATCCTGAAGCCAAACTAGTAAAGAAAAAGTTAAGGAAGGTACACCCTTAAATAACACTCTTGGTAAAACTTGAGTTACAAAAGTTTCTTGATGTTTGATTTATCCATTTGGTAGACTATCTTGAGTGAGTTTCAAACCTAGTACTAGTCTCCAAACCCACTAGGGGCATTAGAATATGCACTAATTTCAGAGATTTAAATAAAGCATGCCCGAAGGATGATTTCCCTCTTCCTAACATCGACATCATAGTGGATTTAATAGTTGGGCATGAAATGCTATCACTCATGGATGGTTTTTAAGGCTATAATCAATTCATGATTTCCAAGGAGGATCAACACAAAACTGCATTCACTTGTCCATGGGAGACATACTACTGGAACGTGATGCCATTTGGGCTAAAGAATGTAGGGGCAACCTATCAAAGAGAAATGACCCTCATCTTTCATGACATGATCCATAAAATAGTTGAATATTATGTAGAGGATATTGTGGAAAAATCAAAGAAAATGAGTGAGCACATACAAGTCTTAGGATCGAGCTTTGACAAGCTTGAAGAGTATAAGGTACAACTAAACCAGAAAAAGTGTCTTTGGGGTTACATCAGGGAAACTTCTTGGCTATATCATCTCATAAAGAGGGATATAAATTGATCCAACAAAGGTAGAAGCTATCCTAGACATGGAACCACTGGAAACATTAAATAAAATGAGATGGTTACAAGGAAGATTGCAATCCATCAGAAGGTTCATAGCACAACTATCGGATAAAATCCACCCTTTTTCACATCTTCTCCATAAAGGAATAACTTACAAGTGGGATGAGAAGTGTGACAAAGCTTTCCAACATATCAAGGACTATCTATTGACACCTCTAGTGCTTATGCCACTAATACCAAACAAACCATTGATCCTATATATATCAACAACGTTAGCCGCACTAGGTGCTCTTCTAGCACATCATGATGAAAATGGAAAGGAAAGAGCCATTTATTACATTAGCAGGACCTTAGTGGGATATGAAATGAGCTATTCATCCATTGAGAAAGCATGCTTAGCATTGGTTTTTTCTTCACAAAAATTTAGACACTACATGCTATCGCATCAAATTAAGATTATTGCAAAGATTGACCCATTGAAACACCTATTATCCAAAGCAACTCATTGGGCGAATGGCCAAATGGGTAATGATCTTGACTGAATTTGACATAGAGTATGTAGAGTGTAAGGAAATAAAAGGACAAGTGATCGCAGGCCAACTGGTAGAGGCACCTATCTATGTGGAGAATATGTTGATATCTAAATTCCCTGATGAATTGGTATTCCTTGTCAATACAACAAATCAACAAAAGATGTACTTTGATGGATCATTCACCCAACATGTATCAAGAGTGGGTATTCTCTTCATCACCCCTTAAGGTGATTTCATTCTAAAGTCATATAGGCTATCATTTACGTATACTAACAACATTGCTGAGTACAAAGCCCTAATCACAGGTATCAAGATAGTAGTCCAATGATAGATACAAGAGATGAAAGTCTATGGAGACTCACAACTGGTTATCAACCAAGTCAATGATGACTATCAAACTAAGGATGAAAAGCTTACTATCTACAAGAATATGGTAGAGAATCTCAAAGACCTTTTCATTGATATAACTTTTGAGTAGATTCCTCACATGAATAATTGAGCAGTAGATGCTATGGAAACAATCGAATCACTGTTAGACATGTTGAACAATGTTTTGCAATGTGAATTCTTGGTGGAACAACTTATTGTACCAAATTTCAAAATCTCATAATTTGAATTCATGTGTGTCATTGTTGGTCTTGGATACCTATGGTATCATGAGATATTCACCTACCTAAGCATAGGAACCCTCCCATCTGATATCACCTCCAACCTTAAAAATACCTTTGTTAAAAATGCATCTCAATTCATGATCCTAGGTGATACCCTTTACCGTTGAAGCATTGAGGGGACATTACTATGATTCCTTAACCAAGAGGAATCCTTGGACACTTTAATAGAAGTACATGATGGCATATTTGGTTCCCATTCTAGTGGTATGACCTTAGCTAAGAAACTATTGAGGACATGGTACTACTGGCGAACCGTGGAAAGAGAAGCTCATTAGTATGTGCAAAAGTGTGTCTAGTGTCAACAACATGGAGACCTAATTCATGCTCTAGCTTAGGAATTGTACCCAATTATCACACCTTGTCCTTTCTCGTAGGGGGTGCTTGACCTTATAGGAAAGATTACCCCAACCTCATCTAATGGCCACAAGTTTATCATAACAACAAATGAATACTTTACCAAGTGGGTTGAAGCCATTCCTATGACTTACATAATAGGAAAGAAAATTGTTAAGTTTATCTTGAACTACCTTATCTACGGTTATGGAATTCCACAAACTCTTATCTCAGACAATGGAACACCCTTCAAGAACCAAGATGTGGAAGAGCTATGCCAAATATTCAACATACAACACTAATTATCTACCCTGTATTACCCCCATGGAAATAGTCAAGCTGAGGCTATGAACAAGACCATTCTGAAAATCCTGAAGATAATGATCAATGAAGTTGGTCATGATTGGAATCTATAGTTAATTTTTTCTCTTTGTGCCTATCAAACTAGTATTCGCATGCCTATCGATGCAACCCCTTTCTCCTTGGTCTATGGATCAGAAGCCATCTTGCCTATTAATGTTGATCTTACATCACTAGGAGTGTCACTACAAAACCTAATCATTGATGAAGAATATAGAGTATCTAAGCTAAATGAGCTAGAATTCTTGGATGAGTGTCGTCTTGATGCTCTTAATCACTTTCAAGTATATCAAAACTAACTAAAACTGAGCTATAACAAGAAGATCAAGAATAAGTCTTTCCAAGTAAGGGATCTTGTCTTAAAGAAAAATTAGAAGAATCTTCCAGATCATGAGAGTAACAAAAAGTTTGAGCCTAACTGGTTGGGTCCCTTTGTTATTGTAACTAAGGGAAATCTTTAGGTTAACAGATTAGTGAATAAATAAATAAAAACTCAAAGTAAACAATGAAGTACAAAGAAGGAAATAACATGTAAACCAAGAAAGATAATACCTAGTGTCTTCAACCTCCATGATTGACCTCAATTGCACCTTCTCTATTTACTACAATATGTAGTTTACCCTTAGATTTTGTGTGAGAAACCTATGACTATGCCAAGACCTAAGCAAATGTTGAAGGATTTGATCACAAATGCTACACTATGCAACTATGCAACTATTAAGCAAGCCTAAAGTATGCCTAAAATGCCAAAATGCCAAAATGTCAAGATGTATGAAGTCAATATCGTGAGAGATGTAGATGCCAAAAGACTAAGGGATGTGCAAATGAGACCAAAATTGTCATTTTATAGAAAATGCAATTTTGGGTGAATGGCCAAGATTGAAGATTGACAAATGCCCTAGAATCAACGGACAAGATTCAATGTGACAACCCACAATTAGGGTTAGGGCAACATTAGGGTAAATTTGAAATGAGTGGAAAAGATTTTATTTGAGAAAATCAAATCAAGGGTTGAAAATGCATGTGACAAGGAGATAAGAATGACACAGAAAAAAAGAGAGTTGGAAAATCAAATAATTTTAGAAATTACTTGATTTATGGAAGAAAATTGCTATTTTGAATTAAAAATTAATTTAATTCAAAAAGGTGGGGTCATGTGACAGTAAATAATTAATTTGCATTATTTACTAAAAAGAGGGAAAATTAGAAAGTGGGACCATTTTAAATAAATAATTTTATTTAAAATTGAGAAAATGCCAAGGTGGACAATAATTAAATAAATTAAAGAATTTATTTAATTATGAGAAGACATTTAGGAATTAATGACGTATTTAAATAAATGAATAAAATTTATTTATTTAAATAATCAGGAAGAATTAATGGACCAAGATAATTAAATAAATTTAGGAATTTATTTAATTATGGAAAGACATTAGAGCATTAGTGACATATTTAAATAATTTATTTATTTAAATAATCAAGAGAAATAAAAGATATGAATTAATTAAATAATTATGTATTATTTAATTAATAGTTGAAAGTGGACCATAGGACATAATTAAATGTTTTAATTATGCTAGGAAGAAAGTGGCGAAAATAGAGCTTGCAGGCCTAAGTCATTTTTGTGTGTCTACAGTTATCATGACAAGCTATAGATCAGGAGCATATCAATTATCAAAACCTGAAGGTGAATCCCTGCAGGAACCAACCAACAACTTGCATCTTAAAAAGTTTTATGCCTAGTCTTGAAGGGTGTAAATCTAAAAATACAAAAAAAAAAAATGATCAAAATCCAACAAAAATAAGAAAAATGATTGAAAAAAGTAAAGAAAAACAACCCTCCTCTAGTGAAACCACTTCGATGGCGCTTTGGGCAAGTACCTTAGTGAAAACTTGGTAAATAGGCTCCTTAAGTAAATAAAGATCCTCCATCTACTTGGGCTCTTTATCCTATCATTCCATCCATCACATCACATCATTCCATCATCATCCACATCCATATCATAACTTGATATTGTGAAGTCTCGTATCCCCTTTAGTACTACTTGGCATAATCCAAAGGTCAGTTTGTCTTGCCTATATTGAGGTAGCCTATCACATAACATTGGGGGAAATTCATTATGGATCGGATCAAGTTCTTGTATATCTTAAGGTTTTCAAAAATCCCAAAAATATTTGTAAAACACTCATAAAAAAATCCAAAAACATTTGCAAAATCTTGTATAGTCAAATTTCCCAAAAACATCAAAATTCTTGTATAGCTAAAATCCAAAAAAAATCATAAAATTGTAAAGGAAAAATCAAAAACATCCAAAACACATCAAAAACCCTAAAAAGGTTGAACATCAAAAATCCAAAAACAACACCATGTCGAACTACAAGTCTTTAAGCTTGAAGGTAGGCAAGGCCATTGTTGATGTGGCCCTAAGACACCCTAGGTCAGTCTTTAAGTAGTTCATCATAATAAACTGGCATTCCATCAACTATACATATCTCATCTTCAATAAGTCAAGACAGTTGAACTGCGTGGTCTCTGTGTGTATAATGCAGGCAAGGATAATCTTTGATCAACCCTTGAGACCCCTAGGATATTTCTTCTAGGTTAGGTTCTTGGTCAAAACTCTCAAAAAATCCCTAAACATTCAAATATCAGAAAATCCTTAAACATTCAAATATCAGAAAACCACAAAACATTTGAAAATCAGACAAACACAAAAACATTGGAAAACCTTAGAAAACCCTAAACAACCTCAAATAATCAAAAACCAAAAAATCCACATAAACATTCAAAAAGACCAAACATCCTCAAAACATTTTCAAAGTACTAAACAAATTGAAGTATTCCAAAAAATCCCAAAACCATCCATCCCATCTCGCTTTCACCCATAATAAACCTTCATCCATAATAAATCAATCGTCATCTTTTAACCTTTGGAAAAACAAATAGGAAACAAGTATCACAAGTTGTAAAGTGAGAACTTAAGTGTCAAAATCTAAAGTCTAAATCATAGGTAAATGCATCAGTGGATTTTGTATCAATGACTTATCAAACAATGTCATCCTAAATCAAACCATCTGATCAACATTTCCTAGGATGCATCCTTCTTGAAATGGACAAATCAATATTAGAAATCACCTTAGCTATAATAACTGGCAAGAGATATGGATAACACTGACTATTTGTCTTTGATATTTTCTTATGATTTATCTTAATGACCCATTCTAAGGACCTCTTGATGATGTCTATCAAAATGATTTAGAGAGAAAGGAATGGGGAATCGATCTTTATATTTCATTTGTTGTGCTTGTGGGTATCCTTGTAAAATAACCTTGACACATACTTGCTTAGTTGTGTGTAGGGAAGTTGTTTGGAGTAAATTGTTGAATATTGCATATGCTTTGATCTGATGTATTCTAAGCTTCTAACTTACATTCCAATGAGGTTCCCATATTTCAAGGTGTGAACAAGAACTATCCTATCTATTTGTAGAGTCAAAGTTCATTACACTAGATACAACACCATCTTGATTATTAATACCTTGATGCATTGTTTCTATGTGTTATATCAAACAATAAGGAACGATAGAAAATCCCAATCCCAAGATATGAGTAAATCATCATCATCATGCATTTTTTATCACCATCTCTAATAAAGTCTTAGTGGATCATAGACATGTAATTTTTGAATCAATCATCAAAATCAATGGTCAATCATCTTATTTATTCTATATTCTCTTCAAGCTAACCTGGTATCATAACAGTCAACAAAAAACATCATCAATACATCCATCCTGCATCCACAAATCATTAGCATGCATACATCTTGCATAAATCACAACATATCATAATATGAAAACATATCAACTGCATTATCATTTAAGTTGTGAAGGAGAATATACATATCAATCATTGCATACACATAAGAACGAACATCTGCATACGCATACATAGCATGAACATCTGCATTATCCATCCATACATCCATATGCATACATCATTATATCGTAAAAACTCATAACAAAATACACAAAAAAAAATGCATCCATATCATTTGCATACACGTTACATAAGTATATCATATCATCCATTGCATGGAATATCATAAAAAGATATTGATAAAGAATATAACATTGCATCCATTCCATATCATTACATCCCGTATCATCGCATTATAGATCGTCATTACATATCACATAAGAATAAATAAAATAATTGCATTTGGATACATGATCATAATATATAAGCATGTCACATCATCATATCAAAATGAATCCATACATTCATAAGCATGAAATAAAATGAATGCATCACATCATATCAAATTTGTATCATATATTTATCAAAAAATGGTGACATTCATAATACAATATCCGAGTCAGTGTATGTATATTGATCAAAAGTACAATATCCGTGAGGCTATAAAAAAGGAGCCCGTGAATGTATATCTGTATAAAGAATCGGGCAATAATAAGAAAGTGATCCAGGAGCATCCAGTGGTGTGAGGGAAATCTTGCATAACCCAAAAATATGCTTTCCATTTATGTTCCTTTTGTTTTCTTTTTGTAGATGTTTTTGCATTTTTGGATACCCTTTTCGTCGAATAAGAGTTTCCAACTTTTAGAACTGCTTTTCTGCTTTTTCTGCTCAACTGCTATTTTTAGCAAGTGTGAATTTGAAGGCGTGGGAAGACAAAAATTTATGGGAAGGTTCAAGACGGAAAAATAAGCACTTTGGCGAAAGAATCAGGTCAAGATCATTCACGGTTTGAAAGTTATTCAAGTTCCAGTTTCTACTTTTTGCCCTGAAAAACCTTCTGAGTCTAGTTTGAGGCACTAAATGGTCCCGGATGGGCCCGAAAATTTGCGAAAAGCCCAAAGTATTGGCCATAGGCCCTATTTTGTGCTACATCGCCTTTTCGAGAGCTTTTCGAAAAGGTATTATCATTGAAAATCCGACAGTCGGATTAAAAGTTATGGCTTCTGGAAGTTGGTGCATTTTTTTGAGATGTGCTAATTTTCAAATGTGAATTTAAATTTGAATTTCAAATTGTAATTTTTGGCAACAAACCACCAAAACTCATATCTTGAATGTTTTTTTTGGCTCCAAACCAAAAAGGGGTTATTTATGGGCTAGTTTCTGATTTTTGGGTAACTTTTTGGGGAAAAAGAGTTCGCATGCTGCGAAAGGGGAACTTCTGTAATTTCTGTAATTTCTATCATTTTCTGTAGCGTGCATGTGTCGCATAGCCCAAGGTTTGGGATCCTTTGCATGTAATATTTTCATTATTGAATTATAATAAGGTTTTCTAGTTGTGTGCATTATTTTTGTGTCTCAGGTTTGCTCCCTCGTCAAAAAGTGTTTGTACAAGCAGACTAGCCCTGATTATTGCTCTCGTCACTAGGTTGTCTCTGGTTGGTCCTCGGCCTAGGGATGTGTCTCACTTTGTGAGTAATCTGGTTTCCTAATCGCCACAAGGACATCCCAATGGTAGTGCATGCGATAATAAGCAGCCTCAATAGCAACCTCTCAGTACAAATGGACAAACACTTTCCATCCCTTAGCTACAATAGTCATGGTCTCTAACTGTTGAAATTGCCTAACCTCTTGTACTAACTGCATATCAACAGTCTAGCTAAGTCGCTACTCTTGTTCCCTCTCACTAGTCAATTCCTATACCTATTGTCTCGCCTAGTCTCTCTCAACGGTGATGACCAAAATTTGTTGACGAGCCTAATCTCTCTCACCTATCACCACCTACAACTGTTGAATTTGAGCATCACGGGGATCTAGCCCTGGTAGTGGTTGCTATTGTATAGTGGCTACTGAGAAGGCTATTGGTGCAATGGTGGTGCACCCGAGACCTATCCATCATGAGGTTGGCCATCCTAGCCATCTTGTCATTTTCCCTTCCATCTGGACCTCTACCCTGTCCTCTACCTTTTCCATCATCTAGTTGTCCTTTGCCTCGGCTTACACCCCTCCCTCTTAGCCTCCCTCATGGAGGTACACCTGCTGTATCTATAAATCAATGAAGAGGTACGAACCATGCATCATAAGCAGGCATCATATGTGCATTTGTCTGTCCCTCATCATAGCCCCATGGCCTAGCAATCAACTGTCAAAAGCCCTCAACAACCTCTTGGGATGGAATCATGTGTCCCCATGATGTCTCTCGAGTTGATTTGGAAAAGATGGTGGTATACTAATCATCAGGCATGTCCTACCTCTCACCAAACTATTTGGAAACCCTATCAAGCAGGTACCTCTCAATAATGTTGTGCTCTCAACCCTGCATATATTGGGTTTGTCGAGCAAAGAACAACTATTGTACATCATCGTACCAAGTTGGCATCTGAAGCCATGGCCTCCATCTGAATACTATCATATCATCAATTGCTCGACACCAGCATGGAATGTTGAGCTGCCTTGTGTGTTGAAAAGTGATGGAACCTTTGTATCTCCAAACAATAGGATCATATGGCTCTAGATTTTCCATCTGAACAATAGGTTAAAGCATAGTGATGTGTTCCCAGGCCCAAATATGGAGAAGAGTAACCCCTGTGCTAATAGCCCTTCCATCATAGTATACAAAGTCATGCATATCATGGTAAAGGGAGGCCAACATCACTAGTTCCCATGCATACTGAGTCCTCTTGAATAACATCCTATGCCAAGCTAGACCCCATCCCAGATTGAATCCTTTTCTTCATTGATCTAGAGTGACCAAACTTGAGATCATTGCTACAATAATGAGTCTAAAAGTCGACACTTGACCTCTATACATCTCAAGGTCAATTTGGGAGTTGACTAGGACAATGTCCTCCTGATCAAGCACCTCATGGCAAGCATCATTGCTGACATCAGTGTCATATATCACATGCTCACCATGTATCGACAATTGCAAAATCTGCCATACATCCTCTAGCATCATCGTCACCTCATTGGTAGGTAAGTGGAACAATGAGGTCTCACTATGCCATCACTCGTACAAAGCTATCATCATAGCCAAATGTGTTCGGACAATGGGCATGTAAGCAACACACTACAATCCGATGTCTCCTTGATGCTCTTGTCACAACTCAGACAAATCACTAAGTCTAGATAAAATAGTTTGCTAGTGCTCGCAAGACATCAAAGGCGGGATAACCTGCTACACCCACACAATGGACGACATCAAAATTTGAAATAAAATGGCTAAGTTTGGAGTTTTTATACCCAAAAATGATAATACCATCGCTATTTATGATAGCATCACTATAATTCAAATTCCAAACAGTGATGCTTAAAGCATTTAAATTGCAAATTGTGATATGCATTGCTAAACTCACATGTGTCATATTTTGACCCTCACAAAACCTAACCCTAAATTTCAAATCACAAGTTGCGTCACCGTTTACATATGCATCACTATTTAGAATAAGAAAGCCTAATTTTAAATTGCGAACTACATCACAATTTACATATGCATCACTATAAATCAAAATAGCCTCGCCATTTCTAAAAATTAGCATCGCCGCCAAAATTCAAATTTCAAAATGCATTAAATGCACCTAAAAGTCAAAATCCAAATAAAGTTTTGAATCACATACCGATGATCCTGTGCTTGGAAGCCTCTTTTACTCGTGAACCTGATCAAAAATGTGTCGTGGGAGCACTCGTTGCACCATTTCATCAGAGGGTCAGAGCTCAAAATGCAAGAAATCCTAAAGGTGTGAATGCACAAATGAATTGAAAGTGACCTCTCATTACCTATTTATGCTTGCAAATTAGGGTTTTTTTCCCTAGTTTAAACATGAAGCTAGGGTTTTTCACCATTTTCACCAATTTTTCCAAATTGAAGCTTGTTTTGCATCATTTTTTGTGTTTTTGGCATGTTCTTTGCATCTCAGAGCCTTTTAAGACCCCTAGGGAAGCATTTTAACATTTGTCAAGAAATCAACCCAAAATTCCAAATTCTCGCCTGATTTCTCAAGGGGACAGGGAACCAACTTATTCCTTCTATTGGAGCAACAGTGGGGCATCCAAACAATTCAATTTTTTTTACTTTTTGATTTATGCAACAATTTTTAATCTGAAGGGCGTCAGTCTTTGAACAAATGTAACAGATACCTCACTTAAAAGGGGCCAAAGATGTAGACACTAGAAAATGTCCTGAATGATATCATACACTCAAATCAGGTATACTAACATCATTTCCTCCTAAAACCCATCCTCTTTTTGCTTAATTGATTAAATTATCCTAGCTATTTAATTAATTGCATCATTTGCATCTATTAACCTAATTAATTTAATTGGGTTAGTTCACTCCCCATTCATGTTAACATTTCATCCTATTAAATTAAATACATCGAACTATTTAATTTAAATCCATAAGTCCTCTTATTTAATTAAATAACCCTAAGTTATTTAATTAAATGTCATCACCTTCTCCCCTTTTCATTAAATCACTTTATTTAATGAATATCATGCAATTCTTCAAATCCCCTAATTGCATAATTAACATTGTTTAATTATCAATTACCACATTAAATCTAATTCCCCCCCAACTTGCAAGGGAATATTCCTCCTTTGCACATTCCTCCGAAAAGGGAATATTCCTTTGTACATTTTAATTTGGTTTTAATTAACTAAATATCCTTTTTCCCTCACTCATTTGAAAAAGGGAATATTCTTACAAAGCTTCATATGCAAGTTAGCTCAAAACTTCTTGTGCAAGTTAACTTGTGACTTTTTGTATGAGTCAAAAGTGTGTTTGTTTGAAGGAATATTAGCCCTTGATTAAAATATCATCTTCCATTCTCATCCATTGATGAGAATCCATGATCCATGCCTCCAACTTATTCCATACTTGACCATTGATTAACCTTTTTGATCTCAACCCTCCATTTCTCATTTACTTTCCTATAAATAAAACACTATTTGGAGACAAATTGATCCATCTTTTTCACATAAAACTCATGTTGTTGAAATCACTCACACTCACACTCACTTTTAGCATTTTCTTAGTATTATTTTAGCTTAAATACTTGCATTAATGGCTTGCATGGTAACTTAGATGCATACATTTAGCTTGTTTATTAATTAGTGTTTCAATATTTTAGCTTAGAATCCATTTAGATTAGCTTTGTATTTGCATATCTAGATCATTTTAGCAAAAAATCATGTTAAATTAGCTTGCATCATGCTCATTTAGATTAAAATCATGTTTCATCACACATATCACAATTGTTCCATTAGTTTTCTTCAATAAAACTAACTAGAACAAGCCCATTTATCTACGAGATTGAGAAGGGGTCATCGTTCCACATCAACGCTACACCACTCCCCCAGCAGATAAGTTTCAAATGGATTAGAGTAGGCATTTTAAAGCTTTTGTAGTTTAGTATAATAGGTTTTAATGCTCATTTGAATGACCCTGTTGAGATTTGTCGTTAGTGGCTTCATTATGTTTCGATTCTTCATGGATCAAGCATAATTGGCCCATACTAGTTTGTCAGTCACACATACATATCATCAATATAAGGTGTGTGATTGGAGGGTATGTAGTACATCACTAAAAAAATATATCTTTAAAGTCCTTGAAGTAATTAAGAATTCTATAACCAATCAAATGGGTTGTAATCTTACTTTATGTTTTATTTTCATTTATATCAACAAACTATGTAGGTGCACAAGATCTATAGAAAGTTATAGAGATTTTATGATGAGAAATTTAGGTATTATAACAATGTTATATAGTTAGACCAATTTTATCTCATGGATTGTTGCAAAAGAAATCATATAATTAATGTATGTGATTTTAGACATGAGCAATATTCTCTAAGGATTATTGATGATTCTCAATCATAAGTAATATCTTCTAGAAATGATTGGTGATGTAAAATGGAAGTAAGTGTTTTAATATGCATAGGAGCTTAATTACATACCAAATTACCACAATTTTTGTCACACAACATATGATAATGATAATATATTTACACATTCACTATTGCAAATATCTTCCCACAAAAACTTAAAATAACATTATTTTTTAATCATATAAAAATACAAAAACTATGAAAACTATGAAATATTTAATATATATAAAAAAATATAATATAATGTAAAATCAAAATATTGATGGAGTTGAATGGTTCTAAATGAGCCCACCATGGATCAAGTCTTGCTGAGTGCAAGGTTCCAACATCATATGGGATGAGACTGGGATCATGCCCCAGACGAATTTGGTGGAATGGATACCCCTCAGTCCTTGGCTCTTAGCCAAAGAGGTTCAACCTTTGGCTCGTGCGCCTGTATTGAATTACAAAATGAATCTAGATTTGATATTTAAAACCCTCCATAAAATAAATAAATATCGAACCTAATTTTTATAATAAGATAATAAAATCACAATTCAACTCTATTCAAAATTTCAACTTAATTTATACACCAACCTCTAACTCATTAATCCTAAATATAAATGTCCAAAATAAGATAAATTGTATGTTACCCATGAAACTAAAACAATTGAATGTTATCATGAAATTGTGATTGTACAATTAAATCCCCCACATGTCTTACTAAATTTTGATTATGCAATGGAATGCCTAAGTAATGATAATCACCTTTCGCCACTTTCCATCACTATACTCAATCATGCTTAAAGCTTAATTCATTATACAAATATTACAAAAAAAGGACCTTGCGTTTATATTATTACATACTATTTTATTTTACTTTATGCACAATCTACTTAATTCCTTGCTTACTAATTGCAAGGAATGATTATCATTATAAAAGCAAGGCACACCTTGTCATAATTAGCCGATAGGCTATTATATGTGGGGGAACCCCACCGACATTTCCAACAGTCTGACGCTGAAAAACGTGTGGGGAAAATAACTGTCGCCGGTTTTAATTTTGAACGGAGTTTGTTTGGTCTCGCTGCCGTGGATACCACATCGACTACCTTGTAAAGATGAAGCCATCCAGAGCACAGTGTACCAAGAAATAGTGAAAGGTTGTGGGTAAGGAAAGAGCGGTGGAAGAGGAGAATGTGCACAAAATGGTGTATCTCGAGGACGTGGTGAAGGAGATGCTACGACGCCACCTGCTAGGGCAATTCATTTTGACACATGCAATTACAGAGGCGTGCACTGTTGGTGGATATGATGTACGGGCGGATGCATTGATCAATTTTTCTGTTTGGGGAATGGGTAATGATCCCCAAGTGTGGGAAAATCCTAACGAATTCAGGCTAGATCAGTTTCTGTGTGATGAAATGGATATGATGGGAAGTAAAGAGATAAATTTGATGCCATTTGGTGTGGGAAGGAGGATTTGTCCGAAAATAGTGCTAACTATGCTGCATGTTCAGCTTGTGGTGGCTCGATTGGTGCAGGAATTTGTGTGGGAGAGCAAACCGGGGGAGCTCGTTGATCTATCATTTTTTTTAAAAATTATTGGAAGATGAGGATAAAGTAGTAGATGGCATTTCCAACCTTGACAGCCCTTGTTCTGAATCAAATTTGGGAAAACTTGGCAGCAGTGATGATCTTGATATAGATTTCATGTCTATCATTTTGAGCAGTGATGCATATGGGGCGGAGGGGGGGGCTTGGGTTCTTTTATCTACAAGATTTTTGGAACATGATGCTTACTGTATTTATGATGCATTATTAAGTGGAGGAGGTGGGGCAGTTGCTATGGAAAACTATTTCGCCAACACCCCTGCAGCTAGCTCTGTAGCAGGGTTGCCTCTTGTTATTGAAGCATCTGGTAATTTATATAAGTTACTTGCCATTGCTGACATTTCCTCGTACAGTCATTTAGTAGACCTTGGTGTTGAACCCCAATATTTTGCTTTGCATTGGCTGCATGTGCTGTTTGGTCGAGAGTTTGTGCTTGAGAATCTGTTACATGTTTGGGATGCTATATTTGAAGCATCTAATACTCCCCTATCATCTTATGGATATGATGTCCATGGAAACAGTATTCCATACTCTCCTTGCAGTGCATTCATTTCAGCTGTAGCAATTTCATTGCTTTTGCACCTGCGATCCTCATTGCTTGGCACAACAAATGCAACAACTTGCTTCCAAATTTTACTTAATTTTCCAAAGGATACAGTTGTACGAAGAAGTTAATTAATAAGGCAAAGTTGCTTCAAGCTTTGGCTCTGGATACAAATGATAGTAGTCTACCTCCCACAGGGAAAATGGGCCAAATTTTTTAAAATGGGGGGATAAGTAAGCTTGTTAGGAGCACAAGTGCTTCCCCTTCATGTCAGGCACCCAAATTGCCTCACAAAGCTTCAATTTTGCATAACCAAAAATCAACTTCATGTTACCCAAATAAATTGAAAGTTTCAGTGCTAGAGAGCTATTAGGAGCAGAAATGGAGTAGTTCTATGCTACAAAAAGTGGTGCCTGAAGATTCATTCAATTAAGACGGTGAATGTCTTGGCAAGGCTTTACTTGGGCAAATAGGTATCTGCAAGAATTCTGCCGACGCTTCATGTCAGGAACATATTGTTTCCAACTCTGTTGATAGTTTGGAGTCACAGGAAATACGAAATGAGAACAGGTCTGTTCCGTCAATTGCTAACCAAGAGTTGTTCTCAAATGTCATTGGTACCAAACATGAAAGTGGTACTTCCTCTATCAGATCAGCTAGAAGAAAATTGCTAGATGATAAGTTTGAGAGCTTGGATTTGCATGTGGCATCGAATGTGAACAGATTGTGCATGATTGAGGGAAATGACACCAATAGGGGAGATAAAAATGTATGTAGTGGAAATCATTTTGATCAGCATAATGAACGACACTTGGTGGATGGCATAGATGACAAAGGCATAGATATTTTTAAATATAGTGATTCTTTAAAAGATTTTAACTCTAACACTCCTTCAGTCCAACAAAGTGAGAGTCAGAGCAAATTTTGCTTTGATAAAGAAGAGAACCAGGAGACTAATGCCTTGACAACCGATTTGGAAGTGTATGAAAATTCTATGTGTGATAAGGTTAGAATGAATAATGCAAGTACGACAGCTAAAGAAGAATTCTCAGAAGTTTCCACCAGTGGTGGACATATTCCTGCAATAATTTATAATTATTTTATAACTGATTTATTTTTAAAATTGATTGTCTATTAATCAATATACTTTCCCAAATGTTTTCACTTTTAAATATTGATTAAGGTGCAATGCATACACGGATACACTGAGCCCACATTATTTTCAGAAACAAAGCATTTGTCCCATATGATACGATTTACATGGGATTCAAGCCACTTTATGTAATTCTAAAATGAATTACAGTGCGGATGAGTCCGATAGAAATTTGGTGGAATGAAAATTCAAATTATAATAATGTTATGAAATAATATAATAAATTTTTAATAAAAATAAAATAATTTATATAATAAATAAAATAAAAATGATCCTTTAAATAAAATAAATAAAATAATATAATAAACTTTTAGTAAAAATAAAATTTATATAATAAATAAAATAACTATTTAACTACAAAATAACTTATATATACTAAATAAATAAATAAAATAAAATAAAATAAATAAAAATGATTCTTTAAATAAAATAATATAATAAATTTTTAATAAAAGTAAAATTTATATAATAAATAAAATAACTATTTAACTACAAAATAACTTATATATACTTTAAAAAAAAAATAAAAAAATTATATAATAACTAAAATAAATAATAATTTATATAATAAATAAAATAAAAATTATTTTTTAAATAAAATAAATAAAATAATATAATAAATTAAAAAAATTGTTCTGTGTTATAAAATCCAAACAATAAATAAATAGAAAAATGAAAAATTAAAGTTGTATAGGAAGTGTTGTTTTGGAAATGAATTGGAGAGAGGGTAAGAAGTAGAGAGGGAAGGATAGAGAAAGAGAGAGAGAGGGGGAAGAGAGGGAAGGGGAGAGAGAGAGAGAGAGAGAGAGAGAGGGGAGGGAGAGAAGAGAGGATAGGGGAGATATAGAGAATTAGAGGGGGAAGGAGAGAGAGGTAGAGAGGAATAAGTGAGAAAGGGAGAGAAGTAGAGAGGGAAGGAGAGAGTGAGAGAGAAATAGGTGGGATGGAGGGACGGATAGGTAGAGAGGGATATGTGATATAGAGAGAAATAGAGAGGGAAGGAGAGAGCAAGAGGGAGAGAGAAGGGGGAGGGATGGAGGGGGAAGGATGGAGGGAGAGGTAGAGAGGGATAGGTGAGATAGATCACTACTTTCTTCATGTCGTCCACTACTTTTCATGGCCATAAATAATGTGGGCTCAGCCTATCGGCGTAAGTATTGCACCTTATTGGGGTGCAAGTGCTAGTAAATAGTAAAGGAGCGTGCCCTTATAAGCAAAAGTTATTGGAAACGTGTCTTAAATCTCAATATTATCATGTTAATAACCCATCACATTAGGGATCACATTATTATTAAAACAAAATAAAAAATAAATGATCTTAACAATTTTATAAAATATAAAATATTAAATTTATTAAATCTAAATGAGTAGTATACTTTAATAAATGATTTCTTAAAAATTATAGAAGTTTTGATGAATTCAAAATAAAGAAACAAATATTTTAATTTTTTTTAATTGAAAATCAAAATTTAAAATAAATTATAATAGTTTTTTCTTATATTTTTTTTTTGCAATTCAATGATTACATTTTTCTATTAAAATATAAATTTAGCTGTAATTTAAAGTCTTTTTTTTTAATGAATACATGACTTCTAAAGAGAGATGTTAAAATAGAATAAGAAGAGAAAATAAAAAATAATCGTTAATAAATTAAAGTGATTAGACTCCAAATTTTAATATAGAATAGTGTGGTATGTGTTTACCTTAAGTAATTAAGGTTTCTAACTTGAGGTGATTTTATTTTAGAACTAAGGGAATTATATCAAATATGAGCACGTTAGACATTTAAAAAAAAAAAAATTGATCAAATATAGGAGATAAAATTATTAAAAATAGTCAAATGGAGACATATCGCCACAAAATTCCTTGCATTTGAGTGTATGATCTATCTCTAATGACAAATATTATCTAATTATTTGTGCTAATTGTATTCATAAGTGGTAAAGAAGTATACAATTCAGGAGACAATTGATTGAGAAATTGTCACAATATATTCATGTACAAAACTAGTATTGTTATGCAAAATTGGAAATTACATTGACATTTTCCCCAAGAAGACCTAGACTAGGTTGATACAGACCTAGAATACAGATGCTCTGCTTACAAAATTCCAAGATCCTTGCAAAATGACCCTAAATTCCTTTTTATAAAACATTGGAACAACAAGGTTCAAGCCATCGACAGATGCCACACTTTCATTTGACAATCTTGTCTTAGGATTAGAAAAAATACAACGTTACAACAGCATTGTAGAAGCAACAAAACCTTCACAAGATGAAAAAACAGTTGTGTAATCCATTCAAAAAGATATCTGTTGATCCTAAAATGATGAAACTGAAAGGATGGAGACATAATCATTTTGTTGAAAATCTCCACCACATTAAAATTGTACTCCTTGAAAACCCATCGAAGGAAAGAGCTGACTAGGCCATAAAAGATAAAATTGTTCCACCTTTACAAAAAGAAAAAAAGACAACAGAGGGGATATTTATTTAGTATATTTTTCCAACCATGTGTTGTACTCCTCTGAAGGTCATTGAAAATTTAGTAATTTTTGGACCATATTATTATGGGCAACATATCTTGGATCTGTTATTTCCCTAGTCTCTTTTGCAAAAATATCTAGATTTGACCCCAATTTGAACAAATCATCAATTGATGTATTTAGGAGTGCTAAATTTGGCTTGCCACTTGTATAGATATATAATGACACAAAAGGGATGATACCAAAAAATTGTGCCTTCCATGCATCTAAGGACTTGATTGTTTCTAAATCATCCTTGATTTTAGGCATCACCTCTTGCTCCATGCCTTCAATTTTTTTTAATTTAGCCTTAAATTGCATATCCAATTTTTCTTGAAAGACTAAAACTTCTCCTAATAGTTCAATATGCTTAATGATCTGTGTAAAATTTTGAGGAGCATTATTGTCAAAAGTTTTCATTTTAATAATTTATTTTATTGAAGTGGCTCTAAGAATCCACTTATTTAATATTTCATGGAAGTTGTTTTGTAATTGCATATTCTTGGCATATACTTTTTGTAATCCATCATATGCAATCCAAGTGCCTTCAATTTTATGGAGCACACCTAAAATTTTATGACCCATGAGATCATAAATAATATCTGTAGCTATCTTATTTGCCTCCTCCTTGGCTAAACTTTCATTTTCTTGACTTTGTTTTAATTGCTCCTAAAATTCCTTTATCCTAAGAGAAAGAGTCTCTCTATCTTGTACTCAAAAATATGTTGATGAAGTTGTCGTAATTGATCCACCACTTTATTGTATTCATTTTCTAGGTTTAGGTGCATTTCATGCAACTTGTCATACTCAACCTTTTTCATTTTAGTAGTTGCTTCACTAAATAAGACACTATGCACCACCAAGGATGCAAATTGAAGGGAAGATGTATCATATACTGTTTTTACAATCAAATTCCCTGATAGGTCCTAAACATTATCTACTACCTTGGCTTATCAGAGGTTGGGGCCATAGCCTGAATAGGTAGGGTCTCCAATCTTGGATTTAAGCTTGATCTAAAGTACACTTACTTTGCATGTTCACCTAATGTAAATGTTTTTCCATCCTAGTTTCTAATGGTATCAAGTACAATTGTTGAAGCAATTTCCCATTCTGGAAATAGGAGGATTCCACTCTCTTTAACAATCCTTGTCCCTTCTTCTAAGGTAACCTTTGAAGCACCAAATTCCATTTTGTTGTGTGGTCTCACAACACACCCCAAGAATGAAAAGGCTTGGGGAATCAAGTTGAAAATTAATGCTTAAGGTAGGCACAGGTTGGATGATGGTCACGAGGAAACCTGTGAAAGTTAAAAAATCTCAAAAATGATTCAAGGTTAAGTATACTAGAGGTGTTTTGTATACTAGGTGTTAAGTGTACTCGGTGTTAGGAATTCGGGTAATTTGAGTTCGTAAAGTAAAGTTTAGCAAGTTGTTGTAGTTGAGAGTTAAAAGCCTGAGGATTTGAAACGACTGGTAGAAGTCAAAAGTTGGGTTAGGATATTTTCTAGGAAAGTGAAGTGTATTGGCTAGTTAGGTTTTAAAGGTAGTCAGATATATCGGGAGTTGGGTACCCGGGTACTCGGGTAAATGGTGAATTGATTCCAAAGTGTTCAAAGTTTATTGTTTGGTTTTGTCTAAATTCCTAAAACATTCAGTGACCCACATAAAGTTTATTGTTAAACAAGAATACATTAAAGAATGTTATTTATGAGTTGTTTTAAAAGGATTAATAATAATGATAGTTTTCTATCAGAGAAGGTTTTATTAATATTTTAAAAGGGGATTGCTATATGGAATTTATGTGCAGGAGAAATAGGTTGTTGGACAACATTTAGGTATGGACGGTCAGACAAATTTGGATTGCGAGGAGATCCAATAATGTTACTAGGCTAGATGGTGTACTCTGAAATCTCATACGAGAATAAAGTGTATAGAGAAGAAATGTCAATAACCAGGGAACTAGGGACTTAGGTATTACACATGTGATGAAGGAGGAGCCTAATTCTAGGGTGGTATATTTTTCAGGAATTTTCCTTGAAGCCATAGCCTAAATGTAGGAACATAGTGGTAGTGGATTAAAATTTCTAGTTCCACCTAATTGCTTTGAGTATCTAGCAAGTTTCTACATTTTGTTTGAAGATCAAATTAAGAGTCTTCTCAATTTGGTTTGATATCTTGATCGAATTTTAAATACATAAGTCCAAAATTTTCAAGTGCTAAAGGTGGTCAAAGTCTGTTGACTTATTCAAAATTTTCTCTAACCAAATGTCATGTACCATGTGCTCTGCTACAATTTTTCTATTTGATTCTCTTTCATGTGATTGATTGAATTTACCAAGTGTCTTTTTCTTATAAGAGGCTGGGAGTTATTTTATTTTCATTAAGTTTAAAAATTGTGGATTTCATAGAACTAATTTTTTTTCAAGTTTTATTCTTTTTCCTTTTTTCTTTTCCATTTTGAATTAAAAACTTGTATGTTTCATTTGAGATCAACTAATATCAAATCCAATTCAAAGCTATTTCCTGATATGAAATCATACGTAGTTGATTTTTTGTTCCTATCAGAAAAGACGGTGTGTTGTGCTAGACTTGGGTGTATACTAACACTATCCGATGGCAAATAATCCCTTTTATTTAAATTCTTGCATCATTCTATGCCTAGCTATGAAGCAATCTAGTCAAGTATAGAATAGTTTTCTTTGATTTAGTTATTCTTAAAGCATGCATGGATAATACCTAGAAGAAATCCTTACATTTTAGTATTTTTATGCTTTATTTTAGAGTAGATGCTTTATATTTTCAGAAAATGTTCCAAATTGATAAATACATGGAGTTTTATTATAAATATTTCATTTCCATGAAGTTTTTGAATGCTTAATGCTAAATTTGCTTGAATGTATGCAAGTAGTTTGAATTTCATGAAATATTATTGAAAATCTTATGATTTCATGAAGTTGTTAAATGATATGTGAATGATCAGAATTAGATTATGTTTCAATCTTTCAGATACTAAAAAATTTATGATAATCGTAGGCCCCTCATGTTTAACAAAAAATTACACAATGAACCCTAAGTGAACCTAATGGGTCAAGACCTAACATTCCTGAGCCTTGGGATCAAGCTGAGATTTCCTTAGATTTAGGTTTTCCTGGTGGATCTTTCAAGAAAGGTAGGTTCCCATAGTACTCTATGAGAATTTATCAGCCAGTTAGTGTGCATGTACAATAGTTGCATCAATAGAAGTGGAATTAGAAGGAGGAAACTGTGTCCTTAAAGTAGTATTGGTGTCTCGATCTCATAGTCAAAGTTCACTTGTGAGTTAAGGGTCTAAGTAGGCTTAGAATGGAAGTGAAAAAGAGATGGAAAAGCTCTAGAAAATTCTTAACTAAAGGCTTTCACCCTTAAATTTGTTCACTTTTGGTCAGGTTACAGAGTGTAGAATTCATGACACAATTGACCATAATGAAATTGATTGTAAGGTTTTCTTGACTAGGGAAATTTTGGCTATTCATAAGGTGATTCCGCAAACAAAGGAGTCCTTAAGTGTGAAAAGGGGGGAACCATTACCAGACCGATGTTTGAATTTTAGGAGAATGCATAACCTTAGTGGAGATAGATTTTTTATTGGTTTAGCTATTAGATCAAATGAATTTTCTAAGCGTGATTGTTATGTGGAAATTTTGGAAGTTTTACAGGAAAAGAAGCAAGGTCATGAGAATTTGGGAATATCATGCTTTAATTAGTGTGAATTTGAAAGGAGTAATTTACCATTCTTCACACACGAGGATGATAGTGAGAAGAAATGATGGGTGAAAAAAGTAGGAGATTCATGCTTTTCACCCCTAATTGTGAATCCATGAATTAAAAGGGAGGAGACCTTTAATTCTATACAAATGACAAAGTATTAGACTTTTATTTCCCCTCTTTCTAATAATTGTGTAAATCATGTTGAAGTTTGGTCTAATGAAGTAAATAGTGGTGTTAAGGTTGAAGATAAGACAAATTTTTGACTAAGTTTTGAAGGGAGAGGAGATTGAGGAGTATAAGTAGTTGTTCATGAAATAGAGAACAAAGAAATGGAATGACATAAATAAAGGCTGGAAGAAGGTATAGGTTCAAGACAATAAAAAAGGCATGTAAAATCAACCATTAATCAAGTCATTTCCATACATTTTAGCAAAATTATGGGTAATTACTCTAAATTTTCATTCATTAAACGCATAAATTTTTGAATGATTCACAATTACAATAGGTTACTTGAAAGTTAGTTGAGCGAATTTAGAGATAAATCTACTAAAATTCACTTCCTTTGACAAGGCTTCAAAGGATAGCAACAACAAATAACTCTTTTCTTACCACACAATAACAATACTTACTCCCTTAACTGCAACAACCAACATTTCCATCACCTACTTTGCTTGAGAGGTAGCCACCAACATCAGTTTGGAATAAAGAATGAATCTTGAAATCCACTAGACTGATACATAACCTTATGCATCTAATTGAAAGAAGGATGGTCCATAACCCCTAACTTCTCTCAGAGATACTCAAAGGTATCCTTAGGAAGATCCTTTGTGAAGATATTTGCAACTTGATCCTTTGTAGGAACGTACTCTAGCTTCACCTCATTCTCTTCAAATTTTTCTTTCAAAAAGTGATACTAGATTGAGATATGTTTTTTCCTTGAATGCATTACCAGATTATTTTAAATATTGATAGCACTTTTATTGTCACATAAAATAGTAATTGGTTGATCATATGACACTCTGATGTCCTTTTATGTTTTCTTCATCCACAACACATGTGTAGTATGATGTTGCAACAATGTATTCTACCTCTGCATTAGATAATGGTACTGAAATCTACTTCTTGCTAAGCCAAGAGACCAACCTACTTCCAAGAAAGAAAGCACCACCACTAGTAATTCTTCTATAATCCACACGACCTTCCCAATGTACATCTATATGGGAACTTAGAGAGAAATCAATATCCTTTGGATACCACAAACTATGTTTTGAGTGCCTTTCAATTATTTGAATATTCATTTTTAGTGATGCCACATGTGAATCTCTAGGATCTTCTTGAAATATAGCCATAAAATAAATTGCATGTGTTATATCTAATCTAGTAGCAGTTAGCTATAGCAACCCACCAATCATTGATATGTATTTTCTCTTATCAGCCTTAGGAGATTCATCATCCTTACTAGACTTTCAACCAATAACCATGGGAGTACATACCGGTTTAGAGTCTTCCACTCCAAACTTCTTCAACATTTCCTTAGCATACTTTGAATGTGCTATGAATATTCCTTTCTCTATCTGATTGATTTGAATCCCAAGGAAGAAATTCATCTCCCCAAACATAGACATCCCAAACTCTTTCTACATCTCTTCTGCAAATTTCTTGCACATACTTTCATTTCCTCCAAAGATCATATAATCAACATACATAACCAAAATAAAGATTTTATCTTTCTCAACCTTAAAATAAATATTGCTATCTATGATACCTTTATTGAATCCCTACCATAACAAGTATCCATCCAATCTTGCATACCAAGGTCTAGGAGCTTTCTTGAGTCCATATAATTCCTTCTCATTATGCATACCATATTAGGATTATCTGATAACTAAAAACATTCAAGTTGTTCAATGTATACCTCTTCTTCCAACTCACCATTCAAAAATGTATACTTCACATCCATCTGAGAAACTTTAAAATCCTTATGTGTTGCAAAAGCCAAACACATCCTAATAGCCTTCATCCTTGTCACTAGAGCAAACATCTCTTCAAATTCTATTCCTTCTACTTGTGAGTAGCCTTTACACACAAGCCTTTCCTTGATCCTTACAACTTCTCCATCCACATTCAGCTTGTTTCAAAATACTCACTTAGTTCCAATCACGTTCTTGTCTATTGGTCTTGGGACAAGTTCCCAAGTCTAATTCTTCTCAATCTGCATTAACTCTTCTTCCATATCTTTGATCTAGAATTCATCTTTGCATGCCTCAACCACTATTTTAGGCTCAAATTTTGAAAGTAAACATAAATTTTCTTGTTCGTATATCATAGAAGCCTTCTTGTCAATACAACTCTACTTTTGTCACCAATGATCTGATCTTTAGAATGATTCTTCTGCACATACTTAGGAGACTTAGGGATTCTTTCAAGAGCTTCTTCCTCTTAAACCCACAATTATTTTTCCTTAACATCATCTTTTTCTTCTTCTCTACAAGAGGGCTCATGTTTGATTTATATCCTTCTATCAACATTGAGCTTTTATGTAAGCCTTCATCCAATTTGACACTTGCACTTTCAACAATATTTTTTTGCTTCTTGTTATAGCATCGATAAGCATTTCTCTCTATAGAGTATCCAAGGAATATGCCTTCATCAAATATTACATCAAACTTTCCCAAGTTTTCTTCATCTCTTTTGATATAACACTTACTTTCAAACACTCTGAAATATTTGACAATAGGGGTTCTTACATACCATAATTCATAGGGAGTCTTTGAATTGTTTGTCCTTGCTTATGCTCTTTTAAGTATATACACCACAATATGAATTTCTTCTCTCCAGTAGACATCTAGTATATTTTCTTCCTTCACCATTATCCTTGTTGCTTCCTAAATTGTTTTATTCTTTCTATCCACCACTTCATTCTGCCGAGGAGTCCGAGGAAATGACAAATGCCTCTTTATTCCATGGTCTTCACAAAAACTATTAAACTCATTGGAGATGAAATATCCACCTCTATCATATCTTAAACATTTTATTTTAATATCCATTTCATTCTCAACCATGGATTTAAATGCCTTAAACTTAACTAGAGCTTCTAATTTTTCTTTAAGAAAATTTACCCGTCATTCTAGAGTAATCATCTATCAATAACATGAAATGATTGTCACCACGAAAACTTCTTGTTCTTTTAGGTCCAAAAAGGTCTTTATGCTATAACTCTAAAGGTCTTATGATGGAATATTCTTTGATATTGAACATTTTTCTTATTTGCAACTTCCCAACTTGACATTCCATACAAACTACATTTATATTCTTTGCAATCTTTTGCAAATCTCTCACAATTTGAGTAGAGTTGAACCTAACTAGGCTATCAGAATTGATGTAACACATTCTTCTATGACATAGCCAAATTTAATTTATTTGATTCATAAAGCACATACCATTAGCACCCTTAAGCTGACAAAAATTTCAATCTATCCTTCTTCCTAAATTAACCAGAGTTCTATAGACTTTCATGATCTCACTACCACCATCATGTAATACAAGATTATATCCTTTGCTACAAATTTTTACTACACTTAGAAGATTATGTCAAAGACCCTTAACATAAAGAACATCATCTATATCATGCTTGCCATCAAAATTGATTGACCCTTTTCCACATATCTTAGTAGATGTATCATCACCAAACTTAAAAAGACTGCCTTCAAACTTCTTGAGTTTAAAAAACTTACTCTTATCACTTGTCATATGATTTGAGCATCCTCTATCAATAATCCAGTAGTTTTTGTCCTCTCTAGCATGAAAATCAGTCACCATAGTCCCTCTGACATTATGAATTTATTTTGGAGTAACTTCCTTCATACATCTCTTAGAGTTAGCAGAATTAGTTCCAAAATTTAGATCCATGAAAAAGCATTCATAATTTTCATCATTTAGGTAATCATATTCATCATCAGATATACTAGCATCTTCTTTAACATAATAACTTATCTTAACTATTTTACCTTTATTCTCCTTGAATTTTCCATTTGAAGCTTTGAATGGACATGTTGAAGCATAATGACCTATCTTTTCACAATTGAAACATTTGAAAGGAAACTTACCTATGTATTTTCTAGTGCCCTTTTTCAATCTCCTCACAAAGTTTATCTCTAGCTCATTAAACTCATCTAGATTAGATTCCTCATTCTTCTCCACTTTTCCAAATTTAAAAGAAATCTCTTTTCTTGAATCACTTGGACCAAAATATCTCAATTCAAAAGTAGTTAAAGAACCAAACAACTGATTTCTAGAATAATGATCTAAATTCCAAGCTTCTTCAATAGCAAAAGGCTTGTGACTATAATATTTAGGAAGAGTTCTTAAAACCTTCTTTACCAACTCATTTTCTTTAAGTTTTCCACCAAGGCCTCCGATGAAATTGATAACTTTGTCCACTCTATGCATGTAGCATGTAATATCTTTATCTTTTTCCATTCTTAGGCTTTCAAACTTAGTCTTTAGATTTTTCATCTTTGCTTACTTGAGCTTATCATATCCTTTATAGACACTTTCTAGTTTCTTCCAAATTTCCTTAGCAGATTTATAGCTCATAACCTTCACAAGTTCTAAATTAGAAAGACCAATAAAGAGAGAATACCTTTCTTTACCATTGCTCTCATAAGCCTTGATCTCACCATCAGTTGACAATCCATTTGGAGGCACTATACATTCATATTCAATTGACTTCCAAAATCCAAACCCTAGTGAAATAAGGAAACCTTCCTTCTTGGTATTCTAGAATGAATAATTAGATCCATCAAATAGGAGAGCCTCCTTCTTATGTGTCATCCAAAATCTACCTCGCGCAATTAAGCTTTCTTCTGAGGAACCTTGCTCTCATACCAATTTTTAATGTACAAGAAAATTGAGAAGGGAGGTGAATTAGTTGTAAATTAAATCATCAAAACCCTCATTAAAATTCAAATCTACATTAGCTCTTAAACCCTTAACAACCATTAAACCATTTTGATGCATTAGAAAAATGTAAACATGAGAAATAGTAATGAAAACACATCAAAACACATAAGAACACTAGATTTACGTGGAAAACCAAAGAATGAAAAAATTGTTGATGGGTGTTTTTGCACTTCTCAACACAGGAAGCACACAAGTGCATTACCTCTCTTGAAAGGAAACTCTATACAAACAAATTGTAGAAAATTACCCTAAGGTCTCTCAGCTGTCAGGTCATGACTTGCACAAACAAATCAATGGATTGATGTGATTTGTTGGTAATCACAAGGGGCATGGAAAATTGTTAAGTTGGAAGGAGATTGGATCTTCAAATTGAGTGTCTAGGTTTCTAAGAGTGATGTGAAATTGCTAAAAGTTAAAAACAATAGTCTAAAAATCTATGTGCAACATCAACTTTGGCTTTACAATGATGCTGGAACTTTTCCTAAACTACTATTTCAAAGAAAGTTCAAAAGGGAAAAGGGAGATAAGAGTTCCTAGACCTGTATTGGTGGGGGGTGTTAGTATCGTCATTGGCTTGTTTTACAGTTGAACCCCTTTTAGAGCCAGTACAGGACCCATAGTGTTTACATCCTTGGCATCAACAACACCATCGTTGGTGAGATGTTTATTTTTGACCCAGTACTTATTTTTGTCAGTGGGAGGATTTGCGTTTGTTTTTTTAGGACTGTATCTTAGATCTCCCTTTGTGATAAGGGCTTTCTCAATCTGGACACCTTTTTCAACTAGGTCTGTGAAGGTTGTGCAACAATGTACTTGTAATGCATATTTTAAGGGTCCTAGAAGTGTTTGAACGAACATGTCCACCTTTTCCTTTTTGGGTATGTCGATGTGACAACAACTAGCTAGATTTCTCCATTTTTGAAAGAATGGGATGAATGTTTCACCAGCATCCTCTTGTGTGAGATTGCATAAGCTAGTAATAGAGGTGTCCATGTCAATGTTGTATGCGTAATTTTTTATGAATTTTTGTTTAAGTTCATCCCATGTTTGGATATCCTTTTGAGTGGAGAACCATTTAAGGGCAAGACCTATAAGAATTTTAGAAAAAAGTCTCATCAAGTACGTTTGTTCATAGGCGATGTCCATATAGTTGGTTGCAAATTCTTGGACATGTTCAATAGGGTTTCTCTTTCCTCTGTACTTGGTAAAATTAGGTGACACATATCTTGGAAATGAGTGGCATGTGTAAGTTCATGTTGAAGGGATACGTTTAGATCATATGACACTTCTAATTTCTTGCTAGATATTTGTATGTTTTCTATTGTCTTCTCTAGACCCATCAGTTTTTCTTGTAAGGCATTGATTATAGGGTCATTTGTGGTCCCATACATAGGATTGATTGGTATGCCATAGGTCCCCATTTGTTGTGAGTGGATGTTGGCATGTTGTTGAGGTATATGGTGTTGTGGCTTGTATGATGTGTTTTGATTTGTGTGTTTTCGGTATTGAATGTTTGGATTGGGGGTATGTTGGTGTGTATAAATATGGGGCCGAGTATGTTGGGATGTGTCCCCCAGCCATTTGGGTCGATATTTGGGAATATGGCGACCATGAATATTTTGATGTGTGAATGATGCCATAGGTTGTGTGTTTTGATTGCCTTGTCCAAATTTTTGGGATTGTACAAGGGGAATGGTCATATTTTGTCCTTGGGAGGTGATGGCATTAGACTGTGTTGATGTGTTAACATTTTTTTTTGTCCTTGAATAAAGATACGTTGTTTACCTCCACCCAAAGGATTATGTGAGATACCAATGAGAGGATATGATGAAGATGTACTCATGGTACTAGATGTAGTTGTCAATGGAGGATTTGTATGGCTTGATGATGCCCCCATGGTATTTACTGTAGTGGTAAAGAGAGGATTGGAATAACTTTCCCACACTGTCAAGGACCCAAAAGTGGCTCCAACTGATTGTGACGATATTGTGGATATTGTGGGCATTGTGATGGATTGTGTTCCTCCAATGGATGTAGTGTTTATTGAATTGGAGTTGTTTGGAATGTTGGAGGTAGCACTCATGGTCGTTGTGACATTTTGCGAGGTAGCATCAAAAAAAGTATTGGTTGTGGTGCCTAGAGGTTGACCACTATTTGACATGTTATGTGTATTGTTGGCGTTATTGGCAGGAGATGTCGATCTCAAGGTATCAATGTCAAATCCATGAGGTAATTTAGCGCCTTGACTTAAAAGTATAGCCAAATATCTGTCTCTGTCATATAAGACCATTTGTTCGACAAACTAGGCTACCTGGATGCTTGTCTTTGCTATCTCTAGGTTTTCCTCAAGTATTTGTCCATATTCATCTTGGTAAGAATGTTTTTGTATACCTTGGAATTTATCCTACTCTAAATGTGCAAAACAACTTAAAAATGTGAAATGATAAGATACCAAGGACACCTCAAGATTAGCCAAAAGAGTGATATAACGAAAAGGAAAACGAACAAAATGACATACAAACAGTTTCACCTTCCTTGCTGTTGATATCTCTTTGATTGGCCCTTGCTTGGAATGGTTTGTGTGCTCCTTAGATGATTGATTGAATGACTAAAATGCAAGATTCAATGTGCAATATGATCAAAAGAGATGGCTAAATGATGGCAAAGGATTGAGGATGTAAATTGGCAGCATGTAGTTATGAAAATTCAAAGTGTTCCAAAATTCCCTTTGAGGAGGGGGTGATGAGAAGAACTTGAATTTAATTCAACGGTTAAGATTGTTCATCAAGGCCAAGATGAAGGGCTGAAGAGCTTGAGAACCCACAAGCCCCTCACATCTTGGATGGCTGGAGGGTGAAGTGGACAAAGGGATATGAGGTGTAAGTGAGGTGTTAAGAAGGTACATGAGGTGGAGGAAGGACATGCACCTTGGAGAGTGAGGAGATTTCCTCAAAAAAGGATTCTTTGTCCCCAAGTGGGAGTGAAAAGGACATTTGAGGAATTTTGGAATTCCTCAAAAATCTACATGGGAAAAGGAAAGGTGGTTGGGGATATAAATGTGAATTAAAAATTCACATTCCTAGGATGATCTAGAGGGTAAAAGGTGGGCTCCAAAAGGTGGGACTTGGTCACATGTGGAGATTGTGACAAGTCCAAGGTTCTAGTCTTGAGGGATAGAATGTGAATTAAAAATTCACATATAAAAGAGGGGAATCTAGATAAATAAAAAAGAATTAAAAATTCTGTGGGTTGAAGAGTTGACTGCACGATTAAAATTAATTAATCTGTAATTAGTAGATAAATGAGGATTAGAAGCCAACTTGCAAAAGTTGGAGGATGTGACACATCCTAATCAAGGATTAGGCATGTGCACATCCCTAATGAAGAAATTAGGAGATGGATTAGGATTAGATAAAAATGACATGTGAGGATTAAATAAATGTAATATTTATTTAATTTATTTGATGAAAAGAGGATTAAGGAGGGTAAGGTATTTAATTATTAATTAAATACCTTAGGATTTGGCAGAATTAAAGATATTAATTAAATAATAGTAATATTACTTAATTAACTCGGATAAGAGGATGTTTAGATGAAAGTGATAAATTTGGATAAATTAAGTGTCCAAATTGGATGTCTACGAGTGAATAGATACTTCAACCCATGATGATTAGTTTTCATTTCAAATGGTTTCCCTAACAAGTAATGCCTCCACATTTGTAATGCATGAACCATGATTGCTAACTCCAAATCATGTGATGCATAATTCTTCTCATAAGGTTTCATCTTCCTTGATTCGTAAGCAATTACTTTCCCTTCTTGCATTAACACACCTCCCAAGCCCTCTCCTGATGCATCTGTGATAACAGTAAAGTCACCCTTAGGATCCAATACTTTCAAAATCAGTGCCATAGTCAACTTCTCTTTGAGTAAGTCAAAGGCTACTTGGCACTTCTCTATCCACTCAAACTTCTTCCCTTTCTTTTGCAAAGAAGTAATCAAAAAGGCTATCTTGGAGAAGTTTGCAACAAACTTTCTATAGTATCTTGCCAAACCCATAAAGCTTCTTACCTCCAAGACATTCTTGGGTACTGGCCATTCAAGCACCACCTTGATCTTAGCTGGATCTACTGAAATTCCATCTGTCGAGATCACATGTTCAAGATAATGCACTCTCTTATGGAAGAAGGTACACTTAGAGAGTTTTCCATACAACTTATGTTCTCTAAGTCATTGTAGAACCATCTCTAAATTCCTACAATGTTCCTCCTCATTCCTTGAGTAAATCAAAATTCCATTTAGGAAAACCAAGACAAACTTATCTAGGCAATCCCTAAATACACTATTCATAAAGGTTCATAAATGTTGCAGGTGCATTCATTAAACCAAAGGGTAAAATTGTAAACTCATAGTGTCAATATCTGGTTTTGAACACAGTATTAAAGATGTCTTCATCCTTAATTCTCAACTGATGGTATCCATATCGCAGATCAATCGTAAAAAATATAGTAGCTCCCCTCATTTGATCAAATAGATCATCAATGCATGGTAACAAGTATTTATTCTTTACCGTAGCTTTGTTAAGCATGTGATAATCAATGCACAACCACAAAGTACCATGCTTCTTTTTCACAATGATTATTGGTGCTCCCCAAGGTAAAACACTTGGTCTTATCAACCCCTTAGACAATGGTTCATCCAACTATGCCTTAAGCTCCATTAGATTGGTTGTTGTCATCCTATAAGGCACCTTAGAAATAGGTTCAGATCTTGGAACTGTATCAATAGAGAAGTCAAATATCCTTTTCGGTGGCAACCTAGGTAATTTTCATTTGGAAACACATCTAAAAACTTTCTTAGTATAGGATACCTCTCTGTATCTGACATTCCAATTTCCTCCATTTCACCATCTTCCATTTCTTGGAAGCTTTGTGGTTCCAAGTTATCAAGGTTCTCTTCAAGCTTTTGCATCCTGACTACAAAGAATTTTCACCCTTTCTTCTTAGCCCTTAACAATTACATTGTAGAGATTTGATGAATCTTGACCTCTCTAGGTAACCCTTGAAACTTCACTTGATTACCAAGATCATCTAAGCATTCTACTGTTTTAGCGTGACAATCTACCTTAGCCCTATGTCTCCATAACTAGTTCATACCTAGGATAACATCATAGGATCCTAAAGGTGCAACACATACATTCACTTTTGTAGAAAAACAAGGTAGCTCTATCCTATATTTGAACAAAAATTGTTCCACCTTTGCTCTTGTCTGGTTTGCATACTCTACATCCCAAGACTTTGCCATATAACTAGCCTTTCTAGATATTTTCTTACCTACTCTAGGTGAAATGAAATTCTCAATTGCACCAGTATTTATAAGTATAGAAATGGGTAAGCCAAACAAAATACCTAGAGTTTCAATTGGAGTCACTTGATACTCTGCTTGGCAATCATCCACAACTGCATGTATCTTTTGTTGGAACATCGCTTGTTGGGTAGGTAGTGAATTACCATAAGATCATGATCTAAAAGACCTATTGGGACATTCTCTTGCATAGTGGTCTCCTCCACATGTAAAACATCCAGTATTCGGTCCTCTCTTCCTTGTGGGTTATCTTGATTTGCTAGTATTTCCACTAGCATTGTTGGTATTCCCACCATTGGAACTATTCCTCTTATGTTCCCTTTTTGATTCTTTTCTACCATTACAGAATCCTTTTTCCCCTTGCTTTGGCACATTTTACACAATTTCCACCTTCTTTGGAGTTGGTTTTTCTTGAAATCCCACAATCTTCTTACGGTTTCTATTTTCCTGGAAGATGAAGATAGCCTTGAGCTTCTACTCTTGTTTAACCACTTTCTCATACAAAATATCCATAGTAGTTGGACCGTAAACATCCACCTCTCCTCTGATCTAACTATTAAGTCCCATGATGAACTTTCTTATACGAAAGTGCTCATCCTTCTGGTACATAGGAACATAATGCAACAAACGGGTAAAATTCTCCCAATACTCATTAACCGCCATCTCACCTTGTCTCAAACTCTGAAAATACATGAGTTTTTGGTCAAAATAGAGTTAGGGCAACCATCTTTTATGGAAAATTTCAACAAATTCACTCCATGTTAGTTTCCATAAGTTAATATTGAGTTTCATCTTTTTATTCATCCACTAGTTAGAGGCTTCTCATGCTAACTGGTATGCTCCCCATGCTACTCTGGTGACCTCAGTATAATTTCAAATTTTGAAATATTTCTCCATTTGGACTAACCAAGCCTCAACTTCATCTCCATTGGTGCTTCCTTCAAACTTAGGTGGGGTGATTTTCTTCATATCTCTAGAGAGTTCAGAAGCCATACACTTCCTATTAGTTTCCTCAGATAGAGAAGGTGATTTCTCTCTCTCATGCTCTTGAGTTTGATCATGTTCACGAGAATTTTCTCCCTCCTCCTCGTTATTTGGAACTTCCTTCTCAACTCTATTCTTTACCCTTATTTCGTGCTCTGGGTTTTCCAACCTTGCTAAGATTTGGTCTAGTCTAGCTTCAACTCCTATTGGTCCTTGCCCAACTTCTTGGCTTTTGCCAGAATTGGTTAATGTTCTCACCATCTTCACAAGAACGGATTTTACCTAAAGTTTCATCAATGTTAGATTCAGTCATGTTATCATTCATATTATGGAAAACATTAAAATGAGCTATCAATCGCTCATAAAGAATTCCACATAAAACTTAACCACACATTTTTTGATAAACACATGATTTTATTCATTTCTCAAGGATATCAATATCCCTTTGATTACATGGAGTGATTATTTAGATAGTTGAGTGGAGAGTATCCCTCATATTCACTCTCTGAAACATAACTCAGTGGGGTATACCCTACAGATTGAGATTGTTGCTCATCTCTCATTTGTTCATATTTGTCCCAAAATGGATAATATCCTTCGAATTTTTCATCTGATACATAGTTGTGAGGTACATAACCCTCAGACTCATTACTCGAGGAAATTACAATTACTTTTTCCATTGGAAGAACTCTAGGGTCTCTAAAGATAAATGTCAGATTGACACTTCCTTCTGAGGGCATATCCCTAGAAAGTGGTAATGAATCAGACTTCTTTGGTGAGACAAAAGGTAGGTAGTTGTACTTAGCCTCCATCTTCATCTTTCTCTTCACATCACTGTTTCGAGAAAGTGCATGACTAAAGGTTTTGGTGTTGCTTAACCAGACGACATTGTCATAGTTGGTACCCTCAATTGTTCTAATGATGGCCTCTCTTTCCTTCTTGGCCTTTAGGTAGCACTCATTTCTGATTATTGACTTCCCGACAGTTAACCTGAGACACACCATTCTGGCACAAGAATTTCCAAACATTAGATAACATTGGATGAAAAGAATGATGAGCTCATAGGTTCCAAAGTTAAACCTGGTTGCTTTGATACCACATGTAACATATAAACCATTCATTGAAGTAAAATTTCCTAAGTTTTCACTTTGCGAGTAAATAAACTATGTAATTAACCATTGCAATACAAATTTTCTTTTCTTTATTGAGAAAAAATGAACATAGATGTCATAACAATATTCAACATAGATTCCATTCCACTATAATAATTTTATAAATTACAATATTCCAGGAATGTATGCAAGTACATACATAGCTCAACTGAGCTTCAAAGCAATAGATATAGATGGTCCAAGATCCACCTTTCAAATCTTAATCTTCTATCATCTATTGGGGAGGAGAAGCATCACTCAAGCGCTTTTCTTCCAACCATGGACTGATATGCAGACCCCTACACATCTATCATATGATAGATGGCCCTACCCTTTGATGAAGAGATTGGTGGAGTAACCAGGTAATGACAACCAACTGAGCTTAGTGTTGTCTCCTACATGACTAGAACTTGTAAACCCACAATCTAGGACTAGCATGCAAATAAATGGATCACAATGAATTGACAATGGAGCCAAAGGCAATCACACTACTTTGGATAAGTGTTCTCACTCAATACTTCAAGTGATAGTCATCCTACTCACATACACTACTCAAGCTCAATTTGACTTTAGGCCACTATAATCTATGCATAGGTATTTCCTCCCATGGGTAATCTTTAACCATAGAAACATCCTATTCCCTTTCCCACAAACTCTATGGTATTTCTACTCACAAAGCATATGAACAAGTTCCCTCCCTTCAATGGAAAATCAATCCCAGGAGTAACCCACTAGCTATCTAATACAATAAAATATCTTTATCTATGAATAAAACTTAATCTATCCTCATTTAAACATTCTTAATAATTAATACTAATGACAAACAACCTCTCCTATTATGGAGTAATTACAAGCACTTTCACAGAAAAACATAAAACAACTTCTTTTTCCTTTCCAAAGCAAATGCTATGTTTTCCTAATGCAAGCAATCTCAAGTAGATCAAATAAAACATTCAAGATTCAATCTTTCATAAACAAAGAAAAATAAAGGAAGATTAGATCCTCATGCCTCTAAAACACTTAACCAATTGACTAACTTGATGCTCGACCTTCTACAATAGCTTCCTAGCTTCACTTTATCAACCCAAAGCAAGACTCTAACTCAAAATAATGTAGCACTCTCACAAAGTAGTTCTCAACTCTCTCTAAATATCGCTTAGCTCTCACAAAATATTGTAGCAGAGTAAATTTGCAGAATAAGTTTGCAAAATGAGAAGTGCATCCCAAATGAGAGCATTAACCTCTCTATTTATATAGAAAAAAGAGACACTGTAACCTATAGAAAAGGCATACAAAATGACAACAATCTCCATGCTAGTCGACTCACTTCACTTGGAAAAAAGGTGGCGGCAAACCAAACATAGGCTCAGAATGAAAAGCTACAGGTCGACCCATCTATTTGACAGTAGTAAATGACTTATTCAATTGTGCTCATGTTAAATGATGACAGTTGAATTACATCCCAAAAAGGACTTCTACATCAATTAGAACTTCATATTCTAGTGCCAAGTATGCAACTATCCTCCTATTGTTTCGGCAAGATTATTCTCATGAAAAAGTCTACTATTGTCAAGAAACACATTGCTATGTTGACTAAGTCATAGCTTGCTGAGAAACAAAGGAATGATGAGTCGCTTTGGCGCATAAATGGTGATTTGACCAGTTCTTTGCCTTGCTGTTACTTTTCCTATTATCATGCATTTTACACTTTAAGATGTTGGCTTATATTCTATCACTCTATTATTATGATATACACCTTCTAAGTTTGAATAATTTGTTTCTCATAAAGACAATGATTCCTT
>VDFB02373365.1:231290200-231338797 GCA_007258455.2 Sequoia sempervirens
TCACATTAGGGATCACATTATTATTAAAACAAAATAAAAAATAAATGATCTTAACAATTTTATAAAATATAAAATATTAAATTTATTAAATCTAAATGAGTAGTATACTTTAATAAATGATTTCTTAAAAATTATAGAAGTTTTGATGAATTCAAAATAAAGAAACAAATATTTTAATTTTTTTTAATTGAAAATCAAAATTTAAAATAAATTATAATAGTTTTTTCTTATATTTTTTTTTTGCAATTCAATGATTACATTTTTCTATTAAAATATAAATTTAGCTGTAATTTAAAGTCTTTTTTTTTAATGAATACATGACTTCTAAAGAGAGATGTTAAAATAGAATAAGAAGAGAAAATAAAAAATAATCGTTAATAAATTAAAGTGATTAGACTCCAAATTTTAATATAGAATAGTGTGGTATGTGTTTACCTTAAGTAATTAAGGTTTCTAACTTGAGGTGATTTTATTTTAGAACTAAGGGAATTATATCAAATATGAGCACGTTAGACATTTAAAAAAAAAAAAATTGATCAAATATAGGAGATAAAATTATTAAAAATAGTCAAATGGAGACATATCGCCACAAAATTCCTTGCATTTGAGTGTATGATCTATCTCTAATGACAAATATTATCTAATTATTTGTGCTAATTGTATTCATAAGTGGTAAAGAAGTATACAATTCAGGAGACAATTGATTGAGAAATTGTCACAATATATTCATGTACAAAACTAGTATTGTTATGCAAAATTGGAAATTACATTGACATTTTCCCCAAGAAGACCTAGACTAGGTTGATACAGACCTAGAATACAGATGCTCTGCTTACAAAATTCCAAGATCCTTGCAAAATGACCCTAAATTCCTTTTTATAAAACATTGGAACAACAAGGTTCAAGCCATCGACAGATGCCACACTTTCATTTGACAATCTTGTCTTAGGATTAGAAAAAATACAACGTTACAACAGCATTGTAGAAGCAACAAAACCTTCACAAGATGAAAAAACAGTTGTGTAATCCATTCAAAAAGATATCTGTTGATCCTAAAATGATGAAACTGAAAGGATGGAGACATAATCATTTTGTTGAAAATCTCCACCACATTAAAATTGTACTCCTTGAAAACCCATCGAAGGAAAGAGCTGACTAGGCCATAAAAGATAAAATTGTTCCACCTTTACAAAAAGAAAAAAAGACAACAGAGGGGATATTTATTTAGTATATTTTTCCAACCATGTGTTGTACTCCTCTGAAGGTCATTGAAAATTTAGTAATTTTTGGACCATATTATTATGGGCAACATATCTTGGATCTGTTATTTCCCTAGTCTCTTTTGCAAAAATATCTAGATTTGACCCCAATTTGAACAAATCATCAATTGATGTATTTAGGAGTGCTAAATTTGGCTTGCCACTTGTATAGATATATAATGACACAAAAGGGATGATACCAAAAAATTGTGCCTTCCATGCATCTAAGGACTTGATTGTTTCTAAATCATCCTTGATTTTAGGCATCACCTCTTGCTCCATGCCTTCAATTTTTTTTAATTTAGCCTTAAATTGCATATCCAATTTTTCTTGAAAGACTAAAACTTCTCCTAATAGTTCAATATGCTTAATGATCTGTGTAAAATTTTGAGGAGCATTATTGTCAAAAGTTTTCATTTTAATAATTTATTTTATTGAAGTGGCTCTAAGAATCCACTTATTTAATATTTCATGGAAGTTGTTTTGTAATTGCATATTCTTGGCATATACTTTTTGTAATCCATCATATGCAATCCAAGTGCCTTCAATTTTATGGAGCACACCTAAAATTTTATGACCCATGAGATCATAAATAATATCTGTAGCTATCTTATTTGCCTCCTCCTTGGCTAAACTTTCATTTTCTTGACTTTGTTTTAATTGCTCCTAAAATTCCTTTATCCTAAGAGAAAGAGTCTCTCTATCTTGTACTCAAAAATATGTTGATGAAGTTGTCGTAATTGATCCACCACTTTATTGTATTCATTTTCTAGGTTTAGGTGCATTTCATGCAACTTGTCATACTCAACCTTTTTCATTTTAGTAGTTGCTTCACTAAATAAGACACTATGCACCACCAAGGATGCAAATTGAAGGGAAGATGTATCATATACTGTTTTTACAATCAAATTCCCTGATAGGTCCTAAACATTATCTACTACCTTGGCTTATCAGAGGTTGGGGCCATAGCCTGAATAGGTAGGGTCTCCAATCTTGGATTTAAGCTTGATCTAAAGTACACTTACTTTGCATGTTCACCTAATGTAAATGTTTTTCCATCCTAGTTTCTAATGGTATCAAGTACAATTGTTGAAGCAATTTCCCATTCTGGAAATAGGAGGATTCCACTCTCTTTAACAATCCTTGTCCCTTCTTCTAAGGTAACCTTTGAAGCACCAAATTCCATTTTGTTGTGTGGTCTCACAACACACCCCAAGAATGAAAAGGCTTGGGGAATCAAGTTGAAAATTAATGCTTAAGGTAGGCACAGGTTGGATGATGGTCACGAGGAAACCTGTGAAAGTTAAAAAATCTCAAAAATGATTCAAGGTTAAGTATACTAGAGGTGTTTTGTATACTAGGTGTTAAGTGTACTCGGTGTTAGGAATTCGGGTAATTTGAGTTCGTAAAGTAAAGTTTAGCAAGTTGTTGTAGTTGAGAGTTAAAAGCCTGAGGATTTGAAACGACTGGTAGAAGTCAAAAGTTGGGTTAGGATATTTTCTAGGAAAGTGAAGTGTATTGGCTAGTTAGGTTTTAAAGGTAGTCAGATATATCGGGAGTTGGGTACCCGGGTACTCGGGTAAATGGTGAATTGATTCCAAAGTGTTCAAAGTTTATTGTTTGGTTTTGTCTAAATTCCTAAAACATTCAGTGACCCACATAAAGTTTATTGTTAAACAAGAATACATTAAAGAATGTTATTTATGAGTTGTTTTAAAAGGATTAATAATAATGATAGTTTTCTATCAGAGAAGGTTTTATTAATATTTTAAAAGGGGATTGCTATATGGAATTTATGTGCAGGAGAAATAGGTTGTTGGACAACATTTAGGTATGGACGGTCAGACAAATTTGGATTGCGAGGAGATCCAATAATGTTACTAGGCTAGATGGTGTACTCTGAAATCTCATACGAGAATAAAGTGTATAGAGAAGAAATGTCAATAACCAGGGAACTAGGGACTTAGGTATTACACATGTGATGAAGGAGGAGCCTAATTCTAGGGTGGTATATTTTTCAGGAATTTTCCTTGAAGCCATAGCCTAAATGTAGGAACATAGTGGTAGTGGATTAAAATTTCTAGTTCCACCTAATTGCTTTGAGTATCTAGCAAGTTTCTACATTTTGTTTGAAGATCAAATTAAGAGTCTTCTCAATTTGGTTTGATATCTTGATCGAATTTTAAATACATAAGTCCAAAATTTTCAAGTGCTAAAGGTGGTCAAAGTCTGTTGACTTATTCAAAATTTTCTCTAACCAAATGTCATGTACCATGTGCTCTGCTACAATTTTTCTATTTGATTCTCTTTCATGTGATTGATTGAATTTACCAAGTGTCTTTTTCTTATAAGAGGCTGGGAGTTATTTTATTTTCATTAAGTTTAAAAATTGTGGATTTCATAGAACTAATTTTTTTTCAAGTTTTATTCTTTTTCCTTTTTTCTTTTCCATTTTGAATTAAAAACTTGTATGTTTCATTTGAGATCAACTAATATCAAATCCAATTCAAAGCTATTTCCTGATATGAAATCATACGTAGTTGATTTTTTGTTCCTATCAGAAAAGACGGTGTGTTGTGCTAGACTTGGGTGTATACTAACACTATCCGATGGCAAATAATCCCTTTTATTTAAATTCTTGCATCATTCTATGCCTAGCTATGAAGCAATCTAGTCAAGTATAGAATAGTTTTCTTTGATTTAGTTATTCTTAAAGCATGCATGGATAATACCTAGAAGAAATCCTTACATTTTAGTATTTTTATGCTTTATTTTAGAGTAGATGCTTTATATTTTCAGAAAATGTTCCAAATTGATAAATACATGGAGTTTTATTATAAATATTTCATTTCCATGAAGTTTTTGAATGCTTAATGCTAAATTTGCTTGAATGTATGCAAGTAGTTTGAATTTCATGAAATATTATTGAAAATCTTATGATTTCATGAAGTTGTTAAATGATATGTGAATGATCAGAATTAGATTATGTTTCAATCTTTCAGATACTAAAAAATTTATGATAATCGTAGGCCCCTCATGTTTAACAAAAAATTACACAATGAACCCTAAGTGAACCTAATGGGTCAAGACCTAACATTCCTGAGCCTTGGGATCAAGCTGAGATTTCCTTAGATTTAGGTTTTCCTGGTGGATCTTTCAAGAAAGGTAGGTTCCCATAGTACTCTATGAGAATTTATCAGCCAGTTAGTGTGCATGTACAATAGTTGCATCAATAGAAGTGGAATTAGAAGGAGGAAACTGTGTCCTTAAAGTAGTATTGGTGTCTCGATCTCATAGTCAAAGTTCACTTGTGAGTTAAGGGTCTAAGTAGGCTTAGAATGGAAGTGAAAAAGAGATGGAAAAGCTCTAGAAAATTCTTAACTAAAGGCTTTCACCCTTAAATTTGTTCACTTTTGGTCAGGTTACAGAGTGTAGAATTCATGACACAATTGACCATAATGAAATTGATTGTAAGGTTTTCTTGACTAGGGAAATTTTGGCTATTCATAAGGTGATTCCGCAAACAAAGGAGTCCTTAAGTGTGAAAAGGGGGGAACCATTACCAGACCGATGTTTGAATTTTAGGAGAATGCATAACCTTAGTGGAGATAGATTTTTTATTGGTTTAGCTATTAGATCAAATGAATTTTCTAAGCGTGATTGTTATGTGGAAATTTTGGAAGTTTTACAGGAAAAGAAGCAAGGTCATGAGAATTTGGGAATATCATGCTTTAATTAGTGTGAATTTGAAAGGAGTAATTTACCATTCTTCACACACGAGGATGATAGTGAGAAGAAATGATGGGTGAAAAAAGTAGGAGATTCATGCTTTTCACCCCTAATTGTGAATCCATGAATTAAAAGGGAGGAGACCTTTAATTCTATACAAATGACAAAGTATTAGACTTTTATTTCCCCTCTTTCTAATAATTGTGTAAATCATGTTGAAGTTTGGTCTAATGAAGTAAATAGTGGTGTTAAGGTTGAAGATAAGACAAATTTTTGACTAAGTTTTGAAGGGAGAGGAGATTGAGGAGTATAAGTAGTTGTTCATGAAATAGAGAACAAAGAAATGGAATGACATAAATAAAGGCTGGAAGAAGGTATAGGTTCAAGACAATAAAAAAGGCATGTAAAATCAACCATTAATCAAGTCATTTCCATACATTTTAGCAAAATTATGGGTAATTACTCTAAATTTTCATTCATTAAACGCATAAATTTTTGAATGATTCACAATTACAATAGGTTACTTGAAAGTTAGTTGAGCGAATTTAGAGATAAATCTACTAAAATTCACTTCCTTTGACAAGGCTTCAAAGGATAGCAACAACAAATAACTCTTTTCTTACCACACAATAACAATACTTACTCCCTTAACTGCAACAACCAACATTTCCATCACCTACTTTGCTTGAGAGGTAGCCACCAACATCAGTTTGGAATAAAGAATGAATCTTGAAATCCACTAGACTGATACATAACCTTATGCATCTAATTGAAAGAAGGATGGTCCATAACCCCTAACTTCTCTCAGAGATACTCAAAGGTATCCTTAGGAAGATCCTTTGTGAAGATATTTGCAACTTGATCCTTTGTAGGAACGTACTCTAGCTTCACCTCATTCTCTTCAAATTTTTCTTTCAAAAAGTGATACTAGATTGAGATATGTTTTTTCCTTGAATGCATTACCAGATTATTTTAAATATTGATAGCACTTTTATTGTCACATAAAATAGTAATTGGTTGATCATATGACACTCTGATGTCCTTTTATGTTTTCTTCATCCACAACACATGTGTAGTATGATGTTGCAACAATGTATTCTACCTCTGCATTAGATAATGGTACTGAAATCTACTTCTTGCTAAGCCAAGAGACCAACCTACTTCCAAGAAAGAAAGCACCACCACTAGTAATTCTTCTATAATCCACACGACCTTCCCAATGTACATCTATATGGGAACTTAGAGAGAAATCAATATCCTTTGGATACCACAAACTATGTTTTGAGTGCCTTTCAATTATTTGAATATTCATTTTTAGTGATGCCACATGTGAATCTCTAGGATCTTCTTGAAATATAGCCATAAAATAAATTGCATGTGTTATATCTAATCTAGTAGCAGTTAGCTATAGCAACCCACCAATCATTGATATGTATTTTCTCTTATCAGCCTTAGGAGATTCATCATCCTTACTAGACTTTCAACCAATAACCATGGGAGTACATACCGGTTTAGAGTCTTCCACTCCAAACTTCTTCAACATTTCCTTAGCATACTTTGAATGTGCTATGAATATTCCTTTCTCTATCTGATTGATTTGAATCCCAAGGAAGAAATTCATCTCCCCAAACATAGACATCCCAAACTCTTTCTACATCTCTTCTGCAAATTTCTTGCACATACTTTCATTTCCTCCAAAGATCATATAATCAACATACATAACCAAAATAAAGATTTTATCTTTCTCAACCTTAAAATAAATATTGCTATCTATGATACCTTTATTGAATCCCTACCATAACAAGTATCCATCCAATCTTGCATACCAAGGTCTAGGAGCTTTCTTGAGTCCATATAATTCCTTCTCATTATGCATACCATATTAGGATTATCTGATAACTAAAAACATTCAAGTTGTTCAATGTATACCTCTTCTTCCAACTCACCATTCAAAAATGTATACTTCACATCCATCTGAGAAACTTTAAAATCCTTATGTGTTGCAAAAGCCAAACACATCCTAATAGCCTTCATCCTTGTCACTAGAGCAAACATCTCTTCAAATTCTATTCCTTCTACTTGTGAGTAGCCTTTACACACAAGCCTTTCCTTGATCCTTACAACTTCTCCATCCACATTCAGCTTGTTTCAAAATACTCACTTAGTTCCAATCACGTTCTTGTCTATTGGTCTTGGGACAAGTTCCCAAGTCTAATTCTTCTCAATCTGCATTAACTCTTCTTCCATATCTTTGATCTAGAATTCATCTTTGCATGCCTCAACCACTATTTTAGGCTCAAATTTTGAAAGTAAACATAAATTTTCTTGTTCGTATATCATAGAAGCCTTCTTGTCAATACAACTCTACTTTTGTCACCAATGATCTGATCTTTAGAATGATTCTTCTGCACATACTTAGGAGACTTAGGGATTCTTTCAAGAGCTTCTTCCTCTTAAACCCACAATTATTTTTCCTTAACATCATCTTTTTCTTCTTCTCTACAAGAGGGCTCATGTTTGATTTATATCCTTCTATCAACATTGAGCTTTTATGTAAGCCTTCATCCAATTTGACACTTGCACTTTCAACAATATTTTTTTGCTTCTTGTTATAGCATCGATAAGCATTTCTCTCTATAGAGTATCCAAGGAATATGCCTTCATCAAATATTACATCAAACTTTCCCAAGTTTTCTTCATCTCTTTTGATATAACACTTACTTTCAAACACTCTGAAATATTTGACAATAGGGGTTCTTACATACCATAATTCATAGGGAGTCTTTGAATTGTTTGTCCTTGCTTATGCTCTTTTAAGTATATACACCACAATATGAATTTCTTCTCTCCAGTAGACATCTAGTATATTTTCTTCCTTCACCATTATCCTTGTTGCTTCCTAAATTGTTTTATTCTTTCTATCCACCACTTCATTCTGCCGAGGAGTCCGAGGAAATGACAAATGCCTCTTTATTCCATGGTCTTCACAAAAACTATTAAACTCATTGGAGATGAAATATCCACCTCTATCATATCTTAAACATTTTATTTTAATATCCATTTCATTCTCAACCATGGATTTAAATGCCTTAAACTTAACTAGAGCTTCTAATTTTTCTTTAAGAAAATTTACCCGTCATTCTAGAGTAATCATCTATCAATAACATGAAATGATTGTCACCACGAAAACTTCTTGTTCTTTTAGGTCCAAAAAGGTCTTTATGCTATAACTCTAAAGGTCTTATGATGGAATATTCTTTGATATTGAACATTTTTCTTATTTGCAACTTCCCAACTTGACATTCCATACAAACTACATTTATATTCTTTGCAATCTTTTGCAAATCTCTCACAATTTGAGTAGAGTTGAACCTAACTAGGCTATCAGAATTGATGTAACACATTCTTCTATGACATAGCCAAATTTAATTTATTTGATTCATAAAGCACATACCATTAGCACCCTTAAGCTGACAAAAATTTCAATCTATCCTTCTTCCTAAATTAACCAGAGTTCTATAGACTTTCATGATCTCACTACCACCATCATGTAATACAAGATTATATCCTTTGCTACAAATTTTTACTACACTTAGAAGATTATGTCAAAGACCCTTAACATAAAGAACATCATCTATATCATGCTTGCCATCAAAATTGATTGACCCTTTTCCACATATCTTAGTAGATGTATCATCACCAAACTTAAAAAGACTGCCTTCAAACTTCTTGAGTTTAAAAAACTTACTCTTATCACTTGTCATATGATTTGAGCATCCTCTATCAATAATCCAGTAGTTTTTGTCCTCTCTAGCATGAAAATCAGTCACCATAGTCCCTCTGACATTATGAATTTATTTTGGAGTAACTTCCTTCATACATCTCTTAGAGTTAGCAGAATTAGTTCCAAAATTTAGATCCATGAAAAAGCATTCATAATTTTCATCATTTAGGTAATCATATTCATCATCAGATATACTAGCATCTTCTTTAACATAATAACTTATCTTAACTATTTTACCTTTATTCTCCTTGAATTTTCCATTTGAAGCTTTGAATGGACATGTTGAAGCATAATGACCTATCTTTTCACAATTGAAACATTTGAAAGGAAACTTACCTATGTATTTTCTAGTGCCCTTTTTCAATCTCCTCACAAAGTTTATCTCTAGCTCATTAAACTCATCTAGATTAGATTCCTCATTCTTCTCCACTTTTCCAAATTTAAAAGAAATCTCTTTTCTTGAATCACTTGGACCAAAATATCTCAATTCAAAAGTAGTTAAAGAACCAAACAACTGATTTCTAGAATAATGATCTAAATTCCAAGCTTCTTCAATAGCAAAAGGCTTGTGACTATAATATTTAGGAAGAGTTCTTAAAACCTTCTTTACCAACTCATTTTCTTTAAGTTTTCCACCAAGGCCTCCGATGAAATTGATAACTTTGTCCACTCTATGCATGTAGCATGTAATATCTTTATCTTTTTCCATTCTTAGGCTTTCAAACTTAGTCTTTAGATTTTTCATCTTTGCTTACTTGAGCTTATCATATCCTTTATAGACACTTTCTAGTTTCTTCCAAATTTCCTTAGCAGATTTATAGCTCATAACCTTCACAAGTTCTAAATTAGAAAGACCAATAAAGAGAGAATACCTTTCTTTACCATTGCTCTCATAAGCCTTGATCTCACCATCAGTTGACAATCCATTTGGAGGCACTATACATTCATATTCAATTGACTTCCAAAATCCAAACCCTAGTGAAATAAGGAAACCTTCCTTCTTGGTATTCTAGAATGAATAATTAGATCCATCAAATAGGAGAGCCTCCTTCTTATGTGTCATCCAAAATCTACCTCACACAATTAAGCTTTCTTCTGAGGAACCTTGCTCTCATACCAATTTTTAATGTACAAGAAAATTGAGAAGGGGGGTGAATTAGTTGTAAATTAAATCATCAAAATCCTCATTAAAATTCAAATCTACATTAGCTCTTAAACCCTTAACAACCATTAAACCATTTTGATGCATTAGAAAAATGTAAACATGAGAAATAGTAATGAAAACACATCAAAACACATAAGAACACTAGATTTACGTGGAAAACCAAAGAATGAAAAAATTGTTGATGGGTGTTTTTGCACTTCTCAACATAGGAAGCACACAAGTGCATTACCTCTCTTGAAGGAAACTCTATACAAACAAATTGTAGAAAATTACCCTAAGGTCTCTCAGCTGTCAGGTCATGACTTGCACAAACAAATCAATGGATTGATGCGATTTGTTGGTAATCACAAGGGGCATGGAAAATTGTTAAGTTGGAAGGAGATTGGATCTTCAAATTGAGTGTCTAGGTTTCTAAGAGTGATGTGAAATTGCTAAAAGTTAAAAACAATAGTCTAAAAATCTATGTGCAACATCAACTTTGGCTTTACAATGATGCTGGAACTTTTCCTAAACTACTATTTCAAAGAAAGTTCAAAAGGGAAAAGGGAGATAAGAGTTCCTAGACCTGTATTGGTGGGGGGTGTTAGTATCGTCATTGGCTTGTTTTACAGTTGAACCCCTTTTAGAGCCAGTACAGGACCCATAGTGTTTACATCCTTGGCATCAACAACACCATCGTTGGTGAGATGTTTATTTTTGACCCAGTACTTATTTTTGTCAGTGGGAGGATTTGCGTTTGTTTTTTTAGGACTGTATCTTAGATCTCCCTTTGTGATAAGGGCTTTCTCAATCTGGACACCTTTTTCAACTAGGTCTGTGAAGGTTGTGCAACAATGTACTTGTAATGCATATTTTAAGGGTCCTAGAAGTGTTTGAACGAACATGTCCACCTTTTCCTTTTTGGGTATGTCGATGTGACAACAACTAGCTAGATTTCTCCATTTTTGAAAGAATGGGATGAATGTTTCACCAGCATCCTCTTGTGTGAGATTGCATAAGCTAGTAATAGAGGTGTCCATGTCAATGTTGTATGCGTAATTTTTTATGAATTTTTGTTTAAGTTCATCCCATGTTTGGATATCCTTTTGAGTGGAGAACCATTTAAGGGCAAGACCTATAAGAATTTTAGAAAAAAGTCTCATCAAGTACGTTTGTTCATAGGCGATGTCCATATAGTTGGTTGCAAATTCTTGGACATGTTCAATAGGGTTTCTCTTTCCTCTGTACTTGGTAAAATTAGGTGACACATATCCTAGAGGAAATGGTGGCATGTATAAGTTCATGTCGAAGGGATATACCGATAGATCATATGACACTTCTAATTTCTTGCTGGATATTTGTATGTTTTCTATGGTCTTCTCTAGACCCATAAAATTTTCTTGTAAGGCATCGATTATAGGGTCATTTTTGGTCCCATACATAGGATTGATTGGTATGCCCTAGGTCCCCATTTGTTGTGAGTGGATGTTGGCATGTTGTTGAGGTGCATGTTATTGTGGCATGTATGATGTGTTTTGATTTACGTGTTGTTGGTATTGAAAGTTTGGATTGAGGGTATGTTGGTGGGTGTGAATATGGGATGAGTATGTTGGGATGTGTCCCCCAGCCATTTGGGTCAATATTTTGGGAATATGGCAACCATGAATATTTTGATGCGCGAATGATGCCATAGGTTGTGTGTGTTGACCGCCTTGTCAAAATTGTTGGGTTTGTACAAGGGGAATGGTCATATTTTGTCCTTGGGAGGTGATGGCATTGTATTGTGTTGATGTGTTAACATTTTGTTGTTGTCCTTGAATAAAGATACGTCATTTTCCTCCACCCAAAGGATTTCGTGAGATACTAATGAGATGATATGATGAAGATGTACTCATGGTACTAGATGTAGTTGTCAATGCAGGATTTGTATGGCTTGATGATGCCCCCATGCAATTTACCGTAGTGGTAAAGAGAGGATTGGAATAACTTTCCCACACTGCCGAGGACCCAAAGGTGGTTCCAACTGATTGTGACAGTGTTGTGGATATTGTGGGCACTGTGATGGATTGTGATCCTCCAATGGATGTAGCGTTTATTAAATTGGAGTTGTTTGGAATGTTGGAGGTAGCACTCATGGTCATTGTGACATTTTGTGAGGCAGCATCAAAGAAGGTATTGATTGTGGTGTTTGAAGGTTGACCACTATTTGACATGTTATTCGTATTGTTGACGTTATTGGTAGGAGATGTTGATCTCAAGGTATCAATGTCGAACCCATGAGGTAATTTAATGCCTTGACTTAAAAGTATGGCCAAATATTTGTCTCTGTCATATTAGACCATTTGTTCTACAAAGTAGGCTACCTATGGATCTTGTGCTGCTACCTCTAGGTTTTCCTCAAGTATTTGTCCATATTCATCCTTACATAAGAATGGTTCAAAGTGGCTATTTGATGAGCATGGTATGGTCGTGAGAGGTTGAGTATTCATGTTGCTAAATGGGTCGTCAAAAGTCCAATTTGGGTCATAAGTGTGATTGGTGACATTGGAATTATAATCTTCTCCAAAGCTTTCCATTTGTCTTTTCTTTCTCTGGAGTCTAGTTTCCAACATAAAAGGGAATTGCTCAAATGAGGTAATGAAAATGATGACGAAATGAAAGGATAATACTAGCCTATGTTTTTTTTGTATTTTTGTATTTTGAGGAATGACAATGCAAGGTGATGACTAAGGAAATGATTGATGCAAAATGAAAAGGTTGTCAAAGCCAAAGTGTTGAATGAGGACTAAGATGGTAATGCTGATGAAGGACTAAGGTGATTAATGCAAAGTCTAGGTTCAAAATGAGGACTAGAGGTGGACAATGGAAAGTCTAAGTTAAAAAATGATGACTAATTTTGGACAATGTTTGGAGAAAGGTTTGTCTAACCACTCTAAGCTTGACATATGTCTCAATTTAGGTTATCCAAAGGACTTGGTAAGGGGACAAAATGACAAGGTAAAAATGATGAGTGAGCCTGCCTAACTAGACTGTTGAGTTGGAAGTTCTCACAAAAATGACAATGACCAAAAAGAGGAATAACTACTATGTCCCAAGATACCCTAATTTTGAAAACAATGGTTTTTGCAAAGTGAGGAGATTTTTCCTAATCCAAATTTTTCCAAGATGAATCTTAAGGGAAAAATGACAATTATGATGCCTAGGGAATAACAACTAAAATATGGTTGGATTTTAAACCTACAATTAAAGTGTGAAGCTAATGAATGCAAAATAACGTTTTGAGCAATTTCAACTCCCAAAGACTTTTGAAAAAGATGTTTAATAAAGTGGGGAGATTTTTCCTAATCCAAAGTTTTCCAAGATGAATCTTAAGGGAAAAATGACAATTATGATGCCTAGGGAATGCAACTAAAATATGAAAATTTTAAACCTATGGTTAAAGTGTAAGCTAATGAATGCAAATGATGGACGTTTTGAGCAATTTCAACTCTAGTTTCTAACAAAGACTTTTGAAAAAGATGTTTAATAGTAGGCCAAGATGTCTGGACTCAGATTCTAGTATGAAACAAGGTTTACTTTGTTGACAGGAAAATGCGTCGTTATAGGCAGCAAATGCATTGCAGAGATTGAATGTGGCTATGGGAATGGAAAATGCGGTTCAGTTTTGCAAATGCAGCTTTACAGAAGTCAAATGTGGTTCATTATTTTGAATGTGAATTTAGAAAAGGAAAATGTGGTTTAAGATAGGAAAATGCAGTGTTTGGAGAAGAAAATGCGGATTATTAGAGCAGATGTGTTGCAAAGTCTGACAAATTCGGTGTTAGCTCTCAAAATTGTAGGTTGAATGCCTTAAGAGGCTGCCAATCTCCTGATACACTTTATGGTAACAAACAAGGTCAAGAGAACTCAACCTTCTACTCTTTAGGTGCTGCAAACCTGGGTGGGTGTACCTTTCTAAATAGTGCAGACTTAACTTGTGATTATCTTTCTTGAAATGTTTTGTCCACAATGGCAGATAACAGTGAACAAATGAAACCAAACTTGATAGCTATCTTCTGATCTAAATCCTAGAATGCTTAATTAACTAATAAAAAGAGATTGAATGAATTCAAATAATGAAATTGCAGAGACCAGTGCCTTGTTGGGTATGCAGAGTCAAATGAAACAGAAGTGGGCAACTTATTCTGGCATAAAATCAAATTGCAGGCATATGATCTGTTCATAACTTGTATAAATAATGCAATATTATGACCACTGAGCTCTACTTTAATAATCCAGATGAATCTCCCTGATTACTGTGATCAATGAAAATGATTTAATCTCTACTTGAGAGAACCAGTCAATTAATCACACAAATACAACAAATGTGCATTAATAAACTGAAAGTAAACTTGTTACATTAATTTAAACAACCAGAAAGAATCAACTTGGAGACAGCTTCAACAATACTTTTCAATAAGTTCAACATACAATTGACACCAGAAATAACCTATCACACTAGCTGATTTTCATTGAACTCACCATTTTAAAACATGCACATAGTCTCTGATAAGATAAATTATTCTACTGTAGCCATTCCCAATCTATTGTATGTAATCTAAAATTTGATGATGTTCAATTACAATCTGGGTGCATATAAATACACCAACATTAGAAATCATATCGTTTCAAATTCATGTCGGCCCAACACCAAATTTGGGCTCCAATCGAGCTGGCAAGCAACGGTATTATAGAAAATCTCACATGTCAGCCCACAATGTTTGAATTCTATTTTTATTCACCAGTGAACCAGTCACCAAGACAGGTCTGAAGGTATGCCGAAGGAAATTGTATCGCTTATCACTCCCTACCAGTGTTCCCCTGATTCACATTCACCGTGACCATCTGCTCGTTATGCTGAAGTCCAGGAGTAGCCTTTTGTTGTTTTGTGTTTCGCCATAGCCTTCTGCCATTGGTGAGATATCATATCGAAAACCAAATGTTATATCGATACGCAATTCCTTAATGTGCTTTTCCATTCGCCGAGACACGAACATATCTCTCACCGATGCAATCCTTTCATTTTGTTCATAGTCGCCATAACTCAATAGTATCAGAGAGACCTCATGTAGACCTCATCCTATTTCACCGAAAGTCATCAATCATCCCCACGTCACCGAGACCGAGAGAAAGTCCTGCCAAAAGCAACCCATATATGAAGTTGGCGAGACACATTGAACTTGCTATGACATGATGTCGATAACCCATACTCATACCGATAGGTTCCCTTAAACACTAGTCAGTGTGACAAGATGATATCACCAAGACCTTTTAACGAAAGGAAAAACTCACGCTGATGCACTGCCAAATACCAGTCGGTGAAACAAATGGAAATTGTTATGACCCTTCATCGAAGCCACCACAGTCTTACCAAAAAAATATTCAAAGAAAATCCAAGAGTAAGGTCAACGAGACCAAAGGTCACTCGCCAAGACCTTACAGCGAAAACCATGACTCCTCCCAATATGCATCCAAACTCGCTGGTTGGCGTGACAAAATGAAGTCGCCATGACATTGCACTGAAACAATACATTGGGCCGATAAGAAACCACTGTGTTCAAGTCGGTAAGACAAATGATATTCGGTAAGACACCACCCCGAAAGCCATAACACATGCCGATAGGAGCCTCCACGGTCACTGAAACAACATGGATGCAATGCTGATAACTGCCAATAGACAAATTCCAGTCGCCACAACAGAGAACATGTCATGCCGATACACCTTGAACAAAATATTTTAGCAGTAAAAACATAATGGGTCGGGGAGACCCAAATAAACTTATGCCGATAATGACCAAAGTGTGAAAAATGCAGACATGGACGAATCCTATGGGGCAGTATGGGCAGAATGTGGATAAAGCACCATGAAAATGGGGGAAATGTGGCAAAGGTAAACCTTACATGGAGGCTCAGGGGGTATAAAAATATGCAAAAATCATCAGATTTTAATAGTTCCAACATGCGGTGCGACAGAGTGAATGCGATTTGACAGATGCATCTTAGGATGTTAAAAATTCAATTTTCTGATGTTGTGATTAAAAACCCGAATTGTTGAAAGTTTGACTGTCTGTTTTGAGATGTTGGAGTGTTGTTTGTTTTGTTTGAGTAACCAACAAACACTTGGCAATCATGATATTTTGAAAAGTAAACAAACACACAAGAGAACAAGTACGATCCTAGGTTAGGCCATGACAGTATTCACTAGACTCCACATAGGTTTCCCTAGTCGCATATCAGTAGCGTGTGAATCTAGAAGCTTGGCTACACATGCTCCCCCTTATAGTGCACTCTCTTCTCAGGCCAACCAAGCTTCCAACCCCCATGAAACTCCCATAGCAGATTGATCACCTCTACTAAAGACTATGAAGACGTGGAAGGCTTCACATCGACCGGTGCTGTACTAGGAAATAGAAGATTTTGGGCTTACTACACAAGAGTTTTTAATTCAGGAACCCTATTCAAGTGGCCATACATGTGGCAAGAGATTAATCACTGATTAGGTGGAACTCCAGCCTGAAGAGGTTAAGCTCAACAGGGTTTATGGGAGTACTACTCTGTCCGTATGACACATCTACACTCGTAATATTAGGTTTTCCCTTAAGATTCACATTTATATACCAGTCGGGGGTAGCTTGGCTTTAGCTCTATTGCTGGTTTGAGTCACATTGGGGTGATGAAATCCCCAGGCAAGCCCAATTTCTAGAGGCAATAATTGTTTCTCTTACACCTAGGATTGTATTACTGCGCAAGGGGAGAGGATACTTCAGTTATTGCATCAGGGTTATACAAGGATAAAGTGGGTTTGGATTTTTGATCACCTAGTTTACACAAGGTGAGAGCATACTTGCCTACCACTTTCAAACACAATCAGAGAAAATGAAAGACATGTTTATTTTAAGTGCACTAAAAATAAATGTGTTGTAATCTAAAAAAAACAAGCACAATGTTTAATATTGAGTCTTCGACACTCGAACCTACAAAACCAGTTTTCATCATGACTCTCAAAATGTATGCTACAAACAAAAATTGCTATGCTAAAAAAAAATAGACAGAAAATAACATAATGCAAAGGGAAAAAAAAATAGAAAAACAGAATCACAAATTAGATGTGTCAATCATGTGTCAACAATCAGATGCGTCATCGAATGCTTCGTTCCATACTGCCAATGCGTCACCTCAGAGTGATTGCATCGTTTTATAATTCGAATGTGTCGTGATGCATCAGATGCGGCGCGAGAAAACTAAAAATTCCATACCTATACCTACAAAAAATGACAAGAAACACAAAAAACTATACGAAACAAAAAAAGAATAGTCAGGTTCACCAATGTATCCAAGGGTTATTTTCTTAAGGTTAGATTATCATAAATTAAAACATGCAAAACCCAAAGAAAGTAATGAAGTGCAAAGGAGATATAAATTAAAAACAAAAAATGGAGCAAGCACCAAGTGTCTTCAATCTCCATGGTTGATCTTCATTATAGCTTCCAACTTGCTGGAAAGATGTGTTGCCCTTAGACTCAAAGTACGAGCAATTTGAAAATAAGACTGTCCTACACAAGCTTTGAAGGATTTCGGAAAATGAAAAAATGAAATCTAAATGTCTATGACAAAATGACTCTAATGCCTAAGACAATTATGTCCAAATCATAAAATGAAAATGAAAGCATCTATGTGTTGTTGTGAGTATGTGTAAGTGTCTAAGTGTAATCGAAATCGTAAGCAAAATTGGCATTTTATAGAAAATATAATTTTGGACGGACGAACGAGATTGAAAGTTGGTGAAAGCCTAAAATCTGTGGACGATATTTCATGTGACAATCCCTAATCAGGGTTAGGGAAAAATCATTAAATGAGTGGTCGAGATGTCATTTGAGAAAATAAAATCGGCGGTTGAGAATAAATGAGATAATTAATTAAAAAGATAAAGATTTTCAAAAATCAAGAAGATAAAGATTGTTTGATTTATGAGATTCAAAAAATCAAGAAGATAAGAGTTGAATTGAAAAGTAGATTTGGAAAATCAAGAATCTGCTCGATTGCTTGATATTTGGAAGAATATTACCATTTTGAATTAAATTAATTCAAAATATGGATTTTGTGTGATAATAAATAATCGATTTTCAGATTATTTACTTAAATGAGCTGACAGTCAAGAATGTAAGATCATTTTAAATAATTTCATGTATAAGTGACATATTAAATAAATAAATGAAATTCATGTATTTAATAATCAGGAAGAATAAATGAATAAAGGTAATTAAATAAATTAAGAAATTTATTTAATTAGGGGAAGACTTAGACAATTAATGACATATTTAATAAATAAATAAAATTTATTTATTTAATAATCATGAAGAATAAAAGGACATGAATTAATTAAATAATTATGAATTATTTAATTAATAGTCGAATGTGGACCAAGGACATAATTAAATGTCATAATTATGCTAGGATGAAAGTGGTAAAAATAGATCTTGCAGGCCTAGGTCATTTTTATGTGTCTACATACACAACTATTTATCATCAATAACCAGCAAAAAGCATGAACATGGAAAGCATCAACACCATAACATTCTTCAAAATAAATGGACAACATCAACTAATCTACTAATTTTTTTTGAAAACAACTAGAACAACAAACTTAATCAATGTAAATCTATCAAATATGAGGAGATGAATCATGCAACATGAGAGAAACACAAGAATCCATCAAAAGAAATGAAATTCTATTAAAATTTCTACAACATGTCTTTACAATAGCATAAATCTCTCTTGAAAATAAGAGGAGACCCCCTATTTATAGTTTACCAAAAGTGAAATGAATGGCTAGGATTTACTCTCATTATGTGAACAAGATTCATTTTACATTAGGGTTTCATCTACCCCCAAAATTTACTAATATAAAATACAATTTTGTGTTCTCCCCTATTTCATCCTATAGTGTCTTGACACTATAGCAGTTTTTTCTTCTTGTGACTGCTTTCTTTTCTCTTCTTATACTATCAAGAACTCATCGTCTATCACTCATTTTCCTTCATTCTTTTGAAGGTTGGTGTACTCCACAAATTTCTTGATAAATGCATGAAGCTTATTCCACTACATGATATCAAATTGAAGAATTTTGAAGGTAAGCTTTTTAGATCTACTGGTGATTAGCTCCCAGTTCTTTGCACATTTTTCTATGGCCTTGATCACCTATTCTGATTGAATGAATGATCTTGCAGAAAAATCCATGAAGTCTAGCATTAGTGAGTTTGTTTCTCTTTGCTTCATCTTCTTGTGGACGTAGGGTATGATCTTATTTAGGTCTAGTTCTACAATAGGCATATCATATTCTGTCATTAGCTTCAGGTACTCCTCACTATCCATCCTATGTTATTTGAACCATTCAAGGTCAAGCCTGACCTCATGCAATAATCTTTCTAGGATGTCTCTTCTATGATCAAGGCCCATCTTCCACATTTCTACTAGCTAGTGATCATCTTTTACGAGGGCCAACTCCTTCTCCCATGCCTTTTTGGGCATCTTAACAATGGCCTCGAGCTTAGGATAGGTAATCCTATATAGATCGGTGAATCGATGACAAATCTTCTTTGTGCCCTCTAGCTGCTTTTGCATTTCTCAAAATTTATTAGCCGTTCGAACATCATGGCCTATGCCCATATCACCATTATAGAGCACTCGTCTGAACCAATCTGCAGTATACTTGGTCCAATTCTTCATCCTCTCCATCTTGGAGAGTTTTTCATGGGAGAGGAGTGGGGCCGCAAAGGATGTAGTTGGAGCTTCTTCCTCTAGAGATGTCCATTGATGTATATAGGTGTTGAGATCTGCCACTTGCACCTTTAGTTCCTCCTTAGAGGATTGATCTTTGTTCATCTTCCACTATCGTGGCTACTAATCCCTGGAATTCATCAATTTTCTACTCTCTTGTAGTAGTGCCCAAGTTGATGGTGGAGATGTTGTAACTGACCCCTTCTCCTTTATTTTTCACCAGCATGGCTATTTGCATAGTCCTTGATCACGAAGCATCAATTATGATATTGGATTAGACTCTTGGCTTCTTTTCCTTCTTGGTCTTCATTTGTACTCTAGAAAGGATAGCCTCAAGTTGGGACTTTGAATTAGCGAGGACTGGGGTTTTCTTTTGTAGCTCCTTCTCAAGGCAATTAGGCATTTGAGTCTCCCCTTTTGGTGATTCATGATCACCCTCCTCTTTCTGTTCATGTTGGGGTTGTTTTTCTTCATGGCCTAGGGATTCTTGCTCAATCCTTTCTTCTTTTTCGTCTGAGTCCTCAATATGTATAGTCTTGTCCTTTTCTGACTCAGAGTTGGCCACATTCTCTTTGGTGACACCTTCTATTTCTTTTTTGAGCCCTTCATGGTGTTCTGGCTCAGGGATCTTCTCAAGAGCATCTTCTTCTATCTTTTCTTCTTCTTTTGGTGGTACCTCTTCTTTTTGAATAGGGTCTTTATCTTTCCCAACTAGTGGAGGATCTTTAAGTATCTCCATGTTGACTTCAAAATCCTCTTTCTTCTCCTTAGAAGGTTGCTTCTTGGATTCAACTTCTTCTTTGATATCCCTGAGATGTTGGGACAACTCTTCCTCAAGTTCTTGATTAGAGGTCTCTATTATGTACTTTGCATTGAGGGCTTCAACATCCTCCTCCAAAGATTATGACCTTTCCTCATCAGTTTTCACCTTGTCCACACTCACACTTGTTCTTCCCTCAGGGTGTTCAAAGTAATCATCCCTAAAGGGATCTTTTGGTTCCTCCATTATTCCCTTGGCAACCTCTCTCTGTCATTTTTCCATTTCTTCTGATATTTGCATAGTCACCTCCATCTTTGGTGGCTTTGCAGGTGGTGGAGGAATAGGCAAACCGGAAACAATTTGGGCGATCATAGCTTGGAAAATAGGGTTCATTATGACCCCAGAGAGCTCAACAAACATCCTAATTCAGAATCATCCAAGGTGTAAGAGCAATCTTGCATCACCCAAAAAAATGTTTTTTCTTTTCAATAAGGGCTAAATTTGGTACGATTACTATTTTTGTAAGTTTGCATTTATGCAGAATTGGACACAAAATCTTACACAGGCCTCCATAATGGTAAATTGAAGCCAATGGTGAAGATATCACTTCAATACCATTTATTATTTGAGAGATATTAAAATTTTAATTTTTGAAAATCTTAGTAAAATCTTCAAGGTCAATTTTGAGGCACTTAGAGGCTCTGGATGGGCCTGAAAATTGGTGGAAAATGAAAGTAGTTAGCTTTTAGGCTCTACCTTTTGGCACAAGATTTCTCAAAACCTTTTCGTAAAGGTATTATAATAGAAAATTTGATGGTATGATCAAAAGTTATGACCCCACGAAGTTGTCATACCAAAATTAATAAAATTCAAAATATCTTCTTGAGGAAGTTACACTTTCCAGAAGATTCTAGGGTGGTTACACCTTCCAAATAAATGATGTAAGGGGAGGCTATAGAGGGGAGGTCAGAGAAGAGTAGATGTTGGCTCTGATTTGCGGATTTTCAGATTTATGTAATTAGAAAGCGCATGCAATGGAAAATCTAATGTTGTAATTTCATTTTCATTTTAGTGATAATAGAAAATATTTTCTTTCCTTCTTGCATTTTTTTGTGCCTTATCTATTGTTTTTGTGAATTTTAGATTGTAAGGGGAGTATCCTTCATCACATTCTTGGCGTGTATTTGGAAAATTCCTTGGGAAAGGTGAGAGGAGGCATAGTAGTTGTAGCAATTGAAGATACTATAGTAGAGAGAGTAGGCAATGGTGGGGGTAGCGAGGCAGACAACAATGGAGATGTCATGGCTAAAGAGGAGTCTAATACCATGAATGGGGCCAGTGGTGAAGTGGAGGCAAGGTGGATAGAGATATCCATGATAGGAGGAGAGGAAACAGGCAGTGCCTAAGATGTGAGACGTGGAGGAGTGGTGACAACAGTGATAGGGGTGGGAGCAAAGGTAGCAAGTGGCAACTTTGGTTGTTGAGCCTCTTCTTCTCCCTCATGTTGAGGATCCTCCTCGATGGTGGGCATATCACTGAATCCTTCAGATTTCTTGGATTTCTTTGAGGACTCTCCTTCTAAGGCCTTTCACATATAAACTTTGTGCTTGGACTGGTGCTCAGACACCTCTTTCCTCTTCCTTGATCTATTTTCTGGGGGAGAGTTAGGGGCTTCCTCTATTAGGGAAATAGTTTTCCCACTATCCATTTCACTTTTGAGCTTGTCTATGATCTCACCATATGTCAGTATGACACCTTGTGCCTTGAGTTGGGTGATTTGAGCATCCACCCACTTCTTGGTTTTGTTCTCTATGGGCCTTGTCACAATGTTGAGGTCATTAACCTCTTCTTCATCCCAATCAATCAACGGTAATGACAAATTGGCCACAACATCAAATATTTCATCGAGGATGGTATCCTCCTCTTCTACAATCTGTTCTAGCATCGGGAACAAGTTGATTGTCCGCATAAAATGGGTTGTCATCATCATATAATGCCTCATTCTTACCTCCTTGCCATCTTGGAAATTAGCCCAGATGTCTTCTATGTGAGGCAAGTGGGTGTATTTTCTTCCAAAAAACTTCTTCAGTTTGTTGTAGGGATCCATCCTTGGTTGGGATGTGGGGAGGTCCAAATGATATTCCATTATTTCCTTCTCAAAGTACTTTGCACACTAGTCCATGGGGATAACGTACATGCCTTGTCCAAATGTGAGAGGGTATGGAATTTCTACCTGATGTTTATCCCTTAGCAGATTGTGAGAATTTTGCAACTATCAGGAGACGTCCAGTATAATGATCTACTCATTGGGGTACCAGAGCAACTTGTAAGACCTTTCAAAGAAGCCCTTTGTTCTGATATAGGTGAGCTTCATGAACTGAATAAACATGAACTTGAACCTTTGAATGAATGTGAAGGCACTGTGTGAGACCCTCCTTTGAAAATCTCCTCCAAGGAGTCTAATAATATTCCCAATGAAGGCATCATTTACCCTTTGATACTCCCTCTTAAAGTTCTTGTACTACATTTGTGGGTAATGGTCGTATACCTTGAGCTCCTTGCCTCCTGCATTTGTATTTCATACAAGAAAGAGGCCTTTGTATTTGAATGCCTCTACTAGCAGGTAGAATAGGTAGGAGGTCATATAGAATTATGATGTCTTCTTCATGGGAATGAACTATGCATGCAAGTTCTCACTGATGATCTTGGCCTAGTTGAATTTTTTCTTTCCACGTATAATCTCTTCAATAAAATAAAACATCCATTCTTGGAAGAAGACTGCTCTAGGGAGGCCCATTGCTTTGCTTAGTAGAGTGACCAGATCATGATACTCTTCATGGAAGTCACTCCTATAAAGCTCTTGTGGCACCTTGGTGGCTCTACCCCTCTTTTCCTTCAACCAATGTTGGTTGATTAGCTTCTTGCATGCTAGGGGATTTTCCTTCCACATATTCTCAACATATCCCTTCTCCGTTTCTTCCATGGGGTCAAACCTAGTGATGTGAAAGGTTTCACCTATGGACCAAGTAGATAGATCCACCAATACCCTACCCTCATGATCTATGATTTTTCTATTTCCACTATGATAGCACTCTTTGCATGCCATTACAAGCTTTGGAGTTACGAGCACAAGCAGGAAGTCAGCTGCCTTAGCTAGACTACTCTTTATAATCTTTCGTGCATTCTCGGTGATAGGGTTACTCATGATTCTTATTCTGAATTCATCTATGTCCATGTACCCCAATTTGGTGTTTGATATCGAGTCCCACATTGAGGTCATCTTGAAGGTGACTTTCACCTCATGGAATTGATACTTCATTTGGTAATTCTCTTCTTTTCCCCTCGGTACTTTGGTGGTTTTCTTTCCCTTTTATTTTTTTGCAGACTGCCCCGATGTGCTCATAGTAGATTCCATAAATCCTACAAACAAGGGTGGAGTAAGAACATTCATATAAAATCAAAGAAATATCTTCAAAAAAAAGGTTAGATTCAATAATTCATCTTTAAAAGATCATAAAGTTCATCAGTGTTCATCGTTTGGCCTTCATTTGGGTCAATTATAGCAATGTAGGCCCAGGGAAGCAAGCTTCCCTAGGCTGGCAACTATCTGGAGGAAGCAAATGGGAAATGATGCCAAGAGCCTAGTGGCCTGTAGATAGCCACTTGCACTGAGATATCCGCATTTAGAGTTTAGAGGCCAGTTGAGGATCTAAGGCATTTAAGTATGTTGGTCAGTTCATCCATGATGTTTGGAGGAACTCAAAAAATTATTTGGATCATGCAGACTCAAAGAATGTGGAGGTAGAGGGCATCCTGGATGTTTTGGAGCTCCTACATTGAGGAACGACTATCACAGGATAGAGACCCACAAGGGAAATTCTGCACAATGGGATCCATAGGCAACTTGGGGCTTCTTGCTCAGTCCTTTCATCTTCTTTGTCAGAGTCCTCAATATGTATAGTCTTTTCCTTTTCTGAGTCAATGATAGCCACATTCTCTTTGGTGACACCTTTTTTCTGAGGTACCCCTTCTATTTCTTGTTTGATCCCTTCATGGTGTTCCAGCTTGGGGCTCTTCTCAGGAGCATCTTCTTCCTTATTTTCTTCTTCTTCTAGTGGTACCTCTTCTTTTGGAATAGGTCCTTTATCTTTCCCAACTAGTGGAGGATCTTTGAGTATCTCCACGTTGACTTCAGTGTCCTCTTTCTTCTCTACAGAAGGCTACTTCTCGGATTCAACTTCTTCTCTGATATCCCTGAGATGCCAGGAAAAATCTTCCTAAAGTTCTTGATCAGAGGTCTCTATTATGTAATTTGCACTAAGGGCTTCAACATCCTCCTCCAAAGATTGTGACCTCTCCTCATCAATTGTGACCTTTTCCACACCAATGCTCATTCTTCCCCTGGGGTGTTCAAAGTAATCATCCCTAAAGGGGTCTTCTGGTTCCTCCATTATTCCCTTGGCAACCTCTCTTTGTCGTTTCTCTATTTCTTCCGATATTTGCATAGTCACCTCCATCTGTGGTGGCTCTGTAGGTGGTGGAGGAATAGGTAGACCAACAGTAATTTGGGTGATCATAGCTTGGAAAATGGGGTTCATTATGACCTCGGAGATCTCGGCTAAAATTCTTTACGTGTATTTGGAAAATGCCTCAGGCAAGGCGACAGGAGGCATAGTAGTTGTAGAAATTGAAGATACTACAATAGAGAGAGTAGGAAACGGTGGGGGAAGTGTGGAAGATGACAATGAGGATTTCATGGACGATGAATAGTCTAATACCATGATTGGGGCCTTTGGTGAAGTGGAGGCAAGGTGGAAAGAGATATCCATGGTAGGTGGAGAGGAAACAGGTAGTGCCTGAGATGTGAGAGGTGGAGGAGTGATGACAACAATGGTAGGGGTGGGAGTAGAGGTAGTAGGTGGTGACTTTGGTTGCTTAGCCTCTTCTTCTCCCTCATGTTGAGGATCCTCATCCATGGTGGGCATCTCGCTGAATCCTTCGAATTTCTTGGCTTTCTTTGAGGACTCTCTTTCTAGGGCCTTTTGCATATAAACATTGTGCTTAGACTGGTGCTTAGACACCTCTTTCCTCTTCCTTGATCTGGTTGCTAGAGGAGATTTAGGGGCTTCCACTATTGAGGTAGCAACTATCCCACTATCCATTTCACTTTTGAGCTTGTCTATGAGCTCACCATATGTCAACATGACATCTTGAGCCTTGAGTTGGGTGATTAAAGCATCTATCCACTTCCTAGTTCTATTCTCTATGGGCCTCATCACAATGCCAAGGTCATTGACCTCTTCTTCATCCCTACCAATAAACGACAATATCAACCTAGAAACAACATCAAATATTTCATCGAGGATGGTATCCTCCTCTTCTACAATCTAGTCCAGAACCAGGAACAAGTTGATTATCTACATAAACTAGGTCGTCATCCTCATATAATTCCTCATTCTTATCTCCTTCTCATCTTGGAAATTATCTAAGAAATCTTCTACGTGGGACAAGTGGGCGTATTTTCTTCCAAAAAAAATCTTCAGTTTGTCATAGGGCTCCATCCTTGGTTGGTCTGTGTGGAGGTCCAAAAGATATTCCACTATTTCCTTCTCTGAGTACTTTGCACACTGGGCCACGAGGATAACGTACATGCCTTTCCCAAATGTGAGAGGGTATGGAATTGCTACTTGGTATTTATCACTCAATAGAGTGTGAGTATTCTACAACTATCAGGAGAATTCCATTATAATCATCTGATCATTGGGTAATTAGGGCAGCTTGTAAATCCTTTCAGAGAGGCCCTTTGTCCTGATATAGGTGAACTTCAGGAACTGAATAAATAGGAACCTGAACCTTTGAATGAATGTGAAGGAATTGTGTGAGACCCTCCTTTGAAAATCTCCACCAAGGAGTCTGATAATATGCCCAATAAAGGCATCATTTACCCTTTGATACTCCCTCTTAAAGTTCCTATTCTACAACTGTGGGTAGCGGTCATATACCTTGAGCTCCCTACCTCTTGGATTTAGATTTCACACATCAAAGAGGCCTTTATATGGGAATTCCTCTGCTAGCAAGTAGACTAGGTAGGAGGTCATATAGAATTATGATGTCTTCTTCATGGGCATGATTTGTGCATGTAGGTTCTCACTAATGATCTTGGCCCAATTGAATTTTTTCTTTCCACATACAATCTCTTCAATAAAATAAATTATTCATTCTTGGAAGAAGACTGCACTAGGGAGGCCCATTACTCTGCTCAGTAGAGTGACCATATCATGGTACTCTTCATGGAAGTCACTCCTGTAAAGCTCTTGTGGCACCTTGGCGGCACTACCCCTTTTTTCCGTCAACCAATGTTTCTTGATTAGCTTCTTGCATGCCAAGGGATCTTCCTTCTACATATTCTCGGCATATCCCTTCTTTATTACTTCCATGGGGTCAAACGTAGGGATGTGAAAGGTTTCATCTATGGACTGAACAGATAGATCCACCAATACCCTACCCTCATGATCTATGATTTTTCTATTACCACTGTGATAGCACTCTCTAGATTCCATTACAAGCTTTGGAGCTACGAGCACAGGTGGGAAGCCAACTACCTTGGCTAGACTTCTCTTTTGAATCTTTCATGCATTCTCGGTGATAGGGTTGCTTGTAATTCTTCTTTTGAATTCATCTATGTCCACGTTCCCAAAGTTGGTATTTGATATCGAGTCCCACATTGAGGTCACCTTGGAGGTGACTTCCACCCCATTGAATTGATACTTCATCTGTTCTTCCTCTTCTTTTCCCCTTGATGCTTTGGTGGTTTTCTTTCCCTTTTCTTTTTCTACAGATTGTCCCAATGTGCTCGTAGTAGATTCCATAAATCCTCCAAATAAGGGTGGAGTAAGCACATTGATATAAAATTGAGGAAACATGTACAAAATGAAGGTTAGATTCAATAATTCATCTTTCAAAGATTGTAAAGTTCATCAACATTCATCGTTTGGCCTTCATTTGGATCAATTATAGCAATGTGGGCCTAGTGATGTGGGTTTCCATGGGCTAGCACCCATGTGGAGGAAGCAGAAGGGAAATGGCATTGGGAGTGCGATGGCCTGTAGATGGCCACTCAAACTAAGATATCCACATTTGGAGTTTGGAGGATGAGTGAGGATCTAGGGAATTTAAGTATGTTGGACAACTCATCCATGAGGTTTGGAGGCACTCAAACAATCATTTGGATCATGTGGGATGAATGAATGCAGGTTGAGCATGACCGTTTTCCAAATGACCACTATAGGATGACGGGCCACAAGCGGTGGCTTATAAAGGAAGGTTTGCAACAAAGTTTATGCTTAGTCATTACAAGGAAGGCTCAAAGTGAGATGGTGAGGTTTGATTCTGCAGGGCAGACCGACATGGGTCTTTGGTTGTTTGAAATGGCGGTAAGAGTAGGGTGGTCCGCAAATGGCCCTCGCAAGGTTTATCCCATGAAAGGCTTCCAACTTAATATTTTCTTAGCGCAAAATTGGACGGAAATGGATACCGTAGGGTCCATGGTGTGGGTGGTAGCATCAACTTTGGTGCTATTGAGAGTGTTTTAAAATGGTGGTGGAGAGTGCATGGAAGTCCACCCTAGAAGCCCCGTAGCAGAAGACTTTAGATTTAGCATTTTTGGAAGCATACTCTGTAGATCCTGCAATGCGAAGAGTAGGAAAATGATGGTCATTTAGAAATGGTGACAAAGTAGGTGCCACATGCATCACGAAAGTTCACAAGGGCAGGCCCACATGAACTTTGAAATTCTGAGTTTTAACTTAAGTTTTCCCTTGTTTAAGGTTTTTGAGGCAGAAAAGAGGCGGCATCTTCCCACAGAGGTAGACGTGCAAGAGGCGAAGGCTTCAAATTTTCACATTTTAAATTTAGACAATCTGAATGATGGCGAAGAGGGGTTCACAGTCTGCAAGGGCATGATCGCCCTAGTGAAGAATGACAATGGGAAGGTCAAGTTCCACATAGTCGTTAGAGGCTAAGTTAGAACATGTTTCAAAAATTTCTTGAGATGGGTAGGTGCGAAATTTGATGTTCAATAGGCCACCAAGAGGGTTTTACAATTTTACCTTAGGATTTTCAACGATTTTCAAAAATTTGACTTAATGAACGCGTTGCAAGGTAGCGGTAGATAAATTATCTAAAAATCCTAAATAAAATGATGAGGGTGATGCTTGAGATCGTCCTGGAGGTCACGCCAGCGTGAAGGAAGTGACGACTACTTAGCTCTAACAAATTTTGAATGGATGTAGGGTGAAAATGATAGGTCAAAAAGAACTATTTATAGGAAATTTCATATTAATGGCCTGCATTAATTGTTTGTATGACAGATGGCAAGGTAGCTGGGTGTGGGTTTCAAAATAGCCGATGGCGGGAAATTCGAGGCCCGCACGGTGGGAGGAACTAGGATCAATGCCATTTGATGGTTTGCAGAAAGGGGTGGCCATAGAGGACGCAGGACCCGCCATGTGAGCGAATGTCCTAGGTCGGCTATTGGTGAAACAACAAATAGAAGGCAACGATGTGCACAAGAAAGCCCGCAAGGGAAGACCCATAGAAGCTGTTAGACTCCAGTTTAGAAGCTTAAGGGAAACCTACCACAGAGACCCCACAAAGGCCCAGGACTTGGAAAATTCTTGGGTGGTGAATGATGATGACTTTAAGACATCTTGACCACTTGGAACTCAAAATTAGGGGGGCACATAAAATGAGGTGAAGGCGAAAAAGTGACCCGACGAAGGAAAAAAGGAGAGGGTCCCCATTCTCAATGGGGTGTGTATGCTATAGGCACAAAAAATGGCGACTCTACTGGGAGAGCGCTCTTGAGCATTCTAAGGGTAAATATTCATTTAGAACCTAGAACCTCTAGTTTCACAGACCAAAAGCTAGTTTCCATGGGTGAACTAAGAAACTCGAAGGAGGATAGGATCCTTAGCTGAATCAAGTCACAAGAGTATCTCAAAAGTGTGTGTGGAGTGATTTTATTCCCTTTCATTAGAGACCATAATGAACAACCATTAATCAGTCGAGGCACGCTATGTAAACCATCTAACCCCAAAAGTAACCTCGAAATTGCTCCATTTCCAGTTAAGCATCCATAGCCCCAATGAAGTTGTCACTGTAACCTGACGAAAATTTCTCTATTGCTAGCCAGGTGTCCTTAGCCCTTATAGAGTTGCTTGTAGACCCACTTAGTTGCTTGTTTTAATATTTTCTTCTCTTTTCTTTCTTTTCCACAAAGTTTAATTTTAGTATCTTTTCCTTTCACTCAACTATGTAAGCATTGAAGCTTACTGTGGGTTTGGAATCACAGTGGTCACTGGAGTAGACTTAAGATTTTCACTTGCTAAGACCTCATAACAACCATTGTACAACTCTTCAGAAAAATTAAAGTGTATTATCATGCATAATCTGATATAAGTGTGGATAGATTCAACCAAGGGTTTTGTCCTAGGTCAAGTTGAAGTTCATATAAGGAAACCTCTTCATGGAAGCAATAAAAAATCAATGGTTATGAATGAATATTTATCCAAAGAAAAAACAAGAGTGAGTAGCTAAGTAGGCCACATAATATGCCAAGCAAGACCACTGCATCAAGAATAGAGGAGCACACCCTCATTAAGAACAAAAGTAGCTAGGAAAACAAGCAAAAATGAGGCGACGACACGAAAGCAAGGAAAAAGGAAACCTAAGCTAACCTATGTGCAACTATATACAAGGATGAGCTTGAAAAGATCAGGCAAGGAAATAATGCTTGAGGTGTTGTCCATTGACAGGCATCGAGACATCCTCTCCAGTAAGTGTTTTGAGGCGAAAGGCATTATCTCCTAGAATTTTTGAAATCTGAAAGGGGCCAAGCGAGAGCTTGTTGAATTTTTCATGTCCCCCTTTCTTTTCATGGGTCTTGTCCCAATACAAGACCAAATTAGCAATCCTAAAGGCCTTGACTTTGCTCGATGATCGAACCACCTTTTAACTACACCCTAGTGTTTGGTGAAACTTTTAATTGCACAGTCATTGAATTCTTCTAGGTGTAGTAACTCAGAAAAATAGGTTTCTTGATGGTTACCCTCCTCATAATAAGTGTTGAGAAATTGGAGGGTGGGAATCTTTAGGTGAATGGGAAAGACAGGCTCCAAACCATAAACAAGGTGGAATAGGGAATCACCCAGAGAAGCCTTGTGGTGTGTACAATCTTCCCAAAGGGAAAAACGTAGCTGGGTATGCCAGTCTTTGGGGTTTCAATCAAGCAGCTTCTTGATCATAGTTATCAAGTTTTTATTCATGGATTCAGTTAGGCCATTTCCTTGAGGGTAGTAATTGGACAATAATTTCAATTCAATCCCATAATCGAAGGCCCAACTATAAAAATTAAGTGAGGAAAAGGTAGGGCCATTGTCACAGACAAGAGCATAGGGGCAACCAAAACAATTCAAAATAAAACTTTCAAGAAAATTCACAACCACCTCAGTAGTACATTTCCTACATGCTATGGCCTCTATCCATCTAGTGTAATAATCAGACATGGTTAGAATGTACCTATGGCCTATAGAGGATGGTGGGCTTACTAGACTGATGAAGTTGGGTCCCCATTGAGTGAACGTTCTTACCTCTAGGATAGGCAATAATAGGACAAAAACATTCCTCTGTTTGGTAGTAGAAACTTAGCAGACATGGCAAGTCCTAACGTGATTGCGTGCATCCTTAAACACCGTTGGCTAGTAGTACCTAGCCCATAGAATTTGCTGAGCGATTCAAGGTCCGGATCCATGGCTAGTGACAAATTTATCATGAAATTCCTTCAGTACTCTGGTTGCTTCCTCTTTTCTGAGGCATCTAAGGTAAATCCCTTCATGGTTGTGCTTGTATAATATGGATCCTTGCAGCATTTAACTACTACTCTTTAGCCTCAAATCTCATTTTTGTACTCCCTGTAGTCGGGATGGGAACTTGTTGTTTAGCAGATAGTAAATGATATCATTGTACCACTCTCTAGGGGAAACATCCTCTAGTTGGTATTGATGCATGGTGAGCTCAGGTCCAACTTCGGTTAGTGTTTTATTTATCGTTCATGTGAGGGCCTACCCTTGAACCAACTTCATGGGTTGAATTTCCATGTCACACTCCTATAACAGAGTAAACCATTTGACTCTTCTTTCTTCGAGCTCATTCTAGATCTGCAAAGTCTTAACCGTTGGGTCAGGAATAATTGCAAAAACCTTGTTCCATAAGATGTAGTGCCAAAATATCTTGACTCCCCTAACCAAGGCATATTCCTACTTTTCAACATTGTGGTATCTCAATTCACTATCTTTTAACAGAGCACTCATGAAGGCGATCAAGTGTTCATTCCCCTCATCATCTTTCTAGGTCAATATGTTGGCACAGGAGTGATTTGAAGCAAATGAATAGATGTAGAATGGCTTCAGGTAGTCCAGGCTGTCTAGTACAGGTGCATCAACAATTGCTTTCTTGATTTCTTCAAAATCCTACTTGGCTTCTAGGGTCCATTCGACTTTGGGATCCTACTTTAGCATAGCATTGAGCGGCTTGACTATTTAAGAAAAACTAATGATAAACCTCTTGACAAAATTGATCTTTCAAAAGAAAGATTTCAGCTCCTTCTTGCTACCTGGAAGTGAAATTTTTAGAATGGCCTGGATATGTTTGGGATCTATTGAAATTCCTTCCTCTAAGATTACATGCCCAAGTAGCTTTCCTTCTGTCTCACCAAAGATACACTTCTTTGGGTTCAAGGATATTGTAAATTCTCTACACTTCTAGAAGACTTTACACAAATCTAAAACATGGTACCCTATTTTCTTTGAAAACACCGTGAGATCATCCATGTAGATAATGATGAATTTTCCAATCAAATATTTGAAAGCGATATCCATGGCATGTTGGAATGTTGCACCAATGTTGATAAGTCCAAACAACATTCTTCTATATGCAAAGGTTCCCCATTTTATGGTGAATGTTGTCTTATGTCTATCCTCATATTGTACCATCACCTAATTATAACTAGAGTATCTGTCTAGAAAGATATCATCTGAGATCCATTAAATATCTGTAATACTTAATCTAATAAGGGCACTAGATAGTTGTCCTTCTAGATAAGGAAAGGGGCTGGAGGGTGCTTGTAGCTTGGGCTAAGGCATCAACAGTATGATTCTTGGAGTGGGGGATCAACTGAATGTTGAACGCATCTAATCCCTCTATGAGATCCTAGACTTTATGCCTATAATTTTCTAATCTCCTATCATGGTAGGAATATAATACTCTAACTTGTTTGACTACTAACTCCAAGTCACCAAAGACTTGCAACATTTTAACTTTCTTGCTTAGAGCCATTAAGATACCATGGACTAAAGCTTCATATTCCACTACATTGTTTGTACAATAAAATTGGAGTCTATGAGCAACAACATATGTCTTACCTATAGGGCTGATAAGCTTGAATCTAGCTCCTCCTCCTTTCTTGGACTTGGACCCGTCAAAGTGAAACATCCAAAATTTAGAGGGACCTTGGGTCCTAGAGTCAATAGAGCACATTTCTTTCCTTGGTTGAACACATAGATTTAGCATAGCTTTGATCCTGTTGTCCCATTTGGACCTCCTCTTTTAGGGTGACTTGTCCTCTAATGTTCTCAATGACTATTTAGCACAAGTAAAATTCAAATTCTAAGTGGGCAACATTGTGTACCCAACACCAACTAGGTAATAGGAACTCTTGAAAATCCATTCTTGCTCCTAAACTGAGCTGATCTTGCACGCATTTCTCCATGAAATCTTGGAATTCATCCAATAATCCCAGATTGCCATCCTCACAGGATTCTTCATCATATGACTAAATTAGCATCTTTGTGCTTTGAGGTGCATGGGCTAAGTTAGCAGGAAGGTTGCATAACATTAGGAGGACTTCTTCAGTCACCTCCTCTTCCTAAAACTTAGGTTTTTTTGGATTAGCCATAAGATAGTAATTTCCCAACTCTTTTTCAGCAAATAGTACCTCATTTGTGTTGTATTTTTTGATCATAAAATTCATGTGTGGTTCCTGATAAATGAGGATATGGTTCAACAAACCTTTCCATGGTAGCCACAAGTGAGAAAAGTCAATTATATCATATCCATTTAATGCTCAGGTGAAGTCTCTTCCTAGTATTATGCCATATGTGTCTAGAGTATCAACAACTTGAATGTTGATGACCTATTGCACCCTTGGATCAGTAGCAATTTGCATAGGTATCCTATTGATCTCACCAACTACATTCACTTCCATTTTATCCAAATGGGTCACCTTCCATCAGTAAGGAGTAGGGACTATTCCCAAAGCTTTGCATACAATGAGAGGCATAACATTGGTTGATGCTCCTGAATTGAGTAGACCTAGTTGTGTAAGTTATTCCCAAATATTAGGATAGTTGTTAGGAAGGGTGGTATTTCTAGTTTCCCTTGCAACAAGCCCATAGGTGTGTCCACTTGAGCTACTTGAGCTTTGTCTTTCTAATTGGCCTTTTCCTTGGTTTGCACTTGGCTTTGCTCCCTAGTAGGTTGTTTGCCCATTTGCTGATTTGAAGGAGCATTTATTTTCTTCCCTAAAATCTCCTCGATTATGGGATCGTTCTAGACTCGTCAAAGGAGACCCTCTTAATACGCACTTCTTGGGTTGTGTGTGTGGGAAATTTTAGTATCAAAATGAGATAACAAAAACACACCAATGCAACATTAAACTAAAGAAAACTAAATAAAATGAAGTCAAAGAAATCAAACAGGGCTTCTTCGGAATCGTTCCATTGTCCTCTATCTCCAGTGATTTTCTTGAAGCTGCTGCTCTCAGATTGTATAAGCAAAGCTTCTCAGAATGGCAACTTGCAGAACGAGTATGGAAAGGGAGAGTACTTCTCTATCCTACATGCTGGTGGAGTGATAGATATGCACAGGGGCTGTGGATTGTGAATGCTTTTGAAACTATGATATGAGGATGATAAGCCATGATATGGATTGCTAATATGCTAAACTATGCTATGCTATGATTCTAGAGGCTATGGATGTTGGAAGGCTGATTGACTATAGTTTTCCTATATGCAAGCTTCTCTCTTTTTCAGAGACCCGACAGTCCCTTTTATAGATTTTTACAGGCAAGAGCCTAGCTGGAAAAGATCAATGGCTGTGAGATTGTCTGGTAATTTTGAATGGTGAGAGATGGAGAGGTTGAGAGGAAGATGGAAGATGTTGGGAGGTTGGAGAGAAGAATGGAGGTTTTTCTTCAACCCATGGGAACAACTTTGCTCAGAAACAGAGAAATTAATTTTCTGTTTTGAAGTTTGTTTCACTGTTGTTGTAGATAATCCAAATTAAATAAATAAATTTGTTTAATTTTATGTGAATTTGAGGATTTAAAAGATTTTTGAAATATTTGATGTGAATAGACATTAGAAGATTTAATTAAATATTTAGAATATTTAATTACGAATAGACTTTAGAAGAATTAATTAAATATTTGGAATATTTAATTGTGAATGAAATTTGGAAGAATTAATTAAATATTTGGAATATTTAATTGTGAATGAAATTTGGAAGAATTAATTAAATATTTAGAATATTTAATTATGAATGGAATTTAGAAGATTTTTAGAAGAGAAGAATATTTAATCTTTATTTGAATAAAATATTCAAGCCAAGATTATATGATAATTAATATAAATAAATTATAATGTTTATTTAATTAATTAAGAAATGGATAAGAAAAGTGATTAAATAAACTCATTTATTTAATCAAAATGAAAGAATGAACAATATAAATAAATTATTTAGATTTATTTATACGCAGATTGAATTCAGAGATTTAATTAAATATTAAAAATATTTAATTAATTACCAGACTATTGTGATGTGACAATTTTTAGGTATATACAACTTGTTCTGGAGGGGGTGGTTCCATTAAGTATTCTAAAGAAAGCATTCCTTATTGTTGGGACTCTAAGCAATTCAAAGGCTAACAAGCTGATCTTAACCTTCTTAAATTCTTCAGCTACATATTCACCCATTTTCTCAATTTCAGCTTCAAAAGATTTACCTTGGGAAGAGCTATTAGGTTGGCTTTGGGTCTGATTTGACTACCTATTCTTGTTAAAGTATTGAGTGGGAACATGAGGGTAGCCTGGGTTGTTGCTATCATTTGGGTCAGGTAGAGTGTTGAAGTTATTAGGTGGAGTAGAGGTTGTAAAAGGGCCACCTACTTGCCTATTCCTTAAATTATAAGGAGTTTCCCTTTGATGAAACATTTGGACTTCATCCTCAAGGGACTCTTCTTCATCTACTAGACTGTTATCTATTGAAGTGAAAAGCTAGGATAGAGAGTCTTTGTTGCTTACCTCTTTCACTTCTTCATCTTTTGGAGCAACAATCTCCTTTTCAGGCTCATTGCTTTCACTTCACGGGAAGTGAGCTTGGTTGACCATGAGCACTGAGGAATCATATGATTTAGATGGTACTAAGTATCTACAACCCACACCATCTAAATCATTCTGAATCTCCACTTGAAAAATCTCTACGGCTATTTGGAACTCAGGGCAATCCAATTCAGAGTGCCTATTGGTTTTGTGGATGTGACATTATCTAGACAAGGCTACCTCGACTAAGTATACTCCACTTGTGGCTTTATCTATATTAGCTGGATGATCAAGAGGGGTAGGAATACCTTTGTTATTTGTCCTTGTATTCCATGTTTGATTCTATCATTATGAAGGCCTCCTTTCAAAGCCCTGGTTAGAATTTTGACTTTTTTCATAATTCTATCCAAAAGAAGCACTCGCACCATTATTATCTCCATTATCCCAATTGAGGTTGGCTAGGATGCTTCTTTGGGAAGCTTGCAGTTGGTTGTTTTGATTCCTTAGGTGTGTCATTTCTATCAATATCTTTTTTATCATCTCTTTCAATTCATCTATCTGATCCTTCTTTGTGTTGTTCGGCTACAGTGCTTTATTTTGAAGAAAGACCAACTACACTTATAGTTGGTTTTGATGAATAGAAAAAAACTCAAATCCTTGTAGATATGCCATAAATTAAGATGGTTGAGGATAAATTTTTTGTTTCTATGGTTGCAAGTAGTGAGGCATGGGAGACATCTGATTCAATGGATGTCCTAGATGAGGCACCATTAGCAATTTTGGAACTTGATTCATGATTGGCATTTGATGTGCCAAGGCTTGGGTGAGTCCTTGAATTTGCATCGAATGAGAGGTTGTCCCCAAGGAGGGAAGTGGACTAGAAATATTTTTTCCCAAATCTATACTTGCTATAACTACCTCTGCATAGGCATCTACCAGCCTGGTGAGTGGTGGGCGCATTCTTTTTACTAGTGTAGTTGTAAGGCAGCATAATAGACCAACTGAGCAGAGTGGTCATCAACCACATATAGAGCTTGCAATCTCATATATGCATGATGAAATCAATCATTGAAGGAGCTGATTGGTTCATTGACTTCCCTTTGAATGAACATGAATTGTTGATATAATTCAGAAGGGCTGATTAGAATCTTGTATTTCTATAAGGAGTTCTTTAATAAGTTCTAGGAGGTGATGGATCTAGTTGGCAAGTTAATTTACCAATAGAAGGACAAAGGAGAATGGTTGTTACCCAACCAAGCCATGGAAGGTGGTAGGGGTTGTGATTTCTATGCAACAACAACTTGGAGCTGCAAAGGAGGAGCAACACTTGAGGTGGCACCTTGGACTTGAAGGGATGGGATAGGAGCAGTGCCTTGGCTGTGGGAGATGGACAACTGGAAGGTAGTTTGGAGTGGTTGAGAAGAGGGAGTGGGTGTTGTAAAGGAAGGATAAGAGTGTGATAGATGGATAGAAGGGAGAGGTGAGGATGGAGGTGAAGTGGATGAGGCTGAGGTGGATGCTTCCCCTCTTTTAGCTCTCTTAGCCTTGGTAGGGGGTGGTAGCTCTTGGAATTCCCCTTTGTTGGGTGTAGATAGTAATACTCTTTGGAACCTCTCAAGGGAGATGAAGCCAATTCAATCCATCTTAAAAAAAGGGAGGAAATCCTTCTAGTGCTAGTTGTGTTGATGGGTGTTTTTTCACTTCCTAATGCAAGTAGCATACAAGTGCACTACCTCTCTTGAAAGACAACTCCCTACAAACAAATTGCAGAAAATTACCCCAAGGTCTCTCGAGTGTTAGGTCATGACTTGCAAAAAAAACTCAGTGGATTGATGTGATTTGCTGGTAATCATAAGGGGCATGGAAAATTGTTAAGTTGGATGGATATTGGATCTTCGAATGGAGTTTTTGGGTTTCTTAGAGTGATGTGCAATTGCTGAAAGTTCAAACTAACAATCTAAAACTCTATGTGCAACATCAAATTTGGCTTTACAATGATGCTAGAACTTTTCCTAAACTACTATTTCAAAGAAAGGTCAAAAAGGAAAAGGGAGATAAGAGTTCCTAGACCTACAACCACTAATGAACAGTGATAATGAAGGATGCTACAGTGGACAACCTTCCTAAAACCAAGTTCCACTTAACCAAATGACATACAGTCTCATGAAACTAGTGCTATCTTCTAAGGTTTGCAAATTTTCAACTATTCATTCACCATAAAGCATGAATAAAAGATGAATTTTATGTGCAACAATAAATTTATGTTCAAACTAGCTTTATATTGTTGTTTATCATCAATAACCAACAAAAAGAATGAACATGGAAAGCATAAACACCATAGCATTCTTCAAAATCAATGGACAACATCAACTAATCTACTATTTTTAAAAAAAAATAGCTAGAACAACAAAATTAATCAATTTAAATCTATCAAAATATGAGGAGATGAATCATGCAACATAAGAGAAACACAAGAATCCATCAAAAGAAATGAAATTATATTAAAATTTCTACATGTCTTTACAACAACACAACTCTCTCTTGAAAATGAGAGGAGACCCCCTATTTATAGTTTACCAAAAGTGAAATGAATGGCTAGGATTTACTCTCATTATGTGGCCAAGATTCATTTTACATTAGGTTTCACCTACACCCAAAATTTACTAATATAAAATACAATTTTGTCTTCTTCCCTATTTCATCTTCTAGTGTCTTGACACTGTAGCAGTGTTTTCTTCTTGTGACTACTTTCATTTCTCTTCTTGTACCATCAGGAACTCATCATCTATCACTGGTTTTTCTTCATTCTTCTGAAGGGTGGCACACTCCAAAAATTTCTTGATCAATTCCTGAAGCTTATTCCACTCCATGATATCAAATTGAAGAATTTTGAAGGTCAAATTTTTAGATCTATCGATGTTTAGCTCCGAGTTCTTCATGAATTTTGGCATGGCCTTGATCACCTATTCTGATTGAACAAATTATCTTGCAGAAAAATCCATGAAGTCCCGCATTAGTGAGTCTATTGCTCCTTGCTTCATCTTCTTGTCAAAGTAGGGTTTGATCTTCTTTGGGTCTAGTTCTACAACAGACATATCATAATCTGTCATTAGATTCAAGTGCTCCTCATTGTCCATCCTATGTTCTTTGACCCATTCGAGGTCAAGCTTGGCCTCATGCAATACTCTTTCTAGGATTTCTCTTCTATGATCTAGACCCATCTTCCATGTTTCCACTAGCAAGTGATCGTATTGTACAAGGGCCAACTCTAGGCATCTTAATAATGGCCTCGAGGTTAGGATAGGTAATCCTGTATAGCTCAGTGAATCAATGACATATCTTCTCCATTCCCTTTAGCTAATTCTATACTTCTCATAATTTATTAGTCATTCAAACAATGTGGCCTATTCCCATATTACCATTATAGAGCACTCATTTGAATGAATCTGTGGTAGCCTAGGTCCAATTCTTCATCCTCTCCATCTTGGAGATTTATTCTTGGGAGAGGAGTGGGGGTGCTAAAGATGTAGTTGGAGCTTCTTCCTCTAGAGATGTCCATTGTTGTATACAGGCACTAAGATCTACCATTTTCACCTTCAGTTCCTCCTTAGAGGACTGATCTTTCTTCATCTATTCCACTATCATGGCTACTAATCCTTGGAATTCATCAATTTTCTACTCTTTTGTAGTAGTGTCCAAGTTGATGTTGGAAATGGTGTAACTTACTCCTTCTCCTTTATCTATCACCAGGGTGGCTATTTTCACAGTCCTTGACCCTAAATCATCAACCGTGATATTGGATTAAAATCTTGGCTTCTTTTCCTTCTTGGTCTTCATTTTTGCCCTAGCAAGGATGGCCTCGAGTCAGGACTTTGGATTAGTGAGGACTAGGGTTTTCTTTTGCAACTAATTCTCAAGCCAATCAGGAATTTGATTCTCCCCTTTTGGTGATTCATGATCACCCTCCTCTCTTTTTTCATGTTGGGGTTGTTTCTCTTCATGGCCTGGGGATTTTTTCTCAGTCCTTTCTTCTTCTTCGTCTAAGTCCTTAATATGTATAGTCTTGTCCTTTTTTGACTCAGCGATGGCCACATTCTCTTTGGTGACACCTTCTATCTAAGGTGCCCCTTCTATTTCATGTTTGATCCCTTCATGGTGTTCCGACTCGTGCCTCTTCTCAAGCACATCTTCTTCTGGTGGTACCTCTTCTTCTAGAATAGGGTCTTTATCTTGCCTAGCTAGTGGAGGCTCTTTGAGTATCTCCACATTGACTTTAGCATCCTCTTTCTTCTTCTCTAAAGGCTGCTTCTTGGATTCAACTTCTCTGATATCCCTGAGATGTTGGGACAACTCTTCCTCAAGTTCTTGATCAGAGGTCTCTATTATGTACTTTGCATTGAGGGCTTCAACATCCTCCTTCGAATGTTGTGACCTCTCCTCATCAGTTGCCACCTTGTCCATAGTCTTGCTCATTCTTCCCTTGGGGTGTTCAAAGTAATCATCCCTAAATGGATCTTTTGGTTCCTCCATTATTCCCTTGGAAGCCTCTCTCTATCATTTCTCCATTTCTTTTGATATTTTCTTAGTCGCCTCCATCTTTGTTGGCTCTATGGGTGGTGGAGGAATAGGTAGACCAACAAAAATCTGGGCAATCACAACTTGGAAAATGGAGTTCATTATGACCCTAGAGAGCTCAACCAACATTCTTGGCATATATTTGTCAAATTCCTTGGGCGAGGTGAGAGGAGGCATAGTAGTTATAGCAATTGAATATAATACAGTAGAGAGAGTAGGAAATGGTGGGGGTAGTGAGGTAGACAACAACAAGTATGCCATGGCTGAAGAGGAGTCTAATACCATGAATGGGAGCATTGGTGAAGTGGAGACAAGATGGATAGAGATATCCATGGTAGGCAGAGAGGAAACATGAAGTTCCTGAGATGTGAGAAGTGGAGGAATGGCGACAATAGTGGTAGGGGTGGGAGTAGAGGTAGTAGGTGGAAACTTTGGTTGCTTAGCCTCTTCTTCTCCCTCATGTTGAGGATCGTCCTTGATTGTGGGCATCTCATTGAATCCTCTAGATTTCTTGGATTTCTTTGAGGAATCTCCTTTTGAGGCCTTTTGCATATAAACATTATGCTTGGACTGGTGCTCAGACACCTCTTTCCTCTTCCTTGATCTATTTTTTGGAGGATATTTAGGGGATTCATCTATTGGGGTAGTAGCCATCTGACTATCCATTTCACTTTCTAGCTTTCCTATGAGCTCGCCATATGTCAGCATGACACCTTGTGCCTTGAGTTGTGTGATTTGAGTATCCACCCACTTCTTGGTTCTATTATCTATGGGCCTTGTCACAATGTTGAGGTCATTGACCTCTTCTTCATCCTAATTAATCAACAATAATGACAACTTAGCCACAACATAAAATATTTCATCGAGGATGGTATCCTCTTTTTCTACAATATGGTCTGACACCAGGAAAAAGTTGATTTTCCACACAAACTGAGTCGTCATCCTCATACAATGCCTCATTCTTACCTCCTTGTCATCTTGGAAATTAGCCTAGAAATCTTTTGTGAAGCAAGTGGGTGTATTGTCTTCTAACAAATTTCTTTAGTTTTCCATAGGGGTCCATCCTTGGTTAGGCTGTGTGGAAGTCCAAATGATATTCCACTATTTCCTTTTTTGAGTACTCTACGCACTGGGTCACAGGGATAGCATACATTCCTTGCCCAAATGTGAGAGGGTATGGAATTTTTTCCTATTGTTTATCGCTCAATAGAGAGTGATCATTTTGTAGTTGTCGAGAGACTTCCAATATAATGATCTTCTCATTGGGGTATCAAAGTAGCTTGTAAGACCTTTTAGTGAAGCCCTCTATCCTGATATAGGCGAGCTTCGAGAATTGAATAAATAGGAACCTGAACCTTTGAATGAATGTGAAGGCACTATGTGAGACCCTCCTTTGAAAATATCCTAAAAGGATTCTAATAATATGCCCAATGAAGGCATCATTTACCCTTTCATACTCCCTCTTAAAGTTCTTGTACTAAAACTATGGGTAGTGGTCATATACCTTGAGGTGCCTGCCTCCTAGATTTGGATTTCGTGCAAGAAAGAGGCCTTTGTATTTGAATGCCTCTGCTAGTAGGTAGACTAGGTAGGAGGTCATATAGAATTGTGATGTCTTCTTCACGGGCATGAACTGTGCGTGTAGGTTCTCACTGATGATCTTGGCCTAGTTGAATTTTTTCTTTCCACGTATAATCTCTTTAATTAAATAAATCGTCCATTCTTGGAAGAAGAATTCACCAGGGAGGCCCATTACTCTACTCAATAGAGTGACCAAATCATGGTACTCTTCATGGAAGTGACTCTTTTAAAGCTCTTGTGGCACCTTGGTGGCGCTAACCCTCTTTTCCTTCAACCAATGTTGGTTGATTAGCTTCTTGCATGCTAGGGGATCTTCCTTCCACATATTATTGACATATCCCTTCTCTGTTTCTTCCATGGGATCAAACGTAGGGATGTGAAAGGTATCACCTATGGATTGAGTAGATAGATCCGACAATACCTTGCCCTCATGATCTATGATTTTTATATTACCATTATGATAGCACTCTCTGCATGCCATTACAAGCTCTAGAGCTATGAGTGTAGGCAATAAAACAAGTTGCCTTGGCTAGACTGCTCTTTCGAATCTTTTGTGCATTCTCAGTGACATGGTTGCTTGTAATTCCTCTTTTGAATTCATCTATGTCCATGTGCCCCAAGTTGGTATTCGATATCAAGTCCCACATTGAGGTCACCTTGAAGGAGACTTCCACCCCATGGAATTGATACTTCATTTGGTCTTTCTCTTCTTTTCCCCTTGATACTTTGGAAGTTTTCTTTCCCTTTTCTTTTTTTGTAGATTTCCCTGATGTGCTCACAGTAGATTCCATAAATCTTGCAAACAAGGGTGGAGTAAGCACATTTATATAAAATCAAGGAAATGTCTAGAAAATGAAGGTTAGATTCAATAATTCATCTTTCAAAGATCATAAAGTTCATTAGTGTTCATCGTTTGGCCTTTGTTAGGGTCAATTATAACAATGCGGGCCTAGGGATGCTAGATTCTTTGGGTTGGTAGCCATCTGGAGGAAGCAGAAGGGAAATGACACCGGGAGCATGATGGCCCATAGACAACCACCCACACTAAGATATCTGCATTTGGATTTTGGAGGTCAGTCGAGGATCTAGGGCATTTAAGTATGTTGGGCAGTTCATCCATGAGGTTTGGAGGCACTTAGACAATCATTTGGCTCATGTAGGCTCAAAGAATGTGGAGGTAGAGAGAATCTTGGATGTTTCAAAGCTCCATCGTTGAGGAACAAATGTCATAGGATGGAGACCCACAAGAGGAATTCTGCATAGTGGGATCCGTGGGAAGCTCAGGCAGTTTGCATTTATTCCCTTGAGTTTAGGTCTCTTCAAAAAATTTAAGTTGGGTTCGGCAGAAAGTTGTTGGGAGATAGTTGTTCATGGATGGCAACCTGCAGAGGGCATCCCACACCATCAGGTCCATAGGACACCTCGATAGGTGTCATTTCATTCAGGATAGTGTGGATGGCAGAGGGGAGCTCGAGCTCTACCATGTGAAAGATAGGTTGCGCATTGTTGTTTTGAAAATGGCCACCATAGGACGGTGGCCCGCAAGCAATGACCTACAAAAAAAAGGTCTGCAACACAATTTACACTTAGTCATTTTTATGATGAAGGCTCAAAGGGATATGGTGGGGTTGGAGTCCACAGGGTGGACTGGCGTGGGTCTTTGATTATTTCAAATAGTGGTGAGAGCGAGGCAATCTGCAAACAACCCTTGCAAGGTTCAGCTTGTGAAAGGCTTCCAACTTAATATTTTCATAGTACAAAATTGGTTGGAAATGGATACCGTGAGGTCCACAGTGTGGGTGGTAGCATCAACTTGGTTGTTATTGAGGACATTTTAAAACAACGACAGAGAGTGGGAGGAAGTCCATCCTAGAAGTCCCACAGTGGAAGACTTCAGACTTAGCATTTGGGGATGCATACTCTATGAAACCCATGATGTAGAGAGCAAGTGCAAGATGGCCATTCAAAAATGGTGACAAAGTAGGTGTCACTTGCATCGCGGAAGTCCGAAAGGGAAAACCCAGATGCATTTTCAAATTTTGAGTTTTAACTTAATTTTTCCCTTGTTTAAGGTTTTCAATGGCAGTGAAGAGGTGGAGTCTACCGGAAGAGGTGGATGCACAAGAGGTGAAGGATTTGAATTTTCACATTTGAAAGTTAGAGCATCTAAATGGAAATGAAGAGGGGTTCGTGGGCTGCAAGGACATGATTGCCCTGGTGAAGAATGACAACGGGAAGGTCAGGTTCCAAATGACTATTAGAGGCCAAGTTTGAACAGGTTTTAGAAATTTCTTGAGATGGGTAGGCAGGAAATTTGATGTTCAATAGGGCACCAAGAGGGTTTTACAGTTTTACCTTAGGATTTTCAACAATTTTCAAAAACTTGACTTAATGAGCACGTTTCAAGGTGGTGCCAGCAAACTTACTAGAAAATCTTGAAGAAAATGATGAGGGCAACGCTTGCGATCGTCTTGGAGGTCACACAGGCATGAAGGTAATGACTATGTCTTAGCTTTGACAAATTTTGAAAAGGTGTAGGGTGAAAATGATAGGTCAAAAAGACCTATTTATAGGAAATTTCATATTAATGGCCTGCATTAATTGTTCATACTGCAGCTAGTGAGGTAGCTTGGTGTGGGTTTTGAAATAACTTACAGTGGGAAAGTTGGGGTGCACAAGGCGAGAGGAACTAGGATCAACGTCATTTGATGGTTTGTAGAAAGGGGTGGCCATGGAGGACATGAGACCTGCCATGTAGGCGGACGTCCTGCGTCAAGCATTGGTGAAATGACAAACAGAAGGAAATGACATGCACAAGGAAGCCAACAAGGGTGGACCTATAGAGGTTGTTAGATGCTAGTTTAGAAGCTTAAGGGAAACCTACCATGGAGACCCCACAAAGGCCCAAGACTTGGAAAATTATTGCATGGAAAACTTTGGTCGACTAAAGATGATAAATTTAAGACTTCTTGATGACTCGAAACTCAAAATTAGGGGGGCACACAAAATGAGGTGAAGGAAAAAAAAGTGACCCAATGAAGGCAAAAAGGAGAGGGTCCCTGTCTTGAATGGGGTGTGTGTGCTATAGGAACAACAAAAGCCATAATGAGGATTATCTCACAATATAAAGTAATTGCAACATCGAATACAATAAGTTCACTATTGGAGGGCTCAGTACCCAAAGAGAAAAAAGGGCTTATTGCCAATGGCTCACTACTAGATTAGACAGAAGAAGATAGAAGATTGTTACAATGAGAAATAAATCTTAGAGAACCAGATAATATCCACCACTACAACTCTACACCATCAATAACCTCCAACTCAATGCTATCAGGAACTTTAGGTACTCTACAAATGTAGACCCTTTTTCTCACTACATTGGAGTCATAGGCATTAAGCTCACACTTTAGATATCTTTATCTAATTAAATTCACATATCAACACATCCTCACATATGTACACTCTTATCCAATAATTCACCTTTCCTTTATACCATTCACAGCCTTAAAAACATCTTTGAAGGTCAGCTATGCACCTCAAACATAAAAATTCAAATTAGGTCGACACCAAAAACTACTCATGATGGAGAGTAATGAAATGAACATGGACCAAATCACACCTTAACTTAGACCTAAATCCATATATACATGCCATTCCATGCTTCCACAAACATGGAATCATATTCTTAATTAGCGTAAACACCCAAGGTCAGTCGAACCTATGTTAACACCATTAAAATTTTAAGTACATGATTTCTTTGAACCAAAAACAACTTGTAAACCACACAAAAAACTTAAACACAATTTGGAATATTCCATCAATACCCTAAAATCCAAAAAAATCTTTGCAACATCATACACCTGAAAGATACATTCATTCTACACACCTAGTTAACCTTCCACACATTGTAACTAATGAATCCAACCTTGCAAAGCACCAAAACATAAAAAAAAAATATTAAAGATATATATGAACAATATAAGCACAAGTTCCCAGATCTACAAAACTAGAAACCCCAATGCATAGAAATGTAGAGAAAAACCATTGAACTCCTAGAAAACACTGCATCATAGTTCACACTCTAGTAAACACAACTTCTTTTGTCAAATGATCCAAAACCTGAAACTTTGGATATAACACGTTTGACCACGTCTAGTCAAAATATCTGAACCACACAAGTAGATCTTCAAAAATGAAGAACTATAGAGAAAAACATTGAACACCACTTTGTACACTGAACACTCTTTACCACACTATTTCCTCTTTTATTCAACTTTTTTCAAAAGCACTTGGAAACTAAGCACTATAAACATAATCTCAACATTTGGAACACCTTCTCAGCATCTCAACCACACAAGAGGTTGAACATCCACAAACACATTCTTATTAAAGCAACACTAGAGGTTGACATTGATGAGAATACTAATGACAACATAGTCCAACTAATCAAAGCAACTCCATAGGTTGATATCAATGCAAAACATAGATTTGTTGACATCAAAGACAACAAAAATTCCAATAGTGCAGCCCTTGGCTTTCCTTACCCACATATACCATTTTTTAATTCATCTTCCATCTATTCTTTAGTATGGGGTGGACCTCTTGGCCTTCAAAATTAAATGCATTTTAAATTTTTTCCTCTAACTGCATAGACCCTTTTTTACCTTCCTTTGGTTGTGTGCCTCTTCTCATTTCTCTTCACCCTTTTATTATTTTAGAATATTAAAATCTAAATTTGAGGAGTGAGTGAAGTGCTTCACACTTTTCCATGTACATTATGATCTTCAAACCTTTTTATTTTTTACTCTCATGAGGTGTTTTAAATCTTATGAAATTATACCAACAATTTTGAGAAGATTCCATTTGTGTGACTATGTCAATCGATGGAATTTGGTGTTGGTAGAGAAAAAATTCAAACATCTTTGAATTGAATGAAATTTGGTAAGTAGGCTTGGAATGATGTCCCCAGGTTCCTTGCAAAATGATTTCAATTCAGTCTACTAGAATTTTGAGATATTAAACTTCTTGTAATCCATCAGTCTTGAACACAAAGTTTTAATATCTCCCAAACCATGCAAGATATGACTACAAAATATTCCCCATTAAATCTAGGATGCTTCTAAAAACATTCTTAAGCAATGATTCACAATGAAACTTTACTGATTTCTTGAAACAATTGTTTCGATGAAACTACCTATTGTGCACCAAAGCCAAAGTATGACAAATATTTAACACTGTCAAATATAATCACTCCACATTTATCCTAGGGTTTTGAGATGCCAAAACAAAACAAAAAAAATGAAATAAATAGTTGAAAATATTTTTGGGTGATTCCAATTATAAATTCACCCAGGTGCTCCTGTATTAATACTCTACCTAGTTCTTATGGGGAGAAATTATCCATTATACATATGAAATATGGTTGATTATCTAATAGTCTAACTATTATCTTATTTATATCATTTTTTTATTTTTTTATATTAACAAATATAAGGTAGAGGGTAACATGATTCTTTAAATTGGCTAATACATGCAACAATTTATGTGTTGCAAGTATTGCTTCTATTCTTTGCCTTTTTTATATTAGAATGCATATATTTTTTTAATTAGAAAACTCTTTTAATATCTTGTCAAAATTAATATTATTAATAATATTAAACTTTTGTAGAAATGTGTGCAAAATAAGAAATATATTGGAATAGTTTCTCTAACAAAGGATTCTCATGTGGACTATAAGGATTATAATATATACCCAAAATGGATCTACATTAAAAAGATTGTAGAAAAATTCAAAAAAATAAAATTGGTAGATGAAAAGCCAAATAAATATAATGATTGTAGGATATACACATAACAGGCTTGTTGAAATAGTTTTAAAAACTTCCAAGAAAATACAATTAGTAGATGCAAAAGAAAATTCCATAACCTTCACTGAAATACTTGTTGGCTATCCTAATATGGGAGATTTGGAACAAGGTATGGACATCCATCAAAGCATAATATGAAGATTATTTTTCTCAAATGTTGTGGTTACAGATGTCTTTTTGAAATATATATAAAATGGATAGACAAAGCATGTGAACTATTTGACACAATGCCTCAAAGAGTTGTGAACTAAAATTTCTTGCTTATGAAGCATGCAATAAAGATAGAAGTTCATAGATGAAGAGCACTTCTTATTGAAAGTATCCACTTGTAAAATAGATGAAGAGCACATCTTATTGAAAGGATTGATGGTGTAGGTGTCATTTAAATTATTCTTTGTTAAGGGTTTAGCCCATTTATTTAGGTTTTATTAAGGGTTAATTAAGGTTTAGGATTAAGGGTTTAAAAATAAATTAAATTAAATATTTGGGTAAGTGCACCAAGATGTTTCCCAAAAACGGGGCTTAAGTGGCCACTTTTTTTTTGAAATCAAGAAATACTGACCTTGGATGTGAAATTGAGGATAGTTACACTCAAAATTTTGAGATGGAAAAAAAAAAAGGATTGAAGTGCTCCAAGTCTACTTTCTA
>VDFB02373365.1:231343008-231371707 GCA_007258455.2 Sequoia sempervirens
CTTTATGATAATGCAAGCACGTTTTTAAGAAATAGAGACATAGCCATTCTAGGAGGAGATAACATGCTCAAGTTATAACATGAGCGTGTTATATCTTTCACTAAAAATGGTAAAAAACATAATATACCCGTGATGTCATCCCACATTCTGCATATTCTCCTGGTTCTGCACGTGCTTTGACAAAAAGTAGCTTTTTGATGATTGAGTGAAGTGTCCATGCATGATATTTAGATTCCACCACCGTTTTCATGATCTTTCCACCACCTTTGCATGAAATAGCAGATTTTTTACATTGAAAGACATATAATATCAATTCAATTTTGAATTCTAGTGATAACTAATATACAATTGAAGTTTGGAGGGGAAAAAACTTTTGAATTTAAGTCAAATTGTTGAGTTTGAGGAAAGAAGAACCAAAGGCTACATAATTAGGTAGAACTCCTCCATTTGAAAATCTAGTTTTTTAGGTATGTGATGTCTTTGTACATTTTTTTCATTCTATAATGGCTTGCTTTCATTTTTGTTGTTTTTCATATTCCATGTTGATCATTGCTTGTTTGTCATGTTACAACCTTAGGTTGTCAATGGAAATTTTAAATTACACAATTCTATACACTTTCCAATCATATTTTTAAACCACATCTCTTTGAGGCATTTTGCTATTTAACAATGGAATTACTTTGTGTATGCTTTCAAAGCTTTCATTGAGGTATTTTTTCAAACAGTTATACAAAATAGTTGATTGCCTTGTCTATGCTACCAAATTTTCCATACATGTCTCTAAAAAATTGGACTATACTCCTAATGCAGTAGGGGGAGGCCTACAACACACAAACACACAACTCCAATCTGCAAACACAATTTTCAATTTACATTTTCATCAGGACCTCTTCATTCAGCATATTCACACTGTCCCTTGTAGCATATCAAAGTCACTAAATCAGGTATAATTCCACTCACACAACCTTTCAACTCACAACACAACACACATCAGGGACCCATTACAGAGCCTTTCAACATATCCAATAATCACCAATACTTGTTTTGTACCAAACTGCACAAATTAGGTTTTCTGCATTTATAAGTGCCCAAGTTAGCCCACTTTTACAAAGGGACCACCTTCAAAACTTGTCCAAATCTCCTGAAACCTTGGGTAAGCACTTTATATCTATCAAAACTTCAAATTACAGTGTTAGATTGCATACATTCAATCATTTACCACCCAAACCATAAAACCATCTCCCTAGGCTTAGAAAGCCTAGGTTTTATTGAAAGTAGCACTTTCCAAACACTCCAAAAATTGACAACTATTCAAACAAGTCTAAAATAACCTGCTCATGCTCAATCTAACATAAAATAACACTACCCAACTCTTAAACTAAATTTCACTAACCAAAACCTTATTTTTCTTAAGGAAATCTCAACATTTCCTCATTTGGTTTGACCCCCAATCGAAGGATCATCCTCCATTCAAGTTTCTCATGGCATTTTTATAATGTTTCCCTCCTAAAACAAACCACTTCAACTTTGAAAATTGACATTTGAAAGAGGTGACCGTTGGTCTCCCTCTTTAATACACTTTTACAACTTTGGTGTAGGAGCACCTACACATCATCGTCCTTATTTGATCATTTGATGGTAATTAGGAGGTTAATAGGTAGGTGGATGAGTCTTTGAGCATGTTTTGTTTTGAATAAGGTCAATCAAGACCACTAAGCATGTCTTAGGTTGAGTTTTTGAGTTTACGTGTTAAAATGTGAAAAATGGTGATCTTGCACTAAAGTATCTTTATAGCCTTTGAAGGAAAGTTTTTGAATTTACATGTAAAGTGTGCAAGATTAGTGTTTTATGGATGTAATAAGGCTCATTTCAAGCCATTGGTGTGGTTTTAGTGAATTATAGGTGTTAGGGGCATAAACTTACAATATGAGTAATATTGTTATTATATCATGTGTAAATGATGTAAACTTGGCCTTCAACGGTCATTAAGGGTTTGAAATTCAGTTTCAAGGTAGTTTGTCAGTGGGATGTGAAGAAGAAGCCTTTAAATGGCATGTAGACATGCAATGCAAGTTTGATTTGGAGTTTTTGAGAAGAAAATACATTGAAATCTCAAGTTTAGCAGTAATTTTATGTGTTTTCATGTTTTTTACTGACCTGTAAGTCATTTAAGGGACCCTATGATGTCTGATTTAAGTGTAGGATGCATGATTTGAGTGCTAGGAAAAAAATAGGAGTAATAAACTTGCTGCTACAGTGAGTTTTGTGAACAAAAATGCATGTGAATGAGGGCTTAGGCCTAGGGTTTGGAAGAATCTCTATGGGAGGTCATCATGTTTTAAACTTTTAGGCATGTGCAAGGTTAATTTCCTTTGTTCAAGTTGGTTTTAAAGTTTGGGAGGTTGTGGAAGTAGCATATTCAATAAACCCTCTTGAATAGTGCATAAAACAAGGGTTTTCAGGTTTGGCATGAATTTTTCCATACCATAGGAATCTAGTTGTGGTTTTGGAGGTTTGAGAACCTAAGAAATGTTTCCCCAAGGTTTCAAGGTCCTGTTATAAGTTTGAGGGCATGTTTCTTTGCAAATTAGGCCTAATCAATGTAATTAGGTCAGCCTAGAAGGGGTGTTTTTGGGGATTTGGTCCAAAGGACTTGTACTTGAAATTGAGATATGTGTAATAACTCTAAAATGGGTGTCTAAAACCATGAAGATTTTGTCTAGTGTTTTGGAGAACATTTGAGTTATTGGAAAAAAACTGAGTTTCCACTACTACTAGGGTGCAAGGGGTGAAAGTGTGAAATCTAACTTCGAATGATTGTCAAGATTTGAGGGTTGTTTGGTTTGTTCAAATAGGTTATCTTAATATTGTTATATGCCTCTTAAAGTAATGTTGTGAAATTGGTTGTGATTGAGCCTCCCAAGTCTACATCAAACCCTTCACTATTTATTAATTTCACAACTTAGCACTTTTTGCACATTTTGAAAATTCTACTACCTATTCAAACTCTTTTGGTTTTCATCTCTATTTATAAATTACCTCATCAGTAAAGCTACATAATCACCTATGTTTTCTATTTATGACACCTTGAATGACATATATTTCATTTATTTTAATAGATACATTTTTGAGGAACTAATATTTGTCTCATTACCATGCTATAGGTAAAATTATCTACCATGCCGAAGAAATGAACAAGGAAGAAATGAATAGAGGAAGAGTATGAAACCTTCAAAGAAAAAGAGATAGAATGGGTGGAAACATATCGTGAAAAGAAGAAATTGGAAACGATTGACGAAAACAAGCCAATTGAAGAGGAACCTCAAATGTCAAAAAGAGAAAAGAAATTGGCAGCACAAAGGGAACGAATGTGAAAGAGTCATGCTAGGATAGATGAAAATACTATAGTTGGAGACAAACCCTCTACCACAAGTGAATAGGAAGGGACACCATTAAGCAAAAGAGAATATGGAGGGACACCATCTACTGCAAGTGAATATGATTGGACACCATCCATCGCATCTGAAGTTGAGAGTACATCATCACTTGAATTTGACAAAGAAGGTATGCGATCATCCCCACGTGAAGATCAAGGTATGTATTCTAATCCACCCTTGATCGAAGGTACGCAATATAGCATACCTCAATTAAATATTGATGAAATTTCTAATGGTGAGATGTATGTACCTAGAAGAACACCTAGAATTTTGCATAGAAAGCCAAATTTTTTGATTAATATTGATGAGGATATTTTGCAGCACATGGAAGGTAAGATTCCAGAATGCACTTGTAGAAGATATGTTGATAAGATTTGGAAAATCTTCTTTGAAAGGCTAAATGAGACCTCAAGATGTCAAATATTTGTTCAAATGATGCGGGGTTTAAAGTACATAAACATCATGAAGACTCTTGGGTTGAGAACATCGAATGCATCAAGTGAAAACACTATTGTGAAGAATCTAATGGATGCTTATGAGAGTGTGGGTAAGACCTCATGATCAAAGGATAGTAATGTCACCCAACGTTTCATTGCATCGACTTTGGTAATCTATCAAACAAAGAGATCTCATCTCATTAAAAAGACAAGTGAGCAAATGGGAATTATTAGAAAAACTTTATCAAAAGCCGTTGAAAGGCAACAAAGAATTGAGGGCATTGATTCAAATGAATTATGGGCATTCTCGGGAAGACTACCAAATAAAGATAAAAAAGTTGTTAAAGCATTGAGAACACTAATTGAAGAGTATTGGAAGAATAATACAAGGCCATCTCTGAATCAAAGGGATGTCGTAAGAAGGAGAATCGGTAGTTGGAACTGTGAGCCACATCCAAAGCTTTTTCTGGATACAAATCAAACCCAATTTTTTTGTAAATTTCAAAATGATTATCCTCAAATTAGTATTTCTCAAATATTTTTTGAAATGCTTAAACCTTTTTATGTCAAGATAAATCACACATGCATTACTTGTTGTTGTAGACTACATATTGAATTCTCTAACCATTATGATGTTTATCGTTCTATATGTTTAGATGTGCATACTAACAATGTTTTGTAGGATTGTAGCATAGAAGCCCCACCAAAATATTTAAGAGATTTCTTATCAAAAAATCTATGTCAAATAGAGGATGGCAAAATATTCTATAGGAAAGCATGCTTGGATGGTTCATGTGAGCGTTGCAGTGGCTTGCAATGAATGCTAGTATGTCAACATATGGAAAGCACAGATGAGGTGGGACAAAAACTAGTAGATTTGAGGAAGTATAAAATAGTAGCATATGCTACAAAAGATGGGTCTCAAGAAAAAAGGTGTGATTTGGTTATTGAGAAGATTCTCGTGTATTAGTTTATGTCCATGTTTCATGAGAATCTAGTGTATGAGTATGCAAGGAATACCCATAGAGCCCGATGGCTAGACACACAATTCAAGCTATGCAAGGACACCTTTCCGATTGGAAGCATAGTATCAGTGGTTGAATTTGTAGAGAACTACACTCTATAGCCACAGTGTGAGGTGTAGTCATAGTATTACAACTCCACACAGGTTTTGATATTTGTGCACATAGCATTCATTTATGCAGCTGATAGTACAGAGGACCAAATGAAGGTATTGAGGGAGTATCACTTTTATATTAGTGATGATCGAACACATTCTCTAGAGTTTGTGCAAGGTTGCTTCCAGATGTTCTATAGTGATTTGGCTTGGAGTGGCATAGCATACTGTTTGCATATAATATGGTTAGATAATTGTGCAACACAATTCAAGAATGCACGCATGTTCTACTAGTTGTGTAGGATGCATCTCACTATAGGTGTTTAGCATATGTGGAACTTTTATGAGGTTGTGCATGGAAAGGGGGAGCATGATGGTGCAGGAGAATGTGTGAAAAGAGCATTAGAACAAGAAGAGTTAAAGTATAAAGACAGTGCAAAGTTGACAAATGGAAGATCAATCATCGAGTGGTGTAATGCTTCGATGGGTCCAGGTAATGAAGGTACATCTTTAGTTCATAGATTTTTTTGGTTGATGGATGATACTAACATTGCACCATATGATGATTGTTGTGCACTAACAAGATCGAGTGAGCTACACTCTTTCCTTAGCTCAAATGCAGGTTCATGGAGTATCAATACATGTAAGATGGCATTCTTTTGTTCTTCATGTACAATGCAAGCTTGGAATGATTGTGAGTCAAGGGAGTGGGTTGACAAATGGTTGGAAAGTTATCTTAGCCCACTTCACATGTTTCACCCTTTCATGACATTGGAACTAACACAGATGGACTCATCGGTCGACTTTGACTAAGTATCAGATCTAGTTCAACCAGGTAATATATCTACTTGCTTAGTTTTTGAAATTCCATATTGTTATCTTACTTTGTATTGCACTCGTAATGTCGACTAATTTGAAGAGATGTGCCACACATATCAATGTAGGTCATGTTTATGTAGTTATTGCAGATGAAGAGAATGAAGAGGGAATGAATGATTACTTGTGTTGTTGTGTTGAGGCCAAAAATAAATTGGAAGGCCCATTTATAGATGGAGAAAACATCAAATACCCTATAGGCTCAGTTTTTTTTATTGGAATGTGGCTTAGAAGGTACCCACATAAGAGTGTTAAACATTGGTTGTTTCAGGACTTTGACACACATCATAAGATTCTTCATTACTCAAACCTTGTTGTGGCATCTAATTTTTTTTGACTAAATATGGGGGTAGACCTTTGAACAAGACCTTGCAGAAGGTCTGTGAGTCTGACCATGAGGCAATACTTGACACAATAAAGAGTAGAGCAGACCCAGATGGTTTAGTGGATTAATTTGTAAGTATATGCACAATGGTTCTTATTAACTTATATTTGTATCCACTTTAACTTGTTTGATGCCAATGCTATCATCTTATTTTACTTTGCATATTTGTAAGTAACCCAGTAAACATTGATTGGTGTCCCCTTGAATAAAATGCAGATTTACGAGCCGTCCAAGAGAATCTTAGGCAGAAAATCAATGCAACATCCCTATTTTGATGATCTTGACAAATATCAATTATGATTAAATAAGCCATTACAAAAGTGCATGCGAAGCTTGGTGAGGGAATTTCAAGTTATTCATTTCAAGTTAACCTTATCATGAGCACCTATGATATAGAAATTATAAGAGCATCTTGAATTTCAAGATATTTTATTCATGAGTGGTGTTGTGTCCAATAAGTATCTTGGAACTCCCAGTGAAGATGTATGGCCAAGAGTGACTAAGTTGATTGACTTCCATGCCTATCTGTAACTGCCTTCCATCTATTTTCATTTCATTTCCATTTTGGATGAGTTATTTCTTTTTATTCTTTTACTTTGTGTATTTGTAACTAAACTAGTAAAAATTGATTGGTCTCTCCTTGCAAAAAATGCTGATTTTGGAGCCATCAAAGAGAATCTCAGGCAAAAAAGCAATGCAACATCCTTATTTTAATGATCTTGAAAAATATCAATTTTGATTTGAAGCCATTATAAAAGAGTGTGTGAAGCTTTGCGAGGGAATCTCAAGTTTCCCATTTGAAGTTAACCTCTAAATGAGAACCTATGATGTAGACATTATAAGAGAATCTTGAATGTATGAGTGACATTGTAAAATATTTGTGAGAATAGAGTACCTAATGCATTGTAATGAGATTTACTTGTAATGACATTTACTGAAATAATGAAATTTGGTGCAGGGGCACCAAGGTTATTGAGCAAATTTGGTTCACAGAAGTCTTTTAAGTTAGTTTTGTGTTTTGAGTTTTGTTAATTGAATAAGGTCATAACACATCCACAATTGATTTATAATGTAATAAGTCATGTTAGTTACAAAAATAATAGTTAGGCATGATTGGAAAGATGTAGAATCATTTGTAAAGGCTATTTAAAGCCTCTTGAAGGCTATTTAAGTCAATATTTGAATTAGTGAGATTGTGATTGTTAACCTTCAGAGAGTAGCAAGGATTCAAATCACATCAACCATGTGGTACAAATGATTAAATCCCAAAGATCATTTGTAGCAATGAAAGAGTTTGAAAAGGCAGAGAGAGTTACACTGGTGACTCAGGAGAAACTTCAGCTTTCAAAAACAAAGTTAATTAGGCCGGTAGACGTGTGGATCGGGCCAACATTTGGTGGAAGAGGAAGAAAGATGATTGGAACTCTAGAGGCCTGCCATACTATATTTTGGTATTCAACCATGAGAGTAGAAGAGAGATCTGATATCATGTATCAAAACATTAAGCAGCATTCTTCCAACCAATGGAGAAGGAGATGATTACTTTGCTTCATTTTCATCTACATAAGCATATCAAGGCATGGGAACCAAGAAGACCAAGGATGTCTAGTTTTATGTGGAGGTAATGGATATGGCCCAAACTTTAGGAGGGGCAAGAAGTCAATGCATGATCTTGATGAAATTGAGGAAGAACAACAAGAGAGGGACATGAAAAATAAAATCAATATAGAGTTTCAAGGATTTTTCAAGTGAGTAAGAGAGCTATGGGAGCAGCCTCATCTAAAATATTTTGAACTAGATTTTGATATGTACCATTTAGAGAGCTTGGTTTTCATGGAGTTCCTTTCAAAGCCTTTGATTTTATTGTTCTTATGGTAAAATGTTTGGTAGAGTTGGTGAAATTACCTTTCTTAGTAATTGCTATTAGTGAGATTGAGATTGTTAACCTAGTGAGTAGGACTTGGGAAAAAGGAATTTGATATGGCTATTGCTTTCAAAGAATTCAAGCGGGATGTACTCCGCATTGAATCCATTCCTCAATCTTCACTTGATGGCATCAAGGAATGGATGAAATCCATGGTTATAAAGTATTATAAAAGCATAATGAACTTGTACTAGTGGCCAATTTTGAAGACTATTACTGATGATCCAAATAAATTTGTTGAAGATGTTGGTTAGAAATTTTTTAATATGGAAGCTAGTGATTATGATTTTAATAATTCAGAAGAGTAAGATCAAGGATATGAACCCTCTAATGTAGAAGAGGAATCAAAATCACTCTTCATGTTGTAGGTACCAGCTTTAATACCAACTACAATGGCAGCATTTAAATTCCCTAGCAGTATTTATGTAAAGGAAATTTCCTTTAGATGCAAGGACTCAAAGCACATCAACCATGTGGTACAGATGATTAAATCCTAGAGATGATTTCTAGCAATGAAAGAGTCTGAAAAGGAAGAGAGAGCTACATTGGTGACTCAGGAGAAACTTCAGCTTTCAAAAACAAAGCCAATTAGGCTGGCAGATGTGTGGACGAGGCCAACATTTGGTGGAAGAGGAAGAAAGATGACTGGAACTCTGGAGGGCCACCATACTTGATTTTGATATTCAACCATGAGAGTAGAAGAGAGAGATGATATCATGTATCAAAACATTAAGCATGCATTCTTCCAGCCAGTGGAGAAGGAGATTATTACTTTGCTTCATTTTCATTTGCATAACCATATCAAGGCATGGGAACCAAGAAGACCAAGGATGTCGAGTTTTATGTGGAGGTAATGGATGTGGTAAAAAATTTAGGAGGGGAAAGAAGGTCAATGCATGATCCTGATGAAATTGAGGAAGAACAACAAGAGAGGGATAGGAAAAATAAAATCAATACAGAGTTTCAAGGATTTGTCAAGCGAGTAAGAGAGCTATGGGAGCAACCTCATCTAAAAGATTTTGAACTAGAGTTTGATATACCATTTAGAGAGCTTGGTTTTCATGGAGTTCCTTTAAAAGCATCTACTTTTATTCTTCCTATGGTAAACATGTATAATAACCTTCAATGCCTCGTAGGAGAGGTTTTTTGTTGATTTGTAACCATTTTTTATCAAGAACATTATTTTCCAAAAATTTACTAGTTTTTTCTCACTTTTCTTGTTGTTATACGACCTGCACAGATGCTATGATGATCTAAAACCTATTGGATGTTGTATATTGATGAGTTAGATTTCATTTTCACCTATTTATAGGTTCTAACTCTTTGTATAGTGAAAGTTATGTTATTTTTATTGGAGCTACCTACTTTCACAGTGTTCTTGGATTGAAGGGTTTCATGATGTAATTCAACCCATTCCACTTTTTGTGCCTACTGTAACTTATGGAATGGGTCCTATAACTTGTAAAATACATGCCTAACCTATTTAGAATGTTGTGGAGTCAAGTTTGGGTTTTTGGGATGATGTTCTAGGGCTATAGTAGGGTATTTTCATGATGAAAATGAGGGTTTCAAGTGGTGTTTTGACAAAATGTGGGAAGGATTGTCCATGTAATGTATTATTCACCATGTAAAGGGTTTGGTAAGTGTGTTTGGTGCTTTTTTTGGGTATGGCAGGTGTGGGAGATAGGAGTTTTATTAAAACCCCAAGTATTTTTCTTGAAATAAAGGGTTTGGTGTATTGGGGGTCTAGAGGTCTTGGACCTGGAAACAAATCATGGAATTGGAGGTTTTGACACATAACATACTATTATTTGAGGAGTTTGAGTGAAGATCTAGTGTTTAAAAGGTCGTATCTTTGCAAATAGGGCTAATTTAGTAGCCTTTATGCAAGGTGGTCTATTGGATCTTAATGATGGTACAAAGAAACATGGTATGATATCTTGGGAATTTGTCTTAGGGTCTATGTTAAAGCTTTATTGATGTTTGGTTGGCCATTGGATGACCTTCTCTAAAAGATAAGGCCATTTGATGAGATTTAGAGACTATAAGTTAGGCAAAAGTTTATTGAAAACCCATACTTGAAACCTTACCATATCCAACCACAACCTAAAAAACCTTCAAAAAGGTCTGCACAAGCTTAAAAGTTCAAGAGATATCACTACCCCCAAAGATTTCTTCAAACCCTAGTAGTAAACCACCATTTGACATCTAAGGCATCACCTAAAAACCATCTATTCACCTCCCTTGCACACAAAACTTTGAACACATGTTTTATAACCATAACTAAGCCTTACCATTGAGTTATAGAATCATGCAGTGGGTGAAAGGCTTCATATGACATTTTAATTCACTCAAAACCCTTAAAACAAGGTATACAAACCGACCCTTAGTAATTGGCTTCTAAAATACACAAAATCACTTCAAATCCAACCAAACCAAAACTAAAATGAAGTTAAGTCTGCTGCCCACCAAATTCTATCAAAAAGAGAGCACAATCACCCTGTATGGAACCATACAGTTCAATGAAACATCAAATCCCAAAGTGAAAAATGGTAGCAATCTTTGACAGGGTATTACTTGGATACCATGGTGCTTATGAAATATCCATCTAAACCTATGGGATTGGGTTGGGGCCATCTACAATAACCTCTCTTGGTTTTTGTTATTTTAGAGTGGTTTTCCTGTGGTTTCCATTTTTCAGTTGATGGAAAAAGTGTCAAATGCAAGTAGTGGAAAGTTGCAAAGTGGTGCAACTTTCGTTCTGCAACTCGTGTGACCAAAGGGATTGTTCCAATGTGTTTGAATAGGTATGTTTACACTAGGCATGGTCCTCTTTCGCACCCAAACATGTGGAATCACTCTGAGCTACTTAACTAGATTGATCCCTTAAGGATCCAAAATGCAAAATGGCTGAAAAATTTAGCATGTTGCTGCCCCTCTACAATAACCTCTCTCAATTTTTGTTATCTCAAAGTGGTTTTCCTATGGTGTCTAGTTTTCAGTTGATGGAAAAAGTGTCAAATGGAAGTAGTGGAAAGTTGCAAAGTCATGTAACTTTCATTCTACAACTCGTGTGACCAAACGAACTATTCCAACACTTCTAAATAGGTATGTTTATGCTAGGAATGGTCCTTTTTCATACCCAAGCATGTAGAATCGCTCTGAGCTACGTTCAATCGGATCGATCCCTTAAAGGTCCAAAGTGCAAAATGGCTGCAAACTTCAGCATGTTGTTACTCAGATACCGTGACACTTAGAAAATTCTCGTTTGATCCTATGGAATCATGTTGGGCCCCTCTAAAATAATCTCTCTCAATTTTTGTTATCTCAGAGTAGTTTTCCTATGGTGTCCAGTTTTCAATTGATGGAAAAAGTGTCAAATGTAAGTAGTGGAAAGTTGCAAAGTGGTGCAACTTTCATTATGCAACTTGTGTGACCAAACGAACTATTCCAATGCATTTGAATAGGTATGTTCTAGGAATGGTCCTCTTTCACACCCAAACATGTAGAATCACTTTGAGCTATGTTCAACCAGATTGATTCCTTAAGGGTCCAAAGTGCAAAATGGCTGCAAACTTTAGCATGTTGTTACTCGAATACCATGACACCTAGAAAAAATTTTGTCTATTCCTATGAGATCATGTTGGCCCCTCTGCAATAACCTCTCTCAGTTTTTATTATCTCAGAGTGGTTTTCCTATGGTGTCCAGTTTTCAGTTGATGGAAAAAGTGTCAAATGCAAGTAGCAGAAAGTTGCAAAGTGGTGCAACTTTTGTTTTGCAACTCGTGTGACCAAAAAAATTGTTCCAATGTGTTTAAATAGGTATTTTTATGCTAGGAATGGTCCTCTTTCACACCCAAACACATAGAATCACTCTGAGCTATGTTCAACTGGATCAATTCCTCAAGGGTCCAAAGTGCAAAATGGCTACAAACTTTAGCATGTTGTTACTCGGATACTGTGACACTTAGAAACTTCTCATTTGATCCTATGGGATTGTGTTGGGCCCCTTTACAATAAAATCTCTCATTTTTTGTTATCTCAGAGTGGTTTTCCCATGGTGTCTAGTTTTCAGTTGATGGAAAAAGTGTCGAATGCAAGTAGTGGAAAGTTGCAAAGTAGTGCAGCTTTCGTTTTGCAACTTGTGTGACCAAACGAACTGTTTCAACACATCTAAATAGGTATGTTTATACTAGGCATGGTCCTATTTGACACACCAAACACATGTGAATCACTCTAAGCTACGTTCAACCAAATCAATCCCTCAAGGGTCCAAAGTGCAAAATAACTACAAACTTCAGTATGTTGTTACTCGGATACCGTGATGCTTAGAAACTTCTTGTCTAATCCTATGGGATCATGTTGGGCCCCTCTACAATAACCAAGCTCTCAGCTTTTGTTATCTCAAAGTGGCTTTCCTGTGGTGTCCATTTTTCAGTTGATGGAAAAAGTGTCAAATGGAAGTAGTGGAAAGTTGCAAAGTGGTGCCTCAAAAGAAATGGGGTCTCATGGTGATGGAATTCCATTACAAAAAAATGCACGTCATGGCATTCCATCACCATAAGAATGCATTTCTTTCAGGCATTTTAAAAAAAAGTTCATTTCCTTCTCTATGAACAATATTATTACTTACTATTATGCTTTGATAGATATTTTTCCAAGCATCCATAGTTTGTTGGAGAACACCTATTTTAGGCTTTTAGCCATAGCAACAAGGAAGCATGAGTAGTTTGATAAAATTCTTTGGTGCACATGTATGAAAAATGTGGCATCATAGAAAAGGTGGTGAGAATTTTGAAGAAATGCCTTAAAGAAATGTGGTCTCATGGTGATGGAATGGAATTCCATCACCATAAGACCACATTTCTTCGAGGCATTTTTTGAAACTACTAACTGCCTTGTCTATGCTATTGCTTACTATTATGGTTTCATATTTTTTTTTCAAGCATCCATATTTTTTCATGTAGGTGCACCTTTGCAAGCACATTCCTCCATATGAAAAAAATTCATCATTGCTTATGTTGACTTTCTAAACAACTATATTGTAGTTGAAATTTTGGCATCTATCAACATCTAGTTATTAGTTATGGAATGTGAAGTAATTCTTTGAGTTTCAATGATGTGCAATGCAATGTAACCAATGATATGAATATAAACTACACAAATTTATTAAGTACAATTCATTATTTAAACTCTTTATTCTAGTACCTGCATGAAGGTTTGAGTAAATCCATTGGCATTGGGAGGTGTTCCCTTGAAATCTCCAATATTACCCTGTTCAACATCCAAAGTCACATATTAAAATACCATTTGTAAAACAATGATATTAATATTTAATAAATTTATAATTGTTTACTAGTTACATACCCCACCGATAGGTGTACTGTAGAAATAAGTAGGTGGAGGGCCAGTGTATCCAGTCTCAACACTATGACCCTACAATTTTATTAAAATCATAAAACTAAATTAGTTAATCTTGCATTTCAAAATTGAAATTTAATAAATTAAATTCAATGAACATGCTAACTTTTACCTGAGTGTCAATTCCATACGTATCATGCAAAATGTTAGCCACCCTCTCCATATCTATAGCTGCATAAGGATCCTCCACAACAGCCTCCTGAGTGCTGGTGGGGTCATATGAACAAGTCACCCCGCAAGATTGACACACATGGGTTTGAAAGCCACCACTCGAAGACTCCCCTAGATGGAACTGTAGAATAGGGCTAGTTGATGGATGACACTCTAGGTCATAGTGTTGATCGCTTGCAATGTCTCTATGTCTGCACTCTCCTTCATGACTGTAGGCATAACAATGTGCTCACAAGGTGGCCTAGCAAGAGCTTGTCTCCCTTGTCGCGTAGGATCTAGCTGTGCACCGGGCCTATCCTGAGCTGAACCCCCACCTCTCCCCTGGAAGTCCCTCATATCAAAATAATTTGGTATTTTGTTCAATATGAACTCACTGTATAGTTTCCTAAGAAAATATTGGGGGACTTCACAATTGTTGCTTGGTCGGTCATCAAAGACCATGTACCACCTATCATAAAAATGGTTCCTAATATCTTGGAGGTGGCACCAATGAATAGGAAACCTCTTTGTATTGAGGCTAATATTTTGATGTGTGCATGGGTCAATGAATAATGAGCACAAATCACCTTTTGTAATTTTTAAATCCTTTACTTGTTTATATGCTAGTTTATCTGCATAATATGCCCTAGCCACCTACCTCCTATCTTGCCATCTAGTTATTTTTTTGCTAATTGAATCTACATTTTTTAACATATCTTTCAATGAATTTGCGAGGGTCATTATTTATGTGGTTGAACCATTTGGATCATTCAACCTACTAATAAAATCCTCAATATGTTTTTTGTTGTTCTCAATCTCACTCATTAAATTTTGTTGAGTGGCAGGAGGGTGTTGAGGGATTGGTGGAGGATGTTGTTGTTGAGGTTGATTTTCTTGTTGAGGATTTTGTTCTTTAGGATTTGGTTGCTCTTCTTCTTGAGGATTTTGTGGGTTTGTAGGTTCATTTACATCTCCTATGAATTCAAAAATTTATATATCAAATTTAACCTAAAACTAACAAAATCAACCTAAAACTAAGAAATTCAAAACAAACAACAAACAATACTTACCTCTCCCACCTCTTCGTTGTCATGGTGCCATCCTTGCAAAGAAATAACAACTCTTGTTGAAGATTTTTTCCCAATACCTCTTCCTAGAATGTGAGCATGAAAGTTGGGGGTTTTGGCCACAGGCAGAAGAAGAAAACAATCAAAGTGAAAATGAAGAATTTCACTTTTTTTTTTCTTTTAACATGCTATAACACGACTGTGTTATTGTATTTTCAAAAAAAATTTAGGAAGTGGCCACAAAATTGGTACCCAACTTCATGCACCCGCCCATTTTAGAAATTTTAGTTATGAGGTTATTAAATTTTGTTTTCTTCTCCTAAGCAACAATAAAGAGCCATAACTAAACCATCATTGAACTATGCTTAAATTGAGAAATTGTAGAAATGAGGGGGGAAATGGAAAACCTGAGGGCCTTTGCTCAAGAACCTCATTTCTCCTCCCCTTAATTCAAATTTCCCCTATTCCTCTCATGATCATCAGTTGTGAGCTATCTAGACCTAGCAGAGACAAAGTAGGTAGTTCACAAAATTTTTGTTTATCATGGTTAGTATTTCGTAGAGTTTTGTTTATCATGAAGCCTTTAAATGAGCTAATAGACATAGTTGTTGGTTAATATAGTTTAGAAAACAATAAAATAGTAAATTCAAGTAAAGGTAATCTTTCCTTGAAGATATTATTTTATTGATTTTTTAAAAATTAACGAAGACCTTCAAATGAAGATGATCATCACTCAAAGGTCAATCTTCAATCGAAGGTATTTTCATATCTTCGAATGAAGGTAGTTAAAAAAAATCCACTCCCTCCTAAAAATTTAATGTCCCAAGTTTGGGACCAAGTATTATGGGTTTACCCAATTGGGGTGCAAAAGAATACCTCCCCAAATTTTCATCCACTCACACTATTTTTTTCACGCAATAGATTGAGCCCCAAGATATGAAGAACATAAAATATGGCTCTCAACAATTTTTGGATAACCACAAGCAATGTTTTTTACAACTTTTCATACATTGTCTCCATGGTCAAATGATTTGAAAATAAGAAAAATAAGAGAGGTTATTGTGGAGGGACCCTACATGGTTTCTTCTTTGATCTACATAAGGAATTATGCAAATGATCCCTCTTGTGATAAGTGTGGAAATATGTATTATTTGGAACTTATGAAACCTTGACCAAAAACTTTTCTAGGATAATTAATCTCATGAATGAAATTAATATCTTGTGTAAGATTTAAATTTATATAACACTTAATTCATGTATAGGCCTTCTTTAGGTAAATTTGATAAGTCACATTGTGATATTCTATGATAGAAGACTTGGAAATGTTATGTAATTTTAGAACACACCTTCATGAATCTCTAATATCAATCTGGATACATTTACTATATAGTAGAAATATTGTATGGATCTTTGCATACTAAAATGATGATTGCAATAAGAACAAGATGACTCATTCTTCAAAAATATTGCAATAGAAAAAATATGAACTTGAAATATTTATTCATTTGTGCGAGATTTCTCTAACACCCTACATTCTCTTACATCATATTATAAGATGATATCATGGTCTCTCCCTAATAGATCAATGTAAAAATTATAAGTATGCATTTATTTTTCTCTTTTTAGTATATTATACAAAATCAATATGCATCTCAACTTACAAAATATCTATTTAATTTTTTTTTAATCAAATAAAGATCTCTAAGCTCTAATATTAAAACTTTAAAATAATAGAATATAACCACCTCGTGAACATTGGATAACCTTAACTATTAACCCCTAACATTAAAAGGTTTCCCACAAAATGATTCCATAATTCTCACATCCACAACTCTCTCTTTCAATCACACTCTCTCTCTCTCACAAGCCAAGGTGAGAATAAAAAAAAAAATATGACACTAAGGATAGATTTATCACAATAACAACTTAATTGAATGGTTCTTGGTGAAAAAATAAGAAGTATCTCTCCTTGGAGTGTTTGAAGAGATTATATCCAAATCCATATATTTTCCTTTTTTCTATGGATATCAAATTCCCCTTAAAACCAATACAACCTGCTAATTCGAGGACAAAATCACATTCAATTGGCTCCAAGTCGGGTGTATAACAAAGCTTAGGCACATTTTTCCTTGGTGGCTGTGTTGCATCCAATTTCTCACTCTAATCTACACAAAGCCCCTATTCGTAGAAGAATAATTTTTTAGAGGGGTCTTCAATTAGAAGAGGGATTAGAAGGGCAAGATGAAAATTCGGTTAATGGGGGGTCATTGAAAAGGTGAAAATGTTTTTAATGGGTTTTTTTTAAATTTTGTTGGGGCTTTAAATTTGTAATCAGTGGGTTAAGGCCACATTTTATGGGTATCCTTTTTTGGTAAAACTTTCATATAGTGGGATAGTATAGGTTCGGGGATGGCATTTTGTGTTCTCAGCATGCCTTATAATCTTCAGAATTGTACGAAATCGAACAAACTTGTAGTTTAATTTGGGCTATAACTGGAGGTTTTCTTATTGGTTCTTTCCTGCTAGTATGCCCTTTGAACCAGTTTATGTAATTATCTATTTATATAATATAATATTATAAGTGGTTTGCCACTTTTCGCTTAAAAAAAAAAATCTTAGCAATTGTAATAAAATTCATTGCATACATATAAAATAAGTTTTTTTCAACCTTGAACTAAAAAAAATTCAAGAATTTATCATTCTTTTCCCTTTCAAAAAACATATAAAATTATAAAAGAGAGAAGGACAATACATGAGATCCTAGTTCCCAATTCTCTATATTTTATTTTTAAATAAAATTCTTTTAAGTGATCTATTAAAACAATCTTCATAAAAAAAATTAAAATGAAAAACCCTTTCCAAACTCAAACAAAAATTACAAATACAATTTCCATGCTACTCCTTCACATCTAACAGCATAATCAACATAGCATCCCACAATCCAAAACACTTAGAAAATTTACAAGTATTAGAGTAATCTTACACAAGCCTTATGATCCTATAGTGGTTCACCTTATTAATACAAAGATAAGTCAATTACAATCCTCTTCACAACATAATAAGAATATGAATGAGTTGAATTGGGTACTTGTACTCAATTCACCCATGCTCTTTAAAATCATTCTCTTTGTACAATACCCCTAAAAGGATACAAACAAAATTACATGTAATCTAACACTTCCCCCAAACTATCATATCCCCATTCAATAACTATAGGAGCATGGAAATACACAAAGATAAGGAAAAATGGATTACTTTAACATTTTAAAATTCATACAACTCTCAAATATAAAACTCCAAATTTAAGATGAAAATGAATCATAATAATGGCTTAAAGAACATTCACCACTAAAATAAATTCATAGTGTTACATTATGAAAAATAGCACAAGGTTGGGAAATGAGTCCTAGCCACACATAGCTAAGATAATTGGTGTCATAGGTTATACTCACAATCAATTACCCTCATTACTCTAAAATGCAAGATGAGATATTAGAATGGTTCCTAGTAATCCTTCTTAGTAAATTTTGATTTAATCTCATTATCAAAGTCCACCTACCATTTCATTAACTCCGTAGTGTTCAAATATTCATTATTAAACTCAAGACACATCTAATAAATATTATTAATTTGCATAAATCAGCACCTTAACATTATTAAACCAATTACCAATTATCAACACCTCAATCAAGGTTACTATTTTCATCTAATCTAAGCCATTATAATTCATTAATTTATTACATATGAGCAAATAGAACGCTTATTTGTCAAATGGAATCTAAAAAGGTGATTTAATATATTTATAAACATCATATGTATACTTCAATTGTGATTAATCTAGTTATATTCATAATTATAATAAAATTCATTTTTGAAATGAAACAAGTGACATTGAGAAGATTCACTTTGATTAGTGAGGAAATAATTTTGTTATATATAGATTAATTAAATAACTACATACTAAAATTTATAGAATTAACCATCCAATTTCATCATAGAAATAAAAATTCTAATACAATACACAAATTTTTTTATATACAATAATAAAAAAATTCACCACTAACATAAACCACTTATGTGACACCCTAAACAATGGTGTCAAAAAAATATTAGATAAGCACAAAAAGTTAACCAACAAAATTTTATTTAATTATGTCAACACTTGAATCCATAAATCAACTAATAAATGAAAACATAGAAGTCCTACTTATCAACACAATCAAACACTTAATAACTAATAATTATACAAATTATAAACATAATTATAATCAAATGAAAAATTAAATTATCACCATCTAAATCAAACATCAAAACATAATCCAATGATAATCAACTATCAACACAAAAATTGATTAATCAGAAAAAATATCTACAAAATATTTTATTAATAATTAATATTACAATTAAAATAATAATTAAAAAAAATTATATACAATATCTAAAACTAATAAATAACATAAAAAATCATTAAAGAAAAATAATAATTAATTTGATTCATTTGAGTAAAAAATTATTGTTGATTATAAAACTTTAGAAATTTGATTATAAAATTCTAGAAGGTTGTATGAAAAATAGAACATCAAACCAAATATATCAATATGAATCATTTTTTTTATCAGACAACATCTAAATCTAACAAAATAATAAAACACCATTTAAAAATACTAATTATAAAAATTAAAAAATAATAAGTTTAATAATACTACCTCTTATCATAGAAATTTTAAATTTTAATGAATGAAACATTATAATTCCATTCAAATATATTAAAATCTTAAAAATACTTCTAAATAATCAAATCCATAATATTATATAATTGTTTGCAAGAAATAAAATAAAAACCACCACTATGCTAGATCTTGGCTTTATTAATATTCATCCATGTTATTTTTCTTGTCAAGATTTTAGAGATTGAGTGGAGGATCAAGGTGAACCACACGAGTCATTGCAATAGTTTTTTTTGTGACTACTCTATGCAAAGAAACTTTGTACTTTCTTTTGCAAGCTTTCTGCACAACTGCAAGTTAATTATATTGTGAGTTCCCACTTAAAAAATAAAAAGATTCAATAATAAAGAACCCAAAAATATTATAAAAAATCCACTAGAAGAGATTCCCCAAGGTTGATAACAAGTGCACTGGGTACAGGAGCAACTGAGATCCAACACACATCTCTTTTCTGAACTTGCAAGCCACCAAAAATATTCTCTTGAACAAGAATAGTAATTGCACCATGGTCTATGTGTGAATGAGTGCCTAAAACTTTATCTAGTTTTGGTCATGAAGGATAGTAATTTGCTCTGTAGAGAATATTGTAATCTACAAATTCTTTTTCTAGACCATCAATGTGCTAAAATATCAAAATAAAATGTGCACAGAGTTGCTGCTTTGTTTCCCAATCAACTAGGAATACCAAAAATAAATGCAGGATAACAAAAAAATAAATAGATTTGGACACACACACAGTTGGGAATGCAAATTTTCTTGTTCTATTCACTCAAAAAAATAACATTTACAAAATGATTTCAAACTTGAAACTGCAAACTATTATTGACAAATTTAACTTGCAACAATCTCGATCTACAACCACAAACTTTCAACAATCAAGAGCTTCTCAGAGCTCTCTCTATTTCTTATTAGATTGTAGCTATTTGTTGCTCCTTGCACACACTAAAAAATCTGGAACTATTTGCTGCTCCCCACACACGTACAAAACAAACCAGAGCTATTTGTTCCTCCTTGCAAACACTTTGCACTTTATTGGCAAAAACATACTCTACTATTGCTGTTGCAACTTCACTTTCTTCCAGCTTACTTGCTACTGACTCTAACTGACTAACCATTTCATTCCTTCCTTTTGTCTATTCTTATCTTCACAAAAATTCCCTCTCAAAATTCAAATTTACCTACCACAATAAATTCTACAGTTAGGGGTAGAACAAGGATGAAGATCCCAAAAACTTGTCATTGAAGAGAGCCTCCTAATAGGTAGGTGAGCTAGGGAGTTGATGTAAGAAATAGAAAGGGCTTAGATAATAAATATTTCCAACACTCCCCCTTTGATTGAGTCATCTAAAAAACATCATTCTTCATACAAATCAACAACACCTAAATTTCTTCTTAATTGTTCAAAGCAATCTTTGCTCAATGGTTAGGTGAAAATGTCTACAAGTTGTTGCTCAGACCTACAAAATTTCATTTTGATTTCATCTTTTTCAACCAATTCTCTTATGAAATGATACTAGATTTCAATTTGCTTTCTTCTTCCATGAAAGGTTGGATTCTTTGTCAAAGAAATTGATAAAACATTGTCACAAAATATAGTTGTTCCATACTTTTGTTCTTCCTTCAAATTTACTAAGGTCCTCCTTAACCAAATAGCTTAGCATGTTACTACATTCACTGCTATATACTCAACCTCAGGTGTAGATAGGGAAACTATGAGTTGTTTCTTGGAAGCCAATGAAATGACTCTCGATCCCAAATGAAACACATATCCATATGTTCTATTTCTATCATCCACACTTCTTGCCCAATCACTATCTGTGTAACCAACCAACCAAAAAACATTTGTTGCACTATACAAAATGCCATATCCTTTGGTTCCATTCACATACCTTGAGGTTCTTTTACCTACTTTCCAATGTGACTCTTTTGGAGTCTCTATAAATCTAGAAATCAGACTTACACTATGTATTATATCAGGCCTAGTTGTTGTTAAATACATCAAACTTTCAAACAAAATCTTATACATGGTCAGATTCACATTGTTGTTGCAATATTCCTTGCTCAACTTCATACCTATGACTGTTGGTGTAGGGGAAGGCTTGCTATCTTTCATTCTAAACCTCTTCAAAATATTTTCTGCATACTTTGCTTGAAAGATAAAAATACCATCATGCATTTGTTTTACTTCTATGCCTAGAAAATACGTCAAGAGACCTAAGTATGTCATTTCAAACTCTCTTTTCATGACCTCTTTAAAATCAGCAATGAGGAAATCATTATCCCCAGTGAAACCTAAATCATCAACATATAAGACAACAGTTAAAATCTTACCATTAGCTGCCTTGATGTAAAGAGTGGACTCACCATCACTTTTGCTAAATCCATTGCTCAACAAATATGAGTCAATCTTGTTGTACAATTCCTATGGTGCTTGCTTCAACCCATAAAGAGCTTTCTTCAACCTGTATACCTTGTTTTCTTGACATGAAACTTCATAACTAGGTGGCTGCTCCACATACACTTCCTCTTTCAATACACTATTCAAGAAGCCAGAGTTCACATCCATTTGAAATACCTTCCACTTGTGTTGGGTTGTAATTGTTATGACTTCCCACATGGTTTCCATCCTTACAACTAGAGAAAATGTCTCATCATAATCTCTCCCAAACTTTTTTTATTATCCCTTGACAACTAATCATGCATTATGCCTCTCTATTCTTCCATCGACATTGCTTTTGGTCTTATAGATCCATTTCACTCTAATTACTTGCTTGTTGGGAGGAAAGTTAGTTAACTCCCATGTTCTATTCCTCTCTATTGTATCTATCTCCTCATCCATGGCTTCACACCATTTCTTTTCTTTCACAACATCCTCAAAATAAATTGGATCACTATGAGAAAATAATGCAAAATTCATACTTTCATCAAACTCTTCATCATACCTTTCATTTTGGTAGATCTCCCTTAGACTCTTGGTCTTTCTTGGAATTAGGGAGGTGAGAGTGGGGTCTGAACTTTCACTACTGCTACTGCTTTACTGAGCAAACCCTTTCCAGAGCTGGGTAAGTGCACCAAGATGGTTCCCGAAAAGGGGGCTTAAGTGGCCACTTTTTTTCTAAAATCAGGAAATACAGACCTTGGACATGAGATTGAGGATAGTTACACTCAAAATTTTGAGATGGAACAAAAAGGAGGATCAAAGTGCTCTGAGTTTACTTTCTAAACTACTAATTTATTTTGAAAATGGTTGAGATTAAGGGGTCCAAATGAGGGACGTACACAAATTGGTGTTGTTTTTGTTAGAAAAACATAACATAACAACTCTTGTATGACCCTCATATGGTGAACTTTTTTTTAGTATGTTTAAAATCGCTATGGTCAAAAGTTAGCTAATAGTATGTAGTTGATGCACAATTTTCTGATAATTTTTTAATGAATATTTTATTTTTAACTAATTTTTGAAGTGGACACTTCTTGAAAAACAAAATTTTGGCCGTGCTACCCCTACAAATTTTGGAAACTAATTGAAATTTTTTTTAAAAAAAATTCTTGAATGGATTCTAGTTTCTAAAAATGTAATTTATTTAAAATTTCAATGAATGGTTAATTTATAACAAAAAAACACCAAACACTACTTTTTGCAAAAAAAGAGACATACAAACAAAAGAAATTATGGATGAAAGGCTTAAAATTGTTAGAAAGTGAAAAAAATTACATCGTTGGATAGCTAAGAGATAACCTAACATTACCTAGATGTTTGATTTCTTTGATATTGAACCACATGCAATCCTAGCGGTGAGCACGAACTCAATTATGTGAAATATTGTAGAATTTGCAAAAACACATCTCTGGTCATTGGGAATGCCCTCCAAGCCTTTGGCTTGGTATTCCAAGGAAAATACCAATCCCAAGGCTTGGGGATTCCCAAAGAAATCTATAACATGCTCGTGTTATATCTCAGTTTTGACATGGCTTTTTTGTTTTGCGAATGCATTTTCAAAACGTGAGTGCATTATAATGCGCTTGCATTTTGGTCTACATTGAAATTTGTTTCTTCTCTTTTTCTTGTCTCTTTCTTCTTGTTATCTTTCAAGGAAACTATATACATGAAATAAACATTTAAGTATAAGTTGAAATTTACATATGGATGTTTACCTTCTTATACTTAAAGTTATATTTCATGTATATAGGAAGAATGTTTGAGAGTGGTTTTGGATCTCTAGGAGTTATAATGCAAATTCTAGTTCTTGGAAGATCTTAAAAATTTCAAACTTAGTCAAATTTTAGGAATCAGCATGTCAAAATTCAATAATCAGGGGGTCAAATTTTAGTAGTCAACAAGTTGTATCATCTTTCTCCTCACTCTCTCCTTCTCTCTACTCTCTTTGTTCGCCGATCGAAAAGATCGATTGATCCGGATGACGGATGTTGATTGACGCAAAGATCCTGATCGCGTTTGATGGATCTGATTTGCCTGATCTGATTGATTTTATCCTGATTTTGATCCGATCCGTGATTGCCTGATCGGAAAAGATTTTGATTGATTGATCTGATTGATCCGATTTTGATCGATTCCCGATCTGAGCGCGATCTGATCCGACGGATCTGATCGATCCGGTGATTCCCTTCTTCATCACTCTATATCTCAATTGTGTCTCCTCTCTCTCTCTCTAGCACACACTCACCTCTATCTCCTCCCTACCTATCCATCCCTCACCTCTCTACTTCTCTCTATCTCTCCTCTTAAATCTCCATCTCTCCTCTTAAATCTCCTTCCCTCTCTACCTATATTTATCTCCCCTCTCCCTCTATTTACCTACCTCTCCCTTTATCACTTTGTATCTCACCTATGTTTCCCTACCTACCTAGGGTTGAGGGATTAAGGGTTGATAGTTAATAATTAAGGGTTGAGGGTTTAATGTATAGGGTAGAGCATATAGGGTAGATGATAGATGGTTTAAGGGTAGAGGGTTTAAGGGTTGAGGGTTGATGGTATAGGGTTAAGGGATTAGGGTTGAAGGTCCAATGTATAGGGTAGAGAGTATAGGGGTTGAGGGACTAGGGTTTAAGGGTTGAGGGTTGAGGGTTGAGGGATTAGGGTAGAGAGTTTACTTTGGTTTAAGGGTTTAAGTGTTGATGGTATAGGGTTGATGGTAGAGGGTATTGGGTTGAGGGTAGAGGGTTTAAGGGTTTAGGGTTTAAGGGTTAAGGGTTTAAGGGTTAAGGGTTAAGGGTTTAGGGTTTAGGGTTGATTTTTTAAGGGTTAAGGGTTTAGGGTTTAAGGGTTAAGTGTATAGGGTTGAGGGATTAGGGTAGAGAGGGATGGATGGAGGGAGGGAGAGATGGAGGGAGAAGTGAGATAGAGAGAAGTAGAGAAGAGGAGGGAGGGACAGAGATAGATGAGGGCTGAGGATCCAATGTATATGGTAGAGAGTTAAGGGTAGATGGGAGAGAGATAGAGGGAGTGAGTGAGTGAGAGAGAGACCTGAGAGAGGGAGAGGGGGTGGGAGGTAGAGACTTGAGAGAGAGAGAGAGAGGGAGGGAGTGAGTGCGAGAGAGATAGAGGGTAGAAGGTTAAGAGCAGAGGGTAGAGGTGGTCCACTACTACACCCTAGTGAACTATAATCCTAAATTACCTATTTGAAAAAAATGGATCTAGCGAAATGGGGTCTCCTCGGGTGATTTTCATCACTAGAAGACCCCATTTTTTCAAATAGGCCACTATATTGCTAATTTCACTGAATTGACAAGTTAGTGGGCCCACTAGCTTGCCAATTCGGTGAAATTGGCAACCTAGCTTGCCTATTTGAAAAAATGGGTCCAAGAAATGGGGTCTCCAAGTGATGTAAATCACCGAGAGACCCCATTTCTTGGAACCATTTTTTCAAATAGGCCACTACATTCCCAATTTCACTGAATTAGCAAGCTAGGGTGGAGGGTTTAAGGGTAGAAGGGAGAGAGATATGAGTGAGTGAGTGAGAGATTTGAGAGAGGGAGAGGGGGTAGGAGGGAGAGAATTGAGAGAGATAGAGGGTAGAGGGTTAAAAATAGAGGGTTTTAGGTTTAAGGGTTTAAAGTTTAAGGGTTTAGGGTTTAAGGGTTAAGGGTTTAGGGTTAAGGATATATGGGAGAGAGATAGAGGGAGTGAGAGATAGAGACCTGAGAGAGGGAGAGGGGGTGTGAGGTAGAGACTTGAGAAGATAAAGAGAGAGAGAGAGAGTGAGTGGGAGAGAGATAGATGGTAGAGGGTTAAGAGTAGTGTTACTTGATTTTCACCTATAGGCTCAATCAGGGGAAATTATGTTTTAAATTTGGCACGTGGATTAAATGTGGCTCCCATAAGGGTTGAGCCCAACATGCAGGTGTTCAGTTTTCATTGGGAAGGAATTCATCTGATGCATTTGAGAACTAATGGAGGCATTGTTTCATAGGGTTAAATCATACATCTGATGCTATTTCACAAGGAAGTTTGTTGGAAAGCAAGCCTAAATCAAATTTGGCACAAAACTCCTTAGAGAATAAAGTCACTGAGACCAGCCGGATGTCTTGCTGACTGGCTATTGTGTTATATTCATTTGAGATACCTAGGTCACCAAGACATTTCAGTTTCCATGAGTTTTTATATATCTCCCCGCTTGGGAGGTCTTGCCGACCCTTGTTCACAAGGTTAGCGTTGGTGTAATATTTGCACTCAGGGAGATGTCCTACCAAAACAGAATGGTCTCGAGGAAAGTTTGTGGCTTTGGCATGATGTCTTGTCAATGACCAGTGGTCTTGCCAAAGGTTTGTGGCTTTGAGGTAATGTTTTGCACTCAGGGAGATGTCTTGCCGACCTCTGGTGGTCTCACCAAAAGGAGATGCCATCGATATGATGTCTTGCCAACAGGATGGACTCTTGCAGAAATGGTTTGAGCTCAGAGAAAGGAAGTCTCGCTTGCTATGACCTCCTACCGACTGAGGGGAGTCTCACCGAAAGAATAGTAGCTTGGTGTAAGGTCTTTCCGAAGGTGATGGTCTGGCCGAATGATTCGCGATCGCTATGATGTCTCCCTGACTTGTTGTGGTTTCGCCGAAAAGGTATATGGATATCGGTAAGACTCCTGGCTGAGGGTTTTTTGTTCGCTATGATGTCTTTCCAACTCATGATGTCTCGCCGATAGTTTTAACTGTTCGGTGTGACTGATGGAGGCTTGTTGAGACCTTTGTTTGACCTATTTGTCTTGTCGATGGGTGTGTTTGTGTTGAGCATCGCTGAGACTTTTGCCGATGGTCTAAATGGAAAGATATCTACTGTTAGGTGCTTTCGGTATGACCTCTTTCCAAAAGCGATAGTCTTGCTGATGGTTTTGGATATCGGTATGACTCTTAAGGACTCACTATGATGTCTGGATGATAGCGATAGTTTGGGTGATAATTTTGGGACATCGGTATAACTTTTGCAGCTCAATATGAGGTCTTGCTGATAGTTGTATGCTATGTCGACTATTGCTGTGAAGTCTAATCGCAATAGGGAGACACGGCTAGTGTCTCACTGACATACAATTCTGTTTGAGTAGCCTTTGACCACCTGGAAATCCTAAGTGGCATGTGTTCAGCCAATTAGAGAAATTCGAGGGTGAACCATTGACTGTTTGACTATTGTGACCGCCCCTGTGGAAGATCAATGAAATGTGAGTGGTATGGATCTACTCTGTGATCAAAGGATGATGGATTGGTTCAGTGTCCAGTGGTGTCGTCTGTGGAGAGATCTAACATGGGAGGTTGGATGCTGCTTCTCGAAGACTATCAACTTGCAAAAAAATCTTGAGTAGGAAAAAGGCAGAAAGGGAAGAAACTGTGAGTCTCAGTGATAGCTATGGTGTCTACTGGAAAAGGTAGATCAAAATTTATGATGCTGCTCAAGAAAATTCAAGGCAGATCTAAGGAGGTTCGAGGGTGGACACGGGGGCCAGAGGTTAATGTGATTATTCCAAAATATCTGGAGGCCATTCTGGGAGCGATCCTTCACCGACATGGACAGTGGGGATACACATTTAATGCAAAAGTAACTTGATTCAAAAGATCTAAGGGCTGATCTTTCTAAAGGATGATACTTTTTGTAAACCCTAAAGGAGGGGTTGACACATTCTTTAGGGGAGGGTTTTTTGTTGTATAAAGTGGCATTTTTTCCTCTTTGTAAAAGAGTTTGGATTATGCATTCTGGAGAGTTAGTGATTTTTCTCAAATCCTTTCTCAGCTGATGTATGCTTTGTAACTCATTTGGAATTTGGAATATAAAATACAGAGATTACCTTGGAAACTAGTGTTAGTGTTCATATTATTTTCATTTTTCTTTCAGATTATGTAAGTTTTGAATTGTGTTTTCCTAAATCTGCATTTGAACTTTAAAGTTGTGAAATTTATCTTGCCTTCTTAAAATGTATATGCAGATTAAGCCTTTTCATGAATTATACATAAGTTCACAAAATGATGTTGAGTAAATGAAATAACTATCATTAGTTTCCCAGGGGTATGTTCATCTATTTTATTTCATGATTCTTGTTAGTTCGGTGTATCACCATAGGGATTAGTTCCTACCATTTCTGTTTTTCTTTAGTAATCTTCTCCCTTTACCTTAAAAAATTAGTAGTTTAGGTGATACTGCCAACATAGGAAGCCAGCCTTCTTCGGAGGTTCTTTTCCATTTTTAGGTGACCCACAACCTGGAAAAGTCCCCATGTTTCTCTGAAGTATCAAGTTCTGCAACTTGATAAGGGTGCAATTTCAATAGACAACAAGTAGAGGGTAGAGGGCCCACTAGCTTGCATTTTTTGTGAAATTGGAAACCTAACTTGGCTTGTTTGAAAAAATGGGTCCAAGAAATGGGGTCTCCCGATGAATTAAATCACTAGGAGACCCCATTTCTTGGACCCATTTTTTGAAATAGGCCACTATATTTCCAATTTCACCGAATTGGCAAGTTAGTGGGCCCACTAGCTTGCTAATTCAATGAAATTGGAAACCTAACTTGCCTTGTTTGAAAAAATGGGTCTAAAAGTGGGGTCTCCTGATGATGTAAATCACAGGGAGACCCCATTTCTTGGACCCATTTTTTCAAATAGGCCACTACATTCCAAATTTCACTGAATTGGCAAGCCAGGGTAGAGGGTTTAAGGGTT
>VDFB02373365.1:231371807-231414365 GCA_007258455.2 Sequoia sempervirens
TAACTATCCTCAATTTCACATCCAAGGTCAGTATTTCTTGATTTCAAAAAAAAAGTGGCCACTTAAGCCCCGTTTTTGGGAACCATCTTGGTGCACTTACCCAATATTTAATTTAATTTATTTTTAAACCCTTAATCCTAAACCTTAATTAACCCTTAATAAAACCTAAATAAATGGGCTAAACCCTTAACAAAGAATAATTTAAATGACACCTACACCATCAATCCTTTCAATAAGATGTGCTCTTCATCTATTTTACAAGTGGATACTTTCAATAAGAAGTGCTCTTCATCTATGAACTTCTATCTTTATTGCATGCTTCATAAGCAAGAAATTTTAGTTCACAACTCTCTGAGGCATTGTGTCAAATAGTTCACATGCTTTGTCTATCCATTTTATATATATTTCAAAAAGACATCTGTAACCACAACATTTGAGAAAAATAATCTTCATATTATGCTTTGATGGATGTCCATACCTTGTTCCAAATCTCCCATATTAGGATAGCCAACAAGTATTTCAGTGAAGGTTATGGAATTTTCTTTTGCATCTACTAATTGTATTTGCTTGGAAGTTTTTAAAACTATTTCAACAAGCCTGTTATGTGTATATCCTACAATCATTATATTTATTTGGCTTTTCATCTACCAATTTTATTTTTTTGAATTTTTCTACAATCTTTTTAATGTAGATCCATTTTGGGTATATATTATAATCCTTATAGTCCACATGAGAATCCTTTGTTAGAGAAACTATTCCAATATATTTCTTATTTTGCACACATTTCTACAAAAGTTTAATATTATTAATAATATTAATTTTGACAAGATATTAAAAGAGTTTTCTAATTAAAAAAATATATGCATTCTAATATAAAAAAGGAAAAGAATAGAAGCAATACTTGCAACACATAAATTGTTGCATGTATTAGCCAATTTAAAGAATCATGTTACCCTCTACCTTATATTTGTTAATATAAAAAAATAACAAAATGATATAAATAAGATAATATTTAGACTATTAGATAATCAACCATATTTCATATGTATAATGGATAATTTCTCCCCATAAGAACTAGGTAGAGTATTAATACAGGAGCACCTGGGTGAATTTATAATTGGAATCACCCAAAAATATTTTCAACCATTTATTTCAATTTTTTTGTTTTGTTTTGGCATCTCACAACCCTAGGATAAATGTGGAGTGATTATATTTGATAGTGTTAAATATTTGTCATACTTTGGCTTCGGTGCACAATAGGTAGTTTCATCGAAACAATTGTTTCAAGAAATTAGTAAAGTTTCATTGTGAATCATTGCTTAAGAATGTTTTTAGAAGCATCCTAGATTTAATAGGGAATATTTTGTAGTCATATCTTGCATGGTTTGGGAGATATTAAAACTTTGTGTTCAAGACTAATGGATTATAGGAAGTTTAATATCTCAAAATTCTAGTAGACTGAATTGAAATCAATTGCAAGGAACCTGGGGAGATCATTCCAAGCCTACTTACCAGTTTTCATTCAATTCAAATATTTTTGAATTTTTTCTCTATCGACACCAAATTCCATCGATTGACATAGTCACACAAATGGAATCTTCTCAAAATTGTTGGTATACTTTCATAAGATTTAAAACACCTCATGAGAGGAAAAAATACAAAGGTTTGAAGATCATAATGCACATGGACAAGTGTGAAGCACCTCACTCACTCCTCAAATTTAGATTTTAATATTCTAAAATAATAAAAGGCTGAAGAGAAATGAGAAGAGGCACACAACCAAAGGAAGGTAAAAAGGGGTCTATGCAGTTAGAGGAAAAAATGTTAAATGCATTTAATTTTGAAGACCAAGAGGCCCACCCCATACTAAAGAATAGATGGAAGATGAATTAAAAAATGGTATATGTGGGTAAGGAAAGTCAAGGGCTGAACTACTGGAATTTTTTGTTGTCTTTGATGTCAACAAATCTATGTTTTGAATTGATCTCAACCTATGGAGTTTCTTTGATTGGTTGGACTATGTTGTCATTAGTATTCTCACCATTGTCAACCTATAGTGTTTCTTTAATGAGAATGTGTTTGTGGATTTTCAACCTCTTGTGTGGTTGAGATGCTGAGAAGGTGTTCCAAATGTTGAGATTATGTTTATAGTGCTTTTGAAAAAAGTTGAATAAAAGAGGAAATAGTGTGGTAAAGAGTGTTCAGTGTACAAAGTGGTGTTCAATTTTTTTCTCTATAGTTCTTCATTGTTGAAGATCTACTTGTGTGGTTCAGATATGTTTACTAGATGTGTTCAAAGGTGTTATATCTAGAGTTTCAAGTTTTGGATCATTTGACAAAAGAATTTGTGTTTACTAGAGTGTGAACTATTATGTAGTGTTTTTTGGGAGTTCAATGGTTTTTCTCTATATTTCTATGCATTGGGGTTTCTAGTTTTGTAGATCTTGGAAATTGTGCTTATATTTTTCATATATATCTTTAATCTAATTTTTTAAAGTTTTGGTGCTTTGCAAGGTTGGATTCATTAGTTACAATGTGTGGAAGGTTAACTAGGTGTGTAGAATGAATGTATCTTTCAGGTGTATGATGTTGCAAAGGATTTTTTTTGATTTTAGGGTATTGATGGAATATTACAAATTATGTTTAAGTTTTGTGTGTGGTTTACAAGTTGTTTTTGGTTCAAATAAATCATGTACTTAAAATTTTAATGGTGTTAACATAGGTTCGACTGACCTTGGGTGTTTACACTAATTGCGAATATGATTCCATGTTTGTGGAAGCATGGAATGGCTTGTACATGTGGATTTAGGTCTAAGTAAGGTGTGATGTGGTCCATGTTCATTTCATTACTCTCCATGTGAGTAGTTTTTGGTGTCGACTTAATTTGAATTTGTATGTTTGAGGTGCATAGCTAACCTTCAAAGATGGTTTTAAGGTTGTGAATGGTATAAAGTAAAGGTGAATTATTAAAGAAGAGTGTACAGATGTGAGGATGTGTTGATATGTGAATTTAATTAGATAAAGAGATCTAAAGTGTGAGCTTAATGCCCATGACTCCAAAGTAGTGAGAAAAAGGGTCTACATTTGTAGAGTACCTAAAGTTTTTGATAGCAGTGAGTTGGAGGTTACTGATGGTGTAGAGTTGTAGTGGTGGATATTATCTAGTTCTCTAAGATGTATTTCTCATTGTAACAATATTCTATCTTCTTCTGTCTAATCTAGTAGTGAGCCATTGGCAATGAGCCCTTCTTTTCTCTTTGGGTATTGAGCCCTCCAATAGTGAACTTATTGTATTCGATGTTGCAATTACTTTATATTGTGAGATAATCTTCATTATGGTTTTTGTTGTGCCTATAGCACACACACCCTGTTCAAGATAGGGACCCTCTCCTTTTCACCTTCACTGGGTCACTTTTTTTTCCTTCGCCTCATTTTGTGTGCCCCCCTAATTTTGAGTTCCAAGTGGTCAAGAAGTCTTAAATTCATCATCTTTAGTCAACCAAAGTTCACCACCCAAGAATTTTCCAAGTCCTAGGCCTTTGTGGGGTCTTCGTGGCAGGTTTCCCTTAAACTTCTAAAATAGCATCTAATAGCCTCTATAGGTCCACCCTTGCTGACTTCCTTGTGCATGTCACTACCTTCTATTTGTCATTTCACCAATGCTTGACCCAGGACATCTGCCTGCATGGAACATCTCGCATCCTTCATGGCCACCCCTTTCTGCAAACCATCAAATGATGTTGATCCTAGTTCCTCCTACCTTGTGGGCCCCAACTTTCTTCCTGTTAGCTATTTCAAAACCCACACCAAGCTACCTCACCGGCTGCCATATGAACAATTAATGCGGGCCATTAATATCAAATTTCCTATAAATAGGTCTTTTTGACCTATCATTTTCACCCTATGCCTTTTCAAAATTTGTCAAAGCTAAGCAGCAGTCACTGCCTTCGAGCCCATGTGAACTCTAAGATGATCTCAAGCATCACCCTCATCATTTTCCTCAAGATTTTCTAGTAAGTTCGTTGGAACTTCCTTGCAATGTGCTCATTAAGTCAAGTTTTTGAATTTTTTTGAAAATCCTAAGGTAAAACTGTAAAACCCTCTTGGTGCCCTATTCAACATCAAATTTTGTGCCTACCCATCTCAAGAAATTTCTAAAACTTATTCAAACTTGGCCTCTAATGGTCATGTGGAACCTAACCTTACCACTATCATTCTTTGCTAGGGCAATCATATCCTTGTAGCCTGCGAACCCCTCTTGACTGCCATTTAGATGCTCTAAAGTTCAAATGTGAAAATTCAAAGCCTTCGCCTCTTACACGTCCACCTCTTCTGGTAGATGCCACCTCTTCACCACCATTGAAAACCTTAAACAAGGGAAAAATTAAGTTAAAACTCAGAATCTAAAAGTTCATGTGAGCTTGCCCTTGTGGACTTTTGTGATGCAGGTGGTGCCTACTTTGTCATCATTTTTGAATGGCCATCCTGCGCTTGCTCTCTGCATCATGGGTTTTGCAGAGTATGCTTCCCCAAATGCTGAGTCTAAAGTCTTCTGCTATGGGATTTCTAGGGTGGACTTCCTCTCACTCTCTGCCATTGTTTTAAAACATCCTCAATAGCAACCAAGTTGATGCTACCACCTGGACTATGGACCTCATGGTATCCATTTCCATCCTATTTTGTACTAAGAAAATATTAAGTTGGAAGCCTTTCACAGGCCAAACCTTGCAAGGGACATTTGCGGATTGCCCCACTCTCACCACTATTTGAAACAATTGGAGACCCATGTCAGTCTGCCCTGTGGAATCTGACCCTGACATCTCCCTTTGAGCCTTCATCATAAAAATGACTAAGTGTAAATTGTGATGTAGACCTTTTTTTTGTGGGTCGCTTCTTGCGGGTCGTCGTCCTAAGGTGGCTATTTGCAAAACAACCATGTTCAACCTGCCTTTTTCATGGTAGATCTCGAGCTCCCCTCTACCATCCACACTAACATGAATGAAATGACACCTATCAAGGTTCCCTACGAACCTAATGGTGTGGGATTCCCTTTGCAGGTCACCATCCATGAATAACCGTCTTCCAACAACTTTCTACTGACCCCTGTCTAAAAATTTTTAAGAGACCTAAACTCAAGGGAATACATGCAAATCGCCCAAGCTTCCCATAGATCCCACTATGCAGAATTCCCCTTGTGGGTCTCCATCCTATGACATTCATTACTCAATGATGGAGCTCTAAAACATCCAAGATGCTCTCTACCTCCACATTCTTTGAGCCCACATGAGCCAAATGATTGTTTGAGTGCCTCCAAACCTCATGGATGAACTGCCCAACATACTTAAATTCCCTAGATCCTTGGTTGACCTCCAAACTACAAATGTGGATATCTCAGTGTGGGTGGTCGTCTGTGGGCCACCATGCTCCCGGTGTCATTTCCCTTATGCTTCCTCTAGATGGATACCAACCCAGGGAAACCATCATCCCTAGGCCCGCATTGCTATAGTTGACCCTAACAAAGGACAAACGATGAACACTAATGAACTTTATGATCTTTGAAAGATGAATTATTGAATATAGCCTTTTTTTTCTAGATGTTTCCTCAATTTTATATGAATGTGCTTACTCCACCCTTGTTTGTAGGATTTATGAAATCTATTGTGAGCATATCAGGGCAATATGTAGAAAAAGAAAAGGGAAAGAAAACTTCCAGAGCATCGAGGGGAAAAGAAGAGAAATACAAAATGAAGTATCAATTCCATAGGGTGGAAGTCACCTTCAAGGTGACCTCAATGTGGGACTTGATATCAAATACCAACTTGGGGCACATGGACATAGATGATTTCAGAAGAGGAATTACGAGCAACCCTATCATTGAGAATGCACAAAATATTTGAAAGAGCAGTCTACCTAAGGCAGCTTGGCTTCTAGCCTATGCTCATAGCTCCAGAGCTTGTAATGGCATGCAAAGAGTTCTATCATAGTGGTAACAGAAAAATCATAGATCATGAGGGCATGGTATTGTTGAATTTATCTACTTGATCCATAGGTGAAACCTTTCACATCCCTACATTTGACCCCATGGAAGAAATAGAGAAGGGATATGCCAAGAATATGTGGAAGGAAGATCCCCTAGCATGCAAGAAGCTAATCAACCAACATTGGTTGAAGGAAAAGAGGGTTAGTGCCACCAAGGTGCTACAAGAGCTTTACAAGAGTGAATTCCATGAAGAGTACCATGATTTGGTCACTCTATTGAGTAGAGTAATGGGCCTCCCTGGTGAAGTCTTCTTCCAAGAATGGATGATTTATTTAATTAAAGAGATTATATGTGGAAAGACAAAATTCAACTAGGCCAAGATCATTAGTGAGAACCTGCACGCACAATTCATGGCCATGAAGAAGAAATCATAATTCTATATGACCTCCTACCTGGTATACCTGCTAGTAGAGGCAATCAAATACAAAGGCCTCTTTCTTTCACGAAATCCAAATCTAGGAGGCAGGGACCTCAAGGTATACGACCACTACCCATAGTTGTAGTACAAGAACTTTAAGAGGGAGTATGAAAGGGTAAATGATGCCTTCATTGGGCATATTATCAGACTCCTTGGAGGAGATTTTCAAAGGAGGGTCTCACACAGTTCCTTTTCATTCATTCAAAGGTCCAGGTTCCTATTTATTCAATTCTCAAAGCTCGCTTATATCAGGATAGAGGGCTTCACTAGAAGGTCTTACAAGCTACTTTGATACTCCAATGAGAAGATCATTATATTGGAAATCTCCTGACAACTGCAAAATGCTCACTCTTTGTTGAGCGATAAACAATAGGCAAAAAATTGATACCTTCTCACATTTGGACAAGGCATGTATGATATCCCTGCAACCTAGTGTGTAGAGTACTCAAAGAAGGAAATAGTGGAATATCATTTGGACCTCCACACAACCTAACCAAGGATGGACCCCTATGGAAAACTGAAGAAGTTTGTTAGAAGAAAATACACCCACTTTCCTCACAGAAGAGTTCTAGGCTAATTGCCAAGATGACAAGGAGGTAAGAATGAGGCATTGTATGAGGATGATGACTTAGTTTGTGTGGACAATCAACTTGTTCATAGTGTCGAACCATATTGTAGAAAAAGAGGATACCATCTTCGATGAAAGATTTGATGTTGTGGTTGAGTTGTCATTACTGCTGATTAATTAGGATGAAGAAGAGGTCAATGACCTCAACATTGTGACACGTCCCATAGATAACAAAACTAGGAAGTGGGTGGATACTCAAATCACCCAACTCAAGGCATAAGGTGTCATGCTAACATATGGTGAGCTCATAGGCAAGCTTGAAAGTTAAATGGTTAGTCAGATGGCTACTGCCTCAATAGAGGAAGCCCCTAAATCTCCTCCAGAAAATAGATTAAGGAAAAGGTAAGAGGTGTCTAAGAGCCAGTCCAACCAGAATGTTTATATGCAAAAGGCCTCAAAAGGAGAATCCTCAAAGAAATCCAAGAAATCTATAGGATTCAGCGAGATGCCCACCATTGAGGAAGATCCTCAACAAGAGGGAGAAGAAGAGGTTGAGCAACCAAAGTTTCCACCTACTACCTCTACTCCCACCCCTACCACTATTGTCGCCATTCCTCCACTTCTCGTATCTCAGGCACTTCATGTTTACTCTCTGCCTAGCGTGGATATCTCTATCCATCTTGTCGCCACTTCACCAATGACCCCATTCATGGTATTAGACTCCTCTTCGACCATGACATCCTTGTTGTTGTCTACCTCACTACCCTCACCATTTCCTACTCTCTCTACTATATTATATTCAATTGCTACAACTACTATGCCTCCTCTCACCTTGCCCAAGGAATTTGACAAATACATGCCAAGAATGTCGGCCAAACTCTCTCCCATTGTCCAAGTTGTGATTGCCCAAATTTTTGTTGGTCTGCCTATTCCTCCACCACCCACAGAGCCACCAAAGATGGAGGAGACTATGCAAATATCAGAAGAAATGGAAAAATGATAGAGAGAGGCTGCCAAGGGAATAAAGGAGGAACCAGAAGATCCCTTTAGGGATGATTACTTTGAACACCCCGAGGGAAAAAAGAGCAAGAGTGTGGAAAAGGTGGAAATTGATGAGGAGAGGTCACAATATTTAGTGGAGGATATTGAAGCCCTCAATGTGAAGTACATAATAGAGACCTCTAATCAAGAACTTGAGGAAGAGTTGTCCCAACATCTCAAGGACATCAAAGAAGAATTTTAATCCAAGAAGAAGCCTTCAAAGAAGAAGAAAGAATATTCTAAATTCAATGTGGAGATACTCGAGGAGCTTCAACTAGTTGGGAAAGATAAAGACCCTATTCCAAAAGAAGAGGTACCACCAAAAGAAGAAGAAAAGATAGAAGAAGATGCTCCTAAGAAGAGGCACGAGTCAGAACACCATGAAGGGCTCAAACAAGAAATAGAAGCAGCACCTCAGATAGAAGGTGTCACCAAAGAGAATGTGGCCATTGCTGAGTCAAAAAAGTACAAGACTTTACATATTGAGAACTCAGACAAAGAAGAAGAAAGGACTGAGCAAGAAGCCCTAGGCCATGAAGAGAAACAACCCCAACATGAACAAAAAGAGGAGGGTGATTATGAATCATGAAAAAGGGGAGACTCAGATGCTTGATTGGATCAAGAAGTAGTTGCAAAAGAAAACCCCAGTCCTCACTGATCCAAAGTCCTAACTCGAGGCCATCCTTGCTAGGGCACAAATGAAGACCAAGAAGGAAAATAAGCCAAGATTTTGATCCAATATCACAGTTGATGATTCAAGATCAAGGACCATGAAAATAACCACCCTAGTGATAAATAAAGGAGAAGGAGTCAGTTACACCATCTCCACCATCAACTTGGGAACTGGTACAAAAGAGCATAAAATTGATGAATTCCAGGGATTAGTAGCCATGATAGTGGAACAGATGAACAAAGATTAGTCCTCTAAGGATGAACTGAAGGTGAAAATGGCAGATCTTAGTGCCTATATACAACAATGGACATCTCTGGAGGAAGAAGCTCCAACTACATCCTTCACACCCCCACTCCTCTCCTAGGAAGAACTCTCCAAGATGGAGAGGATGAAGAATTGGACCAAGGCTACCACAGATTGGTTCAAATGAGTGCTCTATAATGGTGATATGGTCATAGGCCACGTTGTTCGAATGACTAATAAATTATGAGAAGTGTAGAATTAGCTAGAGGGCATGGAGAAGATCTGTCATTGATTCACCAAGCTATACAATATTACATATCCTAACCACGAGGCCATTCTTAAAATGCCCCAAAAGACATGGGAGAAGGAGTTAGCCCTTGTAAAAGATGATCATAGGCTAGTGGAAACATGAAAGATGGATCTGGATCATAAAAGAGACATCCTAGAAAGATTATTGCATGAGGAAAAGCTTGACCTCGAATGGGTCAAATAACATAGGATGGACAGTGAGGAGTACCTGAAGCTAATCATAGATTATGATATGTTTGTTGTAGAACTAGACCCACAGAAGATCAAACCCTACTCCCACAAGAAGATGAAGTAGGGAGCAACAGACTCACTAATGTGGGACTTCATGGATTTTTCTGCAAGAGAATTCATTCAATTAGAACAGGTGATCAAGGCCATGCCAAAACGCATGAAGAACTTAGAGCTAATCATCGACAGATCTAAAAAGTTGACCTTCTAAATTCTTCAATTTGATATCATGGAGTGGAATAAGCTTCAGGAATTAATCGAGAAATTTGTGGAGTACACCACCCTTTAGAAGAATGAAGGAAAACTAGTGATATATGATGAGTTCCTGATAGTACAAGAAGAGAAACGAAAGTAGTCACAAGAAGACAAAATTGCTACAATGTCCAGACACTAGAAGATGAAATAGGGAAGAAGAAAAAATTGTATTTTATATTAGTAAATTTTGGGTGTAGGTGAAACCCTAATGTAAAATGAATCTTGGCCACATAATGAGAGTAAATCCTAGCCATTCATTTCACTTTTGGTAAACTATAAATAGGGGGTCTCCTCCCATTTTCAAGAGAGAGTTGTGTTGTTGTAAAGACATGTTGTAGAAATTTTAATAGAATTTCATTTCTTTTGATGGATTCTTATGTTTCTCTTCTATTGCATGATTCATCTCCTCGTATTTTGATAGATTTAGATTGATTAAGTTTGTTGTTCTAGCTATTTTCAAAAATAATTAGTAGATTAGTTAATGTTGTCCATTGATTTTGAAGAATGCTATGGTGTTGATACTTTCCATGTTCATGCTTTTTGTTGGTTATTGATGATAAACAATAGTGTAAAGCTACTCTGAACATAAATTCATTGTTGCACACAAAATTCATATTTTATTCATTCTTTATGGTGAATGAATAGTTGAAAATCTCTAGACCTTAGAAGATAGCACTAGTTTCATGAGACTATATGTCATTTGGTTAAGTGGAACTTGGTTTTAGGAAGGTTGTCCACTATAGCATCCTCTATTATCACTGTTCATTAGTGGTTGTAGGTCTAGGAACTCTTATCTCACTTTTCCCTTTTGACCTTTCTTTGAAATAGTAGTTTAGGAAAAGTTCTAGCATCATTGTAAAGCCAAATTTTATGTTGCACATAGAGTTTTAGATTGTTAGTTTGAACTTGTAGCAATTGCACATCACCCTTAGAAACCTAGAAACTCCATTTGAAGATCCAATCTCCATCCAAATTAACAATTGTCCATTCCCCTTGTGATTACTAGCAATTCACATGAATCCATTGAGTTTTTTTTGCAAGTCATGACTTGACACCCGAGAGATCTTGGGGTAATTTTCTGCAATTTTTTTGTAGGGAGTTGTCTTTCAAGAGAGGTAGTGCACTTGTATGCTACCTGCATTAAGAAGTGAAAAAACACCCATCAAAACAATTAGCACTAGAAGCAGTGCCTCCCTTTTGTTAAGATGGATCAAATTGGCTCCTTCTCCCTTGAGAGTTTCCAAAGAGTATTAATATCTACACCCAACAAAGGGGAATTCCAAGAGCTACCACCCCCTACCAAGGCTAAGAGAGCTAAAAGAAGGGAAGTATCCACATCAGCCTTATCCACTCCATCCACTTCACCTCCATCCTCACCTCTCCCTTCTATCCATTTGTCACACTCTTATTCTTCCTTTCCAGCACCCACTCCCTCTTCTCAACCACTCCAAACTGCCTTCCAGTTTTCCACCTCCCACAGCTAAGGTGATGCTCCTATCCCAACCCTTCTAGTCCAAGGTGCCACCTCAAGTTTTCCTGCTCATTTGCAGCCCCGAGTTGACGTTGTTGCATAGCAAGCACAACCCCTACCATCTTCCATGGCTTGGTTGGGTAACAACCCTTCTCCTTTTTCCTTCAATGACTATCATGACATGCCAAAGAATCTAGAAGGCTTTTGCAAAAAATTTCATCCTCATGATCCGCAGAGGACAACAAAAGAACATATAAGGATCTTTCAAACAACATTTAAGGACAGGCAAATAGATCATGAAGATGTGGCTTGCATAATTTTTTCTTACTCCTTGGGGGAACAGGCCTTCTATTGGTACATTAACTTCCTAGCTAGATCCATCACCTCCTGGAACTTATTAAAGAACTCCTTACATAAATACAAGATTCCAATTAGCCCTTTTTAATTATATCAACAATTCATGTTCATTCGGAGGGAGGTCAATGAACTAATCAACTCCTTGAATGATTGATTTCATCATGCATAAATGAGATTGAAATCTCCATATGTGGTTGATGACCCGTCTACTTAGTAGGTCTATTATGTTGTCTTAGACAACCTTACAGCTACACTAGTAAAAAGAATGTGCCCACCACTCGCCAGGCTGGTAGATGCCTATGTAGAGGTAGTTATAACAAGTATGGATTTGGGAAAAAATATTTCTAGTCCACTGCCCTCCTTGGAGCCAACCTCTCATCCGATGAAAATTCAAGGACTCACCCAAGCCTTGGCACATCAAATGTCAATCATGAATCAAGTTCCACAATTTCTAATGGTGCCTCATCCAAGACAACCATTGAATCAGGTGCCTCCCATGCCTCACTACTTGCAACAATAGCAACAAAAAGTTTATCCTCAACCACCTTAATTTTTGGCATATCTACAAGGATTTGAGTTTCTATCTATTCAGCAAAACCAACCAGTAGTATAGCTGGTCTTTCTTTAGAATCAAGCACCATAGCAGAACATAGTGAAGGATCAGATAGATGAATTGACAGAGTTTATCAAAAAGATATTAATAGAAATGACACACCTAAGGAATAAAAAAAACCAGTTGCAAGCTTCCCAAAGAAGCATCTTGGCCAACCTTAATTGGGATAATAGAGAAAATTGTGATGCAAGTGCTTCTTCTAGATAGAATTATGAGAGAAGTCAAAATTCTAACCATGGCTTTGAAAGGAGGCCTTCATAATGATAGAATCGGACATGGAATACAAGGCCAAACAACAGAGGTGTTCCTACCCCTCTTGATCAGCTAGCTAATGTAGATAAAGCCACAAGTGGAGTATACTTAGTCAAGGTAGCCTTGTCCAGATGGTGTCGCATCCACAAAACCAATAGGCACTCTAAATTGGATTGCCCTGAGTTCTAAACAGTCGTAGAGATTTTTCAAGTGGAGATTCAGAACGCTTTATATGGTGTGGGTTGTAGATACTTAGTACCATCTAAACCATACGATTCCTCAATTCTTGTGGTCAACCAAGCTCACTTCCCACAAAGTGAAAGCAATGCACCTGAAAAAGGAGATTGCTGCTCCAAAAGATGAAGAAGTGAAAGAGGTAAGCAACAAAGACTCTCTATCCTATCTTTTCACATCAGTAGATAATAGTCTAGTAGACGAAGAAGAGTACCTTGAGGATGAAATCCAAATGTTTCATCAAAGGGAAAATCCTTATAATTTAAGGAATAGGCAAGTAGGTGGCCCTTTTACAACTTGTACTCCACCTAATAACTTCAACACTCTACCTAACCCAAATGCTAGCAACAACCCAGGCTACCCTCATGTTCCCACTCAATACTTTAACAAGAATAGGTAGTCAAATCATACCCAAATCTAGCCTAATAGCTCTTCCCAAGGTAAATATTTTGAAGCTGAAATTGAGCAAATGGGTGAATATGTAGCTGAAGAATTTAAGGTCAAGATCAGCTTGTTATCCTTTGAATTTCTTAGAGTCCCAACAATAAGGAATGATTTCTTTATAATTATTAATGGGACTAACCCCTCCAGGACAACACAAGAAGTGGTTGTTAAGAGGGTCTCCTTTGACGAGTCATAGAATGAGCCTGTAATCAAGGAGATTTTAGGGAAGAAAATGGATGCTCCTTCAAATCAGAAAATGGAAAAACAACCTACTAGGGAGAAAAGCCAAGTTCAAACCAAGGAAAGGTCCAATGAGAAAGACAAGGCTCCAGTAGCTTAGGCAGACACACCTATGGGATTGTTGCAAGGGAAACTAGAAACACCACCCTTCCTGACCACTATCAAAATATTTGAGAATAACTTACACAACTATCTGCTCAATTTAGGAGCATCGGCCAATTTTATGCCTCTCGTTGTATGCAAATCTTTGTGAATAGTCCCTACTCCTTCCCGATGGAAGGTGACCCAACTGGATAAAGTGGAAGTGAACATAGTTGGCGAGATCAATAGGATACCTATGTAGATTGCTACTGGTCCAAGGGTGCAATAGGTCATCAACATTCAAGTTGTTGATATTCCAGACACATATGGCATAATACTGGGAAGTGACTTCACCTGAGCATTAAATGGATATGCTACAATTGAATTTTCTCAATCTTAAGAAAAGTACAATACCAAGAGGAATGGCACAAATCGAGAGAATATTTGACTTAGATCAGATCAGAGATCAAGATCAGCAAATGAAGAAAGCTTCTAGTGACAACTAGTGCGATGCTCATAACTTAGGGACTAACGAAGAAGTTAAGAATGTATTCATTGGTATAGTGTGCATGCCAAAGGAAAAGAAATGGATAATTGATGCTTTGTGTAAGTACCATGATGTGGTTGCTTGGAGCTATGATGATTTAAAGACATATGACACCTTGATCATTATGCACACCATCCCTCTCAAGCAGGATGTTAGACCTTTTCGGCAGCATTAGCACCCCATCAATGCATTGTTGGAATCCATCATCTACAAGGAAGTACAATTTTTTTTTTCTCTGCTAGAATCATATTCCCAGTCAGGCACTCCATGCGGGTGGCCAACTTGGTCCCAATCAGGAAAAAAAATAGAGAAATTATATTATGTTTAGATTTCTAAAACCTAAACAGAGCCTCAGAGAAGGAAAACTATCTAGTGCCCTCATTATATGAAGTATTATAGATAGTTAATGGATCTCAAATGATATATTTCCTATACAGATACTCTGGCTATAATCAAGTGATGGTACCATATGAGGATAGAAATAAGACAACATTCACCATAAAATGGGGAACCTTTGCATACAGAAGAATGATGTTTGGACTTATCAACACTGGTGCAACATTCCAACATTCCATGGATATCATTTTCAAATATTTGATTGGAAAATAAATCATTATCTACATGGATGATCTCAAGGTGTTTTCAAAGAAAAGAGGGGACCGTGTTTCAGATTTTTGTAAAGTCTTCTAGAAGTGTAGAGAATTTAGAATATCCTTGAACCTGAAGAAGTGTATCTTTGGAGTGACGGAAGGAAAGCTACTTGGGTATGTGATCTTAGAGGAAGGAATTTCAATAGATCCCAAACATATCTAGGCCATTCTAAAAATTCCACTTCTAGGTAGCAAGAAGGAGATGAAATCTTTCTTTTGAAAGATCAATTTTTTTAGTAGGTTTATCATTGGTTTTTCTTAAATAGTCAAGCTGCTCAATGCTATGTTGAAGTAGGATCCCAAAGTCGAATGGAACCCAAAAGCCAAGTAGGATTTTGAAGAAATCAAGAAAGCAATTGTTGATGCACCTATACTAGTCAGCCTGGACTACCTGAAGCCATTCTACATCTACTCATTTGCTTCAGATCACTCCTATGCCAACATATTGACCTAGAAAGATGACGAGGGGAATGAACACCTGATCACCTTCATGAGTGCTCCACTAAAAGATGGTGAATTGAGATACCAAAACATCAAAAAGTAGGAATATGCCTTGGATAGGGGAGTCAATAAATTTTGGCACTACATCTCACAAAACAAGGTGTTTGCAATTGTGCCTAACCCAGCAGTTAAGACTTTGCTGATGTAGAATGAGCTCGGAGAAAGAAGAGCCAAATGGGTTACTCTATTACAGGAGTATGACATGGAAATTCAGCCCATGAAGTTGGTCCAAGGGCAGGCCTTCACATGAACGATAGCAGAAACACTAACCAAAGTTGGACTTGAGCTCACCATGCAACAGTACCAACTAGAGGATGTTTCCCCTAGAGAGTGGTACGACGATATCATTTACTATCTATTGAACAACAAGTGCCCATCTCAACTGCAGGGAGTACAAAAATGAGATTTGAAGCTGAAGAGCAGTAGTTATATGTTCCAGGGATCCATATTATTTAAGCACAACCATGAAGGTATTTACCTTAGATGCCTCAAAAAAGATGAAGCAGCCAAAGTACTAAAGGAATTTCATGATAAATTTGTCATTGGCCATTGATCCAGATCTTCAACTACCCACCATATTCTGTGGGCTAGGTACTACTAGCCAATGGTGTTTAAGGATGCACACAATCATGTTAGGACTTGCCACGTCTGCTAAGTTGTTGCTACCAAATAGAGGAATGTTGTTGTCCTGTTATTTCCTATCCTAGAGGTAAGACCATTCACTCAATGGGGCCTCAACTTCATCAGTTCAGTAAGCCCACCATCCTCTATAGGCCATAGGTACATTCTAACCATGTCTGATTATTACACTAGATGGAAAGAGGCAATAACATCTACACAATGTACTACTGTGGTGGTTGTGAATTTTCTTGAAAGTTTTATTTTGAATTGTTTTTGTTGCCCCTATGCTCTTGTATGTGATAATGGCCCTACCTTTTCCTCACTTAAGTTTGCTAGTTGGGCCTTCGATTATGGGATTGCATTCAAATTCTTGTCCAATTACTACCCTTAGGGAAATGGCCTAGCTAAATCCATGAATAAAAACTTGATAACTGTGATCAAGAAGCTGCTTGATAGAAACCCCAAAGACTGGCATACCCAGCTACGTTTTTCCCTCTAGGTAGATTGTACACACCACAAGGCTTCTCTGGGTGATTCCCCATTCCACCTTGTTTATAGTTTGGAGCCTATCTTTCCCATTCACCTAAAGATTCCCACCCTCCAATTTCTCAACACTTATTATGAGGAGGGTAACTATCAAGAAACCCGTTTGTCTGAGTTACTACACCTAGAAGAAGTATGTGAATATGCAATTGAAAGTTTCACCAAACACCAAGGTGTAGTTAAAAGGTGGTTTGATCATCGAGCCAAAGTCAAGGCCTTTAGGATTGATAATTTAGTCCTCTATTGGGACAAGGCCCGTGAAAAGAAAGGGGGACATGAAAAATTCAACAAGTTCTCACTTGGCCCCTTTCAGATTTTAGAAATTCTAGGAGATAATTCCTTTCACCTCAAGACGCTTACTGGAGAGGATGCCTCAATGCCTATCAATGGACAACACCTCAAGCATTATTTCCTTACCTGAGCTTTTCAAGCTTATCCTTGTATATTGTTGTACATAGGTTAGCTTAGGTTTCCTTTTTCCTTGCTACTGTGTCGTCGGCTCATTTTTGCTTGTTTTCCCAGCTACTTTTGTTCTTAATGAGGGTGTACTCCTCTATTCTTGATGCAGTGTTCTTGCTTGGCATATTATGTGGCCTACTTAGCTACTCACTCCTATTTGTTCTTAGGATAAATCTTCATTCATAACCATTGATTTTTTATTGCTTCCATGAAAAGGTTTCCTTCTTTGAACTTTGACTTAACCTAGGACAAAACCCTTAGTTGAATCTATTCACACTTATATCAGATCATGCATGACAATACACTTTAATGTTTCTAAAGAGTTGTACAATGGTTGTTATGACATTTCAGCAAGCGAAAATCTTAAGTCTACTCTAGTGACCACTATGATTCCAAACCCACAGTAATCTTCAATGCTTATGTAGTTGAGTGAAAGGAAAGGCTACTAAAAGAAAATTTTGTGGAAAAGAAAGAAAAGAGAGGAAAATATTAAAACAAGCAATTGAGTGGGTCTACAAGCTACTCTATCAGGGCTAAGGATGCTTGGCTAGCAATAGAGAAATGTTTATTAGGTTACAGTGACAACTTCGTTGGGGCTGTGGATGCCTGACTAGAAATGGAGCAATTTTCAGGTTACTTTTTGGGTTAGGCAGTTTACATAGCTTGCCTCAACCAATTAATGGTTGTTCATTATGGTCTCTAATGAAAGGGAATAAACTCACTTTGTACACACTTCTGAGATACTCTTGTGACTTGATTCAGCTAAGGATCTCATCTTCCTTCGAGTTTCTTAGTTCACCCATGGAAACTATCTTTTGGTCTGTGAAACTAGAGGTTCTAGGTTTTGAATGAATATTTACCCTTAGAACACTTGAGAGCGCTCTCCCAGTAGAGTCACCATTTGTTGTTCCTATAGCACACACACCCCATTCAGAATGGGGACCCTCTCCTTTTTTCCTTCGCTGGGTCACTTTTTCACCTTCACCTCATTTTGTGTTCCACCCTAATTTTGAGTTCCAAGTGGTCAAGATGTCTTAAAGTCATCATCTTTAGTTGACCAAAGTTCACCACCCAAGAATTTTCCAAGTCCTAGGCCTTTGTGGGGTCTTTGTGGTAGGTTTCCCTTAAGCTTTTAAACTGGCATCTAACAAATTCTATGGGTCTGCCCTTGTGGGATTCCTTGTGCACGTCACTTCCTTCTATTTTTTTTTTACTAATAGCCAACCTGGGACATCTGCCCACATGGTGGGTACTACGTCTTTCATGGCCGCCCCTTTCTGCAAACTGTCAAATGGCATTGATCCTAGTTCCTCCCACCTTGCAGGCCTTGACTTTCCTGCCATCGGCTATTTCAAAACCCACAACCAGCTATGTCACTGACTTTTGTACAAATAATTAATGCGGACCATTAATATGAAATTTCCTATAAATAGGTCTTTTTGATCTATCATTTTCAGCCTGCACCTATTCAAAAAAATTTAGAGCTAAGCAGTCGCTGCTATCTTCACACTTGCATGACCTCCAGGATGATCTCAAGCATCACCCTCATCATTTGCTGCAATATTTTAGATAAGTTCACTATCGCTACCTTGCAATGCATTCATTAAGTCAATTTTTTTAAAATTGTTGAAAATCCTAAGGTAAAATTGTAAAACCCTCTTGGTGGCCTATTGAACATCAAATTTCGCACCTACCAATCTCAAGAAATTTTTGAAACCTGTTCTAACTTGGCCTCTAATGATTGTGCGGAACTTGACCTTCTCGTTGTCATTCTTCACTAGGGAAATCATGCCCTTGTTTCCTGTGAACCCCTCTTCATCGTCATTCAAATGCTCTAAAACTCAAATGTGAAAATTTGAAGCCTTCGCCTCTTGCACGCCCACCTCTGTGGGAAAACATCGCCTCTTCATTCCCATCAAAAACCTTAAACAAGGGAAAACTTAAGTTTAAACTTAGAATTTCAAAGTTCATGTTGGCCCGCCCTTGTGAACTTCTATGATGCATGTGGTGCCTACTTTGTCACCATTTCTAAATGACCATCCTGCACCTACTCTTCGTATCGTGGGATCTACGGAGTATGCTTCCCCAAATGCTAAATCTAAAGTCTTCTACTACGGGGCTTCTAGGGTAGACTTCTTCCCACTCTCCACCACCATTTTAAAGCACCCTCAATAGTGGCCAAGTTGATGCTACCACCCACACCACGAACCCCATGGTATCCATCAGTGTCCAAGTTTGCGCTAAGAAAATATTAAGTTGGAATCCTTTCACGGGTTGAACCTTGCAAGGGCCATCTGTGGACTGCCCTACTCTCACCACCATTTCAAATAGCTGGAGACCCACTTTAGTCCGCCATGCGGACTCCAACCCTGGCATCTCACTTTGAGCCTTCGTTGTAATGACTAAGTGTAAATTTTGTTGCAAACCTTCCTTTTTGGGCCACCGCTTGTGGCCCGCCATCCTATAGTGGCTAGACGTTTCCTTCGGCCAGACGTTTCCCCGAGTTCCTTTTGTCTGGCCGATATGCTTGGCTCTTCATTTTAGCTATTTCTCTTTGCCCTGAGGTCTTCATGACACTGCTATCTCTCGCTGATATGAGCCTCTCCACACGGTGCATTAAGGCCCTAGCTACTAATGGAACATCAATGCGCACATGCAGATGATGAACAGTGATGTTTTAATTTGAGTGATAAAGGTGCAAGATGTTTGTCTGAAGACCAGTATGCAGTGCGATCTAGTGGAGGACTTGTCTCAATGGTCCGATGAAGATTTAAAGGCGATCGCCCGATCTCTGATGATCAACAGTCAAGTTTCATACTAGACCACTGTTAGGGTTTCTGTGTTCGCATGAGAAGATTTGAAGCATTCATGGTGATGCGGCTCTGGTACAAGGACAGCATGGCTCGAGTATGGACGTGCGGATTTGGAAGCAGATTTGACATTGATTGCCTGGCTCCATTCATGAGGGAATTTCTTTTCCTGCAGCGGCCCGACCAGTTGCATTTATGTGACTAGTGAGGTAGTTGGAATTTTTGACTTGGCCTGCAAGTTGTTCTAGGGTTTGTCCTAGTCCGCTGATGATGTGTAATCTTATCTGGCCGGTTGCTTGTTGCTTCTCCTATTCCTATAAAGGAGAATTTCATGGCCAGATGTTGGGGTTCCGAACTTTGGTGTTTTGTTCCACATTTTTCTGAGTTCTGGGATTAGCCTGGGATAGATTAGGGTTTGGTCTTAGGTCATTTTTGAGTCTGTAAGCTGTAATGTTGAATTCCTCCGTTAATGCAATTAGTTAAGCAAGAACACATGAAGATGCTTATCTTTCATGCATATCATCAGATTATCTCCATATTTGTAAGTTTTTAATCATTTAAATAAATGCATAAGGTGCTTTTGTTCATCTTCTCATACTTCATGGGACTGTGCTATTTGTTGATAGGTCTGCTTCAAGGAAGCAGTTAAATCCTTTGAATAGATAGCAATGATTATTTGTTTGCAGGTTGGATTGGGTAAGAAGAGTCTGTTTGATACAAGAGCTGGATTGTCAGTGTAAGGCAATGATAGCTGATGTAAGGAATTAGCAAAACATAATCCACTGATTGAGTCTAGTTTGCAAATGAATTCCATCTTTTGTGTTTGACTTCGTGGCCCAAGATTAGGCACTGGTCTGTCCTTTGGCCTAGTCCCTCTCAGAAAACCTTTTAAAATTATTGAATATCTTTGGTCTAATATCTCGCCCTACCTCCTAGTTGCTTCAAGGTTGAGCTACTGAGAATCTAGCCCTATTTGAGGTTCTCAATACTTGGCATCAGGAGTCATCTGCTATAAAAAGCAATGTCTAGTCTTATTTGAGGCATTGTGTGGGTATACCCGCCTTGGTTCTGTAGAGCCTAAAGTGCAGAAGATCTCAGTCTTTGACTGAATCTTGTCTGTTGGTCCAAGTCCTCCGAGTTTTCCTTAACTGGATATGGTTACTCCATAGGTAGAATAGGAGACCAACCTGGTTGCTCATTAAAAACAACCAACAAGATGGCGACTCTGCTGGGGATTGACTAGAATCTTGCCTTATCAAAGAGTCATATCAATTGCCATGTTGGTTAGGTTCAAAGTTTGAAGAATCTCAGGCTTGGAGAAAAGCTTTGTTGTAGTGAACCTGAAAGCTACAAGATCTATGGTACTCTGTCGGATGGAACTCAGAGAAATATTTACATGTAAGTGAACTTCATATCATTTGAAGTTTTGTCCTCTACAAAGAGGTGGCGACTCTGTCAAGGTAAACCCATTGAAGATTCAAAGAATAGTTCCATGACTGCAACGTTTCTAGGTATTCTTCATGCTTTTGAACAAAATAAAAATAGAAAAAAAAATTTCCCCTTTATTTGGTGGGATCAAGCACTAGCATCAAGGGAGGTTTGATTATTGCAACTGGATAGTTGTAGAGGGATAGGTTTCATCTGCAAAATGCTTTTTTGTCATGTTTCTCCCTCTACAAGCTTTGATACCATGCTTAAGGCACAGTCTTGTCCTCACAAGAGAGAGTATGATAAGGAAAGATACAGCCCTTTGGATTTTGATAAAATCCAGGGTTACCCACATGTTGCCCCTAGGGGAATCAATAAATATTTACCCAAGTTTAAAGGTGGTGTTGAGGAATCAGCATCAAGACATATTCAGCTTTTTATTGATTTCATTGGACATTGTCAGGTTGAAAAAGAGGATGTGGTCATGAAGCTATTTGTCAGATCTTTAGAAGGTGTGGCCGATGATTGGTTCACTTGCTTACCGGTGCACTCCATTGTTTCATGGTATTAGCTCAAAACTTTGTTCCTTGATACCTTTGATGAGGCTTCATCAAATGATGAAGAAGTTATGTTTGGTCAAGAAGAGGAAGAAGTGGTTGAGAGGGTAGGACAGAGTGCTGTCCTACTAAGTTGTAAACAAATATCAAATTTCCTAACCACAAAATATCAAAGATATGCACACAAAAACTATAAGTCGTTGTGGGCAACTCATATCGGTCTTGACAGTGAGGACCTGCAGGATGCAAGGTATGATACAAGTGATTCCGACGCCCCTTCTAATGGTGATCTTATAGATCATGATGACACTGATTTCAGTTTGAAATCAGATTGTGCTTCTGAACTAGAGTTGCTCAATGGTGAGCAAGATTGGGATGAATGTGACAGTTGGGCTGCCCTTGAAGATGAGTTAGAGTCCTTTGGTGACTCTCATTTCCAGCATGATGAAGAACAGAGTCAAGTGAAATGAGGAAGTGGGAGTAGTAGTTTAATCCATCATTGCATTAATGATGTGCCTCCTCCTACTGAAAATGATACAGAGCAGTTACAAGATGTGTTGAATGGTGAGTGTATCCCTTTGTATACACCTGATGAAGTTTTCACAGAATGTGACAATATGCAGAGCACTGGAGCTAGTTATTTTCAGCTTCAGGGTAATGTAAATAGTGAATATGATAGCTTGTTGTCACATAACAGTCAACATTTTGGAAGTATGCCTGACTTTCAAATGCATAAGGATCATGTACATGTTTATAATGATGAATATGACAGCCTGTTGAGAGGTACTAACATATTTTGTCAGGTAGCTAATTGTGATCAGACTGTGTTTTTATGTAGTCCTGATCAGTATTCACATGTATTTCTGCAAGATACAGAATCAAAGAATCAAGAGTGTGGCAATAATAAAGTTTATTGGATTTGGTTGCTAGTTGAAGATAAAACTAAACAGAGAGCAAGTTTTCACTTGCACAGAGGCAACCTGACACTTATGTTTGTAGAGGTACATTCATTCATACTGTTGTAGATTAGCAGAGGTAAGCACAAGTTAGGGAAAATTAGCTCATTTAGCAGAATTGTGTTTGATAGAGGTAAAAGCTAGCTCTCACTTTTCATTTGGTGGCCTAGTGTCATCATATGAAACAAAGGAATCAACAATGTGACTCTTGAATTTCCTGTTCATGGACAATTCTCGAAATGGTGCTTCATCTGAAGCATTTCTTTTTCCATGAACATTAGGTTAGGTTTTTGCTTTTCTGGTCAGTTTTGTTTTGCTGTGTCTGCTAACCTTGTCCAGTTAGCTCCTCATTGTTTTTCGCTTTTTTTGTTCTGGTCTGCTCTCCCAGTTATCTGAATTCTTGCTATGCCCACCAGGGGCATACATCCCCCAATTGGAGCCTATGTTAGAGCCATTTCTAGTTTTCTCATTGTCTAGTTGTGTACTCTAGTTTTTCATGACTAAACTTTAGCTATGGGGTGTCTTTCATTTTAGCACATGGGTTAAATGAGCTCCCACAAGGGTTGAGCCCAGCGTGCTAGTTTTGATCTACAAGGGGCGGCCTGTGTTAGGGTTTCCTAGTTTTTCTCTTTTCCTTTTTTTTTTGGGTTTTTATTCTGGTTCATGTTTCTCTTTTGCTTGCTTTGTTTTTTCTTTCGGAATCGGGGGCGGAACGGATGCTTGAAGGGAACTAGAACTTCTCCAATTCTGAGGTTCTAGTTCCTGTTCACACATCCATCCTAGTCCCGATTCTGTGTGTTTGGTGTTCCTTTTTCTTTCTGCCTTGCGGCGGTCGCTGGTTCTTTTCCTCTGTCTCTTCGCTTGTCTTTTGTTTAGTTTTCTTTGACGGGGGCGGGATTGGGATGGGAATCATTTTTGGAACCTTCTTCATGTTTCCTGTCTTGGGTTTTGTCCTACTCCGGCCCCGTGGCTTCTTTTTCTCGTGTCGGTTCCAGCTCCACCTCCGCTGTCTTTTCTTTGGCGGGAGCGGGATAGTTTTCAGCCCCGGTCCCTTTTGTTCCTTTTGTTCCCCGTCTCTTTCCTGGTCCCGGCTCCAGCCCTATTTGGTTCCCGTCCCGTTTGCCTTTTTTGTTTCATTGACCTGTCCGCCCAGTTTATTTTAACTTAAGTGGTTCCCATGAGCCCCATTTTCCATTCGTTACCAGCACATAACTACCATTTTTACTGGCCCCACTTCTTCTTCGCTGTGACTTTCAGCTTTTGGTGTAACATCTCGGCGACTCTTATCTGTCCCCCTGAGGTTCTCTTTCTTTTTGGCCTGGGTTGGTTGTGTCAAGGAGATGTCTCCCCGACTCCTTTGTGTCTCATTGATGGGCTTTCCTTTCGGCGTGACGGTTCCGTTCGGGGTGAGGTCCTCCCGACTCCCCTTGGTCTCCCCAAGTTCCTTTTTGCTGCCCTTCGTTGTGCCTTCGGCATGACTCTTTCAGTTCGGGGTGACATCTTCGTGACTCCGTGCTCTCTCCCCGAAGTCTCCATCGGCCTATGTTCTTTGTTTCGGGGAGATGTCTCCCTGACCCCCGCTTGTCTTCTCGACTATGGTGGCCCCCTTTGCTCTTTGATGTGACTTCCCTTCGGCAGGACTTGGAACTCTCGATATATCTCTTGGTGAATCTGTTATGTCTTGTCGACGGTGTCTTGTGGTTTGCTTTTAGCGTGGGTGGCACCTTTCATTGAGATGTCTTGGCGATGTCATCTTGCTATACCGACTGGTGATGGAAGACTTTATGCTTCGGGGAGACTTGTGTTTTAGTGTATGTCATAGTGATGGGGTCGTGTCTTGCTGACTGTGATTCAATGTGTGGCTTTCGGTGAAGGTCTTATCCTCTCTCGGTGAACAAGTTTCTAAGGGTCTTCGTGGTATAATAGTGAAGTGTCTACATGACTTCTCACTGATGATTGTGTGCTACAATGACATACATTTGGTAGGTGATTTCATCGGTGAAATAAGTTATAGGACACAATGACTTAAGTGGTGTATAAAGATCTCTTCGGTATGAGCTTGGGTCTTCGATGAGAGGTCTCGGCGAGTGACCTTCAGTCTCGCCAATGGAACATAAAGTGGTCTTCGTCGGCATGAGTTTTGAATCGTCTTGGTGACACTACATGAAGGAAATATCTTTCGGTAACACACTGTGACTTCACTGTGATGTCTAGCCGACTTGGCCATCTCTCCTCGACTCTATGGTGTTTTCAATGTCACATGTGGATTTCGCTATATGGTCTCGCCGACATTGTGATCTCTTGCCAACTTTGACAGGTGTTTGGTGCAGCATGTTTCCTTCGGCCAAACATTTCCCCGAGTTCCTTTTGTCTGGCTGATATGCTTGGCTCTTCATTGTAGTTGTTTCTCTTCGCCCTGAGGTCTTCACGACACTACTATCTCTCGTTGATATGAGCCTCTCCATGCAGTGCATTAAGGCCCGAGCTACTAATGGAACATCAATGCGCACATGTAGATGATGAACGATGATGTTTTAATTTGAGCGATAAAGGTGCCTGATGTTTGTCTGAAGACCAGTATGTAGTGCGATCTAGTGGAGGACTTGTCTCAGCGGTCTGATGAAGATTTAAAGGCAATCGCCCGATCTCTGATGATCAACGGTTGAGTTTCATACTAGACCACTATTAGGGTTTTTGTGTTCACACAAGAAGATTTGAAGCATTCATGGTGACGCAGCTCTGGTACAAGGACACATGGCTCGAGTATGGATGTGTGGATTTGGTGGCAGATTTGACATTGATTGCCTGGCTCCATTCATGTGGGAATGTCTTTTCCTGCAGCGGCCTGACTAGTTGCATTTATGTGACCAGTGAGGTAGTTGGAATTTTTAACTTGCCCTGTGAGCTATTCTAGGGTTTGTCCTAGTCAGTTGATGATGTGTAATCTTATCTAGCCGGTTGCTTGTTGCTTCTCCTGTTCCTATAAAGGAGAATTTCATGGCCAGATGTTGGGGTTCCGAACTTTGGTGTTTTGTTCCACATTTTTTTGAGTTCTGGGATTAGCCTAGGATAGATTAGGGTTTGGTCTTAGGTCATTTTTGAGTCTATAAGCTGTAATGTTGAATTCCTCTGTTAATGCAATCAGTTAAGCAAGAACACATGAAGATGCTTATCTTTCATGCATATCATCAGATTATCTCCATATTTGTAAGTTTTTAATCATTTAAATAAATGCATAAGGTGCTTTTGTTCATCTTCTCATACTTCATGGGACTGTGTTATTTGTTGATAGGTCTACTTCAAGGAAGCAGTTAAATCCTTTGAATAGATAGCAGTGATTATTTGTTTGCAGGTTGGATTGGGTAAGAAGAGTCTGGTTGATACAAGAGTTGGATTGTTAGTGTAAGGCACTGATAGCTGATGTAAGGCATTAGCAAAACATAATCCACTGATTGAGTCTAGTTTGCAAATGAATTCCATCTTTTGTGTTTGACTCTATGGCCCAAGATTAGGCACTGGTCTATCCTGCGGCCTAGTCCCTCTTAGAAAACCTTTTAAAATTATTGAATATCTTTGGTCTAATTTCTTGCCCTACCTCCTAGTTGCTTCAAGGTTGAGCTATTGAGAATCTAGCCCTATTTGAGGTTCTCAATACTTGGCATCAGGAGTCATCTGCTATAAAAAGAAATGTCTAGTCTTATTTGAGGCATTGTGTGGGTATACCCACCCTAGTTCTGCAGAGCCTAAGGTGTAGAAGATCTCAGTCTTTGACTGAATCTTGTCAGGTTGTCCAGGTCCTTCGAGCTGCCCTTGACTAGAGATGGTTACTCCATAGGTAGAATAAGAGACCAACCTAGTTGCTCATTAAAAACAACCAACAGAGTAATGGGCCTCCTTGGTGTAGTCTTCTTCTATGAATGGATATTTTATTTTATTGAAGAGATTGTACGTGGAAAGACAAAATTCAACTAGGCCAAGATCATTAGTGAGAACCTGCACGCAAAAATCATGGCCATGAAGAAGACATCATAATTCTATATGACCTCCTACCTGGTCTACCTACTAGCAGAGGAATTCCCATAAAAAGGCATCTTTGATGTGCGAAATCCAAATCCAAGAGGTAGGGAGCTCAAGGTATATGACCGCTACCCACAATTGTAGTATAGGAACTTTAAGAGGGAGTATCAAAGGGTAAATGATGCCTTTATTGGGCATATTATCATACGCCTTGGTGGATATTTTCAAAGGAGGGTCTCACACAATGCCTTTGCATTCATTCAAAGGTTTGGGTTCCTATTTATTTAGTTCCTGAAGTTCACCTATATCAGGACAAAGGGATCTTTGAAAGGCCTTACAAGATGCCCTGATTACCCAATGACTGGATGATTATACTAGAAGTCTCCTGAAAACTGTAGAATAGTCATAATCTATTGAGTGATAAACGCCAAGAAACAATTCCATACCCTCTCACATTTGGGCAAGGCATGTACACTATCCTCATGGACCAATTTGCAAAGTATTCAGAGAAGGAAATAGTGGAATATCATTTGGACCTCCACACAGACCGACCAAGAATGGACCCCTATGAAAAACTGAATAATTTTTTTGGAAGAAAATACACCCACTTGTCTCACATAGAAGATTTTTGGGCTAATTTCCAAGATGAGAAGGAGATAAGAATGAGGCATTATATGAGGATGATGACCCAGTTTGTGTAGACAATCAATTTGTTCCTAGTGTTGGAATAGATTGTAGAAGAGGAGGATGCCATCCTCGATGAAATATTTGTTGTTGTGGCCAAGTCATTGTCGTTGATTGATAGGGATGAAGAAGAGGTCAATGACCTTGGGATTGTGACGAGGCCCATAGAAAATAGAACCAGGAAGTGGATGGATGCTTTAATCACCCAAATCAAGGCACAAGTTGTCATGCTGACATATGGTGAGCTCATAGACAAGCTCAAAAGTGAAATGGATAGTGGGATAGTTGCTACCTCAATAGTGGAAGCCCCTAAATCTCCTCTACCATCTAGATCAAGGAAGAGGAAAGAGGTGTCTGAGTGCTAGTCTAAGCACAATGTTTATATGCAAAAGGCCTCATAAGGAGAGTCCTCAAAGAAAGCCAAGAAATTTGAAGGATTCAACAAGATGCCCACCATTGATGAGGATCCTCAACATGAGGGAGAAGAAGATGCTAAGCAACCAAATTTTCCACCTACTATGATTGCTCAAATTGCTATTGGTTTGCCTATTCCTCCACCACCCACAGAGCCACCAAAGATGGAGGTGACTATGCAAATATCAGAAGAAATGGAGAAATGACAGAGAGAGGCTACCAAGGGAATAATGGAGGAACTAGAAGATCCCTTTAGGGATGATTACTTTGAACACCCCAAGGGCAGAATGAGCATGAGTCTAGAAAAGGTGGAAATTTATGAGGAGATGTCACAATCTTCAGAGGAGGATGTTGAAGCCCTCAGTGCAAAGTACATAATAGAGACCTTTGATCAAGAACTTTAGGAATATTTTTCCTAGCATCTCAGTGATATCAGAGAAGAAGTTGAATCCAAGAAGTAGCCTTCTATAGAGAAGAAAGAGGACAATGAAGTCAACATGGAGATACTTGAAGAGCCTCCACTAGTTGGGAAAGATAAAGGACCTATTCTAGAAGAAGAGGTACCACCAAAAGAAGAAGAAAAGAAGGAAGAAGATGCTCTTGAGAAGAGCCCCGAGTTGGAACACGATGAAGGGATCGAACAAGAAATAGAAGGGGTGCCTCAGACAGAAGGTGTCACCAAAGAGAATGTGGCCATCGTTGACACAGAAAAGGACATGACTATACATATTGAGGACTCTGACAAAGAAGATGAAAGGACTGAGCAAGAAGCCCCAAGCTTCCTGTGGATCCCATTGTATGGAATTCCCCTTGTGGGTCTCTATCTTGTGACAGTTGTTCCTCAATGGTGGAGCTCCAAAACACACAAGATGACCTCTACCTCCACATTATTTGAGTTTTCATAAGCCAAATGATTTTTTGGGTTCCTCCAAACATCATGGATGAACTAACCAACATACTTAAATTCCCTAGATCCTTGGCTAGCCTCTAAACTCCAAATGTGGATATCTCAATGCAAGTGGCTATCTATAGGCCACTAGGCTCTCGACGTCGTTTCCCTTCTACTTCCTCCAAATTGCTGCCAACCCAGGGAAGCTTGCTTCCCTGGGCCTACATTGCTATAATTGACCCAAACAAATGCCAACCGATGAACACTGATGAACTTTATGATCTTTGATAGATGAATTATTGAATCTAACCTTTTTTTTAAAGATATTTCCTTGATTTTATATGAATTTTCTTACTCCACCCTTGTTTGTAGGATTTATGGAATCTACTATAAGCACATCAGGGCAGTCTGCAAAAAAAAGAAAAGGGAAAGAAAACTGCCAAAGTACTGAGGGGAAAAGAAGAGAAAGACCAGATGAAGTATCAATTCCATGGGGTGAAATTCACCTTCAAGGTGACCTCAATGTGGGAATCGATATCAAGTACCAAATTGGGGTACATGGACATAGATGAATTTAGAAGAAGAATTATGAGTAACCCTATCACTGAAAATGCACAAAAGATTCTAAAGAGAACTCTAGCCAGGGTAGATGACTTCCTACCTATGCTCATAACTCTAGAGCTTATAATGGCATGCAGAGAGTGCTATCATAGTGGAAATAGAAAAATCATTGATCATGAAGGTAGGTTATTGGTGGATCTATCTACTTGGTCCATAGGTGAAACCTTTCACATCCCTAGGTTTCACCCCATGGAAGAAACAAAGAAGAGATATGTTGAGAATATGTGGAAGGAAAATCCCCTGGCATGCAAGAAGCTAATCAACCAACATTGGTTGAAGGAAAAGAGGGGTAGTGCCACCAAGGTGCTATAAGAGCTTTACAGGAGTGACTTCCATGAAGAGTATCATGATCTGGTCACTCTACTAAGTAGAGTAATGGGCCTCCCTAGAGCAATCTTCTTCCAAGAATGGACATTTTATTTTATTGAATAGATTATATGTGGAAAGAAAAAATTCAACTAGGCCAAGATCATTAGTGAGAACTTGCATGCATAGTTCATGGTTGTGAAGAAGACATCATAATTCTATATGACCTCATACCTAGTCTACCTACTAGCAGAGGAATTCAAATGCAAAGGCCTCTTTCTTGCACAAAATCCAAATGCAGGAGGCAAGGAGCTCAAGGTATATGATCGCTACCCACAGATGCAGTACAAGAATTTTAAGAGGGAGTATCAAAGGGTAAATGATGCCTTCATTGGGCATATTATCATACTCCTTAGAGGATATTTTCAAAGGAGGGTCTCACATAGTGCCTTCACATTCATTCAAAGGTTCAGGTTCCTATTTATTTAGTTCCTGAAGCTCACCTATATCAAGACAAAGGGCTTCTCTGAAAGGTCTTACAATTTGCTCTAGTACCCCAATGAGTAGATCATTATACTGGACATCTCCTGATAGTTGCATAATGCTCACACTCTATTGAGGGATAAACACTAGCTAGCAATTCCATACCCTCTCACATTTGGGCAAGGCATGTACGCTATCCCCATGGCCTAGTGTGTAGAGTACTTTGAGAAGGAAATAGTGGAATATCATTTGCACCTCCACACATCCCAACCAAGGATGGACCCCTACAACAAACTTAAGAAGTTTTATGGCAGAAAATATGACCACTTGCATCACATAGAAGATATCTAGGCTAATTACCAAGATGACAAGGAGGTAAGAATGAGGCATTATATGATGATGACAACCCATTTTGTGCAGACAATCAACTTGTTCTCGATGCCGGACCAGATTGTAGAAGGGGAGGATACCATCCTCGATGAAAGATTTGATGTTGTGGCCAAGTTGTCATTACCGTTGATTGATTATGATGAAGAAGAGGTTAATGACCTCAACATTGTGACAAGGCCCATAGAGAACAGAACCAGGAAGTGGATGGATGCTGAAATCACCCAAGTCAAGGCACAAGGTGTCGTGCTGACATATGGTGAGATCATAGATGAGATTAAAAGTGAAAAGGATAGTGGGACAACTACTACCCCAATAGAGGAAGCCCGCAACTCTCCCCAAGAAAATAGATCAAGGAAGAGGAAAGAGGTGTTTGAGCACCATTCCAAGCACAAAGTTTATATGTGAAAGGCTTCAGAAGGAGAGTCCTCAAAGAAATCCAAGAAATTTGAAGGATTCAACAAGATTCCCAACATTGAGGAGGATCCTCAACATGAGGGAGAAGAAGAGGCTCAACAACCAAAGTTTCCACCTACTACCTCTGCTCCCACCCCTATCACTATTGTCACCACTCCTCCACTTCTCGCATCTCAGGCACTGCCTATTTCCTCTCCGTCTATCATGGATATCTCTATCCACCTTGCCTCCACTTCACCACCAGCCCCGTTCATGGTATTAGACTCCTCTTTAGCCACAACATCTCCATTGTTGTCTGCCTCACTGCCCCCCACCATTTCCTACTCTCTCTACTATAGTATCTACAATTGCTACAACTGCTATTCCTCCTCTTTCCTTGCCCAAGGCATTTTACAAATACATGCCGAGAATGTGATGAAGGATACTCCCCTTACAATCTAAAATTCACAAAAACAATAGATAATGGAACAAACAAAATGCAAGAAGGAAAGAAAATATTTTCTATTATCACTAAAATGAAAATGAAATTACAACATTAGATTTGCCATTGCATGGGCTTTCTAATTACATAAATCTGCAAATCTATAAATCAGAGCCACCATCTACTCTTCTTTGACCTCCCCTCTGTAGCCTCCCCTTACATCCTTTATTTGGAAGGTGTAACCACCCTGGAATCTTTTGGAAAGTGTAATCGCCCTAGAATCTTCTGGAAAGTGTAACTTCCCCAAGAAGATATTTTGAAATTTTATTAATTTTGTTATTACAACTTCATGGGTTCATAAATTTTGATCAAACCATCGGATTTTCCATTTTAATACCTTTTCAAAAAGGTCTTGAGAAATCTTATGTCAAAAAGTAGAGCCTAAAGGCCAACTACTTTCATTTTCCACCAATTTTCAGGCCCATCTCGAGCCTCTAAGTGCCTCAAAATTGACCTCGAAGATTTTACTAGGATTTTCAAAAATTAAAATTTTAATATCTCTCAAATAATAAATGGTATTGAAGTGATTTCTTCACCATTGGCTTCAATTTACCATTATGGAGGTCTGTGTAAGATTTCATGTCCAATTGTGCATAAATGCAAACTTACAAAAATAGTAACCCTACCAAATTTATCCCTTATTGAAAAGAAAAAACATTTTTTTTGGGTGATGCAAGATTGCTCTTACACCTTGGATGCTCCTGCATTAGAATGTTGGTCGAGCTCTCTAGGGTCATAGTGAACCCTATTGTCCAAGCTATGATCACCCAAACTATTGTTGGTCTACTTATTCCTCCACCACCTGCAGAGCCACCAAAGATGAAGGTGACTATGCAAATATCATAAGAAATGGATAAATGACAGAGAGAGGTTGCCAAAAGAATAATGGAGGAACTAGAAGATCCCTTTAGGGATGATTACTTTGAACACCCTGAGGGAATAATGAGCGTGAGTGTGGATGAGGTAGAAATTGATGAGGAAAGGTCACAATCTTTGGAGGAGGATGTTGAAGTCCTCAATGAGAAGTACATAATAGAGACCTCTAATCAAGAACTTGAGGAAGAGTTGTCCCAGCATCTCAGGGATATTAGAGAAGAAGTTGAATCCAAGAAGCAGCCTTTTAAGAAGAAAGAGGATGTTGAATTCAACTTGGAGATACTCAAACATCCTCCACTAGTTGGGAAAGATAAAGACCCTATTCCAAAAGAAGAGGTACCACCAGAATAAGAAGAAAAGATAGAAGAAGATGCCCCTAAGAAGATCCTTGAGTTGGAACACCATGAAGGGCTCGAACAAGAAACATAAGGTGCACCTCAGATTGAAGGTGTCACCAAAGAGAATCTGGCTAGTGCTGAGTCAGAAAAGGACACGACTATACATATTGAGGACTCAGATGAAGAAGAAGAAAGGACTGAGTAAGAAGCCCTAGGCCATGAAGAAAAAAAACCCCAACATGAACAAAAAGAGGAGGGTGATCATGAATCACCAAAAGGGGAGACTTAGATGCCTAATTGGCTCGATAAGGAGCTACAGAAGAAAACACCAGTCCTCGTTGATCCAAAGTCCCGACTCAAGGCTATCCTTTCCAGAGCACAAATGAAGACCAAGAAGGAAAAGAAGCCAAGAGTCTAATCCAATATCACAATTGATGCTTCAAGATCAAGGTCTGTGTAAATAGCCACCTTGGTGACAAATAAAGGAGAAGGGGTTAGTTATAGCATCTCCACCATCAACTTGGGCAGTCCTACAAGAGAGTAGAAAATTGATGAATTCTAGGGATTAGTAGCCATGATAGTGGAAGATGAACAAAGATCAATCCTCTAAGGAGGAACTGAAGGTGCAAGTGGCATATCTTAGTGCCTATATACATCAATGGACATCTCTGGAGGAAGAAGCTCCAACTACATCCTTTGTGCCCCCACTCCTCTCCCAAGAAGAAATCTCCAAGATGGAGAGGATGAAAAATTGGACCAAGTCTATCGCAGATTGGTTCAGATGAGTGCTCTATAATGGTGATATGGGCATAGGCCATGCTGTTCAAATGACTAATAAATTTTGAGAAGTGTAAAAGTAGCTAGAGGGCACGAAGAAGATTTTTCATCAATTCACTGATCTATATAGGATTACCTATCCTAAGCTCGAGGCAATTCTTAAGATGCCCAAAAATACATGGGAGAAGGAGCCAACCCTTGTAAAAGATGATCATTGGCTAGTGGAAATGTGGAAGACGGGCCTTGATCATAGAAGAGACGTTCTAGAAAGAGTAATTCATGAAGTTGAGCTTGACCTCGAATGGGTCAAAGAACATAGGATGGAAAGTGAGGAGTGCCTAAAGCTAATGACAAAATATGATATGCCTACTATAGAACTGGACCCAAAGAATATCATACCCTACTTCCAGAAGAAGATGAAGCAAAGAGCACCAGACTTGCTAATGTTGGACTTCATGGATTTTTCTGCAAGATCATTCATTCAATCAAAATAGGTGATCAAGGCCATAGAAAAATGTGCAATGAACTGGGAGCTAATCATCGATAGATCTAAAATTATGACCTTCCAAATTCTTCAATTTGATATCATGTAGTGGAATAAGCTTCATGCATTGATCAGGAAATTTGTGGAGTACACCACCCTTCAAAAGAATGAAGGAAAACTAGTGATAGATAATGAGTTCCTGACAGTATAAGAAGAGAAAAGGAACTAGTCACAAGAAGACAAAATTTCTATAGTGTTAGGACACTAAAGGATGAAATAGGGGAGAACACAAAATTGCATTTTATATTAGTAAATTTTTGGGGTAGGTGAAACCCTAATGTAAAATGAATCTTGTTCACATAATGAGAGTAAATCCTAGCCATTCATTTCATTTTTGGCAAACTATAAATAGGGGGTCTCCTCTCATTTTCAAGAGAGAGTTATATTGTTGTAAAGACATGTTGTAGAAATTTTAATAGAATTTCATTTCTTTTGATGGATTCTTGTGTTTCTCTCATGTTGCATGATTTATCTCCTCATATTTGATAGATTTAGATTGATTAAGTTTGTTGTTCTAGTTTTTTTTTTTAAATAGTAGATTAGTTGATGTTGTCCATTTATTTTGAAGAATGTTATGGTGTTGATGCTTTCCGTGTTCATGCTTTTTGCTGGTTATTGATGATAAATAGTTGTGTAAAGCTAGTCCAAACATAAATTCATTGTTGAACATAAAATTAATCTTTTATTCATGCTTAATGGTGAATGAACAGTTGAAAATCTCTAGACCTTAGAAGATAGCACTAGTTTCATGATATTGTATGTCATTTGGTTAAGTGGAACTTAGTTTTAGGAAGGTTTTCCACTATAGCATCCTCCATTATCACTGTTCATCAGTAGTTGCAGGTCTAGGAACTCTTATCTCCCTTTTCGCTTTTGACCTTTCTTTGAAATAGTAGTTTAGAGAAAAAGTTCCAGCATCATTGTAAAGCCAAATTTGATGTTGCACATAGAGTTTTAAACTATTTTTTTTAACTTGCAGCAATTGCACATCACTCTTAGAAACCCAGACACTCCATTCGAAGATCCAATCTCCTTCCAACTTAATTCTCCATGCCACTTGTGATTACCAACAAATCACATCAATCCACTGATTTGTTTGTGCAAGTCATGACTTGACACCCGAGAGACCTTGGGGTAATTTTCTACATTTTTTTTGTATAGAGTTTCCTTTCAAGAGAGGTAGTGCACTTGTGTGCTTCCTGTGTTGAGAAGTGCAAAAACACCCATCAACAATTTTTTCGTTCTTGGGTTTTCCACGTAAATCTAGTGTTCTTATGTGTTTTGATGTGTTTGCATTACTATTTCTCATGTTTACATTTTTCTAATGCATCAAAAGGGTTTAATGGTTGTTAAGGTTTTAAGAGCTAATGTGGATTTGAATGTTAATGAGGGTTTTGATGTTTTAATGTACAACTAATTCACCCCCCCTTCTCAGTTTTCTTGTACATTAAAAACCAGTATGAGAGCAAGGTTCCTTAGAAGAAAGCTTAATCACTTGAGGTAGATTTGGGATGACACATGATAAGGAGGCTCTCCTATTTGATGGATCTAATTATTCATTCTAGAAGACCAAGATGGAAGGTTTCCTTATTTCACTAGGGTTTGGATTTTGGAAGTCAATTGAATATGAATTTACATTGCCTCCAAATGGATATTCAAATGATGGTGAGATCAAGGCTTATGAGAGCAATGGTAAAGAAAGGTATTCTCTCTTGATTGGTCTTTCTAATTTAAAACTTGTGAAGGTTATGAGCTATAAATATACTAAGGAAATTTGGAAGAAACTAGAAAGTTTATAAAGGATATGATAAGCTCAAGTAAGCAAAGATAAAAAATCTAAAGACTAAGTTTGAAAGCCTAAGAATGGAAAAAGATAAAGATATTACATGCTACATACATAGAGTGGACAAAGTTATCAATTTCATCAGAGAACTTGGTGGAAAACTTAAAGAAAATGAGTTGGTAAAGAAGGTTTTAAGAACTCTTCCTAAATCTTATAGTCACAAGCCTTTTGCTATTGAAGAAGCTTGGAATTTAGATTATTATCCTAGAAATCAGTTGTTTGGTTCTTTAACTACTTTTGAATTGAGATATTTTGGTCCAAGTGATTCAAGAAAATAGATTTCTTTTAAATTTGGAAAAGTGGAGAAGAATGAGGAATCTGATCTAGATGAGTTTAATGAGCTAGAGACAAACTTTGTGAGGATATTGAAAAAGGGAACTAGAAAATACAGAGGTAAGTTGCCTTTCAAATGTTTCGATTGTGAAAAGATAGTTCATTATGCTTCAACATGTCCAGTCAAAGCTTCAAATGACAAATTCAAGGAGAATAAAGGTAAATCAGTTAAGAGAATTTATTATGTTAAAGAAGATGCCAGTATATCTGATGATGAATATGATTACCTAAATGATGGAAATTATGAATGCTTTTTCATGGATCTAAATGTTGGAACTAATTCTTCTAACTCTGAGAGATGTATGAAGGAAGTTGCTCCAAAAGAAATTCATAATGTTAGAGGGTCTATGGTGACTAATTTTCATGCTAGAGAGGACAAAAACTATTGGATTATTGATAGAGGATACTCAAATCGTATGACAAGTGATAAGAGTATTTTTTTTAAACTCGAGAAGTTTGAAGGTGGTCCTGTTAAGTTGGTGATGATACATCCACTAAGATATGTGGAAAAGGTTCAATCAATTTTGATGGAAAGCATAATACAGATGATGTTCTTTATGTTAAGGGTCTTTGACATAATCTTCTAAGTGTAGGAAAAAATTGTAGCAAAGAATATAATGTTGTATTACATGATGGTGGTAGTGAGATCATGAAAGGCTATAGAACTCTGGTTGATGTAGGAAGAAGGATAGATTGAAATGTTTTTTAGCTTAAGGGTGCTAATGGTATGTGCTTTATGACTCAAATAAATGAAATTTGGCTATGTCATAGAAGAATGTGTCACATCAATTTTGATAGCCTAGTTATAATCAACTCTACTCAAATTGTGAGAGATTTTTGAAAGATTGCAAAGACTATAAATGTAGTTTGTATGGAATGTCAAGTTGGGAAGTTGCAAACAAGAAAAATTTTCAATATCAAAGAATACTCCATCATAGGACCTTTGGAGTTACAACATACAGACCTTTGTGGACCTACAAGAACAAGAAGTTTTTGTGGTGACAAGCATTTCATGTTATTGATTGATGATTACTCTAGACTGATGGGTAAATTTTCTTAAAGAATAATTAGAAGCTCTAGTTAAGTTTAAGGCATTTAAATCCATGGTTGAGAATGAAATGGATATTAAAATAAAATGTTTAATATTTGATAGAGGTGGAGATTTCATCTCCAATGAGTTTAATAGTTTTTGTGAAGACCATGGAATAAAGAGGCATTTTTCAACTCCTAGGACTCCTCAGTAGAATGAAGTGGTGGATAGAAAGAATAAAACAATTCAGGAAGCAACAAGGAAAATGGTGAAGGAAGAAAATATACTAGATGTCTACTAGAGAGAAGAAATTCATATTGTGGTGTATATACTTAAAAGAGCATAAGCTAGGACAAACAATTCAAAGACTCCCTACGAATTATGGTATGTAAGAACACCTACTGTCAAATATTTCAGAGTGTCTGAAAGTAAGTTTTATATCAAAAAAGATGAAGAAAACTTGGGAAAGTTTGATGTAAGATCTGATGAAGGAATATTCCTTGGATACTCTATAGAGAGAAAGGCTTATCAATGCTACAACAAGAGCAAAAAAATATTGTTGAAAGTGCAAGTGTCAAATTAGATGAAGGCTTACATAAAAGCTCAATTTTGATAGAAGGATATGAATCAAACATGAGCCCTCTTGTAGAGAAGAAGAAAAAGATGGTGTTAAGGAAAAATAATTGTGGGTTGAAGAGGAAGAAGTTCTTGAAAGAATCCCTAAGACTCCTAAGTATGCGCAGAAGAATCATTCTAAATATCAGATCATTGGTGATAAAAGTAGAGTTGTATTGACAAAAAGAAGGCTTCTATGATATAAGAACAAGTAAATTTATGTTTACTTTCCAAATTTGAGCCTAAAATAGTGGTTGAGGCATGCAAAGATGAATTCTAGATCAAAGATATGGAAGAAGAGTTAATGAAGATTGAGAAGAATTAGACTTGGGAACTTGTCCCAAGACCAATAGACAAGAACATGATTGGAACTAAGTGAGTATTTTGAAACAAACTAAATGCGAATGGAGAAGTTGTAAGGATCAAGGAAAGGCTTGTGTGTAAAGGCTACTCACAAGTAGAAGGAATATAATTTGAAGAGACATTTTCTCTAGTGGCAAGGATGAAGGCTATTAGGATGTTTTTGGCTTTTGCAACACATAAGGATTTTAAAGTTTATCAAATGGATGTGAAGTATACATTTTTGAATGGTGAGTTGGAAGAAAAGGTACACATTGAACAACTTGAATGTTTTTAGTTATCAGATAATCCTAATATGGTATGCATATTGAGAAGGCATTATATGGACTCAAGAAATCTCCTAGACCTTGGTATGCAAGATTGGATGGATACTTGTTATGGTAGGGATTCAATAAAGGTATCATAGATAGCAATATTTATTTTAAGGTTGAGAAAGATAAAATCTTGATTTTAGTTATGTATGTTGATTATATGATCTTTGGAGGAAATAAAAGTATGTGCAAGAAATTTGCAAAAGAGATGTAGAAAGAGTTTGGGATGTCTATGTTTGGGGAGATGAATTTCTTCCTTGGGATTCAAATCAATCAGATAGAGAAAGGAATATTCATATCAAATTCAAAGTATGTTAAGGAAATGTTGAAGAAGTTTGGAGTGGAAGACTCTAAACCGGTATGTACTCTCATGGTTATTGGTTGCAAGTTGAGTAAGGATGATGAATCTCCTAAGGCTAATAAGAGAAAATACATATCAATGATTGGTGGGTTGCTATAGCTAACTGCTACTAGATTGGATATAACAAATGCAATTTATCTTATGGCTATATTTCAAGAAGATCCTAGAGATTCACATGTGGCATCACTAAAAATGAATATTCAAATACTTGAAAGGCACTCAAAACATAGTTTGTGGTATCTAAAGGATATTGATTTCTCTCTAAGTTCCCATACAAATGTATATTGGGAAGGTTGTGTGGATTATAGAAGAATTACTAGTGGTGGTGCTTTCTTTCTTGGAAGTAGGTTGGTGTCTTGGCTTAGCAAGAAGGAGATTTCAGTACCATTATCTACTGCAGAGGTAGAATACATTGTTACAACATCATACTGCACATGTGTTGTGGATGAAGAAAACATAAAAGGACATCAGAGTGTCAAATGATCAACCAATTCCTATTTTATGTGACAATAAAAGTGTTATCAATATTTTATAGAATCTGGTAACGCATTCAAGGACAAAACATATCTCAATCTAGTATCACTTTTTGAGAGAAAAAGTTGTAGATAATGAGGTGAAGCTAGAGTATTTTCCTACAAATGATCAAGTTTCAAATATCTTAACAAAGGATCTTCCTAAGGATACCTTTGAGTATCTCTGAGAGAAGTTAGGGGTTATGGACCATCCTTCTTTCAATTAGATGCATAAGGTTATGTATCAGTCTAGTGGATTTCAAGATTCATTCTTTATTCTAGACTGATGTTGGTGTCTACCTCTCAAGTGGAGTAGGTGGTGGAAATGTTGGTCGTTGCATTCAAGGGAGTAAGTCTTGTCATTGTGTGGTAAGAAAAGAGTTGTGTGTTGTTTCTATCCTTTGAAGCCTTGTCAAGGGAAGTAAATTTCAGTAGGTTTATCTTTAAATTCACTCAACTAACTTTCAAATAACCTATTGTAATTGTGAATCATTCAAAATTTTATGTGTTTAATGAATGAAAATTTGAAGGAGTAATTACCCATAATTTTGTTAGAATGTATGGAAATGACTTGATTAATGGTTGATTGTACACACCTTTTTTATTGTCTCAAACCTGTACCTTCTTCCAACCTTTATTTATGGCATTCCATTTCTTTGTACTCTATTTCATGAACGACTACATTTACTCCTCAATCTCCCCTCCCTTCAAAACTTAGTTAGAAATTTGTATTATCTTCAACCTTAACACCACTATTTACTTCATTAGACCAAACTTCAACATGATTTACACAATTATTAGAAAGAGGGGAAAGAAAAGTTTGATACTTTGTCATTTGTATAGAATTAAGGGTTTCCTCCCTTTTAAGTCATGGATTCACAATTAGGGGTGAAAAGCATACATCTCCTGCTTGTTTCACCCATTCTTTCTTCTCACTATCATCCACGTGTGTGAAGAATGGTAAATTACTCCTTTCAAATTCACACCAATTAAAGCATGATATTCCCAAATTCTCATGACCTTGCTTCTTTTCATGTAAAACTTCTAAATTTCCACATAACAATCACACTTAGAAAATTCATTTGATCTAACAGTTAAACCAATAAAAAATCTATCTCCACTAAGGTTATGCATTCTCCTAAAATTCAAACACCGATCTGGTAATGGTTCCCCCCTTTTCACACTTAAGGACTCCTTCGTTAAGTGAACAAAATTCCTAAAATCCACTAGCACTGTGTTCCTACATTTAGGCTATGGCTTCAAGGAAAATTATTGAAAGTATACCACCCTAGAATTAGGCTCCTCCATCACATGTGTAATACCTAAGTCCCTAGTTCCTTGATTACCAACATTTCTTCTCTATACACTTTATTCTAGCATGAGATTTCAGAGTACACCATCTAGCCTAGTAACATTATTGGATTTGCATGCAATCCAAATTTTTCTAGCCGTCCATACCTAAATGTTGTCCAACAACCTATTTCTCCTACACATAAATTCCATATAGCAACCCCCTTTTAAAATATTAATAAAACCTTCTCTAACATAAAACTATCATTATTATTAATCCTTTTAAAACAACTCGTAAATAACACACTTTAATGTATTCTTGTTTAACAATAAACTTTAGGTGGGTCACTGAATGTTTTAGGCATTCAGATAAAACCAAACAATAAACTTTGAACACTTTGGAATCAATGCACCATTTACCCGAGTACTCGAGTACTCGACTCCCAATATATCTAACTACCTTTAAAACCTGACTAGCCAATACACTTCACTTTCCTAGAAAAGATCCTAACCTGACTTTTGACTTTTACCAATCATTTCAAATCCTTGGGCTTTTAACTCTTGGCTACAACAACTTGCTAAACTTTACTTTACGAACTCAAATTACTCGAATTCCCAATATTGAGTACACTTAACACCCAGTATACAAAACACCTAGTATACTTAACCTTGAATCATTTTTGAGATTTTTTAACTTTCACAGGTTTCCTGGTTACCATCAGCCAACCTGTGCCTACCTTAAGCATTAATTTTCAACTTGATTCCCCAAGCCTTTTCATTCTTAGGGTGTGTTGTGGGACCACACAACAAAATGTAATTTGGTGCTTCAATGGTTACCTTAGAGGAAGGGACAAGGATTGTTAAAGAGAGTGGAATCCTCCTATTGCTAGAATGGGACATTGCTTCAACAATTGCACTTGATACCATTAGAAACTAGGATGGGAAAACATTTACATTAGGTGAACATGCAAAGTAAGTGTACTTTGGATCAAGCTTAAATCCAAGATTGGAGACCCTACCTATTTGGGCTATGGCCCCAACCTCTGATAAGCCAAGGTAGTAGATAATGTTCAGGAGCTATCAAGGAATTTGATTGTAAAAATAGTATCTGATACATCTTCCCTTCAATTTGCATCCTTGGTGGTGCATAATGTCTTATTTAGTGAAGCAACTACTAAAATGAAAAAGGTTGAGTATGAGAAGTTGCATGAAATGCACCTAAACCTGGAAAATGAATACAATAAAGTGGTGGCTCAATTACGACAACTTCATCAACATATTTTTGAGTACAACATAGAGAGACTCTTTCTCTTAGGATAAAGGACTTTTAGGAGCAATAAAAATAGAGTCAAGAAAATGAAATTTTAGCCAAGGAGGAGGCAAATAAGATAGCTACAAATATTATTTATGATCTCCTGGGTCATAAAATTTTAGGTGTGCTCCATAAAATTGAAGGCACTTGGATTGCATATGATGGATTACAAAAAGTATATGCCAAGAATATGCAATTACAAAACAACTTCCATGAAATATTAAATAAGTGGATTCTTAGAGCCACTTCAATAAAATAAATTATTAAAATGAAAACTTTTGACAATAATGGTCCTCAAAATTTGACACAGATCATTGAGCATATTGAACTGTTAGGATAAGTTTTAGTCTTTCAAGAAAAAATGGATATGCAATTTAAGGCTAAATTAAAAAAAATTGAAGGCATGGAGCAAGAGGTGATGCCTAAAATCAAGGATAATTTAGGAACAATCAAGTCCTTAGATGCATGGAAGGCACAATTTGTTGGTATCATCCCTTTTGTGTCATCATATATCTATACAAGTGGCAAGCCAAATTTAGCACTCCTAAATACATCAATTGATGATTTGTTCAAATTAGAGTCTAAGCTAGATATTTTTGCAAAAGAGATTAGGGAAATAACAGATCCAAGATATGTTGCCAATAATAATATGGTCCAAAAATTACTAAATTTCAATGACCTTCAAAGGAGTACAACACATGGTTGGAAAAATATACTAAATAAATATCCCCTCTGTTGTCTTTTTTTCTTTTTGTAAAGGTGGAACAATTTTATCCTTTTATGGCACAGTCAACTCTTTCCTTCAGTGGGTTTGGAAG
>VDFB02373365.1:231414465-231473751 GCA_007258455.2 Sequoia sempervirens
TCTATTTCCTATTTGATTGGAGCTATCTATTGCTCCTCACACACACTGAACAATTCGAAGCTATTTGCTCCTCTCTGTACATGTACAAAATAAATTGGAGCTATCTACTACTCCCTAAAAACACTTTTCACTTTACTCACAAAAAGAAACTTTATTGTTGTAGCTGCAACTTCACCTTCTTGCAACTTGCTTACTGCTCACTCTAACTGACTGATTGTTTCATTGCTTCCTTTTTTCTATTCTTGTCTTCACAAAAATTCCCTCTCAAAAATCAAATTTACCTACCACAATAAATTCTACAGTTAGGGGCAGAACAAGGATGAAGATCCTAAAAAACTTTCCATTGAAGAGAGCATCTTGATAGGTAGATGAGCTTGGAAGTTGATGTGAAAAATAGAAAGGGCTCAGGGAATAATTATTTACAACACAATGGGGATGCCCAAATCCTCAGATATTATCCCAAGCAAATTCTTCATAAGTTTTGTACACTTCTTTCCAAACTCATCTATTGTGTCTCTGCAATGAAATATAAAATGTGCAAATCCAAAAAAATTTACATAAGTTCTCAATTAACATAAGAAAAGTAAAGAAATAATTCAAAGGAACATTAAGAATGAATCTTAGCTTTTCTACAACCTATATTCTGTGGGTGTTAAGGGCCACAAATGAGGAGCTTTGAGGGAATGAGGAGCAAGGAAGGCATAGAGGGAATCCATCCAATCGATATGTTATCCTCTGAATCCCTCTTTACGTCCATAACCAACAATTTTATTTGTTTTACCCTCTTCTCATGCCCATTTCATTTTTTCTTCTACTGGTAGCTCAAAGAACTACCTTGCTACTCTCCTTGCACTCTCAACCACATTTGCAAGAATACCATGATTCACCACCTGTCATCACAAACATGAATTATAACCTAGAATTTTGTTACTATAATAGAGTTAAAGATACTTATTACTATTGCATATTATGCTTATCACTTGAAAGAATCCCCATTCCTGCTAGGAAGAAAAAAATTCATGTTTGATTTGTTGGTCAGTGTAACTCATGTCAACTAAGGGTAGCTCCTCAAAAATTCCATCTTCAGACAGGTTCCTATCTTTTCCTTCAACTTTGAAGTCTTGAGGCACTTCAATGAAATTCTAAATGTAATGCTCTACTGTGGAAGCCATCTCTAATATCTTGTCTCACAACTATGAATTGGGGATGTATATACACACACCATTACATGGATTTGAGAGTGAAAATATTTTTATTCAAAAGCTAACACTATCATAGAGGAAATGGTAAACAAAGTAATGGGAATTAAGGGTAAAATAATGGGTGATGTCTATTTAGAAATTAGCATGCGGCTTTGAAATAAGAAAAACTAAGCCAAATATTCTCTCATTGCATGAGCTCTCATCACCAAGTCAATATATATCCTCGTAATATTATTAATAGCTACAAAAACTTATACACTACAAATAAACGTGCACCAAGATTTTCATCTATGAGTTTGTTAAGGGTTAAAAATAACACCCAAAATATGAATTGAGATAGTCTCCCAAACAACCTAACACTCTTTTCTTGTATCAAATATATTTAGATGAAATTTTCTAGATTGAATTGTGTATGTTTCCTATCACACTCAATAACTAATCATCATTAGAAAACACCAAAGTTGAAAAGAAAAGAAAATAGAGATGAGATGAGAGATGAAAGTTTGTTATTGTGGAGGGATCATATATGATTTCTCCTTTGGTTTACATAAGGAAATATGCAAATGATCCCTCTTATGATAAATGTGGCAATATGTATTATTTGAAGCTTATGAGACCTTAACCAAAAATATTTTTAGCATAACTTATTTCATAAATGAAATTAATATCGTGTGTAAGGTTTAAATTTATGTAACACTTAATTTAGGTATAGGCCTTTTTTAGGTATATTTGACAAGTCACTGTTGGAATCAAGCAATACTAAGAGGGGGGGTGAATTAGTGTTGTACAATTTTTAACTTTATTAAACTGATCTCATAAGCTTACATAACATTCAATCAAAAGAAAGATGCATGAACATGAAACAATAATCCACAACACCATAATACGAGGATTTTTATGGAAAAACCCTATTAGGGGAAAAACTACGATGGAGGTCAATCCATTTGAGTACTCAAATATAAGTGTTTTACAAAATGGGAATGCACTTGCATTCAGGCACACTACCTAGAGCTCACTACTCAAAATCACGAAGGCTCATTTCCTTACAAAAATATTTGGATTACATCAAAAGGTTGAATTGAGTAAATAGCATGTACAAATGCTTGATTACAGTTTGGTTAGGCTCATAGATCAGATTTTGGACCTTCTATCTAATTCTACGCTTTGCTTTGCTTTGCCTTAATTCACTTTCACAAAATACTCTTCTATACAAGTGATAATTGCTCAACTTCTCTTCTAATATTCACACACACATCACCACATATCGAACACTCACACACACATATATCAAAATGAATTAACTAATCTCATATATATATCTGCCACCAAGGATTCAATCGCTATATGTTGGCTTCAATAAAATAGAAAATATTTTCCAACTGTTGGCTCAAAACATGAATAAAGTTTAATGCACATCTACATGAGTTGGCCACAACATAGTGAGGACCCAAAATAAAATCTTCAACACAAAAATACTTCCAAACAAATTTTCCTTAAACATCTGCAACACCCCACATTTACTTAGTCGACCTTCATACACTGATGAATAGAAAATCGAACGATTGGATCTCCTAACTCGTACACCGATTGATGCGGAAACACAAAACTCGAGAATAAGACATTTCATATTCCCAAAGACCTTCCCTAACATCCACAACCAAAACTGATAACTTGATCATGCAAACCACTTGATAGATTCAACTTTAGTCAAATATCATGTTCTCTAATTTGTCTTCCGGTATGGTCAGATACTCAAGTGTGGACTGGATCAATGACTTGGGTTTCCATCAATGAAAACACTATAAGCCATATGCTAACAATTTCCCCCTTTGGCATTGATGGCAACACTTAGTGAAAAATGACTAAGTGTCAGAACCTTCAAAACTTCAAAATGCCATAGCTGACAATACTTGACAAAACTCAACAAAACTCCCATTGAGTTTGATAAGAAAGTTTTTACTGCTCTCTCTCCCCCTTTGACATCAATGAAAAAAAGATAATAAAATATTTCCTTTCTCCCCCTATCAAGTGTAACCAAAAAATTATTCAAAAACTAATTCAAAAATTTGAAGAAATACAACTGCTATTTGAAGATTATTTTGATCTTTTCTTTCATCTCTGGAAGAAACTTCTTACATGCTTCTACTACAATCCCGATGATTATGATCATGTTGTTATTTTTAGATGTCCGGTTGAAAATATTGATGAGGGATTCTGGAATGGTGATTCCTTCTTCTAATACTTCTCCTTTCCTCAGTGCCTCAATTAATTGTTCTAGCCTGCATTCGGCTAAGTCCTTCACTTTCCAAAAGGTGTCAACAATCCTGTTCCTAGTGTTCTAAAATTTTTTATGCTCTATCTATAATTCTTGAATCCTCTTCTTGATTGCACCATCATGATCTTGAGAATTTTTTAAAAACTTTCCAATACTATTCAACTTTGTTTCAATTTGTTCCAGCTTTTCTTTGTACTTGTTGATCACAAGAGGCCATCGAAGACAATAGTTATAAATGTTGTTTGTTGTGCTTATGCATTTCCTTAGTTGATTCATGTGCCTTTTTAGCTTAGTAAGTGACAATCTGTACTACTTCTTCAGGTGTAGGATGACTTCTTCTTCCTTGTTCTAAGACTCAGAGTCCATGATTTCCTTGATACATTCAATCATCTCTTCTGGCAACTTATTTTGCAAACTCTCCAATTTGATATGATTGTGCAGAAGATGAGCACTTAGTACATTTAAGATCATGTCCTGCTCATATGAAGGTCTAATAGACCATATGTTCCCAATTTTCTACATTCCATCTTCCTCATGAATAAGCCGCATTAGCTCTTCTTTAGTTAAATCACCTTCTCCTTCACTTCCTTCTATCATTGCCTTTTCTTTTTCTAGTTTAGCTGCTTCAAGTTATTTTCCTTGGGTGTCCTCAGTTTCCTTATCAGATTCCTCATTTGGTGTGTCCATAATCACTTGTTCTTTTCATTTCCCTTCAACTTTTGGAGTCTTTTCATGTTGGTGGAGTACATACAACAATTTATTTTTCTCTTTTCTTCTTTCTTTCCATCTCACCAGAGGAGGAACCAACTTCAAGTTCCCTTACTAGAATGGGAATACCAATTGACCCAAACTTCCTTAACAAACCCTTAAAGAAACTTCCATATACTCTATCATAGTTTCCCAAATTGTTAGAGTATATCTAAATATTCTTGCAAACTCATTCACTCTCTTCCCATATTATGTTATTGTTTAGGGGTAAGCAATTTAGAAAATACATCACAATGCATATAATAAGAGTACCAAACCTAAAAGGGTAATATGTCTTCTTTTACAATTACACATTCGCCATCAGTTGATATTTTAGCAATCTACAAAGATCAAAATCCTAATATTCCATTATCATCTTGTGTGAAATGTAAACAACACCTGCCGAAGTTGCACCTTGTCTGTTTCTAAAATTTTTTTTGTAGGATATTCCATGCACAACGTACCTTGTCACGGAATCTTTAATTGCAGATATTATCAATTCCATTTGATCTCCAGTTACTCCAGTTAGGGTTTCAACTTCTTTATTTTAGATTGATTTCTTCGTCGACACATCCCCAACTTTGCATAACCCAGTTACGGCTGCAATCACTTCTTTTGAGACATGGTAGGGTTTATCTAGAGTTAGAATATCATCATTCAATGATTTTTTTGTTTCCAAAATAGGGAAATTCACTCCAAATATCAATTTTTTTGTGCTTTGATTCATTTATCCATTTCAATTCATCATGCAACAACATGTTTCTTTCAACTCTAATCTTCTCACTACTATACTCATCTAGTTTTATCATTTCTTTGATTTGTTTCATTTTCCCTGATGGATTAGGGTTTCGCCGTCGAATACACTTTCAAAATTCTGATGCAAAGTGCTCTCCTTCTTCTTTTCTTTGATACAAAGTGGAAAATAATGGTTTTGACTTTCTTTTTATAACTTGTACACTTAACTTTTGTTGTAATAAATGCTTTTTCCCTAACTTATTTCGATACCCTATTTTCTCAGTCATCAAACAAAGACTTCTATGGACCTTCAACTCAGCATAATACTCTTTCCAATTGTTTCAACAGTAACTGTAGATCAATAGTGCAACGACGACAATCATCCACATCCCGGTGTCAATTTCTGGTAGGGGGTTTGAAAGATTTTCTTGACAGCTCCCCCTAGGCCAAAGGCCTAAAACTAATTCCATCCACAGTCACTTTCCCTTTTCCTTTATCATCTTTCTACATATTTTTGCCTTTGTATGCCAGACCTCTTCTATCCATGTTTTTGTTTCTGTAGAATATTGCAATGCGACCATATTTGTTGCAATTGAAACACACAACACTTCCTTGTCCAGACTAGTCATTCCATTGATTTATTCTTGATCTGCATTGGTTAGCAACATGCCCAAATCTTGCATAGGTATAACATTTAACATTCCTTCTATTGACAGAGTTGTTTGACATATTTCTACATTCAATTGACTTATGACCAAACTGATTGCAATTGAAACACTAGTTGGAGAATGATGGATTACTTGATTTCATCTTACTTCTACATTGAGCGGCCATATGACCAAATTAATTGCAAATAAAATATTATCCATTAAAATCTTGAGCATTAGGTTGTCTTATTAGATGCCTTTCTGCTTTGTACATCAGATTTCCTTGCCTGAAATTCCTTTGTCCAAATCCAGAACTTTCTCCTTTCTCATATCAAAGACCTCACTTTTCATTTCCATTCTTTTGTCCTTGACTCAGATCATCAAGCTTAACTAATCTAATCTTGAACTTCTCCTTGTATTCATTTGCAGTAGCAAGTTCATCCCTGAGAATAACAATTTGTTTTTCAAGCTCTTCTTCATTGTTTCTAGATTGTTGCAGTTCAATCTCTAACTGAATGAATTGTCCATTAAATCTACTGCATTCATTAGATCTCTCTTTTAGGGACTGGACAAGTTTTTCCTCATTCTTCTTACTTTCTTCAATCTCCTTAGTCATCTTCATCGCCATAGATTCCATCTCATGCTTTAGGGTTGCATTGTCACTATCAAGCTTTTCACATTCTATAGTTATTTCCTTCAAGGTTTGATTCAGGTGAAAATCATCCATGCTTTTGCTCTTTTTTTGCTTAATTTGGTCACATAGATCCTTTCTCTTCTCCTTGGATTTAATAATCTAATCCTTCAATTTTTGAATGAATTTCTCAGCATCCTTAGTAATATTTTCTTTCAATTCCTAGACTTTTGCTTTAGACTGATCAAGATCATCAAGTTCCACCAAAAGATATTGTTGAAGACTACCAAATTCCATTACATTCCAAGATTCACCTCAAGCTATTAAAATTCTTTTGAGGAACTTAGCTCTAGTACCAATTGTTGGACTCAAGCAACATTGAGAGGGGGGTGAATTAGTGTTGTGCAATTTTTGACTTTATTAAACTGATCTCATAAGTGTACATAACATTCAATCAAAAGAAAGATGCATGAACATGAAACAATAAGCCACAACACCATAACACAAGGATTTTTACGTAGAAAACCTATTAGGAGAAAAACTACAGTGGAGGTCAATCCACAATTTGAGTACTCAAATATAAGTGTTTTACAAAATGGGAATGCACTTGCATTAAGGCACACTACTTAGAGCTCACTGCCCAAAATCAGGAAGGCTCACTACCTTACAAAAGATTTGGATTACATCAAAAGGTTGAACTAAGTAAATAGCATCTACAAATTCTTGATTATAGTTCTGATTAGGCTCATAGATCAGATTATGGACCTTCTTTCTTATTCTGCACTTCACTCTGCTCTTCCTTAATTCGCTTCACAAAATCCTCTTCTGCACAAGTGAAAATGGCTCAACTTCTCTTCTAATATTCACACACACATCAACATATATCGAAGACTCACACACATATATCAAAATGAATTAACCAATCTCATATATATATGCTCCACCAAGGATTCAATCACTATATGTCGGCTTCAATAAAATAGAAAATATTTTCCAACTATCAGCTCAAAATATGAATAACATTTAATGCTCATCTACAAGAGTTAGCCATAGCATAGTGAGGACCCAAAACAAAATATTCAACAGAAAAATACTTCTAAATAATTTTTCCTTAAACATTTGCAACACTCCACATTTACTTAGTTGGCCTTTATACACTGATGAACAAAAAATCAAACGATTGGATCTCCTAACTCGTACATCAGTTGATGCAACAACACAAAACTCGAGAATAAGACATTTAATATTCCCAAAGACCTTCCCTGAGATCCACAACCAAAACTGATAACCTAATAATGCAAACCACTTGATAGATTCAACTTCAACCAGATACCATGTTCTTTACTCTATCTTCTGGTATGGTTAGATACTAAAGTGCGAACTGGATCAATGACTTAGGTTGCCATCAATGACAACACTAGAAGCCATATTTCAACAGTCACATTGTTATATTCTATGATATAAGACTTGGAAATGTTATGTAATTTTAGAACACATCTTTATGAATCTCTAATATCAATCTGAATATATTTACCACATAGTAGAAATGTTATATGAAGCTTTGCATACTAAAATGATGATTGCAATAAAAACAAGCTGACTAATTCTTCAAAAATATGCAAAATAAAAAAAATATGAACTTGAAATATTTTATTGGATTTTTCAAGATTTTCCTAACACCCTACATGCTCTTACACTAGTAGTTGCATGCAATGATCATCCGATAGGGGTTCATTGCAAATGGCTATTCAGTGGGAAACAAGAAATAAACTTATTTTCAGAATGCACTGTGAAATATAAATAATCAACATTATTTGCAATTGTTTCATTGAGTCGAGAAAGGGAAAGCATGTTAATAAGCCAATATCAAATAATGTGAGGTTAGTTTATAGTAGAAGGTGAATTATGTAATTTTGGATTTTACCTAGGATAAAATAGCTAGAGTAGATCATAATGAAGAGAGATGTTGGAAAATCAATTTATATATTATTATGGATAATTAGATGGATAGAACAAGCATATCAATACATATGTATTAAAGTTAAAGAAAACCTATGTGTGCAATTTGAATCACCTAACTTGAACATATTATAAATCACTTAATTTTGGCGAAGGGATTATTTGTCTTTTTTTAATTGGAGCATTGTAAAGCCTTTTAAACCTCATTTATAGTCTATTTCTCCATTCTTATCTCACACGCAATGCATGTGAGATTAAAAACCATTTGCATAAAATGGAAAATTTAATATTTACATTTCCACTTGAAATTTTATTAGTTGAAAATTGATTATGAAAATGTAAAATAAAACCATAGGTCATGTTGAACGAATCTTATTATTTGCAATGTATCCATTAATTTTAATTTTAAGTAATTAATCATCAATAAATTATTTCTTATTAATATGCAATATTTAATAATTTTAATTACAATAGTTATTAAAAATTCATTTTAATTAATAATCTTAGGAATCCGTAGTTTATTTGTTTTGGATCAAAGATGGTGTGACTGAGCCTTAATTACAGTATGAAGCAATTCATAAAAAACTGATATTTTTATTTTCAATTTCCTTGCAATTGACTACTTTTCAATCCTTTCTACTTGTCTCCATTTTATTTTACTACTACTAACACATAAATCACATGAATACTAATGATTTTATTTCCAAAATTAAGGCCTAAATACTAATTATAAATAGTATTAAATATTAAACATCTTTCTTTTTTCAAAAATATGCCATACCTAGAGTTATTGACTAACTTTTTAAAAGAATACCATTGGTGTTGCCTCCGTTTTATAGTAGATGGGAGGGTTTTAAAACTGTTGTGCTCCAAAAATTATATATATATGTATATATATATATATATATATATAAATATATATATATATGAGAGGGTTTTAAAACATAAAACATAAAAGAGGGGTAAAAATTTATTAAAACAAGAAAAAATTACAAAGTGAGGCCATTAAATAGCCTTATCAAGTGCCACGAAATGGTCCAACTATTGAGACAAATTAGGGGGTAGTTGACCCTGATCCACAAAGTTCCAATCTTGAATATGATCAGAAGCCCATTTAGCCAAGTAATTAGCAACACCATTCCACTCTCTAGGAACATGAGTGAAAGTAACAGACTCCAGAGAAGTGCAAAGGTTGAGAATATGATCAACCACCAAAGCCAGATGCCAACTAACATCATCTAACTGTTTCCTATTCAACAAGTTCACCACAACCTGGGAATCAGATTCACATATGATCCTACACCAGCCCAACTAACTTCCACACTCCACAACCAATAAAATTGTCTGAGCCTCCATTAGATTATTAGTATGAAGACCCTTATAAACAAAGAAGATAAATTGTACATCTCCGGAACTATCCTGACCAACACCACCAATACCAACATGACCAAGGTTTCCTCAAGAAAAGTCATCCATGTTAATTTTAAGAACTCCCTGAGGAGGAGGGTACCATATTCCCTCTCTATTCACTTTCAGGGTTGGATGTCTACATCTGTTGCACATGAGTTGTCATTGCGGAGGTGGGAGATGAAGACAATTAAAAAAACCAGCATCAGAAGGATCCACCAAATCTGTCAAATCACACTTAGCCGCAACCGTTTCACCCAAAGAATGCAAAATATTCCACCACACATGAGGGGCCACCAACAATACATCCTGAAAAATCCGATGATTCCTCTCTAGCCAAAGATTCCAAATAATGAAGGATGGGCCAATATCCCAAGCAACTTGAAGAAATGAGGTAGAAATAGGAGCCCTTCCCCACCTATCCACAAACTCAGCTAATGAGGAAACATGCACACAGAGCATATTCCACACCCTCCACCAACAATTCCAAATCTCCCGAGCATAAGAACATTGGAAGAAGAGATGAGAGACACTCTCTTCCATAGCTCGACACAACACACAAATTGAGGGGCCGTGAAAACCACACTTGCATAAATTATCCCAAGTAAGACATCGATTTTGAGCCACTAACCACATGAAGAAATTGCATTTGGGCCATGACAACTTGTGCCAAACTCGCTTTCACCAAGGGACCTCAGTATCCCCAAACAGCTACCTACCCAACTGCTTATAACCAACAGACATAGTGTACTTCTTAGACATATCAGAACCATCCCAAGCCAAAATATCCAGTCCCCTCAGAGAATTACAAGTACGGGAAGCCAAAATTTGTGCAAGTTCATGCCTATCCCCCTTAGACCCCCCAGGAGGCCACTCCGAAGGGTTTGTCTAGCGAAAGGTAATAGCAGAACCACAATGCTCCACAATCTTGTAGTGCTCCATTGTATCACAACCATCAGTAGTAAAAACATCACAAAGGGGCTTAAGATGAGGAAAAGTAGAAAGAATAGGTGGGTGACCATCCCAAGAATCCAACCAAAAGAGAGCTTGTGACCCCGAGTGGCAGATCTAGAACAATGCACGCTTAATCAATTGAGCCCCCACTTTCAAAGTATGCCATATCATAGAACCACTCCCCTCCAGAGGATAACAAGTAACTGAAGCAACACCTCTAAGATACTTATAGTTAAGAATACGGGCCCTTAATTGGTCCTGATTGGTACACCAATGCCAGTATAGCTTAGCAGCAAGAACTTACCCATTCAAAATAGAAAAGCATAGACCAAGACCACCCTCTTGCTTCAGTCTACACACATAATCCCATTTAACAAGGCTCCACTTAGAAGACATCAAGTTTCCGCTCCAAATAAATTGACAAGAGAGAGCATCAAATTCCTTAAGGAAATACATAGTGGTTGATTGAACAAAGCACCTATAGATGGGAAGGGCCTGGATAACAGACTTAAGGAGAGTAACTCTAGTAGCTATAGAAAACCACTGATGAGTCCAATGAGTTACCTTCTTCCTCAACTTATCAAGCAACATCTTCCAGGAGGACCTAGGCTGATGACCAACAACAAGAGGAATCCCCAAATAGACAAAGGGTAGAGACCCAATTTAAAACTGAAGAATAGCTGCAATCCTTCGTTGGATAGCCTAAGGAGTATTAAAAAAGAAAATAGAAGACTTCTGCTCATTGACTTTTTGGCCTAAAGTAGCAAGGTAGATATCCAAAGCTTTCCTAAAAGAATTAGCTTCATGAATATGAGCCAACCCCATAAAAGAGGTGTCATCCACAAACTAGAGATGAGAAAGTGTTGGTAGACCCAATCCCCACTACCAACCATGAATCAATCCTTGAGAGATTGAGAATTTAAGAAAGTGGCCCAGCCCCTCCGCCATAATAATAAACAGATAGGGAGAGAGCAGACCCCCCTGAAAAAGGCCCCTAGTTGCCCCAAACAACTTTGAAGGTTCCCAATTCATAATAACTAAAAATGGAGAAGAAGTCACACAACTCATAGTCCAGCTCACCCACTCAGAAGAAAACCCAAAGGCCAACAAAATATTCTAAAGAAAACTCCATTTAACTCTGTCATACGCTTTAGCCATATCGAACTTTATGAACATAGACCTATCCTTAGAGGTTACCATGGAATGAATGACCTCAGAGGCAACTGCCACCCCATCCAAAATTTGACGACCCTTCACAAAGCCTCCTTGCTTCTCTGAAATGACAACAGGAAAACAAGATTTAAGCCGCTCTGCAATCAACTTCGTAATAATCTTGTACACCACATTACAGAGCGCAATAGGTCTAAAAATTCAAGCCTATAAACACCCTCCTTAGGAATGAGAACCAAAAAAATAGCATTTAGGGCACGAAGCATCTGCTTATTATGAAGAGACTCATGAACAACCTCCAACAAATCCAGCTTCACAATGTCCCAAAACTCCTAGAAAAATTCAACTGGAAACACATCAAGGCTAGGAGCCTTCCCCTTATTCATCCCAAACACAAACTCCTCAACTTCAGACAAAGTAATCAGATGAATAAGAGAATCATTCATCACATTAGAGATCAAAGAAGGAATACAAGCTAGAACCATATTCTCCTTAGCTATAGTAGGAAGTGAATCCTTAGTAAATAGAGCAGAGAAGAAATGGTGAGCTTCTCTGGACAAAGCCTATTGCGAAGATATAGCTAAGACTTTAGAATTAACAAGAGAAGAGATATAACACTTATTCTGATGGGCCTGTACAGAATGATGAAAGAAATTAGTATTCCTATCCCCCTCCTAAAGCCAATCAATCCTAGCCTTTTATTTCCAGAAAATCTCTTCACGAAGCTCCCATTCCTCCACCAATTTTAGGCCCTGGGACTTAGCATGCCCAAGAGCCTCTGAAAATCCTAGATCCCTAATCTGGTGAGTAATAGTAGTAAGACACTCTTGTGCTTCCCTTTTCTTGGTCTAAAAATTTCCAAAACACCACCCATTCCATCGCTTCAGATGATACTTAACACATTGCAACTTCTTAACAAAAGAATACATAGCAATATCATACGCAGGGGCTCCATCCTGCCACCACTGAGCAACAAGATTATACAAGGAAGAATCACGAAGCCACATAAGTTGAAATTTGAAAGGAGGATTCTTTGGAGTAGGAAAAAAAGAAGATGAAAACTTAATTGGCCAATGATCAGAGCCGCACCAATCCAGAATCTCAAAGCAGGTGAGAAAACTACCCCCAACCCAAAAACTAGAAACAATAAACTGATCAAGCCACTCAAAAATTGCTTCAGGCCCACTCCCCTAGTTATTCCAAGTAAAAATACCATTAGAGGGTTTAACATCAACAAGAGCAAGAGAATCCACATTAGCCTAAAACAAGTCTGAAGCAAGATCTAGTCTCGACAACCCCCCTCTTTTCTCCTCAAGACTCAAGATAGAATTGAAATCACCAGCTAAGATCTAAGGCAAATAAGGTGCATATGACCTAGCATATCTGATATGGGCCCAAAGATGGCTTTTACCATGGATTTCAATCAGAGCATAAACATTACTAACCAAAATAGCCTCACCATAGTCCAAAACTGAAGCCACCACTGAAATAGAGGAATGGCTAGAAATCCACCAGCGAGGAACAACCTTACGAGGATCCCAGAAAAGTGCCAAGCCTCTAGAACGTCCCCTAGAACCAATACACTGACACTGACTAGAAAACCAAATATGAGGAGCATACTGAAGCATGAAGTCCACCTAAAGCTTAGTCTCCTGAACACAAAATACATCTAGAGAATGAACCCTAATCAAATTCTGAATAGCTTTTTGATGGGAGGTGCTATTCAACCCCCTTGCATTCCATGAAAGAATAATCATGAGGAAAGTTGAGTGAAGTGGGCATCAATGGTCTTAACAAACCTAGATTCCACCATCAAATCCCCAGTAGCTTTAATCTTGTCCACATCCTTTTTACGACCAGCTTTAGAGGAGTGCTCAAAATACCCCTTCTTGAGAGGGAGTTGTAGCACCCCTAGATAAGAGGTTGACCCCTAACCTTTACCTGAAGACAAAGCCTCCTTAGCTAGATCCACTAAAATAATATCATCTTGTAAACTAGCAGAAGTATCCGGAGGCCCAAAACTCCCTTGCTCCAAAGGCAAAGAAGTGTCCTTAACACCAATTTCCTACTCTAGCTCTGGATCCATACTAGTAGCCCTAGACAAAATATCAATAGGAATCCCCTCCTCCAAGGCCTGATTATCCAATACCTCAAAATTATTGAACCCTTGATCACTCTGTCTATCCTTATAGGCTCGCTTCTGACCCCTCCCCTTAGCTTTTGGTTTAACGAGAGTGAAGCCATCCTTATCAGGCCCCCCCTTTGCCACAAGTACCTTGCAATTATCTCCCTTCTCCATCGAAGGCTCTGATGAAGGAGGAGAAGAAACCCCAACCACTCTAGATGCTCGAGGACATTGGCACTAAAGGTGTCCATAATCATGACAAAAACATCAAAAAGGGAGAGACTTATAATCTATCTGTTGAATCTATGAGGCAAAGCCAATAAAAATTTACAAAGAATTTGGCAAAGGATTATTTAGGTCAATTTCAACACAAATGCAAGCAAAATAAAATACCTTTTTAACCAAAGTATTATGAGCAATGGAAACTAGCTTCCCCAACAATGCAATAATTTGTTGCAAAATATCTTCTCTCTAGAATTCCAAAGGTAGCCATGGCAGGCGGACCCACATAGGAACTCAGGAAGGAAGATCCTCTGTAACATTGAATCCTCCATGCCATGGTTTCATGAACAAGCCCACTTGGTTGTAAAAATATAGGCCTCCATCAAAAACAAGATTAGGATCTGAAATGTATGAGAAATATTCAACCAAGAAATAGCCATTCCCAACCACTAGAATATCAAAATCACCCTCAACTACCAGGTACGATGCATCTAGGACTCCAAAGCTGAGAGGGGAACATGAATACCCAAAAAATTACAAATCAAAACATGTTAAGTCCAATAAGAGAAGTCCTCGTGCACCAATTCTGAAGAGATAACCAGAACTGGATGAGCTTGACTGTGCAACAAACAGCCATTCACTTTTTTAAGTTTGGAGTGCTCACCCACATATGAGGTATCCTTCATCATTACATGCATGTCTGTAGATAGACTTGGAGACAGCTTCGCACCTGCAATCACCAAGTTCTTGGAAACCCCAACCATTTCACTACACTCAACACCCACCACATCCAAACAACAAAAAACCCACCCCACACCAGCCTACTCACCCCACACGCCAACCCCAAACCCCAATCCCCACACCCCACTCAACCCACCACCGACCCTACTTGTCAGACCCTACACCCTTTGACCTCACCACAAACACCAAATGCCAAAAAAAATCTGCCCACACCTTTCTTTCCACCACACACCCCTATAGCACCCATCCAACAAACACAAAAGAAAAAAGATGGAGGGCTCGTGGCCTAGAACAGGCTGTAGGCACCCTGCACAGACCTACGCCAACAACCAGACATCGCCTGCCCATGATTGAGGGTTTTAAAATGGTTGTGCTTTGTAATTTATATATATATATATACAATTAGAAAATAAAATAAAATATAAATTTTTAAATAATTAATTTTTTAATAATAATAATTTATTTCCAAAATTTAAGGTGCGATATAATTTTATCTCTATTTTAGTTTTATATTTATTAAATCTAGATGCACATCTATATTTAACCTTTTTGTCTAGGGTAGTCAATCAATTGATTGATTATTATTTAATTATCTTAAGATACATAAGGATAGAAATACATGGAATACTTGAAGTTGTGGATTAAATAATATTTATGAAAAGTATGGAATGTTAAAGGATTCTCCTTTTTTAAAGAGTTATTAGTCATGCGTTTAATACTAATATTGAATAAAAAAGTATTCTTTAAAAAAGTTAGTCCATAAGTTTAGGTATGGCGTATTTGTTGTAATGCTTATGTGGTACTAGATAATTTATTACTTTGATGTTATTTATTGTGATTATTTTTTTATTTGAACATTAGTTATGATGGTCATTACTAATGACTTTTTCAAAAAAGAAAGATCTTTAATATTCAATACTTTTTATAAGTAGTATTTAGTCCATTATTTTCAAAATAAAAGCATTATTATGCATCTGATTTATGTGTTAGTAGTAGTAGAATAAAATGGTGACAAGTATAAAGGATTCAAAAGTAGTCAATTACAAGGAAATTGGAAATGAAAATATCAGTTTTTTATGAATTGCTTCTAGTAAAAACATGTTCCTTAATTGGTGTATGAACAAAATAAAAAGGACTTAGCTAAAAATAATAATAAATGGATGATCAAATAGAATAACAACTTGAATTTTTGTTGAAATAAAAAAAAATATGTAAAATCATTTATTTAGGGAGAAAGTGAAAATATTATATTAATAAATTTTATACCATTTGATGAGCACAAAAAGAAGAATGTGATGACACAATTTACATATTTTACATTGTTAGAATAATTGAATTAAAAAATATGTGTTGTTTTGTGGGAATACAATTATACATTTGACTTCAAAAAAAATATTCTACTCTACCCATTGAAACCAAAAAGGAAGCATTTAAAAAGTAAGTATATGTGCAAAAGCAATATAGACAATGTGAAACTAAAAATAATTAATGATATTTACAATTGGTTCACCGGATCTATTTATTGATATGAGAACATTATATAGCTGGGAGTGATGAACATATTTTTTGGAGCACCTATGTGTTGAAGTAGATGTACATGTAGCATGCAATGCACATAATCATCATCTAAAAAATTTGAGGCACACAAATCAAAACAGTCTTGCCCTCCAGTGCATGTAGTCAAAAATTATATAAAATCCATGGAAAATAGTGTGATTTGTAATTTATTAGAAAATTCCATGAATTTTAAAGTCATGACAAATTCCATGAATTTTATAACACTTCCCTACATTCTCTAGAGGGAAAGTTAACTCCTCCATTTCTTCATCCTTGCAATCTTAAATACAATACATGTTTCACAAATATTTAACCAACGAATTGCATATCCCATAATCACAATTATGCAGATTTTTGTCTGCAAAAGAAGCATGCTCGTCAGGGTAAAATAGACAATTTACAAGACACCAATTTTCTTGAATGTCTATTATATCTGTGCAACATTATAAAAGAAATAATATAGATATACAATAAAAGAGGTTAGCTTTATATGTTGTAAATAGAAAGAGATAAAATTGAACATTTTGAATACATGGCATCTTGGTAAATAATTTTGTATAAGTAATCTATTGGAGAAGCTAAAAGGAGAGCTGTGGAAACAATGAGAAATATAATGGATAAAATAGAGTATGTTTTTGGTAGACAAGTGGATGTGAGAATTTGGGTGTCCATGTATATAAGCAACAACACATATATGACAATGGAAGGAAAAAGCACTAAACCCACACTTGTTCTCCTTTGCACCATATTGGAATTATGAAGCCTCGCGGGCTCTAGCCAAACCCCCCAGCAACAAAGGAAGGCAAGGTCCATGGAAAATCTCATGGACTGTTACCATATATCACACAATAATAAAGTTGGGGAAAAATGAGTGTTCTCAAACAAGATCTCTAGTATTGCAGTCTTCTTTTTGCTGTGACAACTTGACGATAACATGTATCTTGATAACAAATTGGCATCATGGGTATTTAAGATGGTTGGAGAAACATGGAAAAATGGAATATATAGAAGACTGTAATAGGCCAACCATGACATTGTAGTTGGTTTAGTTGAATGGAGCAACATACACCATTGTCATGTTCTTCTAGGGATAAACACTGTTATGCAATCAACAAATTGTTTGTCCTCTTAGAAGCACATGAGAATGGTGTGTGGTTGCCTTCCACAATCACATAAACCGCAATCTACAATGACTGTAAAAAGGGAAATCTTAAATAGCATTTTTTTGTGGGAAAAAAATTATTCATTTGACTTTAAAAAAGATACTCTACTCTACCCATTGAAATAAAAAAGGAAGCATAAAAAGCAAGCAACTATGTTTGCAAAATAAATATATACAATGTCAAACTAAAAATAATTAATAATATTTACAATTGGTTCACCAAATCTATTTATTGAGAATGGAAAAGTTTTGTACTTACATGTACTGTTGATGTTGTTGAACAAGGGCAAGAAGCATTGGATCAAGTTGTTGAACCATGAAAGAAATTCAATTAGACAATTTACAATACACTAATTTTCTTGAATGTCTATTGTATTTTTGCAGCACTATAAAGGAAATAATATAGATATACAATAAAATAGGTTAGCATTATTTGCTGTAAATAGAAAGAGATAAAATGGAACATTTTGAATACATGCCATCCTGGTAAATAATTGTGTATAAGAAATCTATTGGAGAAGTTGAAAAGAGAGCTATGGAAACAATGACAAATGCAATGGATATAATAGAGTATGTTTTTGGTAGAAAAGTACATGTGATAATTTGTGTCCATGTACATAATCAACAACAAATATATGACGATGGAACACAAAATCACTCAACCCATGCTCACTCTCCTCCCTACCATATTGGCATCATGAAGCCTCACGAGCTCTAGCCAAACCCTCAAGCAAGAAAGGCAGGTAAGGTCCATGGAAAATCTCATGGATTCGTATCATATATCACACAATAACAAAGTTGGGGGAAAATGGGTGTTCTCAAACAAAATCTCTAATATTGTAGTCTTTTTTCTGCTATGACAACTTGATGAAAATAGGTTTCGCGATAAAGTATTGGAATCATAGGATTTGAGGATGGTTGGAGGAACATGGATAGATGGAATATATATAAAAGTGTATAATAACTAAAAAGGTGCATCTAACTGCACAAACATATATATCAATATAGATTTTTCTTTGCAAGTTCTTATATTTTGCATTGTATGGCTACGATGTATATGCAGAAATATGTTTGTGAAACATGGGAACATATAACAACCAATAACAAAAAAGGAAAAAAAAATAGTCATGTACAAAATGAAAACCAAACCAACCATGGCATTGTAAATTGTTTAGTTGAATGGAGCAACATACACCATTGTCATGTGCTTCTGGGGATAAACAATGTGATACGGTCAAAAAATTGGTTGTCCTCTCAGAAGCACATGGAAACGGTGTGTGGTTGCCTTCCATGACCACATAAACCACAATCTACAATGAATGTAAAAAGGGAAATATTGAATGTTTTTTTTTTGTGGGAAAGCAATTATACATTTGACTTTAAAAAATATATTTTGTTGTACCCATTGCATTTTTACATGTCTACATAGTTATCTTTTCAGCTTGTCTAAAAGATTATTTACATACAGTTGTTTATCAAGATGACATTTTTTTCGTAAAGTTATAACGACATTTATATTATGTGATTCAAAATGTATTTATATTAAAAATAGAATTGCAATATAAGGAAGCATATGGTAAAAATGCTCCTCAAATTGACAAGTGAACTATTACATAGGCTGTCAACTATTACATAATGAACAATTTGCTTTATGGAACTAGAAAAAAGAATATCATAAAACGTATTGATACAAGACAAACAATCTATGTAACAATCAACTTGTCAATTCAAAATTCAAGCTACATTATTTGGCACTAAATATTATAGAAAAATTAGAGAAATTGTAAAAGAACTATTAGAAAAACACTTAAATATCTTGATACAAGACAAGCACTCTATGCAAGAGTTGGCTTGCCAATTCAAAATTTGAGCTACACTGTTTGGAAGTAAACCCACAATAAATAAAATTCATAAAGCCAATGGGTAGCAATAATATGTGCAAAATGGGTATAACGCCACAAAATTAATTGAAAATTTGAGCTATAGTACTTGGTACTAAATATTATAGAAAAATAGAGAAATTGTAAAAGAGCTATTACAATAACACTTAACAACCACTAAACTAATTTTATCTTGAATATCTTTATGTTTTCATACTAATTGTCTACATGTATATATGTATATATGCTATTACTCCTATGTTAATGGGTATAACAACAAAGATGCATGGAGATGACCACAAACAATGAATGAAGGGGGGGGGGGGGAATTACTAACCCTAACCATATTTTTTTGATGAAAGAAAGAAGATTTAATTGCAATTTCTCCATCAGTATATTCTTTTGCACATTTTGGAGTATACTTCTTTAGACTACAACATTGAATACTACATTACTTCCTCTCGTGCCAACATACAATTCCAAGATGCATTAACCCTCATGGGAGAAAACACTTAGCATTTTGCTTCCGTGTATCAAGCAAACCAAGTCGACCATCGCCAACCCACATAATTAGAAAACTCCACATCGCCATAAACAACCCTGGGGAACTCGTTGTTGGTTGTTATTGATCATTTATTTCCAATGTAGACAAATTATATTCACGGTTGGGTCAATGAAAATCCCAGTGGAGATATCAAACAAATATCCTATAGATAAATTCCAACAGTTACATAGATTGCTTGTCTTGTATCAATATATTTCATGATATTCTCTTTTTCTAATATGTTTGAAGTTTCCTATAACAACCTATTTGTTGTCCTAGTTTAGCTCTTGTATTCTTCATACCTTAACCTAGGTAAATTTTTTTGTGCATTTAATTAAGGATTGTGCCCTCATGTATTTTTTTGCTTGGAATGAAACTTTAGTTTCTTATTCTATTGTCCTTGCGAGAAGAATTATTTTTAACTTTCAAAGTTATGAAATGTTGTAGATTGGTATAAACTACAAACATAACATCGACTTGTACCTTTGGATTTCTTTCAATTTTTTTTGGTCTGTGTATATTTTCTGGCCTCTAGTTATTGTTCCTTGTTATCTTTGTGCATGTTTGGTGCTATACGCATTTTGTACAGTATAAGGTTTGTATAAGGAAATTGTTCATAGCCATAGTTTACACCTTCTATTGTCCATATGTTAAAGTTTTATGTAAAATGGGTTTTTGATCATCTATCATTTGACAAATTGTAAAAGAGCTACTATAAAAACACTAAAGAGTCATAGGTAAATGACAGATGATCGAAAACCCACATTAAATAGAACTTTAAGAGAGGTAGAAAAACATACACACCAAAAAAATTGAAAGCAACCCAAAGGCTTCCACTCATCTGCCATTTACATGTGATAATTGTAAAACAGTTGTTAGAAAAACACTTAAGAATCATAGGTAAATGATAGATGATAGAAAAACATAGAGACCAAAGGCTTCCATTCATCTGTCATTTAAATGTGATATTATAAAATAGATATTAGAAAAACACTTAAGAATCACAAGTAAATGACAGATGATAGAAAAACATACACAGACCAAAAAAATTGAAAGTAGGCCAAAGGTTTCCATGCATCTGTCATTTATGTGTGATTGTTAAATGTTATTCTAATAGCCCTTGCAACTATTAAATAGACTAATTGCATTGTACCAATATTTTTCATGATATTATTTTTCCCTCATCTGTTTGAAGCTTCTTATAAAAAATTGTTATTTTCCGTGGTTATTTTTTTTGGATGGAACATGTTATATGTCTTGTATCAATATGTTTGATGATATTATTTTTTTTTCATCTGTTTGAAGTTCGTGATAACAAACTGCTCTTCTTGATATTGTTTTTTTTAGTTCCCCATAACAAACTATTCATTATCATAGTTTGCCTCTTCTATACTCCATATTTTAAAGTTCTGTTTAATGTGATTTTTTTCTATAATGTTTAGTAGAAAATAAGTGCTATTCTAATACCTCTTATACAATTTCTCTATTTGTCTTCAATATTTACTACCAAAGGATGTAGCTTGAATCTTGTATTGAAATATGTTTCAAATTTTTCTATCTGTGTATAAGTTTAAAGAAATGGGGAAGATTTTATTTACATAAAAATATTTAGGATTGCTTCATATAATTTTTTTCATAACCTAAATAAAATGGGTATCATCATAAAGAAGCGGGTTTAAATAGTTGATTTTCCAAGCTGAAAACATAGTTGTATAAGCATGGAGAAATGTAGTCAACAAAATACAGTATGTAGTGTATTTGTAGTAGTTAATATATGATGGTGCAAGGAAAAACCACAAAACTCATGCTCATTCTCCTCCCTACCATATTGGCATCATGAATCCTCATGGGTTCTAGCCAAACCCCTGAGCAAGAAAAGTATGGAAGACCCATAAAAAATTTAATGGAGTCATATCATATATCACACAATGGCGAAATAGGGAAAATTTTGGTGTTTTCATATATGATTTCTTATATTGTAGTATTATTTTTGGTGTGAAAAATTTAAAAAGATGGGTATGTTGATAAAGAGCTTCCTATAAATAATTTTTTCCATAAGCTAAAAATATAATTGTAGAGACATGGAAAAATGTAATGTGTAAAATAGACTATATTTGTTGTAGTCTAGTGCATGTAAGAATTTGTGCATGCATGTAAATATATAGCAACAAATATATGATAATGAAATTCAAAAGCACAAAACCCACGCTCATTCTCCTCCTTAAAGGTTTTACACATTTAACTTTATAAACATACCTGATTTTGATATGTACTGGAGCCTATCTAGCCATGCGGGAAGAAAAGGGTTGAATGTATAACTTACTAAAATATTATTTTATAAAAAAAACCTTGTTTATGCTTACAACTATGGTGATCTTTTAGGTACCAATTGTCCCACAGATGGGATTCATATCTCCTCGTCCATTGATGCTTGCATTGAGCCCAACATGATATTACTGCAAAGCAACAATTTGTTTGAATCTATCAAAATATGTCACTGGTTACATGTGTAAGGAATGGAATTTTTTTTTGAAAAACAACTTACAACAACAACATGAGGCCAAATGTTGTAGGTTGTGGAGCAAAACATTTGTAAAACCCTCCAATCTGCCATCTAATGGAGGTGCATGGTAGGATTTTTCAATAGTTTTCTATCAAAGCAACACCATAGTGGCTCGTTTCACAATACAACCAAAACAATATACATCCTCACACTACAACATTGAATATTGCATTTTCTTCCTCCTGTCCCATCATGAAAGGACGCCAGGATGCCGGAACAACTTGTTGTAAATTGCATGGAGTCTTATGGGTATGCACAAGATCATCATGAAAAAAATAGGCCCTTAAGTGGCAAAAAATTTAGAAACATCAGAGTTAGGTAACTTGACGTAAAAATTTGAATAAGTTATCTATATTATTTCAAAAATATTTAAGAATATAATATGTAGAAAATTGAATGTAGTTTCTAAACTACTAGGTTTATTTTTTTTTAAAAATCTATTTGGTGAAAATTTGAAATTTCAATGCAGTAGTACTTAAATTTTAGGGAAAAAATAGGAAGTAGGTGTCTATCTGACCATCCTAACCACAATAAAATTATAATATTTATTTATAAGATTTTAGATATAAGTGGAGGACTCATGTCGTGATGTGATGCAGATTTTTTTATAATTTTTTTCCTAGTAAATAATTAATTATGATTTTTTATTGAAACTTTTAAAAAATATAAAAAGGGTATGTGTAGGATCATCATGGAAAAAATAGGCCCTTAAGTGGTGAAAAATCAGAGTTAGAAAACTTGACGTAAAAATTTGAATAAGTTATATATATTATTTCAAAAATATGTAAGAATATTATCTATAGCAAATTGAATGTAGTTTCTAAACTACTAGGTTTTTTTTTTTAATCTATTTGGTGAAAATTTGAAATTTCGATGCAGTAGTACTTAAATTTCAAGGAAAAAATAAGAAGTATGTGTCTTTCTAACCACCCTAACCACAATAAAATGATAATATTTTAGATATAATTAGAACACTCATGTCTCGATGTGATGCATATTTTTTTGGTAATATTTTTCCAAGTAAATAATTAATTATGATTTTTTTATTACAACTTTTAAAAAATATAAAAACTTGTATGTCTAACCACCTTAACTTGGTCAAAACTTCATGAAATTCATTTTTTAATCCTATAGTAGGTGAAGCATAGAATGTGATGCATGTTTTGGATTCAAAAATGTGATATCGTTTGAAAGCTATAGATATTTTTCAATTAGCCTATCAATCAAGACTTTAGTTGTAATTCAAATAGAAAATGAATAATAATTATTTATTAAATTCAAAGTAAAGCATAATTTATATTGGTTGAAAGTTGAGAATCTCCTTTCAAAACCCTTTTCGTTTCATTAATTTTGGGTAAAAAAAATGTTGTTAGCCACATACCCTACACATACCCATCATATTGCCACTTTTTGGCCCATCATGATCCTGCACATACCCAAAAATCATATGTCTGACCACCTTAAATTGGTCAAAAATTCATGAAATTCATTTGTTTTAATCCTATAGTATGCAAAGCATAGAATGTGACATATGTTTTGGATTCAAAAAATGTGATACAGTTTGAAAGCTATAGATATTTTTTCTATCAACCTATCAATTAGGACTTTAGTTGTAATTTAAATAGAAAATGAATAATAAATATTTATTAAATTCAAAGTAAAGCATAATTTATATTGGTGGAAAGATGAGAATCTCCTTTAAAAACCCTTTTAGTTTCATCAATTTTGGGTAAAAAAAAGTCGTCAGCCACATACCCATCATATCACCACTTTTTGGTTCATCATGATCCTACACATACCCTTATCACATATTAGACAAAAATGCAATGCAGACAAGAGTATACATTTCTAAACGTAATATACAAGAAGAGAAAAACAATGATATTCTCAAAAGACAATTCTATAGATCAACATTTGCCAGCTATTTGAATCAAATAAAACCAATTGAAAAGTTGGCAAGAACACATAAGAATATGTGCAAGCAAAGCATGAAGGAAAAATGACAAAACTTAGGGTATATAGGCATAGAAAATGGAAAATAAAACATAATTACAGAATTTTAAACTTATTAGTCAAATGCAATACAATTTTTTTGAAAATGTTTGTAGAGTATGTGCATATATAGTTTAATATACTATGATGTTCAAAACATGTTATTGACTTATAGAACTTTCAACCTATACTTATTGTTGCTTGGTGTCTCTATGCATCTTTGACACTTAATGTTTTTTGTATGTGTATATGTATCAATTTGTAATAGCTACAACTGTATGTTTAGAATACTGCATTGCAAAATCACTCGAAAGAGAATTGTATGCAATGTGAACCCCATGTGAAAATAATGAAGACTCATGGGATTAAGCAAAATCTCCAAGCAAGAAAAGTAGAAAAAACCAGTGGGGAATTTGATGGAGTGTTGTATATATGATACAATATTAAAATTACAAAAAATTGATGATTTTAATATATCATTCCTTATATTACAATGGTATATTTTATAGAAATACATTTAGAATAACATAATGTAAATGCTATAATAATTTTGGGGGAAATTGGTATCCTAGTAAACAACTCTATATAAATAATGGATCCCATAAGCTGAAAGGATAGTTGTACACACGTGGAGAAATCCAATGGGCATAGTAGAGTATGTTTCTAGAAGCCAAGTGTATGGAACGATTTGCGTACATATATATCTATCTAGCAACAAATATTTGATGTAAAAGGGAAAAGCACAAAACCCATGCTTGTTGTCTTCCCTACCATATTGGCATCATGAAGCCTTCCAGGATCTATTCAAATAGCCGAGCAAGAAAAGTATAAAATGCCCACAATTCAACATGCAAATATGCACAAAGCAATGTTAATCTATAAAACTGCCTTTCAAACATTTGACTAGTTTGTTGGTTGTGTATATGACATCCAAACACATGCAATATTATAAATATACAGTTGCAGCTACTAGAAACTGATGCATATACAGATATATATATACATATATACATACATACATATATATGTGTGTGTGTATGTATGTATGTATATATATCTATATACACACACATAGGAATAACAATATAGATATGTATGTCCATCGATGTGTATATAAATCTATATGCATGGGTGCCTATCAGAATAATAACATGTTTTGAACATTATAGTTGCACGTTTCATGTATCTAATAATCATGAGAATATAGTATTTGATGCATTTAATTAGTTCAAAGTTGTGTAGCTATCTTCAATTTTTCATTTTCTGTGCCTATATACCCTAAGTTTTTTTTTCTATTAAATTGAGTGTCTTTATTTAAAAAATTTGACCCTTTTGAATGTCATGTTGCACACACATACACATACAATTGCCCCCCACATATTATATTGTTAGCCTGAATATTTTCTCTCTTAAGTTTACTTAGGTTAATTATGCATTTACAGGTAGTTTGGTAGTTTTTTCCTATGCTAGGAAGTTTCTTACCTGTCACTCATTTTTCATGCCTTTTTAAGGCACTTGTACATTATGTATTTTCATTGGGAAACTCAATACATTTTTAATTCTTCTTGATGAAATAGTTTTGTGGGTGTAACTTCTCTCAGTCATGAAGGTTATCTGGTGTGTAGTGGAGGCCTGGGTGCTCCAACATGGTATCAGAGCTTTTCCATCCTGCCACCCCTTTCGTTTGAGAGTTCTCATCAAGTTTTTTTTGAGAGGCACTATCTCTTTGTGGTGAAGTGGCTACAAATCTCAAATTTGAAGAAGAAGTGTTTGCTGAGGCATTTTTTGTCTCACCTGTGTGTGAAGCCAAGAGAGGAAACCCTTGAACCAATTCTTGTTGAAAGTGAGCACGGGTTTTTCGCTTGGAGAGGACAATTCAAACTACAGAAAGTGTTTGTTGTTGATAAGGCATGTTGTCTTTTTTTTTGCCGAGAAGCATCTTCAAGTGGTTAGTGATTTTTTATTGGCAGATTGAATACTTCAAAAAAGGTGTTTTATTCCATCAGAGGGAGGCATTGTTGTTTGTTACATGGGGATACCCTGTCTGGCATGATTCATCTTTGTGAAGTTTTTTTGTTGGTTGGTCTCAATTTGTAGAGAGAATTTGATTTATTCTTATTAGTTGTTGTGAGGGAGGTTGATTGGAGAAGAGGGAGGCACACGATCTACTAGAGAGGGCCATTTTTTTTGCTGAGACTGCCACTTTTTTATTGGAGAAGGAACAATTTGCTCAAGCATCCTTCTTCCTTGTTCATTGTGTGGAAAATTTGGTGGTGAATTGATTGCTTATCCTATGTGGAGCATGGAGTTCTTAGTGGCATCCTTGTTAGAGATATTTTGTAGTTCTTTATGAAAGAGATACTTCTTTGAAATTTTTCCATAAATTGTAAATCTAGTAGCCCATATTTCTGCCTTCTATTGGTGTTTCTTTGGAAAAATTTGTTCTTTTGGGGATTGCAAATAGATGGTTCTATTTATTTTGTGGGGGTATAAGTAGTATATTTCTCTTTTTTGTGTTCATTTTCCCACCATGTCAGAACCAAAAATAGAACCACTTACCCCACATAACTACCACACATGGAAACTCAAAATTTCATAATTGTTGCAATCTCGAGGGCTTTGGAAAATGTTGGATTCCGAACAACCTGAGTTCACTAAGTACTTTGAGAAGTTTTTCCAGAGCAACAAAATGGATGAGGCTAGAGGGCTCATAGGTCTCCATGTGTCAAATAATCTATTGTTTCACATTGTCAAATGTAAGACGCCTAGAGAAGTATGGGATAAGCTCATTGATTTGTATGGGAAAGTAAACTAGTTCAAAATCTTGTAACTTGAAGTTGATCTTAGCTCTCTTTCTCCAGATGCCCTTCCCACTATTTAGGATTACCTTGCACAATTCAAATTGATCTTATCACAACTGAAAGGGTGTGGTCATGCAAAAAGTGATGATGAGTGTATTTTCTTGATCTTGTCAAAACTAAGAGATTCTTTTCAAGCGTTTGCCTCTACCTTTTGTTCTACTATGGATGCCATGGGAGATGACCTTAAGATGCCTTCCTTTGAGGTGTTTTGTGATTGAATAGCTAGGGAGTAAGCCAAGTTGATCCAGATGGATGCTCTTCCTAAGAGTCATGCCTTGATGGCTTAATCTTCCAAGGGCAAGGGTAAGAATAAGAAGAAGAAGCCAAAGAAAGATTATCCTCAAGGTGGTGAGAATCCCTCCAAGCCTAAGGAGAAGAATGATCAGAAGATTGTACTTCCTCCTTCTAACTTAGGAGAATCCTCTTCTAAGTCCAAGAAGAAGAAGGAAGATTGTTCTTTTTGTGGAAAGTCAAGGAATAATGATGCACATTGTTTTGTGAGGCTTGCAACATTGGAGGAAGTTATGAAGAAGCACAATATTTCCATGTTGAAGCCTTCTTCCTTGGAAAAATTCCAAGCCCTTGTAGCAAGAGGTTTTTCCTCTACCCATGACAGTTGGATTCTTGATTCTAGTGCCTCACATCACATGACTCATGATGCAGATCTTCTTGATTCTCTCTCTGATAGTCATACTACTCACATTGCAGTTGGAGACTCTTCTTAGATTCCTATTTTAGGGACATGCTTAGTTCAGATATGAGATGGTTGCATTGATTATGTTCTTCTTGTTCTTGATATTTCATAGAATCTGCTCTCCATTTATCATATTTTTTAACATGGTGATGGAAGGCTTGTTGAGTTCTCTCCTAGTGATGTGAATATTCAAGAATTGGAGAATCCTGAGAAGGTTGTTGCTACTAGAGTAGTTGATCATGGAGCCCACTTGTATAATTTTGATGAATTTGAGCCTTCATCAGGATCATCCTTTATTGCTCATGCAAATTCTGTGAGCAAGTGGTGGCATGAGTGGTTTGGGAACTTGAATTATAGATATCTCCAATAGATGAGCACACAAAATTTGGTGATTGACCTATCTCAGATCTCTTGTTCTGATGGGTTTTCCTAGGTTGTGTACTTGGAAAAAATCATCGAGATCCTTTTCTAAAAGGTATGGTTACACGTGTTTCGACACCCCTTGAATTGGTGCACAGTGATCTCATGTCATTTCCCACTCCTTAATTTTCGGGTGCCAAGTATGTACTCACCTTAATTGATGACTTTTATCACCACACTTGAGTGTTCTTTTTGAAGTACAAGGATGAGGTTCTTCACTTCTTCATGGAATTCCTTACATTTGTGGAGAAGCGGTCAAGGCATTCCCTTCAGAAGATTCACACAAATAATGGGAGGGAGTATGTCAATGAGGGAATTTTAGGATTTCTACAATGCTCAAGGTATTCTTCCTCAACATATAGTGGCATACACTCCACAACAGAATGGTGTGGCTGAGCAGAAGAACATAACATTACGGGAGGTGGCCAATTGCATGATCCAGTCTAGGTCTATGGCTACAACATTTTGGATAGAGGCTTTCAATTGTGCCAACTACATTTAGAATCGTATGCCTCACAAGGTAGTGTAGAATATGACTCAAAAGGAGGCTTGGTCTCATTTCAAGCCTAAGGTCTCCTACTTCAGAGTATTTGGCAATGATGCATGGACATTCATTCTAGTAGGGAGTCATAAAGCAATGGAGAAGAAGATTTAACGATTAATCTCCGTTGGCTACTTTGAGGATGAGAAGGGATATTGGTCGTTTGATCCCATCAATAAAGAGGTATATTTTCAGATCATGATGTTCATTTTGATGAGCCTTTCATTTCAAAAGATTCTCCATCACAAGCCTCTACCTCTCTTCTTCCTAGTTCTTCTTTAGAGGATGTTTTGTTTCCTATTGATGATGATGATGATGTTGTTGATTCTCCTAATGATGATGGTATTGATCTTGTTGTTGAAATAACTCTATTTTCTCCTGAACCTACACCCACATAGCCTCTTTGGGCTCACACTGTTCTTAAGGAGGCTGGTTCACATGTAGGTGATCCCACCACTTCTCGCCACACTTGTTCTTAGACTTCAGGTATCAGCCTTTTGAGTCATGCATTTTCTACTGATCCTTAGAATTTTTCATATGCTTCAGGTGTTCCAAAGATGGAAAATGCTATGGATGAGGAGCATTCTTCCTTGATGAAGAATCACACTTGAGATCTTGTTCCTCTTCCTAAGGGAAGAAATTTGGTTTAGTGCAAGTGGGTGTATCGTACCAAGTTTGCAGCTGATGGTTCTATTGAAAAGTACAAGGCTCATCTTGTGGCAAAGTGGTTTTATCAGGTTGAGGGAATTGACTATTCAAAGACCTTTGCTCATGTTGCCAAGATGGATTCCATTTGCCTTGTACTTTCTATTGCTGCATCTCAGGGTTGGTCAGTGTATTAGATGGATGTGAAGAGTTCCTTCTTGCATGGTAATCTTCAAGAGGAGATCTATATGGAGCAACCAACAGGTTTTGTACAGGACCCTTCACTTTTTTGTAGGCTTGAACATTCATTTTATGGTATCAAACAAGCCCCTCAAGCTTGGTATGAGAAGATGGACAATTTTTTGCTTACTTCTAGATTCACTAGATGTCACTCTGACCCTACAATTTACATTCAGAGGCATGGGGGGATCTTATCATTTTTGTTCTCTATGTGGATGACTTGATTCTCATTAGGAGTTCTCATTCCATGATTTAGGATACTTAGAGAGCTTTTCCAAAGTAGTTTTATATGACAAACCTTGGTCTTTTTCATTTCTTCCTTGGTCTTCAGGTTCATCAATATTTTGTAGGTATTTCTATTTTCTAGCAAAAGTATGCTCTTGATCTGCTTTAGATATTTTAGATAGCTGATTGCAAGCGATCCCCCACTCCTTTTTAGTCAAGTGTTGTGTTGTCTTCCAATTGCAGTACTCTATCAATAGATGCTACCTTGTATCGACAGTTGGTTGGAAGCCTTTTGTACTTGACACACAGTCATCCTGATATTCCCTTTGCAGTTGGTCTTGTCTTTAGTTTCTCTCATGATCCTCATGAGATTCACTGAAAGGTAGCCAAACACATCTTGCAGTATATTCAGGGAACTACATAGTTTGGCATTCATTACACATCAGGTGCTACTCAAAGTGTGGGCTTCACTAACTCGGATTGGGATGGTGATGTTGATGATCAGAAGTCCACTTCTGGCTTTGTCTTTTTTCTTGGTTCTAGTTTGATTGCATGGTCTTGAAAGACATAAACTGCTATTGCATTATCATTAACTGAGGCTGAGTATCGAGGCATTGTTTTGGCTAGTCAAGAGGTTTTGTGGCTTTGACAATTGATGGCTGAGTTTGGATTTTCTGCTAATCATCCCACTACTCTTTGGTGTGATAATTAGAGTTCCATAAATATTTATCACAACCCAGTGGAGCATTAGTGTATGAAGCATATTGAGATCCACATGCACTTCATTCGATAGCTCATTCAGGAGGGTGTTATGAGTTTGGAGTATTTTCCTACATAGTAGCAGGTTGTAGACATATTCACTAAACCTTTGGCATCTCCTCATTATCTTTTGTTGTGATAAATGCTTGGGTGAAGGAATTTGTCCTTGGGGGGTCTTGATGAGTCTTCCTTCCTTCTTTCTCTCTTTTCTATTTTTCTCTCTTTTGGAGAGGGGATTTTTCCCATAGGGTTTCTCCTTTTCTTCGGTTGTGAGAGATTTTTTTTGCATTGTAAATGGGTACCTAACATGGTTGTATAGCTGGGACCCATATTGCATTTTTTACATCTCATTTTTCATTTTTAGTTTCCCTAAGTTGCACTTAACGGGGGGTGTTAGCATGAATATTTTCTATCTTAAGTTTACTTTGGTTAATTATGCATTTACGGGTAGTTTGGTAGTTTTTTCCCATGCTGGGAAGTTTCTTACCTGTCACTCATTTTTCATGCCTTTTTAAGGCACTTGTACATTATGTATTTTAATTAGGAAACTCAATACATTTTTAATTCTTCTTGATGAAATAGTTTTGCGGGTGTAACTTCTCTCAATCGTGAAGGTTATTTGGTGTATAGTGGAGGCCTGGGTGCTCCACCAAATATTTTCTTAAAAACTACAGATATAGAGGACCAATTGCATATATACGTATGTGTAAAGGGTGATAATAAATTTGACCATTTTTATTTTCATGGTACACAAATATTTACATATGATTGCACCCACATATCCTTCTTTAAAACTATAACAATATAGGAGCAATCACATATATATGTATTTGCAAAGTGTGAGTATAAAACTATAAAGATATTCAATGTTTATATTCCTACATTTTTTGTCTCTATTATTGTATCAATGGAAATTGCAAGACCTATTTCCAGTGATCACTTTTTATATGTGTACATCTTTGGCGTTATGTTGATGAGATGGGAAAATAAATCATTTAATCTCTTTGAAGTCTCCAAAATGGGTATAACGCCAAAGATACAAACATATAACAAGGAATAATAAGCAGAGAGTGGAAGACATGAACAATAAATTAATCATTTATGCAAAATACCCATGTAAAATGACTTATAGATTCTAGAGCACAATAGTTTGAAAACCCTCATATAATAAGAAACATTGGTTGCCACATAAAATGTGTTGAAATTTTTTTTGAAGTTATTTAAGGAAGAATTTCTAGAGAGTATAATGGCTAGTAATGAATTAACCCTTTTGCATAAATTCCATATCTTTGATCTGCTACTTCAAGTTTGATGACCTTCATCAAGAACGTGTAGACATGCATTCTCTAAAAGTAGTTTTCTTTAGAGTAGCCAATCAAAGATCTAGAATTCATGCAAAAGGCTTGACTAAAAATTGCACATTATACTCTGAGGAACTCTTTTCCACAATAACCTCAAAGATATTTTCAATGCGTTCTACCTGCTGAGGCCTAATATTGTTAATTGTTGCCTACATTGAAAAATGAAGCTTAGGAAAAAAAATTAAAATACTAAAGAGGGTGGTGAAGCAAGAAGGCTGACAAAAATTCTGACCAAAGTGCACACAATAAGGGAAAACCAATAGTGGCTTGTTCAAAAATATAACCAAAAACAATATACTTTCCCACATTGCAACATTCAATATTACATTTACTTCCTCCACTGCCATTGTACAACAACGCCAAGATGCATTAACCCTCATGTGAGAAAACTCTTACCATCCTATTTTTGTGTATTGGGGCAACCAAATCCGCCACTGCCAACCCATGTAAATAGAAAACTATGCATCATCATTAAAAACCCTAGGAAACTTGCCGCCGACCGAAAGATTTCGGACTAGGAGAAGTTCTAATCATAGTTGGGTTGATGAAAATCCCAGCAAGAATTTCAAACAAATATCCTATTGGCTAATCACTTCTGCAACTATATGTTTAGAATACTACATTGTAAAATCACTTGAAAGAGAATTGTATGCAATGTGAACCCTATGTGAAAATAATGAAGACTCATGGGCTTAAGTAAAAATCTCCAAAAAAGAAAAGTAGAAAATACTAGTGGGGAATTTGATGGAGTATTGTATATATGATACAGTGTTAAAATTGCAAAAAAATGATGATTTTAATATATCATTCCTTAGATTGCAATGGTATATTTTATACAAATAAATTTAGGATAACATAATGAAAATGTTGTAATAATTTTGGGGGAAATTGGTATCCTGGTAAACAACTCTTTATAAATAATGAATTGCATAAGTTGAAAGGATAGTTGTACACACATGGAGAAATCCAATAGGTAGAGTAGAGTATGTTTTTTGAAGCCAAGTGTATGGAAAAATTTGTGGGTATGTGCAAGATCATGATGGGCCAAAAAGTCGCTATATGATGGGTATGCATAGGGTATGTGCCTGACAACTTTTTTTACCCAAAATTGATGAAATGAAAAGGGTTTTTAAAGGAGATTCTTAGCTCTCCACCAATATAAATTATGCTTTACTTTGAATTTAATAAATAATTATTATTCATTTTCTATTTGAATTACAACTAAAGCCCTGATTGATAGGCTGATTGAAAAACATCTATAGCTTTCAAATGATATCAATTTTTTGAATTTGAAACATGTATCACATTTTATGCTTCACATACTATAGGATTAAAAAACAAAATTGAATTTCATGAATTTTTGACCAAGTTGAGGTGGTTAGACATATGAGTTTTTATATTTTTTAAAATTTGTAATAAAAAATTCATAATTAATTATTTTCTTGGAAAAAAATTACAAAAAATATGCATCACATCGGACATGATTCCTCTACTTATATATAAAATCTTATAAAAATAATTATCATTTTATTGTGGTTAGGGTGATCAGACACCTACTTATTTTTCCCTAAAATTTAAGTACTACTGCATTGAAATTTCAAATTTTCACCAAATAGATTTTATTTTTTAAATAAACCTAGTAGTTTAGAAACTACATTCAATTTTCTACAGATTCTATTCTTACATATTTTTGAAATAATATAGATAAATTATTCAAATTTTTATGTCAATTTTCTTTACTTAGATTTTTCTAATTTTTTTGCCACTTAAGGGCTTATTTTTTCCATGATGATCTTGCACATACCCTTGTGTACATATCTATCTATCTAGCAAAAAATATTTGATGTAAAAGGAAAAAGCACAAAACCCACACTTGTTTTCCTCCCTACCATATTGGCATAATGAAGCCTAATGGGCTCTATTCAAACCCCAAAGCAAGAAAAGTATGAAATGCCCATAATTCAGCATGCAAATATGCACACAACAACAATGTTAATCTACAAAATTTCCTTTCAAAAATTTGAATAGTTTGTTGGTTGTGTATATGACATCCAAACACATGAAGTATTCTAAATATACATTTGCAACTACTAGAAATTGATGCATATGCATATATATACATATATACATACATACATACATACATACATATATATATATATATATATATATATATCTGTGTGTGTATGTATGCATGTATATATATATTTGTATACACACACACACACACAGGAAAAACTATATACGCATATGTGTCCATCGGTGTGTATATAAATCTATATGCATGGATTCCTATGAAAGCAATAACATGTTTTGAACATTATAGTTGCACACTTCCTATATCCGATAATCATGAGAATAAAGTATTTGATGCATTTAATTAGTTCAAAGTTGTGTAGCTATCTTCAATTTTGCATTTTCTATGCCTATATGCCCTAAGATTTTTTTTGCTATTAAATTGAGTGTCTTTATTTAAAACTTTTGACCCTTTTGAATGTCATGTTGCACACAAATACACATACAATTTCCCCCACATATGATATTTTCTTAACAACTATAGATATAGAGGACCAATCGTATATATACATGTGTAAAGGGTGATAACACATTTTACCATTTTGATTCTCATGGTACACAAACATTTACATGTGTTTGCACCCACATATCCTTCTTTAAAACTACAACAATATAGGAGCAATTGCATATTTATGTATGTGCAAAGGGTGAGTATAAAACTGTAAAGATATTCAATGTCTATATGCCTACATTTTTTGTCTCTATTATTATATCAATGGAAATTGCAAGGTATTTCCAGTGATCACTTGTTATATGTGTACATCTTTGGCATTATGTTGATCAGAAGGGAAAATACTGGAGACTAATAGAAATAGCATCTAGAACTATTGTTTGGGTTATGAGGATGTGGGTAAAATTCAACCATAGTCTTCAACAACATTCCATTTAGATCTTGTTAATAACAAAGCATTTAATAGCACAACATGTGGAACATGTTCATAGGAAAGATGTAAAATGGTTTAAAAAGAACTATTAGGAAAACACTTAAGAACCACAGGAAAATGACAGATGATCGAAAACCAACATTAAATAGAACTTTTAAATATGGAAAAATATTCAACTCAAGAGACAGAAAAGAGGTTTAAAAAATATTAAAGAAAAATATGGAAATTGTAAAAATAACTATTAGGAAAACACTTAAGAACCACAGGAAAACGATAGATGATCGAAAACCAACATTAAATAAAACTTTTAAATATGGAAAAATATTCAACTCGAGAGACATAAAAGAGGTTTAAATTAGGACAAGATCATAGGATGGACTATCAAGAGGATGTATTTTGACCATTTCGTAGGATAGAAAATACTCACAAAAGCCTCTGTTGCTGCTCACATTTCTTTAGTTGAACCCAGTTCAAATGAAGAATCCAGCTCAAGTGAGGAAAATTGTTGTTACACCTTGTCTAGAAACTGAGAGAATTTTAGGTAAGCACAAATATGCTCCAAACTCAAATTTGTATAGCAATTTCTTCACTTGAACTAGGTTCTTCATTTGAACTGGGTTCTTCACTTTGAAAGTTGTTTGTAAGTAATTTCACATACATATATGTCCACATATAAATTTTTTTGATGAAAGATTAAAAATTAGACCAAAACACTTAAGAATCGCAAGAAAATGACAAATGATTGAAAACCCCAAAATCTCAGAATTTAAAAATTGAAAACAATCCTTCTTACAAGAACAATAGAATAATTTGTTACATGGAGCTTCAAATAGATGATGGAAAAAGAATATCATGAAACATATTGATACAAGACAAGCAATGTATGTAACAGTTGGCTTGTCAATTCTAAATTTGAGCTACATTATTTGGCACTCAATATTATAGAAAAATAGGGAAATTGTAAAAGAACTATTAGAAAAATATACATACATACATACATACATACATACATACATACATATATATATATATATGTGGGTGATCCCACAATACTAGTTTACAATTTTTGGCCAAACTGGTCACTGAACTGGTTTTTTCTAACTAAATCTTCACTTTCGGGCACCTATAGTGGCTAAACCGTGAGGAATTTGAAGATGATGCAAACAAGTGATTTGTGAAATTTTGTCTATAGATTCTAAATATATTTTTTTCAAAACTTTTGGAATCAGATTACACTTCTTTTTCCATCTTCAAAAACTAGTTTTTTTTCAGTAAACACCATTTTTAAGGAGTGACGGTCACCGTATAACACATAAATTTTATTCCATGAAGGATAAAATTCTATTTTTTTCCAATTTAGATTTGTAACTATGATATCTAGTGCTTCCTATTGGTTTCATAGTGTTTTATTGAATGTTTTTTCCTTAATCAAGTTTTTAAGTCAAACTAATTGCAATTCAAAAATAGGCGGACTGTATAGCACAACTTTTTTTGTATGTATCAATTTTTATTTTATTTTGTTGGATCAAGGAATTCAATATCTAATGCACTCATATTTTTCATTTTTTTTTTTGATAATCTTCTATTTTTCCACATGTGTAGAATAGAGAGCTTGATTTTTCAGTGAAAAATCTACATTCACAAGAAGTAAAAAATAAATGTAATAATAAAATTAAATTTATTTAAAATTATAATTTTTGGGAAGCTTATAATAAGGACTACATACTTACAAAAAATAAATTTTAAATAAATTCATTTGATCCTCCAAAAGGTAAATCAAAAGTGGTTTTTATCAACATTTTGATTGGTGTAAAGGAGACTCCGTTATAGGTATGGTTTAAAACTAGTAGGATTCTATCCAAGGGGGTTTGATCTAAGGTAGTTTGATAAAACCCTCTTCAATTAAAATTCTTTAAATAGAATTTTTAAGGTTTAAATAATTATATTTTCTATAAATATGTGATTTTAGCAAAAATCAGAATCTCCCAAAAATTGTAAACTAGCTTTACACTTATTCGCTACTAAATATTATAGAAAAAAAGGGAAATTGGAAAAGAGCTATTAGAAAAACACTTAAAAATCACAGGAAAATGACAGATGTTCAAAAACTCACATTAAATAGAACTTTACAATATGGACAATAGAAGAGGAAAACTAGGATAATGAACAAGTTGTTATGGGGAACTGAAAATAGTTATGAAGAATAAATTAATCATTTATGAAAAATACCCATGTGTGAAAATCAATACTTCAAAACATAGACATATACATATACACACACATATATATATATTGAATACAAATAGAGTAATTGTATAAGAGGTATTAGAATAACACTTATTCGCTACTAAATATTATAGACAAAAAGGGAAATTGGAAAAGAGCTATTAGAAAAACACTTAACAACCAAAGGGAAATGATAGGTGTTTGAAAACCCACATCAAATAGAACTTTAAAATATGGAGAATACAAGAGGCAAACTAGGATAATGAACAGTTTGCTATGGGGAACTAAAAAAATAATATCATGAAGAATAGTTTGGTATGGTAAACTTCAAATAGTTGAGAAAAAAATAATATCATGAAACATATTCGTACAAGACACATAACATGTTCCATCTAGAAAAAATAGCCATGGAAATTAACAATTTGTTATAAGGAGCTTGAAACAGATGAGGGAAAAACAATATCATGAAACATATTGGTACAAGACAAGCAGTCTATGTAACAGTTGTAAGAGGTGTTAGAATAACACTTAAAAATCACACATAAATGACAGATGAATGGAAACCCACATTAAGTAGAACTTGTTAAGCCAATGGGTACCAATAATCTATGCAAAATGGATATAATGCCATAGACTTAATTGAAAATTCGAGCTACATTACCTGGCACTAAATATTATATGCAAATACAAAAATTGTAAAAGAGCTATTAGAATAACACTTAACAACCCCTAAACTAATTTTATCTAGAATATATTTATGCTTTCATACTAACCCTCCGCATATATATATATGAAATCACTCCTATGTTAATGGGTATAATGCTAAAGATGCACATAGATAACTACAAACAATAAATGAAGGGTGACAAAATTACTAACCCTAACCATATTTTTTGACGAAAGGAAGAAGATTTAATTGCAATTGCTTATATGGTAATGGGTATAACACCAAAGATGCATAAAGATAACTACAAACAATAAACAAAGGCCAAAAAAATTACTAACCCTAACCATATTTTTTGATGAAAGAAGATTTAACTACAATTTCTCCATCCATATAGAGTAATAATCTCTTTGAAGTCTCCAAAATTGATATAACACCAAAGATACAAACATATAACAAGGAACAATAAGCAGAGAATGAAAGGAATGAACAATAAATTAATTGTTTATGCAAAATACCCATGTAAAATGACTTACAAATTCTAGAGCACAATAGTTTTAAAACCCTCCAATCTGCTATGAAACAGAGTTGAAGGTGATGATTTTTACAATAGTCTTCTATCAAACCAACACCACAATGGGTCTTTCGACAATGCAACTTAATCAATATATATTTTTGCACATTTTAGAGCACATCACTATTAAAACCCTCCAACCTACTATCAACTGAGATGAAGGTGACAAATTTTTCATTTCAATATTCTGCTATCAAACCAACACTATAGTGGATTGTTTGACAATGAAACCAAAAACAATATACTTTCCCACATTGCAACATTCAATATTGCATTTACTTCCTCCGCCATCATCATACAACACCACCAGGATGCATTAACCCTCATGCAAGCAAACACTTACCATTCTTCTTTTGCGTATCGAGGAAACCAATTCCACCAACACCAACCCACGTAATTAGCAAACTGCATGTCGTCATAAAAAACCCTAGGAAACTCGTCACCAGCCGGGAGATTCCTGACACTGAGAAATTCTATTCATGACTGGCCTGACAAAGATCCTAACAGATACTTCAAACAAATAGCCTATCAACTAATTATATTATAAGAAGACAACATGGTCTCTCCCTAATAAATCAATATAAAAATTATATGTTTGCGTTTATTTTTCTCTTTTGAATATATTATACAAAATCAATATACATCTCAATTTACAAAATATCTGATTAAAAAAATTCTAATCAAATAAAGAGCTTTAAACTCTAATTTCAAAACTTTAAACTAATAGAATATAACTACCTCATGAATGTAGGATAGCCTTAACTACTAACCCCTAACATTGAGAGGTTTTCCACAAACTAATTTCATAATTCTCACATCCACAACTCTCTCTCTCTCAATAACTCACTCTCTCACACATGTATGCATGCAAACACGTGCATGCACACACACACATGAACTAATGTGAGAATAAAACACACAAATATGACACTAATGAAAAATCTATCGCAATAACAACTAACTTGAATGGTTCTTGGAGAAGAAATTAGTACTCCTCTTTTGAGAGTTTGAAGAAATTCATATCCATAGCCAAGTATTTTCTTTTGTTCTCCATATCAATTTCTCCTTAAAACCAATACAAATTCATTCAAAGACTAGGAAAAGGATTCACAAAAAATCAAAAGACTTGAAACAATAAATACAACTATTTAAAATTCTACTTTAACATATTAATCTTATCAATTGCAATAATTCATTGCATACATATTAAAAAAAAATCAAACTTCAACAAAAATGTAACCATTCCTCATTATTTTTCCTTTAAAAAAAATATAAAATTATAAAAAAGAGGACAATACATGAGAGCCTAGTTCCCAATTCTATATATTTCTAATGTTTATAAACTTCTTTTAAAGTTAGCCCTTAAAAAAATCATCATAAATTTTTTTTTGTAAAAATGACATCAACCCTTTCCAAAATCAAATAAAAAGTACAAAAAGGATTTCCATGTTACATCTAATGGCATAGATCAACATAGAATCCCACAACCCAAAGCATTTAGAAAATTTACAAGTATTAAAGTAATCTTACACAACCCTTATGATCCTATATTAGTTCACCTTATCAATACAAAGATAAGTCAATTAAATTCCTCTTCACAACACAATAAATGAGTTGAATTGGGTACTTATACTCAATTTTCCCATGCTCTTTAAACTTATTCTCTTTCCATGTAATCTAACACTTCCCCAGAATATCATATCCCCATTCAATTTAACTATAGGAGCATGAAAATAAACAAAGATAAGAAAAATGGATTTTTTTAACATTTTAAAATTCATACAACTCTCAAACATAAAATTTTAAATTTAAGATGAAAATGTATCATAATAATGGCTAAAATAAGGTTCACCACTAAACTAAATACAAAGTGTTACAATATGAAAAACAACACAAGGTTTGGAAATGAGTCCTATCCACACATAGCTAAGATAATTGGTGTCATAGATTCTACTCAAAATAAATTATCCTCGCTATTCTAGAATGCAAGGTAAGATATTAGATTAGTTCCTAGCAATCCTTCTTAGTAACTTTTGGTTTAATCTCATTATCAAAATCCCCACCATTTTATTAACTCCATAGTGTTCAACTATCCATTATTAAACTCAAGACTCATCTACTAAATATTATTAATTTTCTTAAATCAGAATCTTAACATTATTAAACCAATTACCAAATATCAAAACCTCAATCAATATTAGTATTTTCATCTAATCTAGCCATTATAATTCATTAATATATTACATATGAACAAATAGAACAATTATCTATCAAGTGTAATCTAAAAACATGATAATATATTTATAAACATCATATGTATACTTCAATCACAATTAATCTAGCTATATTCATAATTATAATGAAAATCATTTTTGAAATGAAATAAATGACATTGAGAAGATTCACTTTGATTATTGAGGAAATAATTTTGTTATATATAAACTAATTAAATAACCACATACTAAAATTTATAAAATTAACCATCCCATTTCATCATAGAAACTAAAATTATAATGCAATACCCAAAACTTCTTATATACAAAAAATAAACCACCACTAAAACCACTTATGTGACACCCTAAATAATGGTGTCAAAAATGTATCATATAAGCACAAAAAGTTAACCAATTGAATTTTATTCAATAATATCAACACTTGAATCCATAAACCAACCGATAAATGAAAGCATACAAGAAGTCTTTCTTACCAACACACAAACAAACAATTAATAACTAATAATTATACAAATTATTTAAACATAATCACAATCAAATGAAAAATTAAATTATCATTGTCTAAATTAAACATTAAAATTAACATAATCCAATGATAATCAACTATCAACACAAAAATCCATTAATCATAAAAATTATCTACTATGAATGGTAGCTCTAGACCTACTCAAACATAGACAAACAACACAATCTTAGTCATCAAACACATCTAAAACCATTGTTCCCCATATAATTCATTTAAACACCAAGAACATGAAATAAAAGAAAAACTAATCAAATGAAAGATACTAAATCTTGCTCAAGACATTCAAATCCTCAATCCCATGGGGGAATTGGTGCTACTTTGATGTGGAAAGTAGCCCTTTCCCAATTCCTTGCAAACTTTGATGAAATTTGATGAAGATTGGTGCTCCTTGATGAAATTTTACCATAACCTAGCTAAGATGGATGAAAAATATGATAACTTGGATGAAGTGTTGATGAACTTGCTCAAAACCTGTAGATAATAACCTTGCATAAAGTTGTGGATCCCAAATCAATAGAAGAGATCTCTATTGATAGAAAAGAAGGATGGAGGAATGAAAGATATGAAGAATGTGGGACTAAACATAAGCCAATGACATTTTGCTACTTGTCAACATGCTAGTGGAGAGAGGTGGAGCACATTTTGATGAATGTGTAAATAAATGCAATTAGGTGGAAATTTGAGATTTGAAAATTGGCTCGTGGAGGAAGAGATGAAAGGTGAGTTAATGCCACTTGGCTCAAGAAAAAGGGCATGTAAGAGGCGTAAATGCCATATTGGAGGACAAGTCCTTTTAGGAGGGAGATTTCAAATTGGAGGAATATTCCAAAGATATTCTTTTTTGAATGAAAATAGAAGAATTTATAAATCAATTAAATTGATTTGCTTGTGCAAGTTGCAAAATCTAGAGGAATTGATGGATTAGTGTTAGAGTTAATTAGGATTCAATTAACTTAGAGATTAGTTTGATTTGACATTTGACTTAGATTTTTGGATTTATTTAAATCAAATGGGAGGAATAATGAATATTAGATTTGATTAAATAAAGTTTGATTTATTTAATTAAAAGGGGTGATGTTAGATTTAATCAAATAAAGGTTAATTTATTTAATTAAAGGAAGAAATATGATTTAATCAAATCAAATGATTTATTTAATTGAAAGAGGAACATTAGGAATAATTAAACAAAGTGATTTGTTTAATTAATAGAAGATGATGACTTAATCAAATAAAGTTGATTTATTTAATTAACAGAGGGATTATGATGAATTTAATCAAATAAATATTATTAGATTAAATGGTTAGTAGAGAGATGATTTAGGCATAATTGGTTTTAGTAAATCAGGATCAGATGCACGAGATCAATCAGTATAATTTGAATGTCTAAATTTTTCCCCTCTTTGAAGCAATGTACCTGTTGCGTTGGTTCAAAGAATAACCTTTCCTAGATCAAAATTTATTTTTAAATTTTTTTTTTAGATGCCCCACTATTACCCCATCAAAAAAATTATGCGTGTATACTTCCCACTCGAGAGATCGAGCAAAAAGTTTGATTTTGGGTCGAGCTCATGATAAAGATTCAAGATTAGTTCAACTCAGAGAGGATTAGAAAGCTCAAATGTTTGATGTATACAATTTTGATGATACAGACAGTTCATCGGCAATGGGTAGCCTCATGTATATTTTGATATATTACACACACTTGATACTTGGATAGAAATGTTAGTAAAGATAGAAGAATAAGAAGAATAAGATGGATGGAAGTAGAAGAATAATATGGATGAACCCTTGAGTTTGAGATGATGTGGGAGTCCAAAAATTCCATAAGTCATCAAGAATTTATTAGATATATGATGATGAGTGATGATGATGTATTGCTTATCAGGAATTGGGATTTTAAAAGGGCTTACTTACCTTATGTTTGATAACACACATAGATATGATTCATCAAGGTATAAAGAACTAAGATGGCGTATCTAGTGAGATGGACTTTGACTTGACAAACAAGTAGGAGTATTCTTGTTCAAACTTGACATATGGAAACCTTACTAGGATGTACTTCAAATATTTCTTACATCTCAGACCAAAACATGGAAAGGAAAAACCTAACAATGTAATAGTCAACAAGCTATCCAAAACACCTTCCATCCATACCCAATAAAGCAAGTATTCACCAAGGTTATATCACAAGAATATCCAACAAGCACAATAGATAAAAAGATAATGATCAATGCCCCATTCCTTTCTCCCTAAATCATTTTGATAGACATCATCTAGAGGTCATTGGAATGAGCACAATAAGATAAATCGAAAGAAAAGATCAAGTACACAAACAAGCCAATGTTCATACCTATAGCCTTTAAGATAAGTATCCAAAGTGTTTTCCAAAGATAATGCCCATTGTAGGAAGGATGCATCCTAGGACATGTTAGTGGATGGTGGAAAGTTGATAGGTTTTTTGAAAGGCTATTGATATAAGGTCGATTGATATGTTTGCGAATGATCAAGAGTTTGATTTTGCATTTACAAGTTTGTTGTTTCGATTTTGATTTTATGTTTGAAGTTTTCTTTTGCTGATTGTTGTGGTTGTTTTATGTTTGTATTTCCAAAGGGTGAGTTTGACGATTTTTTTATTATGAATGAGATTATTGTGGGTGAAAGAAAAATGGGACGGATGGATTTTTTCAAATATTTGGATGTTTTTGATGTTTTGAAATGTTTTGAGGTCATTTTTGGTATCTTTGAGATGTTTTACAAATGTTTTTATTTTCAAATTTTCCAATGTTTTTGTGTTTTATGAGATTTTATGAATGTTTTTGGATTTTTCCTCAGGGGCTCATCAAAGATTAGCCTTGCCTACATTTAATCTCAGAGATGACGTAGTTCAAATAGCATGTTTTTGACATTTTTTTGAATTTTTAACCTATTTTGGGATTTTGATATGTTTTAAATGTTTTTGGATTTTCACATGATTTTGACGATTTGGATATGGATATGTGTGACGATATCAGTGGTCTGTTTTAGGATTTTTTTGAAAACCAAGCTAAGGTTGATTGACCTGATTGATGGATTGATGATGATAACATTGCTGAGGATACACAAAAATGCAAGGATAGTGTTAAGAAACATAAGGATTAGGATAGATATCCCAAGATGATGAGGGATTGATTAGATTCAATTGATGGATTGATGATGATAACATTGTTGAGGATACACAAAAATGCAAAGATAGTGTTAAGAAACATGAGGATTGGGAAGGATGTTCCAAGATGATGATGGATTGATTAGATTTGATTGATCAGGATTTTGAAGCTTGATTTTGGAACAAAATTGTTTTGAATGATTTGATGTGATGTTGAAGCACATGTTAGATGCAACTGATATTGATTGTTTGGATTGATGATTGATGAAAGATAAAGCTTGATAAGGAACATCCTCTTGTCAAAATATGCCATGGGCTAGTGATTTGGATTTTTTGGCTCACAAATGTTTTGACCAATTTGATTTCATGTTTTCCAATGTTTGGATCACCACATAAGTTGGAGAATATAGATCAATATTTATTCTCAAAGCGATATTTAAATATCTTCCTCCAATGTCTAGCAATGTATGGAATTCCATGGATGGAAACCTTAATAGGTGTGTGGATGAATGGATATGGTAAGCATGCAAAAGATGCCAAGGATTATCTTGTGATAAGATAAGGTGTTTGAATAAAGAATGCACACTTCGATAATTCTTCATGGCTCAGATAATGTTGGGTAGGATAGGATCAATGAAAATAACACATGCCAAGATGTTTACCATAAACAAGTGTAAAGTGTGCACCAAACTTTTACCAAGATCAAGATAATTTGGACTATGGATGTAGATGGATGAAAATGGATTGGATAAATAATTCATGGATGAATGGATTTATTATAGATAAGATGGATGGAATGCTAGATTTATTATGGATGGGATGAGATGCTTCCACCTGAACTGGTGCACACAGATGCTTGATTCTACACATGACACATGTTTTCTAGGTTTTCATCATGGTACCTACGGCCCAAAGTGCCACCATAGTGGTTTTCACTAGAGGATGATTTTTTTTCTTTACTATTTTCAATCCTTTTTTTGTTTTTTGTTTATAGATTTTCATTTATTTTTTATTTTTTTGGTTTTTTTGTTCTTTTTTAAATTTTTCTGAAAGATTTTAAGGTCATGTTGAACCATCTGGTGGTGTCGATGTAGATTCTTTTGTCATAATGTGCCATTGATATCCTACTTGAAGAAGTTGGTTTTCCAAGATACGTGCAATTGAATACAACTTTTGAGATTCTTGATCTACTTTATTGATACCAGAGTTAACTTTGTCTTTGTGTGCACATCACAATAGAATTCCTTCTAAATCCTTATGATGAAGGGTTGCTACCAATACATGGTCAATGAGAGAATTGGATATCATGCATAGAGGAGTGGATGGAGTGTTTTTAGGAATAAAAGATGGATTGGTTGATAGTTTGGAACCTTTGACTTTCCAAACTTGGGAAGATGAGAAATAATGGGTGGATACGAAAGTGTGTGTGGAATTAGGACCAATTTCTTGATATGCTTTGTACGTTGCTTGAGAAGCCTTCTTTTTCCTTTGTGTAAATCTTTGATGGATAATTTTCCCTTTTTTATTTTTCCCCATAGTTTCATTGACTAGTGGAGTTTGATATGGATAATCTTTCTTTGTATTTTTTGGTATCTATGTGTATTTGATTTTTCCATTATGCTTCCCAACTTATTTTTCTTTGATAATGTTCTTCGTGCTTTGATTCAAATCTTCCTTTTGATGTTGGTCCCAATTTGTGGATGGGGTGATGGGTGGATGAAGATTCGTGACATGGCTAGTTGTAGTATTAGTGTCAATTTTATCATAAGGATTCTTTGTGCTTCCTATATTGAGGTTTTCTTGAGAAAAAGTTTCCCCCAATATTGTTGAAGTATTACCTTCATGCTTTGATTTTTCCTATTTCAAGAGTGCCTATTTAGAATGCATTCTTTAATAAATGACCACTGCAGATGATGTTATTGGAATTTGTTGCTCTGTTGTCTCTGGAATATCCCATTTGGTTTGACCTATTTCCTTGAGTGGATAATACTAGATATCTTCATACATGATGTCCTCAATCTGGATTTGGGATATATCTAATTCTACTGTTGACAACTCATTTTGACTGTAGGAATCAATAACCTTCTTTTTTGTGTAATAATGTTAGGAGTAAAGGAATCATGTTCTGAATGAAGATCATCTACGTGTCCATCCAAAGAAAGCATCTCATGGGTAGCTAGAGGAGTATGTGCTATATGGATGTGATCATCATTTTTGACATCTTGTATAGATTGGAGAGTTTCTATTAGATCATTATAGTATTCTGGAGATATGAATTCTTGATCTTGATTAATTTTGGAATTGTTATTGACATGCTTTGGATCAAGTTCTTGACATGGGTAAGTTTCAAAGGATGGATTTTTCATAAAGGGTTCTTGGATATCTTCATTAGGCATAGGAAGTTTCTCAATATCCTCTTGATCTTTGAGTGAATCTAGATCAAGTGTTGAGTTGAAGATTCCTTCAATATGTGCAACCATGAGGTTGAAGGATGTCAATATGTCTTGGAAAGGACCATTGCTATCTACTTTGGTGAAAGATTTTGATCATGCTTTGGAATGAATTCTTGAGATATGTCCTCTAACTCATTGGATGATGTAGAGGTATTTCCAAAATGATCATTGGTGGAAGGATCGTTGATTATAGGATCAAATAATGTTAACACTCCTTGAAATAGATCATTGTTGGATATTGTTGAGGAATTATTATCATGATAAAAAAGTGACTCTTGATGTATGTTGAGATGATTTTGGATGAGGTAGAAACATATTCAAGGTGCTCATTGATGGATAGATCTTGATCATTTTTTTCAACAATTGTGATGGAGAGATTGTCAATGCTATCACTAGTGCTTGAATCTTCATTGTTGTCCTTGGTAGTTATTATTTTTTGATCAATAAGGTTTTGGATGAGATTTTTGAGTCGAATAGAATTTGATGTTGTTTTTCCCTTTATTTTGTGAAAATCATAAAGGTGCTTCTCATTATACCATGGTGGTTTCACTTGAGGCTCTTGATAATTCTCATAAATGGGGATCTTGATGATATTTTCTTGGAGCAACTATTGCATGACTAATTCGATTGGTTCCCCAAGTGGTGTGTATTTTCATTTGTTACCTTGTGAGATTTGTACTTTAAATTGGCCTTGTGGTGATTGATTTTGGAGATGTAGTGATTGATCTTTGAGATGTGGTGATTGATCTTTGAGGTGTGAAGGTTGGGTTTGTTGTTGATTTTGTTGATCTTGATATCTAACTTCTTGAAATTAGAGATATTGTTCTTGATGTGGTTGTAGACGCAACTCAATGATTTGATGACACGGTTTAACCAATGGAAGAGTGTATTGATTTTTGGGTAGAGATGTTTCTTGGTGCAATTAATCAACTATTTTGGTAAGTATAACAATTTTATCTCACAAAATTTGATCTTGACACCCTTGATATAGTTGATTTGGTTTTTGTTCAAGCAGATTTGGAATGTATACTTGTGGTGTTTGTATGTGATCATAGACAAATTGATTTTGGACAATGTTTTGATTTGGGATGATGCTTAGATTTGGCATGATAGGTTGAAATTGAACATTGTTGTGGTTAGGAATCACATTGCCTTGATTTAGGTAGCTTTTATTTTGCATGTTGTTACCTTGACTTGGATCAATACATGGAGTTGTTAACATATTGTTTGGAATTTGAACAAAAATTGTATGATTCACAAACATATCTATTCCAAAGTTTATCAAGTGTGGATTCAAAATGTTCATGTTTGGTAAAGTTGTACTTGGTATATTTGGCATGTATGGATTTGGTGGGATGATGTTGTTTTGTTGAAGACTCATGCATTGATTTTTTGGTTGATAGATTTGTAGGTTTGGACTTTGATTTAAATCTACCATAGGGAAAGGTGTTCCAAAATTTAGATTGGGCATACTCACATTTTTTGTACCATCACTACTAAATTTGACTCCATTTTCTGAAAACGTTCGTTGGTCGTTCGACAAACATTTTTCAGACAATCGACGAATTGATGAAAAAAATTTTGTCACTATTTTTTCGTTGAAATTACGACGATGAATTAAACATCAAAATAATGACAAAGATTTGTCGGTCGTCGGCATCATAAAATGACTCAGATGTTCATCGAAATATCGATGAAAACTTCGTGTATCCACCGATGAATTACAACCAAAATGCAATTGCAATGGCTCTTTCAAAGCATCGAAACAACACCAGAAGTTCGTCGCCATTTCAACAAAATGGGAAAGGAGTTACAATGAAGCCTTCGTCGCAGCTATAGCAACTTTGTCAGACCTTTTCGGTGATTCGTCAGTGGTCTTCGTCAAAATTGCGACAAAACAATGCAAATTTTTTTAAAAAAATATTCGTTGAAATGTACCATCGCGGAGACTCTTGGCGATTACCACCGAAGCCAAACCATCGGTGAGAGATCAATCATCGATATAGGATAGAAAACTCACTCTGATAGTCCATGTCTTGTCGATGACTTTGGTCAGCAAGACATATCCAATGTCACACCAATCTGACCTCTTCAAGAGTTTTAAATAGACCTACACCATGTCATTGCGGAGACTCTTGGCGATGACCACCGAAGCCAACCCATCGATGAGAGATCAATCATCGGCACAAGATAGAAAACTTACTTCGATAGTCCATGTCTTGCCGATGACTTTCATGGTCAAGACAGATTCAATGTCACATAGATCTTACCTCTTCAGGAGTTTTAAATATACCTACACCATGTCATCGTGGAGACTCTTGGCGATGACCATCGATGCCAACCCATCAGTGAGAGATCAATCATTGGCACAGGATAGAAAAATCACTCTGATAGTCCATGTCTTACTGATGACTTTCATCGGCAAGACAGATCCAATGTCACACCGATTTGACCTCTTCAAGAGTTTTAAATAGACCTACACCGTGTCATCGCGGAGACTCTTGGTGATGACCACCGAAGCCAACCCATCAGTGAGAGATCAATCATCAGCACAGGATAGAAAATTCACTCTGATAGTCCATGTCTTGTCGATGACTTTCGTCGGCAAGACAGATCCAATGTCACACCAATCTGACCTCTTAAGGAGTTTTGAACACTGCTGGTTATCAACAAGACATTCTGAGGGTCTCACCGATTAAACAAGTGTCTAAGAGCAAGTAAACAAATGGAACCTATTATTTTCTTATTTTGGGGTTCTTTAAATCATAGAATAGATACCATCTTCTTGTGTATAATGTACTTATATTTAGATTTGAATTTGAGACCAACTGTCATTGCACATTCCATTTTACTTGCATAGAGTATTCTATATGCAATATATTGATAATGCCAAATGATTTATGGTGTTGTACAACTCTACCTATCATCACAATTTTGCTATCCCCCCTAGAGAATCTTGCAAAGACAAGTTTACAATACCAAGTCAAATAATATGAAAAAGACTTACTTTCATACAAATTAAATGATTATTCTCACAATGGAAATTGTCTAATCACAACAACAATTCCATTAAAGGTTATCCATGCTTCATAAGAGATGACTGATCATACATACAGATTGCAAGATGCATAAAAAAAGAATTACACTTTAGAACAACCAAGGGCTAACAAGGGAAAGAGTTAATAAGCGTCTGGATTGAAGAGAAAATGTGTAGGGAAAATTTTGAGTAGTGTCAAGAGAACAGAGCTTGTAGAACATATTCTTGACCTAATCAAGCTCTTGAACAAATTAAACAAAATTAAAATACTAACACATACATGAGACATGTAATGAGCTTCCAATATCTGCTATCTTTTTCATTAATGCAAAGGTCGGTAAAGGAGAAATAATTATAATTGTAACACTATTCATAGTCCAGTAAATTATGTTAGTAATTTGTGTTCAATGGACCTTAGTTTTATTATTATACTGCCCATCTAATACCATATTTTAATCCAAGTTTCAACTATCTCAGATATAAAGAAGCACCTTCAATTAACCATTTAAAGTACTATAAAATAAGGTAAGACTTTTACTTGAGAAAGATTGGGTAGACTTGTAGGATTAAAGTTCTCGCAATCATCAGGATTTATTGGCACACAGAAACAACCTGCAACATATTAAGTAATGGATGACTACAAGTTAGTGAAATGGTCCTTAATATGTGACTAGTTTGCAAATTGATTGGTAGAAAATAAGGTTACAAATAGATCTACATGAAAAATTATGAGGACAATCTACTGTAATCATCAAAATAGATGAAAAGTGCAAAGGAAAGAGCTGAGCTACATCTCTAGAGCCTAAAAAAACACATGCAAGAAACATAAAAAAAAAAACTAGTTTTGGATGAATACAAAATGGTGCCTTCAGCAAGTGATTCATATGCTTTCACACCTGACAGGACATTAAGAAGATTTTAGTCTTCCTCTTGAAATTAACTACTTACAGAAAAAACATAGAAACCAATATTATATACCTCCATGTCTAGCGAGGGTAGGTATAAGAGAAAAAAATTCCTCAATGCAATGCCGAAAAATATCAATGTGTGTGTAGGTTTGTATTACTCAAAATATCATTTCACTGCCTAAGGAAAAATACCAAAGTGATGTTTTAAATTTCAATCTTCACATAGGCTCCCTTATTGCTACACATGCATATACAAGCATTATTCAAGCTCTAAACTATTCAAATATTAAGGATTTAATTAGCTATAAGATGGAAAGTTGTTGTTTAGACATAATCCATCATCTTTTACATATCTTTATTCACTCCTAGCGCTTCGGATAAATTTGTGTAAATGAGACAGAAATGTGAATCTTTATGACAAAGAAAATTCTTAAAAGGAGGGGGGAGAGAGCAAAGGGTAGGGGGAAAGAGAATGCTTGAATGTATAGCAAAGTATAACATTTTGATCATTATAACAATGAAATGAATCTTAATTTTGAAGCATTAATATCATTTACAACATTTATGATCAAGAATGAATGTAAGTAGAGAAACTTGCATACCCGCAGATGGTACAAAATTTCATGGTTAAGTGGAAGCCTCCCATCAACAAATTAAGTGATCCAAATATCCATGTATCTTCCCTATCAAGCCTCTAAATCATTCAGAGTCGCCAATTTTTCCACCAACTTGTTACAGCGCGCAAAAGTCAAATTTTAGAGTTATGTCACCACTAAAACGTAAGAAATAGAGCTTTGAAACCAAATCCACACACAACAACACAATGTGGTATTCATGGGCCAAATCCATACAAACAAACTAAACTCATAACATTGGAATGGAAACAACTTCAAATTATGATGCAGAGCATGGATTCAGGGTATAAAGAATCATTTTTCTGCCACCATAGTGAAAATTTAGCACTTTCTTTCATCTTTGCATATTGGTTTGATGATTCAAACGATGCATTTCTTATATTAAAAAGTGCATTACCTTATTGAGATTCTCTTTATTTCAAGAATACTTTAATATTCTCTACTTAACAGGGCTAACCATGTGATGGTGGAAGCTCATTTGGCCCCTCCCTCACATCACTCTCAATTCCCCATACCCAATCATATAACATTAATCATTCATTCATCCATTAATAACATATAAACATCATTCATTCATCCATTAATAACATATAACATTCATTCATTAACATATAACATTCATTAATTAACATATTCACATTCATTCATTAACATATAATATTCATTCTTTCAGCTTACATATTATAAAAATATGGTTGTCATGATATGATTACAATCACTTTTTTCTTTTTTTTCTTTTTTAAAGCTAAAAAAATATGAAGTGGAGTATCGTTTTCTAAATCATATGTCCCCCCTTTAGTTGTTCTGCCCTCTGCTTGTGATCTTAATGTACGCCTAGTCATCTTCTCACGACATGGATGCCACTGCAAGGGGGGTTCTACTACAATAACAAAGAAATGTTAAACTGATATTTTTTATTATTGTTGTTACAAGTATTTAATTAATTAAAAGAACATTAGAGTGGTTCTCTTTACCTAAAGGGTCCACATCATGTTCCTGAACTTCTATTATAGACTCATGCTCAACATGCTGAACACCCTCTAAATCCTGATCTACAATTGAAACACAAAAGGTTACATTAATTAATACACCAATTGAAATTAAATATGTTTAAAAGAACATGAGAGTGGTCCTCTTTACCTAATGGGGCCACATCATGTTCCTGATCTTCTCTAGCCTAATCATGCTCAACACATTGATCATGCTCTACATGCTCTAAAGTTGAAACATGAAAGGTTACATTAATTAATACACCAATTGCAATTAAATATGTTTAAAAGAACTTTAGAGTGGTCCTCTTTACCTGATAGGGCCACATCATGTTCCTTATCTTCTCTAGCCCAATCATGCTCAACATGCTCTAAAGTATCGGGATGCACACCATGACCTTCATCTGCAGGTTGTGCTTCATCCTCACCAAGCTGCATTCCAATGCCATGTGCAGTATTATCATTGCTTGAATGTTTAAAACAAGTAGGCATGTAATTACTTTATGGTGGAAATTAATATTGAATAGATTGCACAAGTATTCAATTTTAAATAAACTTTATTGAGTTTATTTACCTGTGTGTCAGATGCAATGGAATATTGTGTTTGCCCAGTCAAGACTCTTAGGTGTTCAGCCACGACTCCATAGCCTTGCTGGAAGGCAATCTTTAGGTCCTCTTCTATGGGAACTTTGTTGAATTCAGAGCACTACATTTTTGCATAAGATCATGAATTTTGCTTCTATGGTGTGATAAAACCAAAAAAAATTTCAATTTATTATTTGGATACAATATTTCATTTATTGATACTTACAATTCATGTGGCTAATTTCATATAACCACCAGAGCCAAGTTTGTGTTGCCCGTGTTTTTCTAGTCTTGCCTTTTTTTCCTTCGATGTGTCGGTAGCCTATGAAAATTTTGAAATACATTAGATTATGTAAAAAGAAAGAGTAATAGTATATAATTAAATTGTTGATAGTATCACATACCTTCCTTGGCCTGGTGGTGTCTTTCCTTTTTTCTTTTCAGCTTTCTCCTTTCCATCCGACACCAGGTCCTTCCACTCTTTGTCTGAAATCATGGGGGGACGCTCATACTTTTTGTTCTTCTCTAAATGTGACCTATATTGGTCCCTCACATACTTTAGATAGGTACTAGCTTTCTTAAGGACCTTGGTTCAGTTGAATGTTTTATCACCAAAGAGCACAACTAAATGGTTAATGAGTTCATCTTTTAAATCCTGATTTTGGGCATTCCACCATGTACGTATGGTGGGCCCGAAGATCTCCAATGTAATATCACTTAGATGTTTATAAAAAACATTATTTCCTACAAAATGATCATGGGATCAATAGTCTAAAAAGAGTGATCAATAAGTAAATTTCAACTGGATTATATATAATAATAATTAAAACATTTTAAAGTACCTGGGACCTTCTCTATCTTTATGGGAACGAAATCCTCGGTCACCAAAAATGTGACCGGCAATGTTCTCGTACTAGTAATACGAAAAGATCCAGGAAATGCTGCTCAAATATCACCAGTACTAGTGGCCTTTGCATCCCCAGGTGCATGTCCTGACACATGTTTTGGCATGTGTTCGCTGCTAGAGGGTGCACTAACGGATTCCTGCATGGTATGTGTTGCCAACATTTCAGACGACAATATAGGCACGAATGATGGGGTCAAATGATGTGATGTATGCACATGAATATCAGGATGGACACTTGTACTAACCCCTACTCCTCAGGCAACACTTGCATTACCCTGATCATGGCTAGGAGCATCATGAGGACGCAAAAAATCCTGTAAAAATAACACATTTTAGTTTATAACATAAAAGAGTACAAAATATAAAACCATGAATGAACTTATGTTATAATTAAAGACCTCATGACAACTTACTTGCAAGTTTTGTGATCTCTCAATCAATATTTTAACCCTCTCTCTTATCTCATCTATTTGAGGCACTATGAATAACAACTTAAGGATTTATTCATTGTATTTTTTTGGGTCTTCCTTATCATATCGAGAGGGTTTGCTGAATAAGAGATGTCATAATCACATAATATTAACTACACCTCCCTATGGATGCTCTCATCTACTACTGGTGCCTTTCCTCGATCTGTCGACTGCAACAAGAATATTAAAAACATATCAAAATTAACCCAATAAACTTATGAAAACAACATAATAATAAAATGTTTTGCTCGTATCTAATTTGTAAAATTACAATGAGGTAAACCTGTTAGGTAGAAGTTCCTGAAGATACATCACGATCTATGCTCTGGGTCGGAGCCTTCTCTGTATGATCAATGTCCTGCTATGACAAAAATTAAATATTAAAAAACCTTACTGAAATGAAACCAATAGACTTACAAAAAAAACATAAGAATAAAATAGTATATTGGAGTCATTAATTGGAGGTTGGGTAAAATGGTACATAGTATGTACCACCCCATAGTAACTATGTTTGTAACTAAGCGATTCAAATTGTAATCGATTAGCAACTCTTCCCCTACAGTTATTGATTTTATCACACATACGAATACATGGTTTCCCTCGCTACTCGAATATTCAATTGGGTTACTTATTTGTTGACCCAGGTTGTGTACTATTTATAAACCCTGCAATATTCCCTGATGCTTTTGGCCTTCCATCAATGTACATAGCCACTCCTTTATTTTGATCCTTATCTTTTAGCTGTATATAATTTGCTGACAGTGCATACCTATGCATACTTCATGTATATCGAACTAGTTGCATCCAATCTTTGTAACTGTAACAGGGTCCAACATACTCCATCAATTTACTAACTTTTTCGTAACATACCTTTTATGTTGTCCATGCAAAATAGGCCCAAACCATGTAATGATGATGGTGCTATACGATATATCCTCTCGTTGACACAAAAATCAGTGTTTATTGGAGGAAGTTCCTTAGGTACCCATTGTTTCCATAGATGTTTGTACCTCAAGGGCACCTCGACGTCGCCTATGCCCTTATCATCATAAGAACATGACCCCCCTTCAGCAAGAAATAATTCCATGCATTTACAAAATTTTCATCTAATCTTTTGACCTCTAGTTGATCTCCCTCTTTTGGATGTATACTACATGTCTCGCTTTCCTCTTCTCTTCCTGAATTTCCCTCGCTTAAGGAAGATAGATCTTAAAAATACCTATTTGGTGGTACCTGCACTCATAAGGATGTTGGATGAAGTTCTTTCATGGTGATGTGATCCTAAGGTGACATTATGATTAATCTTTCATTTCATCGCTAGAATTTTACAAGTTATAAGGTAATTTAAGTCTTGATAGATTGCAAGTTATTGTTACTACCGTCCAAATGTGTCCATCACAAATCAAATCTACTTAACGTTTTAACTCCCAAACTTTGTAACAAGTGTTAAATGTGACTATGGTCCACCAGTTACACAACCAAGGCCTCAAATGTATTCTCTAATTGTAATCAAATGACTTTTTCTCTTCATTCAAGTAAATAAACTTGAAGGGAAACACCATCAAGTGGTTTATTGGACACCTACATGACTAAAAATAGCAGCAAATTTACATTTAATTTCCATATTTCTAAGTGGTTAACGGGGAGGGAGTGTGTACTAGGCCTAGTTAAGTCATCATAAGTTTATGCTTTGGCAATAAATTTTTTTAAGTCATCTTAAATCTTCCTATGTCTAATTGCTAGGAGACTTTTGGTATGTTTTAAGGTAGGATGATTGATGAAAGAGCCCAAAGAGTCTTTCTCCATGGTATCCAAGTACACATAGCAATGGTCTTCTCTTATATGGTTGGACATGATTTAAAGAACTTAGCTAGGAATTATTCATTTAACCTAAGGTTTTCTCATAATGCCATCATTGGAAAAGTATGATCAAATTATTCTATTATGAAGAATTGGTCTATGTGCCTCTAGTAATCACTATAAATGTTTATAAGGATAAAATGACTAATTGCATCAGGTAGGAGAGAATCAACTTTGAGTTTTTCAAAGATTATATTCCTCTATTCATAATTTTTAAGGGTTGTGTGTGGAGGAGGTTATCACTACCAAGAAGGGAGGATACCTTTCCTTGCAATGGAACTTCAAAATTTTCTCTTTGTGTTCCATTTTTATCTTGCCTTATGTCTCTGGTCATCTATGGTGTTTGGGAAAAGCCTAAGGTTGGGGTTTTACCTTTGTCTTCATGTAAAACCCTAGTGTTTATCTTATGCCTTGGGTGGGATCTCTTGGGCCATTACTTTTTGGAATATCACAAGGCGGTCCAATTGGCTAGTGACACGTGTGCTTTTTGGCCTGATGCTTGTTTGCTCCTTCTTTTTATATAAGAAGGATTTCAAGGCCAGAAGTACGAGTTAGCAAGTTAGATATTTTTGGTCGAGTCTAGATGAAGTTGCAAAGCAAATTGTAAAGTCTGATGGTTTTAGGGAAAATGCAATTTAGGTTTTGAGTCATTCTATAGTAGGTTTTGAATTCATGGGGATTTGATGTTTTATGATAGTACTTGCATTTGAATTGATATAATTAATTCAAACTCATGTCTTTGCATTGTACAAGCATATCTGAATTTTGAATAAAATGATCAAGGGTTGTTTTGTTCATCTCACTATTGTGGTGTGTATGATTCTTGTTTTAGCTTTAATTCAAGGAATTAATTAAAATGATTGAATGGGATTGTAGGTGGATATGTTTTGTATAAAGATTTGATAAGTAGTATTGGGTTAGAATACATATTGATGAGATTGTAAAGAAATGTTATCAAGGATCTTATATGTTATGTGTTAAATTTGTCATAAACCCTTAGATGCTTATAAATTTGACTCCTCCAATGGATAAATGGAAATGATATAAGTTGTACTTATTCGTATGGTTCAGTATTTGTTTTCCTTTACCTAGAACTTGCTACAAATTGAAAATCAATGACTATATTATACTGTGAAATGTTGTAGTTATCTCATGCTCCAAATAGTTGATATTATTGATAAACAACTAATTCTATTCGGTATTATCCTATTATGTTGAGCTATTAAATGAGATTATCTATTGTTGTTAATGTTGTTTATGATGATGGTGCAGAGGTTGTAAATGCATTAAGGGATCACCCTCCCGGGTCTTGCATAGCCCAAAGTGTAGGAGGTCTTTAAAATCCTTGTTAGTTGTTCCAAGTCCTTCGAGCTGCCCTTTATTGGAATTGGCAATTCCATAGGTAGATTAGAAGATCAACTTTCATATCGTAAAAAAAACCAACACCTTGCATATGTTTGTGGTGGAGGTATTAAAGAAGAATTGTATGCCTCTATTTCAATTCATTAGATCTACCTTAGCCTAACATATACTTGGGCTAAGTCTACAATTGCTTTAGACTCATGCGATGAAGGCTATATGTGATGAAATCCTAGACCTCAACCAAGATGTGGGTAGATTATGGGAGTTTTGCCAAGACCTGAGGCTGGTCGATAAAAATGTGAAAGACTAAGCTATTTTATTTTTTCTATCTTATCTTATACCATTTTACGAGATTGGGGGTGCCAATGTACGAGAAGGTCTTTGGAAACTAGGCATGAAAATTGCAGGTTAAAGAGAATGGGGGTGCCAAACTTACAATACTCATTTCCCCTTGGTCATCAATTTTCCCTGAGTGACCTCAACCTCATCCTCGGTGCTGGTATTGACCTTGTTTTCACTCCTCCAAACTCTTCCTCGGCACTGATATTGGCCTTGTTTTCACTCCAAACTCTTCATCAGCACTGTTATTGACCTTGTTTTAACTCCAAACTCTTCCTCAACTCTGGCATTGACCTTGTTTTCACTACTCCAAACTCTTCATCGGTGTTGGTATTGACCTTTCACTTCTCCAATTTGATGAGCTACAACTAGGTTTCGTTAGATTTTATAGTATATTAATTAAATTGAAAAATTTGGTGCCATTTAGCTAGGTTTTAATATTCTACAATATAGTTAAGTATATATGAGCTATATTTTACATAATAAATAATATAATTATTCAACTTATTATAATTATATATTATATTCTTTAACAAAATTATTAAATACGTATAAAATTATTATAATTAATAATTAATAATAAATATATTTTTATATAATATAATTAATATAATATATATTTAATATAATAGTAATTTATATTAATATGAGAAAGAGAAACTAAATTTTTATTGGTTGTTTCATGTCAACAATCCAAGGATGGCATGTGTCCTTGGGGATTTATTCTCAAGGTAGCATGCCATTTGATTAATGATATGATAATTCTCCTTTAAGACCTCTTCAATGTACCCACTGAACACTTAAGGAGACAAAGATAAATATAGGGAAGAAAATATAGAGAGAGAGGGCGATAATGAAAAGCATACAAATAGAAAGGGAGACAAAGAGATAGAGAGAGGTAGAGAGATAAAGATATAAGAATGAATAGATACAGATATAGGGAGGGTGATTGATATATCTCTCCCTGTCGCTCTCTATATCTCTATATATCCCACTATCTATGTCACTCCCTCTTCCCCCTCTATCTATTGAGATATCTCTCCCTCTCCCCCCTTTCTCTCTCATTCACTCCATCTCTCCCTCCATCTATCCTACTTTATTTCTCTGTCTCTATTTCTCTTTTTATCTCCCTCTCACTCCTCTCTCTATCTATTTC
>VDFB02373365.1:231480213-231525092 GCA_007258455.2 Sequoia sempervirens
TCATACACACCACAACAGTGAGATGAACGAGACAACCCTTGATTATCTTATTCAAAATTCAGATATGCATGTACAATGGAGAGACATGAGTTTGAATTAATCATTTCAATTCAAATGCCAGTGCTATCATAAGACATCAAATCCCCATGAATTCAAAACCTACTACAAAATGACTCAAAACCTAAATTGCATTTTCCTTAAAACCATCGAAATTTACAATTTGTGCTGCAACTCTACCTAGACTCGACCAAAAAATATCTAGCTTGCTAACCTATACTTCTAACCTTGAAATACTTCTTATAGAGAATGAAGGAGCAAACAAGCATTGGGCCAGAAAGTACCTCTCATTTCTCATGCTTTTCTTCACAAAACTCTTGAGAACAATGACTATACCTTCTTTATTTCTCATCCTACGCCTTATTCATACATCCTACAATTACAACAGTATCCATGAGGCCTCTTACACAAGCTACAGTAACCACAAAAAGTGTAAGAGCCCCTTTATATCATGTTTGGACTACAAAACCCTCAAAAATAGGGTAATCAGGTTGCATGCAAAGAAATGAAGCTTTCTAACTCAAATCAATGCCTTTATCCCTCAAATCAGATTCAAATCAAAGATAACACATATCTTCACGACTTGGTATTGATTTCACATCAAAATATGGCTGCATGTGACTGTACAGTGCTGCATAACAGGAAAAATACAGAAATTTTGAAGAAAAACATAGATTTTTGAATTTCAAGAGCTTGTATTTTAAATCCTCAACCATCAACAGCCATTACAATGATCACTTTATGCCTTTTAAAGTACTTTACACGTCAACCATTGAACAACCACCTCTACAACTGACTTTTTAATCTTTTATGATCACATGAGACATAAAACACACTAATTTCAAGGTTGTTAACATCACTAATGAAATGTTTTATTTTTTTGACCTTTCAAAGATTAAAAAGTACATCATTAAATTAATTATGTAATGACATAAAAATTAAAAAAATCATGAATTAATTATGTAACCACATAAGTCAAATATAATTCTATCAAAAAATTAATATCAAATAGATAATATAATCGCATAACTCATACATTTCAATGTCATTGATATTCTTCTTCATCCAACTCTTTGTCTATATCATTTGATCCAGATTCAACATTGTAAGGATGGGTCATATCATCATCATCATCATCGATATCAGTTTTGATAATTTCATCATCCACATGGATATCATCTTCATGAACATTAACTCCTACATCATCATGATCTAGTTCCTCCTCTTCAACATGTTCATCAGGGACATCATCAACTAACTGTTGATCCTGATCATCATCTACATCATCTTCTAGTTCTTTGGTTTCTTCTTCTTCCACCACATTATACTTTACCGGCCTTCCTCTTGGATCATGTCTAACAACAAATGACCAACCCGGTTTACCTAGAACCTCTGAGTAAAATACCTGCTCACATTGGCTTGGAAGAACATAGGGCTCATTTCCAACTCGCTCGATTGACCTTGTATTAACCATGGTAAATCCATTATCATGTTCAATAAAAATTCTCTCGGGATCATTTTCATTCAATCGTATCCTATATAATAGGACGACAAACATAATTAATTTGAAGGACTTAAAGTCACACTCAAGTATATGATTCAAAATCCCATAGTATCGATTTTTTGAGACTTCTGGATGTATGTCGCTTTTAGATGAAATATTAGTCACTTGAAAGACTGCAGTTATACCAAAATCACAAGTTTTCTTCATGTCATCCAACATTTTGATTCAAAATTTACAACCATTGCACCACATAGCCTTGTGGCGTTTCACCTGCAATATGTCAAACATGTCAAAATTATTGCAATATCGTCAGTTGATAAACATATTTATTCTTGGTAGAGTGTATGTAAAGAAAACAATCTCAACATATATATACATCAATATAATTGAAAATAATTAAATAATATGGGTGATTAATATATTTATATGTACCTATTTATCTATTAAACCATATGCTAAATCAATTTCCCTTTGTGTAACATTGGAATCTCCATGACCATCTTATAATTACCTCTCACTTTCCTCAATCTACCTTTCCCCATTAGGTACTCCCCTTCAATTTTTTTAATAGAGTTGGGATCCCAAATGCGATCTACATGGATCTTTGTTGAAAACTTAGGAAGATACTCACTAATGTACACCATGGTCTGGTATACCATATATCCCTCCACCATAGAACCTCAAGATGTGCTCTTTGTCTAACCAAATCCTTCAAAACTTTTAAGTGCCTCTCAACCATCCACATTTACCTTGTGTGTACAGGTCCAAAAATTCAATCTCTTCAACTTGGTGTATGAGGTAGTATTCTTGTGCATTGAAAAATGTCAAAGGTAGACACTTTTGCATTTCACACATTAGACGAGGAATTTTTCTCTTCCAATAATTTATGTCTTCTTTATGGATTTCTTTAGATGACAGCCATCTACAAGTGATTCAAGGCATAAATATATTAACGAAATTTAACAAAAATATATAGTATATTACATAATAAGTAAAATAAATGACAATTATAAGATGTATACAACTAATTGAACAAATATCGCTACTTACCTCATGTATTTTCCAAGATCATATATAACTTGTTTGACATTGTTGTCAAAGTTGTCTAGGAGAGATAGAGGTAGAACGTACTGCAACAATTATAAAATGATCTTTTCATTATTTTTTTAAAAGTAGTCAACATAATACACTAAAAAGTACATGCATTATACAAGTGTATATAATATACCAGAATAATTACCTTAATGAAGGTATGCCAATCATGCGTTTTCATCCCTGACCCAAATTCACCTTTCTTTGTTATTATATTATTTATGTTCGCAGCAAACCTGTGGGAAATCAATTTTTCAGATGAATTTTATAGCATTGCTTTGTTGCTTATTAATAACCAAGGAAGGACACTTATATTAATTTGGTCTCCATCACTATTTAATTGAATGACATTTTTTATTGCATGATTGGCTTCCTGAATGTCACTACAAATTTTGATAATTTTTTCTTTGTCATGCCTTCCATCCAATATTTTCCATAACATTTCTGTTATATTCTTTCTAATATGCATTGAATCAAACAAATGCACAATTTGTAGCTTCTCATAGTAGGGCAACCTACTAAATTGTCTGGGATAACTTTTTAGTCCCTGTGGAAGCAGCCATTAATGCCTTGATGACCTTCATGAAGCATATAAGTTAAACAAATTAACAACGACAATCATTGTGAATTACAACATGAGTAAACACAACACAATATAAAAATATAAATTCAAAACATATCATATATGATAGATAAACAATTTCATCCGATGTATAACCTTGACTATTAATTCTATTATATTCCAACTTCCATAGGTGAGGTGACATTCTTCGTGGTTTTGATGTAGTCTCCTCTTTCCCATTGAAAAGATGTTTTTCAGTAGTTCGATACTTATGATTTCTATGGAGGAAGTGCCTATACTCATCAAACACCTGCTTTCCTAAACTTGTTGAACAATGAGATTTCATCTTTGGACCACAAATTGGACATGCAAATTTTCCCTTTGTTTGAAGACCTGCAAGATCATATATAATTGAATTAAATATGTCAATTTTTATAATTATATATAATGAATAGATTATTTTAAAAACATGCATGATATCTACTTCATAAAATTAAATATTGTTAAAGTGCAGTCGAACATTATAACATACCACAAAAATTTGTTACCCCTGGGGTATCATGAATTGTCCATACAAGCATTGCATGGAATTGAAATTGTCATTGTCCTATTGGTCTAGAGACGTCATACATAGTGACGCCATTCCATAACTTTAGTAACTCATCAATAAGATGCTCAATATATACATTCATATCTTTAACTTGGTACTTACCTAGTTGAATGAACATAAACATTACATAATTATTATAACTATTTTACTGCAATATATATAAATTAATGTACATGAATATTGAATGAAAAAAATATAAGTCATTATGCAACAAATAAGACAAATGAGATGCTACTACATTAAAGAAAATTGAAGTAAACAAATACCTAAAACAATCATTGACAACATTATGTGCTCCCTCTTTATTGACATCCATGGAGGAATGTTATTGTTGATAACAAGAATAGGCCACACTGAGTAAATAGATCTCATCTCTCCAAATGGATTGACACCGTCCGCTCCCAATGAAAACCTGAGATTACGAGGTTCTTCTTTAAAGTGTGGCCATTTTTCCTCCATGTCCCTAAATGCAGAACCATCTACAAGTATTTGAAGAATGTCATCTCCACTTCTATTCCATGCATGGTAATCCATAAATTGCGCTAATCTTTCGCACCTAAATAATCATTGCATACGTGGAATAATAGGAATATAATGAAGAACCTTGTGAGGCACCTTTTTTGTTAGTTGATCTGTTTGATATCTACTGGTATGACATTCTAGGAATTCTATTGCAACTTCATGTTGTTTATGATATATAATATGATCATTGGGACATGCATCTATTGCTTGATACTCCATTCCAATATCTTTCATAATGCCAGATAAATTTTGGTATGAGCGAGGTAAAATATTTGATGGTGGTAACAAAAATTCACTAATCAATCTACAACAAAAAATAATTTGTTAATATAAAGAATATTAATGGTACATATTTCATCCTTTATTTACTAGTGATGAACTGACAACAATTAAAATAGATGAAAAAAGATGACATATATACCATACCTTAACATATGTTAGATTGCTATGTTTGATAAACCATTCATAACCTTCAAGTTCAATAGAAACAATACAACAGAGAGAAGAGTTGTTTGGGAGCCTTCATAAAGGGGCTCGTATGCCTTCTCAAGTATAGGTAAATCATGAACATCATCAAATTCATCTCGATCATCATGATCATCTCTGCCACTAAATGTGTCATGGATCAATGTATTTGTACCATCATCTTCAAGTATGTTTTCTAGTGCATGATCATTTTCTTCCATAGGATCATTAACTTCATCTTCGATATTCACAGCTCCATGTTCGCGTGCTTGCAAAACCACATTCTCTAGGCCGTGATAATCCATATCATGTGCTCTAGGGTGCCCTATCTTTATAATAATGATAGACACAAATAAACCATGATCATGATCAACTGATTATATATATATATATATAATGTTAAAATGATATAAAAATTTACAAATTCAATCAATATAAACACATATAATGATCAACTTACTAATAGAAAATAATCATGCCCCCCTTCAACGTGACCATGCTTCCTACAATGTTTCTCAGTTGTTGTGATTAAAAGTCATCTCGTCTTTAAGCCCTTGCAATTATTGCAAGGACAATAACATTTCCCATCACCCTTTCTTTTCAATCTAGCCCACAATCTATCAAGTGTCTCTTCATTTTGTTCTGGACTAATATTATTTGACATGATTTTTCTTTACCAAACTTGACTATTTAGATCTTCAAAAAATATCAAACTCACACTCCAATAATTTTTATTCATAGATAGGTAACAAAATCTAATAATTCTAATATTTTACACCAAAATTTTTTGGCATGCAACCACCCTTGCAAAAGAGAAGATAGTCTGAAGTTAATGACCCCAAAAAACACTTTAAAATTCTAATTCCAAAACTTATTAAATTCTGATTTTACTATGATTTCCAGCCTTTAGACCCCTAAAATCAGAATATTTAACTTGATCGCAAACTTCCTACAACAATGGAGGTAGCGAGCTAGTAAGAGCAAGTGACCCATTCCTAAGAAGCAACATGTCAGAATCATCATTGCTAATGTCAATAGGGATTTATCCTTTTAGTTAAAGATGCAATGTGTCACTTCTTATGACAAGCTTATCCCTACATCCCTCAACATTGAGAGAGCCCTAATTGTACAATGAAGCACACACTAGTAGAATTTGGAAAATAAATGAATAAGCGACTAAACCTTTTAGTCACAACAACTAAAAATGACTAAATTCTGGTCATATTTTGCAACTTAGCTATAAATGAGTAAATAAATTACTAGTTTGGTTGTTGATTAAAAATTATTTAGTCACACAAATAAAAATGACTAAATAGCTAGTCATTTATTTAGTCACAATCCATTTGAATAAATTATTTAAGAAATTAAGAATATAGCCCACCAAAATACTCTAAAACTTTAATAAACACACCCTAAAACTTTTTCCAAAATCTTATTTTCAAGCATAGCCCACCAAAATGGAGTTTTCTTTTTAATAAACATACTCTAAAACCTTCGTCAAAACATTATTTTCAAGCATAGACCACCAAAATGGAGAAGTGTTTTAGTAAAGAATGACAGAGAATGGTGAGGAGATGTGCATGAAAGGAGGCATAGGATTCATTGTTGCTTATCTCATTCCTGCTCTACTCAACAAATCTTACATTGTTCCCGCTACTATTTTTAATCTAGGTATTTACTTGACATATATTTGCATAATCTAAAATTCCTTCAGAGGCTTTTGAAGTATCAATGTAGCCTATATAGGGTTTATAATGATTTTTTTAATTAAATAAATAAATAAATAATGTATTTCCCTATAATTAGATAATGTGGAGATCTCCTAAATCTACCTCAGCACACTATCCTCTTTGGCACTGTATTCATTACTCCAGCTACTAGGGTTTTGCATGTGACATCTTTAATATCTTCATGACCATGGCTTTTAAATAGATCTCATTTTTTGCTTTAATCATTTTCATGGTAACCCTTGAGTTCCATAATCCACCTTCAATCTCTTCTAAGAACGTTTTCTTAAGCTAGACTGCATAGTATGTGCATATAAAGCAACTCCTTCATAACTGTCATTGTTCCAAACCACCACTCACTGCCTTGTTTAAAATGTTTCCTCCATAAGCACAATAGAATGTTTTAAAATCGTGGTTTCCAGTGATTGACCATTAAGGTCACCACTTTCATCAACATACAATGAGATTTTTGTCTTCAAACTCAAGGCATTATGCAAGATAACATTGTGAATTGTTTGTTGTGTATGATTTGATTTTCTTGCACATTTACTACTTTGCTAACTTCCTTTAAGACTGGGTATTGCACCCTCAGCTGCAATCTCAAACAACTCACTCACTATCACTTGAAGATTCCTTTCATGAGCATCCTTCTATAAAATCAAACTATTCCCTATAGACTACCTACTTACTACAGGGGACTCATTATTTCATGGTATTGTATATCTTAAGATCCTTCAACCTTATTGACACTACTTCATAGTCCACAAGATATTATTCACTATTCTCCCATCTTTGATGAGTCTCAAAACACTACTCAAACATGCAATCCACTACCTCAATTATACATTAATGGCTAAGAAGAAATATTGAACCTATGATTACCACTATTACTTCATTTGGAAAGTCATTCCCTAATTGCATTTGCCTTGTCTAACACTACCAAAAGCATTTGAAAAACCCTTAAAGTCAGCAAGGGGGTAAGGAAAATCACTGTTAAAATATTCATTTTACTATGCAAGGTTTGAGCTTTATTGTCTTGTCACTACTCAGCCTCTTTTTGACTATCACATCTCAAGTGACTATCATTCTTCTTATGGTAGATTACATTTAAAAATGTCACTAAGCTACATAATGTGCTTGTTATTGGATACAATCTTTAGATTGTAAGATTTTGTTATTAGCTACAAAGTCTCAATCTTTCTGGTATTGCAACCTCACTAATCCACTAGAGTTATTGTTTATGTTTCTACGGAGGTGTAGGGTTTATACCCTAATCATGCTCTTACCAATGCTTCTGTTGGTATTAAAAAACAACCTTAAATCTTGGGTCAGAAAATTAGTTGTCTTGACAAAGTTGTGGTATGATCTTGGATTGTATCCTAGAGTGTGTGGGAAGCTTTTTTTATCATTAAGCTATGTAAACCTGATCAGGGAAATGTATCCTATATAGCATGGGTCTTGCTTTAATACTTTCTATAATGGTTATTAGCAGATCACATTATTATAGTTTGCGGTAACCCAATATTGCATTCAAGTATGTAACAAACTTGGTTTGTAGTTTAAGCTATACACTTTTAAGTAACATTCATAAGGTTGAGAAAATCTTGATCACTCTCTAGAATAGCCCATTAAACATGGGTTGTGCTTGAATGCACTACATAATTGATATAACACAACCACTCTGCATATCAACCAGATTTATAGGCTCTTTATTGCAGCAAGAGGTAATCACTCTTGGATCATGCTATAATTACATCATAACCTGTTAAACTTGAGACAACCTGAATGCACCCAATGATGATTGACACCTACATTATACAACTTGAATTAACTACATTATATGAGTGCCTCCATTTCTATCACAACATAGCCACATTAAACTTGGGTCACACATGAATGCATCCTGTATTTGTTATAGCCCAACTGTGCCACATGACCAATAGAGTTATGGATCACATAATTATAGTCACAAGAATTTGTTCCTTGGTTGTGATCTTATGGTGATTCCACACAACAAAATATGGACATGAAATTCATAAAACGCTAAACCTCTAAAAATGAAATCTGATGAGATGTTCCTTTAAAATATGATTTTCAAACTTGGAACTACAAATCTGACTTCACAACTGAATTCTGCAAAAATAAAATGACTACCCTCAACCTGGCGATATATTCTTGAATTTTTTCTATTTTTTCCCAAGAAAATCATCCTTAGTTCTCCACAAACTGTCTCAAGTAAAGCAAAACACTGTCGCAATAAATCAACGAACTCACTTTTCTTTATGTCAGCCACAATTTTATTTTTTTCTTATTTTTCATGTTTGTCAAAATTTTGATGAAACTTCTAGTCTAACTTTCGACGAACGTCAGGGATAAACTTTTAAAATTTGAAAATTACACATCAAATTTTACAAGCACCCGATGATACATCAAATTATACATATTTCATCAGATTTTGTAGTTAAATGAGTTAGTGCATTGAGGTTTGTAGGAGATAATGATCCCATGTAAATGTGAGTTTTGATAATCCATTAGTTTTGTAAGGCTTTAATAGTTCTATTGATTTAGATTACTCATGATGTATGAATCAAGTTTGTATTCCATGTTCTTCTTGTGCTTTGACCTGGTTGACATCTAAGGGATTTAGGACCAATGATGAGATGAAGGATGAAAGGGGTGAATGATATGGGTGTTGAAATTTTAAGATCCTTGGAGGAATACTAGACTTTAGGATTCTTTGGAATTTTTTTTATTTCGATTGGATTTTATTTGATTTGGATAATGGACTTATAAACCTCAAGATGTTGGATGTTATCTTGGAATAAACTAGTCCACAAGGATGACAATTTAACTAGATGTATGAGGAAGGATTCATCCACACACACTTAGCCAAACAAGATGATTTTGATGTTGATTTGAAAGATTTTACCAAAATTCTAGTATGAATGATTTTTCCAATGGTTCAAAAGTTTTTTGTGATATGGGATTTGATTGATGTTTGAGATGGATGAAGTGTTTGATTGTGACCCTAGATGAACCTAAGAGGGGATTTCTTTACAAGACCAAGATAGTGAAGAACATGCTTTACCCTATGAGTAGTTCAAACCAAAAGACCAATGTTTTTCTTGGAAGACCATAAGACAAAAGATAACAAGCACATGTGTGGGGTTCAATTGATTTAATCTTGGTTAATGACTTTCTTTTTACCACATCCACTTGTCTTGCTTAAGTTTCAAAATAAATGTCTATGCCAAGGCCTTCTTTCATTCCACAAGGTCCATTATGAGAGAATCAAGAAGTCAAAGCCATAGTTTCTTTAATGTTGACTTTATAGAGCAAATTGAGAAATGGGCCCAGATACTTAGAAGCATCTAAGGATGAAATCCCAAGGGACAAGCAGTAGTACTTGGATTATTTCAAAGGTATTTGCTCCTACTAAAGGGTTTGAAATTTGATGACCATTGTTGAATTTTTTTTTCAATATTTTGGATCCAAGCAATGTGTTTAACTGACTCAAAGATTGCACAACCTAGGATGGAAAAGTTTATATTTGTTGAATTCCCACTTGGATAAATCCAACTGCACTTATTCAGAGAAAATGATTAGAAGCTTGACCACACTAGCTCCCCTCCATGACACTCACTTCTATGGGTTATCCAAGCTTTAGTTCTCATGAATCTCCCATGACGAACTTCTCATCTCTACAAATAATCATAAGTATGTGGGATGGCTTCAGAGGTCTGACCTCCTGATGCAAACAAATATTGGGATTTTTGGCCACTACACAATGGCTCATAATAAGGGCATATAGTTCATAGGACACAATGATAAAATCCCTCAAGAGGTCTCCCAACCCCTAGAACAAGGGATTTACACATCATAAAGATAACAGGGGTGAGCTATCATGCATCACTAAGTTGATTGCAAACTTTCCTTGCAACCACAAATTTGTATAGCAGTTCGGAAGAGCCTGACTTATGCTCATTATCGCTTGGGTCATTCCCTTGGGGTGAGTACTTTTTCTCACCAAGGAAAGCCCTCTAAAGGTAAAACAAAGAAAATAAACACATCTGTGGTGTTATGCCTTGCATAACCACCTCATTTTTTTTTAGATCAAAATGGGTCCCCCTTGTTTTTGTTTTGCCCTTGGTGTTTTGTTTGGGTCTTAGGAGTTTTTATTTTTCCTCTTAATTCCTTGTTTCTTTTGGTTTTGGAAGAAGCAGAGTCGGAATGGAAACTGGACTTAGAACTTTTGAAGGTTCCAAGTTCAGATTCGGTTCCAATTCTGGTTTTGCCCTTGCCTCGTTGTTCTTTTCATCATCTTTTGGTTTGTCTTGTGCTCTTGGGTTCATTTCTTCCTTGAGTTGTTTCTCATTTCTCTGTGTTTTGTTTTTTCCCTGGTAGAAGTAGAACCATAATTGGAATTGAGCTTGGAACTTTGTAAAAGTTTTGAATTCTATTTTGGTTCTGATCCCGCTCCCACTCACTTTCTTTGTGTTTTTGTCTTTGTTGGTGTCTTGGTCAGGCTTGTTTTCATTTTGGTCCTGCTTTCTATCATTTCTTTTGTCCTTGTCTCAATGTTTTGTTCCTTTGTCAGGAGAAAAACTGAAATCGAAACCAAACTTGGGTATTTCTAACATTCTAAGTGTAGTTTTGGTCTCGATTCTGCCCCCTTTTCCCTTTTGTTGTCTGTCTCTATCGCGAGACCAAAACTAGGCTCGAAGTTGGATAAGAGACTTGGATAAAGTTTCTTGTTATGTTCCATCTTTGCGTCCATGTCTGCCTTGCCTTTGATTTTCACATTGGTTGATTACTCTTTTTATGTTTCTGGTTCCACTCCCGATCAACTGCATTTAGTGCATTAATTGCAGCCTCCCCACATGTGAAAAATGTTTTTAAAACCTTAATCAAGGTTAACTGGCTCATTATGTTTATTGTCTAAGTTTTTTTAGCAAACCAGAGCTACGATAACTTCAAGAGGAGCATGATTTGATTGCGAAGGTGCATTGTGGGGTGGGTGCATGAAGTTGGGTTACAATTTTGTGGACAACTTCAAAAAAATATTGGAAATGACATAACGCGAGTGTGTTATAACGCACTTGCGTTATTTCATTTTAAAAGAAAAAGAAATGTGAAAGCTATTCATTTTCTCTTTTTTGTTTTTTTGCTCTGCCCATGGCCAAAAACCCTCATTTTCGCACTCACATTCTAGGAGGAGACATTCTTCAAAATTCATCAACAATAGTTGCTTTTCATTCGCAAATATGGCACCACGATGATGAAGAGGTGCATGAGGTAAGTATTGTTTGCTATTTGTTTTGAATTTCTTAGTTTCAAGTGATTTTGTTTGTTTTAGGTTAGATTTTATTTTTTATTTTTTAATTTGTAGGAGATGCAAATAATCCTAAAAATCCTCAACAAGAAGAACAAGAAAATCCTCCTCATCAAAATCAACCTCCCCCACCAATCACTCAACACCCTCCTAGCACTCAACAAAATTTGAGTGAAATTGAAAATAAAAATAAAAAATTGAGGATCTTATCAGTAGGTTGAGTGATCCAAATGCTTCAACCGCAGAAAGAATGACACTAGCAAATTCAATGAAAGAGATGTTAAAAAATGTAGATTCAATAACCCAACAAATAATGGGATGGAAAGATTGGAGGCAGGTAGCTAGGGCATATTATGTAGATAAACTATCATATAAACAAGTAAAAGATTTAAAAATTACTAAAGGTGACTTGTGCTCTCTATTCACTGACCCTAGAACAAATCAAAATATTAGCCTCAATGCAAAGAGGTTTCCTATTCATTGGTGCCACCACCAAGAGATTAGGAACTGTTTTTATGATAGTTGGTACTTGGTCTTTGATTACCCACTGTGCAATAATTGTGAAGTCCCCCAATATTTTCTTAGGAAACTATACAGTGAGTTCGTATTGAACCAAATCCCAAATTATTTTGATATGAGGGAGTTCCAGGGGAGAGGTGGGGGGTCGGCTTAGGATAGGCCCGGTGCACATTCGGATCCTACGCGGCAAGGGAGATGACCTCTCGCTAAGCTGCCTTGTGAGCACATTGTTATGCTTGTCATTGTAAAGGAGATTGTTGATGTAGAGACATTGTAGGCGATCAACACTTTGACCCAGAGTTTCATCCATCATACTAGCCCTATTGTATAGTGCCATCCAGGGGAGTCTTTGGATGGTGGCCTTCGAACCCATGTGTGTCAATCTTGCGGGGCGACTTGTTCATATGACCCCACTGGCACTCAGGAGGCTACTACTCAGGATCCGTATGTTGCTACACAATATCCGTATGCTGCTATGTAGGATCTGTATGTTGCTACGCAAGATTCGTATGCTACTATGCAGGATCCATATGTTGCTACATAAGATCTGTATGCTGCTACAGGGATGGAGAGGACAGATTAAATTTTGCATTGTGCATATGGCATTGATAGTCGGGTAAAAGTCAACATGTTCATTGAATTTAATTTATTAAATTTCAATTATGAAATGCATGATTAACTAATTTACTTTTATTATTTTAATAAAATCGCAAGGTCACAGTGTTGAGACTAGATACATCGGTCCTCCACCTACTTACTTCTACAGTACACCTATCAGTGTTGTATGTAACTAGTAAACAATTATAAATTTATTACATGTTAATAGCATTGTTTTACAAATGGCATTTTAATACATGTGATTTTGGATGTTGAACAAGCTAATATTGGCAGTTTCAAGCAAACACCTCCTAGTGCTAGTGGATTCACTCAAACGTACATAGAGGTAATAGAATAAAGAGAACTTAACTAATGAATTCTACTTAATAGATTTGTGTAGTTTATATTCATATTGTTGGTTACGTTGCATTACACATCATTCAAACTCAAAGCATTACTTCAAATTCCATAACTAATAACTAGATGTTGATAGATGACAAAATTTCAACTATACAATATAGTTGTTTAGAAATTCAACATAAGCAACATGATGCAATTACTTCACATGGAGGCATGTGCTTGCAAAGGTGCACCACACAAAAACTATGGATGCTTGGAAAAAATCTATGAAACCATAATAGTAAGCAATAGCATAGACAAGGAGTTAGTGATGCAGAGCATCATATCAAAACACTCAATCATCAGGGTACATTTGATGTAGAGCATCCAAAAACACCATCAACATCATTTCTTCAAGGGATTTCAATCCCAAATAGAATCAGGAGAAGATCAAATATAATTTCATCAGAAATCTACTTTTCATTCAACCAAAATCCACTCAAATTCTCTTAGCCATTCCATAGGCCATCATTCATCATTCCACTAATCATTATTCCAATTGACTCATTCAAATAAAAAACCATATTAAAGTAAACTTTGACTTAATCAATTAGATTCACATCATTCTCGACCACCATAAAAACAACATAAACCTGATTATTGACACTTGAACAATTCATCCTTTCATTTATTCACCAAGACAACAAATCAACTAAACCATACCTCACTATTATCAGTCCATTATCAAGCACTGTACTCACCATATTTTGACTGTAGTAGTCTATTTACAGGTTACAAACTCCCGCTACAACAAAATCTTGATTATCATCTTGTGGTTAATCACCAATTTGCTCAAAAGGCTTAATAATAGTCACCCATCCAACCATCAAAGTCACCAAACCTGTGTTATACACCTTAACCAAATTTAGTAACATCAATCATATCATTAGTTTGATAGTAACCAAGCACTCAATCATATCACAAAAGCTTTGAAAGGATACAAGTCAGAAATGTTGAAGATAGGATAGATTGCCACCCCAGGAGGTAGCTCTATTTCATAAGCATTTTGGCCAAAATTGTAGACCACCTTGCAAGGTCCTATCTTCTTCATCATGAGTTTGGTATAATTTCCTTTTGAAAGTCTCTCCTTCTTCAAGTGTGCCATCACCAAGTCTCCAGCCTTGAATTGGACATTCCTCTTCTTTAAATATGCCTTTTCCTTATACTTCTCAACATTCTTTTGAAGGGTTTCCTTCACTTGTTGATGAATATCCCTAATTGTAACAACAAATTCCTCACCTTGAGCACTTCTCCTAGCAAATCCTTGTAGATCTCTTAGTTCATAGACCCCTCTAGGGTGCATGCCATAGACTACCTCAAAAGGGCTTCTACCAATGCTCCTATTCATGTAGTCATTATATGCAAATTCGGCCTGAGGTAAAATCAGATCCCAAGCTTGTCCATGCTCCTTGGTAAGGAATCTTAAGAGGTTTCCCAATGATCTATTCACCACTTCAATTTTTCCATCCATTTGTGGATGGTATGTTGAACTAAAGGATAGATTTTTTCCTTGAGTTTCTTCCACAAGGTCCTCTAAAAGTGACCAATGAATTTAGAATCCCTGTCAGAAATAATGCTTAAAGGCAATCCATGTATCCTAACAACCTCCTTAAAGAAGAGACCTACTATATGTGATGCATCATTGGTGCATTTGCAAGGAAGAAAATGTGCCATCTTACTAAATCTATCAACTACCACAAAGATACTATCAAAACCTTTTTGGGTTCTAGGCAACCCCAAGACAAAGTCGATACTTACACACTCCCAAGGCCTATTGGGAATGGGCAGTGGCTGATAGAGTCCTGCATTTGATGAAGTTCCCTTTTACCTTTGACATATTGTGCACCCTTCCACATACCTTCTCACAACCACCTGCAACTTTGGCCAATAGTAAAATCTCCTAACTTGTTCTAAGGTCTTCTCAAGGCCAAAGTGACCTCCAAGACTCCCACTGTGTTTCTCCTTTATGATATTCTCCCTCATTGAGCATTTACACACACACAATTGGCTTCCTTTGAAGAGAAAACCATTCTGCAATAAAAAGTCAGAGAATTCACCATGAAAAGAATTCAAATTCTACTCACAAACATTGTATACCTCCTTGAAATTTGAATCTTCATGATACATATCCTTCAATGCTTCAACCACCATGCTTTGGAGTTGGATCTCTTGGACTACAAGTACCCTTCTACTGAGAGCATCTGCCACCTTATTTTCTTGGCCCTTCTTATGCTTTATTGTGAAAGTATAGGCTTTCAAAGACTCTACCCACTTCATGTGCCTATGACTGAGTTTGTCCTATGCATTCAAAAAACTCAAGGCATGATTATCAGTATAAACAAAAAATTCTTTAGGTAACAAGTAGTGCCTCCACTTTTTGAGGGCTTGGACCATAGCATACAATTCCAAATCATAGGAAGAATACTTCCTCTTTGCTTCATTCAACCTCTCACTGTAAAATGCAACCGGTCTGTCTTCTTGGCTCAAAATAGCCCCTATTGCTTGATTGATAGCATCACACTCAATGGTAAAAACTTTATCAAAATCAAGGAGCACAAGTATAGTCTTTTGTGCTACTCTCATTTTTAGATATTTAAACCCTTTATCAGCCTCATTGGTCCAAGAAAACTTACCTTTGTTACCTCCTTTGATGGTGTCCAAGGTTGGTGCACAAATTTGGCTAAAGTTCTTGATGAACTTTCTATAAAAGCTTGCAAGTCCATGGAATCGTCTCACATCTCCCATGGATTTTGGTGTTGGCCAAGTAAGAATAGCATCCAACTTTGAAGGATCCATCTTCAAACTTCCCTTGGAGATGAAAAAACCAAGGTAGACTAGTTCTTCCTTCATGAATTCACACTTTTCCATGTTGATCAGTAGCTTCTCTTCTTGTAACCTCCTTAGTACCATGTCAAGGTGCTTCAAATGTTCTTCTTTAGACCTACTAAATACAAGGATGCCATCTAATTAAACTACAACAAAATTTCCTATGAAAGGTCTCAATACTTCATTCATAAGGCACATAAATGTACTAGGGGCATTTGATAACCCAAGGGCATCACCAACCAATCATAGATCCCTTCATTAGTCTTAAAAGTTGTCTTCCATTCATCCCCCTCTCTGATCCTTATCTGATGGTACCCACTCTTTAGATCAATCTTGGAAAAGTAAGATGCTCCTGATAGACAATCCATGAGGTCCTCCATTCTTGGCATTAGGAACCTATATTTGATTGTGATCCTATTAATGGCTCTTGAGTCAGTGCAAAGCATCCAATTCCCATCCTTCCTTGGTGCTAGGATAGTAGGAACAACACATGGGCTTAAACTCTTCCTCACTAGCCCTTTATCCATCAACTCTTGCACTTGTCTTGCAATCTCCTCATTTTGAGTAGGTGTCATCTTTTATGTAGCCTTATTGGGAAATGTATCCCCTAGAATCAGATCAATATGGTGGCTTATATCCCTAATGGGAGGTAGGGAACTAGGTAATTCATTCATCATTATGTCCTTGTACCTTTCCAACAACTCTTGGACTTCCTTTGCTGCATCTTCCTTCTTCTTTGTGGGCAGATCTGCTTCACTTTTTTCCTTCATAATCAGGAAGAATCCTCTTCCTCCTTCCTTCAAGGTCTTCATGAACTCCTTCTCACCCACCATAAAAACACTAGGCCCTTCATGCTTTGCCTTGTCTTCTTCTAGGAGAGGCGAAAGGTTGTAAGTCTTCCCATCCTTCACAATGGAGTATGTGTTCTTCTCCCCATCATGCTTGGTCTTCCTATCGAACTACCAAGGCCTACTAGAAATATATAGTTTAATACTTGTACTAAAAAAAAAAATCATTAGATCTCATACATTATAAGTCATGACATGGATCTCGCTATTGTAACTTTTTTGTGATCGAATAATTTGTTGTTTTATTTTCAGATGTTGGTTGTGGAAACACCTCCAAATTTTACAAGGGAAATGGATATCAGTGTTTCATCTGCTATACAATCCTCCATGGCTCTGATAGAGGATGTATGAGTAAAATTACTAATTTTCAATTTACATTTGTTGTTATAGATTTTATTTCTAGTGAAAAATCAAACCATTATTGATTCACAGTTTAATTCCTATTTGGATGGTTTATACAGGGCTTGAGCATGCCTAAGCATCAACATGCAAATATTTCCATCGTGGAGAGTGATCATGAGATGGTCGTAAGTGATTATTTTGTTAAATATATCATTTCTTATAATGTAATTTCTATATATTAATGTCTTTACTTCTTATTGTAACAGTTAAAACTTCACCAGGAGCTAAACTATAGGAGGAGCAACAGGAGCACTCCTCGAGCATAGAAGAAATGAGTGATGGAATTATTTCCATCAGATCACCAAACAAAGGGAAAGAATTTATTTCTAGAGCATGGAGAGAAATGAATTTTGATTCCAAAGCCCTTTGTTGTATGCCTAGACATGGCAATTTGTACATATCTTGTATTGGATATATTTGACATTGTATGCCTATATGGCTATTTTGTAACTATATTTTATACTTATATTGACATATATTGATGTATGTGTACATGGATTTTTGGTTAATACAAATATTTTTTATCGATGGTGTCCATATTTGCTCTTTTTGACAATTTCAAAAGCATGGTTGCATACAGATTAGGCAAAAGACTTTTCCTTTTAGATTAGCAATGCATCAAAGTTTCAAAAAGTATCCTTGATATTACAAAAAGATATGTGTTTATACCATAGCAGCAAAAATATTTTGGGGAAAAAATGGCAAACCAAAAGTATAAGATTTTTTGAAAAAATCGGGAAAAAGTCTAGAAAAAATCAGAAAAAAAATCAGATTTAAAAAAAAAAGGTAAAAAAAAGTAGAATAAGAGATGAAATTTTTAAAAAAAAATTTAAAGAAATTTCCATAGCATAGAGATATAGAGAGCAAATAAAATAAAGAGTTTAACTAATTAATTGTAAAAAATAGATTTTTGTAGTTTATATTCATATCATTGATTACATTGCATTGCACATATTTCAAACTCAAAGCATTGCTTCACATTGCATAACTAATAACTAGATGCTGATAGATGACAAAATTTCAATTACAATATAGTTTTTACAAAGTCAACCTAAGTAGTTATGCAATTATTTCACATTGCATAACTAGTAACTAGGAGCATCTCCCAATTGCATTTGCTTGTCATGGCATTCTATGAGACCACATTTCTTTGAGGCATTTTTTCAAACAATTCATTGCCTTGTCTATACTACCACATTTTGATACATGTCTACCAAAGCATTTTGTCAAATAGTTCACTGCCTTGTTGCTATGGCTGAAATCCTAAAACAAGTGCTTTCGAACAAGCTATGGATGCTTTAAAAATCTATCAAAAGCATAATAGTAAGCAATATCATAGACAAGGCATGAACTCTTTGAAAAATTCCTCAAAGAAATGAGGTCTCATGGTGATGGAATGCCATGACAATCAAATGCTTTCGATTGTCATGGCATTCCATCACATGAGACCTCATTTCTTTGAGGCATTTTTTCAAAGAGTTCACTACCTTGTCTATGCTAACACATTTTGCATACATGTCTATCAAAGCATTTTATCAAATAGTTCATTGCCTTGTTGCTATGGCTAAAATAAAATAGGTGCTTTCAAACAAGCTATGGATTTTCATGGCATTCCATCACCATGAGACCACATTTCTTTGAGGCATTTTTTCAAATAGTTCATTGCCTTGTCTATGCTACCACATTTTTCATATATGTTTACCAAAGCATTTTATCAAACAGTTCACCTCCTTGCTACTATGGCTAAAATCCTAAAATAGGTGCTTCAAAACAAGCTATGGATGCTTGGAAAAAATCTATCAAAGCATAATAATAATCAATAGCATAGACAAGGAAGCCAAATTTTTGAATAAAAGCCTCAAATAAATGTGGTCTCAATGGTGGTGGAATGCCATGACAATCCATAGCAATTTTCTTTTCATGGCATTCATCATGCCATTCCATCACCATGAGATCACATTTCTTTGAGGCATTTTTCAAATAGTTCACTGCCTTGTCTATGCTACCACATTTTTCATACATGTTTACCAAAGCATTTTATCAAACAGTTCACCTCCTTACTGCTATGGCTAAAATCCTAAAATAGGTGCTTCCAAACAAGCTATGGATGCTTGGAAAAAATATATCAAAGCATAATAATAAGCAATAGCATAGACAAGGCAGCCAACTATTTGAATAAAATCCTCAAAGAAATGTTGTCTCAATGGTGGTGGAATTCCATGACAATCCATAGCAATTTTCTTGTCATGGCATTTGTCATGCCATTCCATCACCATGAGACCACATTTCTTTGAGGCATTTTTTCAAACAGTTTGCAGCCTTGTCTATGCTACCACATTTTTCATACGTGTTTACCAAAGAATTTTATCAAACAGTTCACCTCCTTGTTGCTATGGCTAAAATCCTAAAATAGGTGCTTCCAAACAAGCTATGGATGCTTGGAAAAAATCTATCAAAGCATAATAATAAGCAATAGTATAGAAAAGGAAGCCAACTGTTTGAATAAAATCCTCAAAGAAATGTGGTCTCAATGGTGGTGGAATGCCATGACAATCCATAGCAATTTTATTTTCATGGCATTCGTCATGGAATTCCATCACCATGAGACCACATTTCTTTGAGGCATTTTTTCAAATAGTTCGCTGCCTTGTCTATGCTACCATATTTTTCATACATGTTTACCAAAGCATTTTATCAAATAGTTCACCTCCTTGCTGCTATGGCTAAAATCCTAAAATAGGTTCTTCCAAACAAGCTATGGATGCTTGGAAAAAATCTATCAAAGCATAATAATAAGCAATAGCATAGACAAGCACTATTGAATTTGACACCATTTTTCGATGGACGTTCGTCAGTGATTCGAAAAATCTTTGTCGGTGTAGCGACGAAATGACAAAAACATTTTCGTCATTGTTTTTTCGTCGCACGTCTGACGACGAATTAAACATCGAAATAACTATGTAGTTTCATTGGTTGTCGGCATCATAAAATGGCTCAGATGTTCGTCGAAATATCGACAAAATGGGCATCGAAAGAACACTAGAAGTTCGTCGCCAGTTCGACAAAATGGGCAAGTATTTACGACGAAGCCTTCATCGTAGCTAAGCAACTTTGTCGGACCTCTTATGTGGTTCGTCGATGACGTTCATTGACATTGCGACGAAAATGGAAAGGAGTTACGACAAAGTCTTTTTCGCAGCTAAGCAACTTTGTCAGACCTTTTCTGTGGTTCGTCAGTAAAGTTCATCAAAATTGCGATGAAAAGGGCAAGGAGTTATGACGAAGTCTTCATCACAACTAAGCAACTTTGTCGGACCTTTTCTATGATTCGCTGGTAAACTTCATCGCAATGATGATGAAATTGACAAGGAGTTACGATGAAGTCTTCGTTGCAGCTATAGCAACTTTGTCAGAAATTTTTGGCAATTCGTCTGTTGTGTTTGTCAAAAATTTGACGAAATAATGTAATTTTTTTAAAAAAAATACATTCGTTGAAATGTACCATCGGTGAGAGATCAAGCAAGTCGCGTCCCTTAGTATTCAAATCTCGAGAAATTATTTTATTCGGTCATTTTCCATGTTTATTTTATTTTTGATGCAAAGTGGTAGTGGAAGACAATCTCTTAAGAGCTTCTCTCAAATACTCTTAGATAGACTCCTTAATACACCATACAACTAATGAGCAACTTAAGCACTATTTTAAGTCCACACACCCAAATGCAATTAGGAGGCTTGGAAATGACTCAAAATATCTTAACTTGGATAAACTAAGCCAACAAACAAGACTTCTCACTTGGGAACACTCTTTCATCTATCGCTGCCATATTAGGCCTTGTAGGCCTTGTAGCCCTGTCTAATGGGATAGTCAACATAAAATCCTTCTAATGACTGAAACCAGACCAAACTCACTGGTTTTTGACACTTGATACTATCCTCCACAAACCCTCAAAACCACAAGTTTTGACTCCAACACAAAAGGCAACAAATGACCTATTTTTTAACGCTACAAGGAGGCCTAAAAGACACTTTTCAATCCATCATCTTTACATATCTTTATTCACTCCTAGCGCTTCAGATAAATTTGTGTAAATGAGACAAAAATTTGAATCTTTTATGACAAATAAAATTCTTAAAAGGAGGGGGAGAGAGCAAAGGGTAGGGGGCAAGAGAATGCTTGAATGTATAGCAAAGTATAACATTTTGATCATTATAACAATGAAACGAATCTTAAGTTTGAAGCATTATATCATTTACAAAATTTATGATCAAGAATGAATGTAAGTAGAGAAACTTTTGCATACCTGCACATGGTACAAAATTTCATGGTTAAGTCGAAGCCTTCCATCAACAACAAGATCCAAATATCCGTGTATCTATCTCAATCGAGCCTCTAAACCTTCAGAGCTGTCAATTTTTCCACTAACCTGTTATGCACAAAAGTCAAATTTTAGAGTTATGTCACCACTAAAAACAGAAGAAACAGAGCTTTGAAACCAAATCTACACACAACGCAATGTGGTATTCATACAAAGCCATATAAAAAAACTAAACTCAAAAAATTGGAATGGAAACAACTTAAAATTATGATGCAGAGCATGGATTTAGGGTATAAAGAATCATTTTTCTGCCACCATAGTGAAAAGTTAGCACTTTCTTTCATCTTTGCATATTGGTTTTCTGCTTCAAACGATGAATTTCTTATATTGAAAAGTGCATTACCTGATTGAGCTCATTTGGCCCTCCCCCCTCACATCACTCTCAATTCCCCATACCCAATAATATAACATTAATCATTCACTCATCCATTAATAACATATAACATTCATTCATCCATCCATTAATAACATATAACATTCATGCATTCATCCATTAATAAAATATAAAATTCATTGATCCATTAATAACATATAACATTCATTCATTAACATATAGCATTCATTAATTAACATATTCACATTCATTCATTAACATATAATATTCATTCTTTCAGTTTTTACATATTATAAAAAATATGGTTGTCATGATATGATTACAATTTTTATTTTTTTTGTTTCTTTTTTAAAGCTACATAAAACTAAAGTGGAGAATCATTTTCTAAATCAATATATGTCCCCCCTTTAGTTGTCCTTCCCTCTGCTCATGATCTTAATGTGCGCCTAGTCATCTACTCATGACTTGGACACCGCCTTAAGGGGGGGTCTGCTGCAATGAGAAAGAAATGTTAAATTGATATGTTTAATTATTATTGTTACAAGTATTTCATTAATTAAAAGAAAATTAGAGTGGTTCTCTTTACCTGATGGGTCCACATCATGTTCCTGAACTTTTGTTATAGACTCATGCTCAACATGTTGAACACCCTCTAAATCATGATCTGCAGTTGAAACACGAAAGGTTAGATTAATTAATACACCAATTGAAATTAAATATGTTTAAGAGAACATGAGAGTGGTCCTCTTTACTTGATGGGGCCACATCATGTTCCTAATCTTCTCTAGCCTGATCATGCTCAACACGTTTATGACACTCTACATGCTCTAAAGTTGAAACATGAAAGGTTACATTAATTAATACACCAATTTCAATTAAATATGTTTAAAAGAACTTTAGAGTGGTCCTCTTTACCTGATGGGGCCACATCATGTTCCTGATCTTCTCTAGCCTGATCATGCTCAACATGTTGATCACACTTTACATGCTCTAAAGTATCGGGATGCACACCATGACCTTCATTTGCAAGTTGTACTCCACCCTCACCAGGTTGCGTTCTAATGTCATGTGTAGTATTATCATTGCTTGAATGTTTAAAACAAATAGGCATGTAATTACTTTATGGTGGAAATTAATATTGAATAGATTGCACAAGTATTCAATTGTAAATAAACTTTATTGAGTGTATTTACTTGTGTGTCGAATGTAGTGGAAGGTTGTGTTTTCCCAGTCAAGAATCTTAGGTGTTTAGCCATTGCTCCATAGCCTTGCTAGAAGGCAATCTTTAGGTCATCTTTTGTGGGAATTCTATTCAAAGCCCTACATTTTTGCATAAGATCATGAATTTTGCTTCTATGGTGTGATAAAACCAAAATTGTTTTCAATTTATTATTTGGATACTATAGTTCATTTATTGATACTTACAATTCATCCGACTAATCTCATATAACCACCAGAGCCAATTTTGTGATGCCCATGTTTTTCTAGTCTTTCCTTTGTTGCCTTCGATGTGTCGGGCAACCTATGAAAAGTTTGAAATACGTTAGATTATGTAAAAAGAAAGAGTAATTAGTATATAATTACATTGTTGATAGTATCACATACCTTCCTTGGCCTGGTGGTGTCTTTCCTTTCTTCTTTTTAGCCTTCTCCTTTTCATCCGACACTAGGTCCTTCCACTCCCTCTCCGGAATCATGGGGGGATGCTCGTACTTTTTGTTCTTCTCTAAATGTGACCGATATTGGTCCCTCACATACTTTAGATAGGTACCAGTTTTCTGAAGGACTTTGGTTCAGTTGAATGTTTTATCACTGAACAACACAACTAAACAGTTAATGAGTTCATCTTTTAAATCTTGATTTTGGGAATTCCACCATGTACGTATGGTGGTCCCAAAGAGCTCCAATGTAATATCACTTAGATGTTTATAAAAAACATCATTTCTTGCAAAATGATCATAAGATCAATAGTCTAAAAAGAGTGATCAATAAGTAAATTTCAATTGGATTATATATAATAATAATTAAAACATTTTAAAGTACCTAGGACCCTCTCTATCTTTATGGGAATGAAATCCTCAGTCACCACAAGTGTGACTGACAATGTTCCCATACTAGTAATATAGGAAGATCCCGGAAATGCTGCTAAAACATCATCGGTACTAGTGGCTTATGCATCCCCAAGTACATGTCCTCACACATGTTGTGGAATGTGTTCCCTGCCAGAGGGTGCATTAACGGATGCCTGCATGGTATGTGTTGCCGACATTTCAGATGACAATATAGGCACAGATGATGGGGTCAGATGATGTGATGTATGCGTAGGAAGATCAGGATGGACACTTGTACCAACCCCTACTCCTCAGGCAACACTTGCAGTACCCTGATCATGGCTAGGAGCATCATGAGGAGGAAAATAACCTTATAAAAACAACACATATTTTAGTTCATGACATAAAAGAGTAGAAAAGATAAAACCATGAATGAAATTATGCTATAATTAAAAACCTCATGACAGCTTACTTGCAAGTTTTGTAATCTCTCAGTCAATATTTTAACCCTCTCTTTTATCTCATCTGTTTGAGGCACTATGAACATCAACTTAACCATTTCTTCATTGCATTTTTTTTGGACCTTCTTTATTGTATTGAGAGGGTTTCTTGAATAAGCGATGTTATCATCACAAAATATTGACTGCACCTCACTATGGATGCTCTCTTCTACTACTGGTGCCTTTCCCCGATCAGTTGACTACAATAAGAATATTAAAAACATTATTGAAATTAACCCAAAAAACTTATGAAAAAAAATAATAATAAAACATTTTGCTCGTATCTGTATACACCTAAAAATGGTCACATCACAATAGTCTGGTAATTAATTAAATATTTTTAATATTTAATTAAATCTCTAAATTCAATCTGCGTATAAATAAATTTAAATAATTTATTTATATTGTTCATTCTTTCATTTCGATTAAATAAATAAGTTTATTTAATCACTTTTCTTATCCATTTATTAATTAATTAAATAAACATTACGATTTATTTATATTAATTATCATATAATCTTGGCTTGAATATTTTTATTCAAATAAAGATTAAATATTCTTCTCTTCTAAAATTCCTCTAAATCCATTCATAATTAAATATTCCAAATATTTAATTAATTCCTCTAAATCTATTCACAATTTTGATTAATTCTTTTAAAGTCTATTCACAATTAAATATTCTAAATATTTAATTAAGTCTTCTATAGTCCTAAAATCAAATATTCAAAATCACACAAAATTAAATAAATTAATTTATTTAATTTGGATTTATCAATAACAACCATGAAACAAACTTCAAAATAGAAAAATAATTTCTTTGTTTCTGAGCAAAGTTGTTCCCATGGGTTGAAGACAAACCTCCATTCTTCTCTCCAACTTCCCAACATCTTCCATCTTCCTCTCAACCTCTTAATCTCTCACTATTCAAATTACCAGACAATCTCATAGCCATTGATCTTTGCCAGCCAAGCTCTTGCCTATGAAAATCTATAAAAGGGAATGTTGGGTCTCTGAAAATAGGAGAAGCTCACATATAGGAAAACTATAGTCAATTAGCCTTTCAGCATTCATAGCCTTTAGAATCATAGCATAGCATAGCTTAGCATATTAGCAATCCATATCATGGCTTATCATCCTCATATCATATTTTCAATAGCATCCATAATCCACAGCCCCTGTGCATAATCTACAACCCCTGTGCATATCCGTACATCAACATTTCACTCCACCATTATATAGGATAGAGAAGTACTCTCCCTTTGCATACTCGTTTTGCAAGTTGCCATTCTGAGAAGCTTTGCTTACACAATTTGAGAGCAACAGCTTCAAGCAAATCACTAGAGATAGAGGACAATGGAACGATTCTGAAGAAGCTCTGTTTGAACCTTTTGATTTCATTTTATTTAGATTTCTTTAGTTTAATGTTGCATTGGTGTGTTTTTATTATCTTATTTTGATACTAACATTTCCCACACACATTTTTAGCGCCCACCGTGGGGCTCTTGCCCCAATTTTAACATCTTTTTACAGATTTTTCTGACATGTTACGGCTAAAAGAGCATATTAGCACATTAAACACGCTTTAGCACAATTCACACCTAGTTTAGTGCTCTTTAACTCTGTTACAACGCCCTTCAGTAATTCCTCAGCGCTCATAAAGGATTCCATAGTGCCTTTCAGGGATTCCATAGCCCCCTTCAGTGATTCCATAGCACCCTTTAGGGATTCCATAGCCCCCTTCAGTAATTCCTCAACGCCCTTCAGTGATTCCTTAGCACCCTTCAGAGATTCCTCAGCGCCCTTTAATGATCCTTCAACGCTCGTTAATTCTGTTTTAGCGCTCTTAATGTCTGTTTTAGCACATTTTTTTTAATTTTCAGCATGGAACTTGTAGGTCTACAATTGTAATTTGTAACTTAAGTAGGATTTGACTGGATTCGACGCGACCGTGACCAGTAAGAAATTTAAAAGAATGAAACAATCCTAGGATAGTCACTTAATTGGAATGAACCAATCCTAGGATAATCACTTAATTGGAATGAATCAATCCTAGGATAGTCACTTCATTTTTATTTTGGACTAAAAAGAACACCATGTCTTTGTGAAGCAATATCTTCACTTAGATTAGATCATTGTGATTTGGGTTTTAAAAAGAACATTGGTTTGCTTTGTTTGTGGCAATAGGTCTATGCTCTCCCCTTAACTGGGTGATCAAAATACCAGACTTGCCTTTTCAATTTCATGCAAATTTACTGTTTTAATTACAACCTTTTAGAAGGCCTACCATAGTGGGAAAAAATACTCACCCTACGGGAACAACCTAAGTGGGAACAACTAAAGCCAAGTTTTCCAACCCACTTTAATCAAATGCGGATGGTTAATGAAAATCCCATTCAACGATAGTGTGCATTGATAACTATCCCCAAAATATTTGTTCTAAAGGGTGGGAGGTCTCTCAAGGGAGTATATCATTTGCCACACCGAATGGAAACCCTTACTACGAACTTAGTGTAGTATCCAACCAAAGTCAGTTTCTGAACACCATAATAATCATAGTTTAGGGGAGGGAAGAAGCTACCCCCAAGATACTCACCATATAACTGCCAAGGACCGTTTGCTCAAGGGATCTGGTATCCACTTCCATCACTCTGAGTACATGCCTAGAAAAGACAAAAATAAGGGCACCCCTTCGGGGGTGACATGGTTGTGTGAGTCGACGCAGTTTTAAGATGTGGGCTATTGATTACTATGGTGACCTACTTGAGTACTAAGAGTGAGTTTGTTTGAACTATCTGTCATGTGTAAAACCCGTGAAAACAATTTTTGAAAAACATTTGGATCATACACTTGATGTTTAGTATAGGACTTAAAAGCAACTATTCTACAATTTACTTGCTGTGTCTTCAAAACATTAATTCAGTAAAGATCATCCAAAACTCACAATTACATTGATTACCCTCATGTTAAGAGATTGGAAATCCACAACCTTTGTTAATAAATCCATTCTCAAACGAATCAAAAAGCCAAAGAAATCACTTAGCTACAAGAAACTATTGAAGAAAAGACGATTCTTGTACCAAATTCGAAAGGTTTTACTTAAAAATAGAACCTTTATCCATCGATATCATGATTGTGTTAGAGGCTTCACTGATGATTATGTTGTAGAACCATTATACTCACGAGCTTTCTTTCAAAGAAGAGCCCTTTCTTAAAGGCACAACCATAGTCAGCGTATTCGTTCTTCTTATATTCCCCAACCTGCAATTGAATATTCTACTCGTCCAAATCAATTTCTGCAATAGAGAACTCAATCACATTAGGCATTTCTCAAAAATCCATCTTTTTACGAAGCTACGATCAAACTTCATAAAGTGCAAAATCATCTTTTCTTGATCTTTTGCTTAAATTCCTGCCAACAGGATTTTCATCCTTTCAATTAGGGAAAAACTTGAGCTAAAGACTAGAAATCTTAAGTCATAGAATCTTCATTCTATCCTAACTTTCATATCCATCAAAAATTGCACTATTTCATTCTTTTGATCAAAAGTTAGTAGAATTTGGAGCAAAGCTTATGCCTGTTGTCATGAGATCTCGAAAGCACATAGAAAAAGATGAAAGAGAAAGTACCACAAAAAAAATGAGTGATAATAGTGAGAAGGAAGAGAATCCATTTCATATTGAAGAGATAACAGAAGAAAAACTTCAAGAAGCAGAGCAGGATCCACAATTCCATACTTTTATGGAAAGAATTTTAGAACAAAACAAAGAAAGATATTTTCTCTCATTAGCTAATCAAGGAGCTAAGTTACCTTCTGATTTTGATATAGAAGGGATTAAGGAGAATCCTGAAACTCCTCCTAATGATTTTAGTGCCCTTACTCAATAGATAAAAGAATTACAAGGGCAAATAAAGGAAATACAAGGGGGTGCAACAAAGAAGTATGTTTTGGATGAAATATCTCCTTATCCATTTTATAGGAGTCTTCAAATGATCCCTTTTCCAAAACATTGCGAAATCCCTAAATTTGATAGGTACAATGGGAAAACTGACCCCATTGAACATGTGAGGGATTTCCGAAATATGAGTCTAGAATTCGCTTATGAAGATACCTACTTAATGCGACTTTTTCCACAAAGTTTGGGTGGACAATCCATGGAGTGGCTTTCCATGATCACTCCCCCCATCAAAATTTTTGAGGAGTTAATAAATCAGTTTATATCACAATATGCCTACAACATCCAACACCAAATAACCATGCTTGATCTTTGTAAAGTGAAACAAAAAGTAGGGGAATCTTTCACTACATTTTTGCAAAGATGGAGAAGATTGTTTGCACGATATTCCCGCCCTATTCCTTAAAAGGAAAAGATGGATATCTTCATCAATAGCCTAGATCAAGAATTAAGCTACAGGCTTAATCTTCATTTTCCTCATAACTTTGAAAAATTGATTGAAAACGCAATCACCATCAAAGGGGCCTTGGTCAAAAGAGGAGTGATTAAACTTGATAATCCAAGTTCATCCAACTAGAACAACAATGATAAAACAAGGTTTTGGAATAGAAATAAAAATGTTGTCAATGATGGTATAGTGGATGCAAACAATCTATGAACAAGATCATCTATCTTCAATCTATCAAGTGCTCCACGAAACAACCAACAAGGAAATACCAACCAACAAGGAAACAACAATCAACAAGGACAAAATTCCAATCAAGAAAGCATGACCAATCAAAACAACAAGGATAATCGTGGTAATTTCAATAACAATCTTAGCAATACCCAAACATCAAATCTACCAAGATCTCCATTCTTTTCAACTCGACGGAATTTTACCACATTGGGTCAATCTCTCGAATTTGCTCTCAAGGAGCTTCTTGATAATAAGGTTATCACCTTACCACCACAAAGATATTTTGAGCCATGAGTCAAACCACCATCATGGAATGACTCGTATTATTGTAAATATCATCAATGTAAAGGTCATAGAACAAATAACTGTCAAGCCTTGTGAAATCTAGTACAAGATTTAATTGATAATGGCACCATCAAAATTGAAGGACATCATACCAACGACGATCATCAAGTATTCAAAGATCCTTTACCAAACTATCAAAAGGGGGAAACATCAGATACCAAAGCAAAAAGTATAAATAATGTTGAAGACAACATAATCCATCACATCTATGTAGATGATTAGTGGGTTAATGTTATCAAAATCAAGGAAAAACAAGAATATCAACAGGTTAATGTGACTACGAGAGGACAAGAAAAAGTTTTCCTAAAAGGTAGTTCATCTAAGGCAGATATTCCTCCTCCAAGTCATTATAATTTAGTTGATCAATTGAGAAAAACATCAGCTCAAATCTCCATTCTTGAACTTCTCAAAATATCTCCCGTACATAAGAATATTTTAGAAGAAGCTCTTGTAAACACAACTGTTGACACTGATCTCGATGTAAATAAATTTCAAGCCATGGTGGGACATTTGCCTTCCCCCACTTGTCTTTCATTCTCCAAAAAAGATGATGCCTCCATGACACATCTGCATAATTCATCGCTTTATCTTGAAGTCATGATCCATAAACACCGAATCAGATGTGTCTTGATAGATGGAGGAGCTGGTTTAAACATTTGTACCTTAAAGCTTATACATGCCTTAGGAATATTAGAAAATTCCATTGATCCACGAAGGAAAATAAACATCAAGGCATATGATGATGAAGAAAGAGCTTCTAAAGGACTAATAATGCTACCTATCAGAGTGGAACCTATTGTGAAAAATACATTTTGTCAGGTTCTAGATCGTGATCTTTCCTATAACATACTTTTGGGTCGCCCATGGATTCATGATATGCAGGCAGTACCATTAGTGTATCATCAATGCCTCAAGTTTCCATATGATGGATAGGAAATAACTATACAAGCTGATTACAATAGCACCCAAAATTGTTCAAATATTTGAGCAACTCAAGACACTTTTGTGCCACACAATAGGGAGGCTTTTACTCCTTCTCTACAAAGCCAATTGCAAGAATTGACAAAGAATCTTGACACCAAACTACATTTTAAAGACAAAGGAGTAGGTGAATATTCGCTATGCCTTTCTACCTTACCTCCTTCTTTGAGGTCACATGGTCAACCAATCCTATCAAATCAAAAGATCGCAACAACCTCTACATCCCAAACTTCTGTGCCAATCACAAAGTTTGATGGACAATTCATTAAAGATAACACCACCGAGGAAGAAGCCAAAGATAGGGACATCCTAAGTTGGCTATACAAAGATGAAGATGAATCTCTCTTGCACATCAAGTTACCTATCAAACAATATGGCAAAGGGTATACCATCATGCAAAGAATGGGCTATGAAGGAAATGGTCCTATAGGAAAAAGAAAAGAAGGAATCATTGAGCCAATTCAACCTATTTCAATACATTCAAAAGATAAAACAAGACTTGGATATGGTAAGGATATAGAAGAGTCAACTTCACAGCAAGCACAACAAACTCATGAAGGAGAATCAATTTCAGATAAACCCCATAAAGATGTCACTTTACAAAAATTTTATGGATCAGTTTTCCAATTGCAAAACAATTCAGACACTGATTCCAATGAATATGAATGGGATGATGTCTCTGATGATACATTCTTAACAGAGAAAAGGGTGGATGTCATACACAAATTTGCACCCACGTTCTTACAAGGGGAGGGCTCAAGGCCTCCACTTGATTATGTTTTACAAAGTGATCATGACTCAAGTGAGGATGATTCAGATTTTAACGAGATTGATAATCGACAGGAGAATACCATCATAGACCTTGTCCATCATGAAAATGACAACCATGTCATGACTTTGATAGTTCAATACCTTACCCAACCTAATGATCCCATCCCTTTAGTCTATCTGGAACTTATTTATTGGGACAACGATACACCTATCCATATCCCTACATTCCATGATGATGAGGATATTGTAAATTTCCTTTGTTCATATAATGAAGAAAACAATTGTTTCATCCAAGAATCTCATACTCAAGATTTTGATAGAGAGGGTGTCAAGTCTCTTAGCTGCAAATTAAATGAAATAAAAGATGGGTCTATCGGTGAAAACTGAAAAACAGCAGCGGTAGATCATAACAAGAGAAAAATAAAGAGCAAATTCGATGGTGAAAACCTTTTTGAGGCACTGAAGGATGGGAAACTTGACATTCTTCCTAAACATTATCAAGAAAGATATTCTATTTTGATTGAGCCCACAAAATCAATCAACATAAGTACAGCAGAGCAGCCAAAAATCTTGTAACTTGCAGCATCATTAACACTAGAAGAAGTACTGAAATTCATGGAGTTCTTGAAGGAGAATCAAATCAACTTTGCTTGGTCATATGTCGATATGCCAGGGTTAGATCCTAATCTGATAATGCATCATTTATCTATAAACATAGGGGAAAAACCTATAAAGAAAAAACTCAGAAAAATGCATCCACATGTTGCATTATTGGTCAAAGAAGATTTAAAGAGGCTTTTAGATGTTGGATTCATTCAGAATATTGACTATGCAGAATGGATCTCCAATATAGTACCTATTTCAAAGCCAGATGGAAGGATTAGAATTTGTACAGATTTCAGAGATTTGAACAAAGCATGTCCCAAATATGACTTCCATTTGCCAAACATAGATATGATTGTTGATTTAACCACTGGCCATGCAATGTATTCATTAATGGATGGATTTTCAGGATACAACCAAATAAATATTGCACCAGAGGATCAAGATAAAACAAAATTCACGTGCCCTTGGGGTACCTATTGTTGGAATGTCATGCCATTTGGGCTTAAGAATGTAGGAGGGACTTATCAAAGAGAAATGACCACCATTTTCCATGATATGATGCACACCTTCATGGAAGACTATGTGGTTGACTTATTGGCCAAATCCAACACAAGAGAACGACATTTAGAAATTTTTTCAAAGATCTTTACCATAATGGAGAAGTTCAATGTTCAACTCAATCCAAAGAAATGTGTCTTCGACGTTAAATCTGGAAAACTCCTGGAATACATTGTTTTAGAAAAGGGCATAGAGGTTGATCCAGGAAAAGTACAAGCTATAGTGGACATGCTGCCACCATGAAATATCAGTCAGCTCCGATCACTGCAAGGACGACTACAATCCATCAGGAGGTTTATAGCTCAACTGGCAGACAAAAGCTTACCATTTACACATCTATTGCATAAAAATGTCCCATTCAAATGGGAAGAAAAGTGTGAAGCAACATTTAATCAGATCAAACAATTTCTCATGAATACACCAGTCCTAATTCCACTAGTTCTAGGAAAGCCGCTCATACTTTATATTTCAGCAACAAAAGTATCTTTGGGAGCGTTACTAGCACAGGAGGATTCTACAGGAAAAGAAAGAGCCATATACTATATCACCAGAACTTTAACAAGTCATGAACTAAACTACACTTTCATTGAAAAAGCTTGACTAGCAGTAGTTTTTTCTTCTCAAAAGTTGCGCCACTATATGTTGGCTCATACAGTCAAGCTGATAACCAAAATCGATCCACTAAAATACCTCTTAAGCAAAGCCACCTTAATAGGAAGACTTGCAAAATGGGTAATGATCTTAAGTGAGTTTGACATTCACTATGTAGATCGAAGAGCTATAAAAGGACAGGTCATCGCAGATCAATTGGCCAAAGCACCTTTACAAGAAGAAAACCCAATGCACATTGAATTTCCTAATGCAGATGTCTTTACAACAACAATTAAGAAATCATGGACATTGTACTTTGATGGATCTTACACGCAACATGGCTCGGGGGTAGGGATTCTTTTTGTTACACCTGAAGGACATACCATTCCAAAATCATATCGATTGATGTTTCCCTGCACAAATAACATAGCTAAATATGAAGCATTGCTCACAGGAATGAAGATAACATTGGACTAGTGGATTACAAAGCTGCAAGTCTACGATGATTCACAACTTGTCATTAATCAAATCAATGATGATTATCAGACTAAAGATGATAAGCTGCTACCTTACAAGAACATGGTGGATGATTTTAAAAAGTATTTTGTGGCAATCAAGTTTTCACAAATCCCAAGGATTGATAATAAAGCTACAGATGCAATGGCTACAATTGCTTCCTTGTTACAATTATCAGAAAATCAAAAGCGGTACGAATTCTTGGTGGAACAATTGTTTTCTCTTGCCTATGATAAACCTGAGATCCAAGTTATATGCCATTTAACCGGTTATGATTCACCTTTATATGGTAAGACTTATACCTACTTGAAAAACAACATCTTACCTCCAGACTTACCCCGAAACCAAAAAAGGAATTTCATACACCAATCATCTCGTTATACCTTGATCACCAATATCCTTTACCGATGTGGTCTTAATGGTATGCTTCTTCGATGTCTTGAACGTGATGAATCTAAACAAGCCTTACAAGAGGTTCATGGTGGTATTTGTGGAACTCATTCAAGCGGTTTAACCTTAGCTAAGAAACTTGTTAGAATGGGATATTATTGGCCTACCATGGAGAAATAATCTTTTAATTTTGTCAAGAAGTGTTCTAAATGCCAGATCCATGGGAATCTTATTCATGCACCTGCACAGGAACTACAACCTTTCACTCCGACATGGCCTTTTTCTCAATGGGGACTAGATCTTGTTGGAAAAATTAATCCTTCATCATCAAATAGGCATAAATTCATCATCATGGCTACAAAATATTTTACAAAATGGATCAAAGTTGTTCCTTTGACAACTGTGACCAGTAAACAAATCTCTTCATTTATCTTGAATTACATCATCTACCGATATGGAATTCCTAATTCTATCATCACTGATAATGAGAGGCCTTTCAAGAATCAGGATGTTGATGAACTTTGTGAATGATTTCACATCCAACATAGGTTCTCTACACCTTACTATCCACAAGGAAATGGTCAAGCAGAAGCTTCAAACAAAATAATCTTGAAGATCTTGAAGAAAATGGTAAATGACATCGGTCGTGATTGGCATGTCCAATTGAATCTAGCCTTGTGGGCATACAAAACCAACATTCGCACACCAACAGGAGCCACTCCATATGCCTTGGTATATGGATCAGAAGTGATCTTACCATTAGAGGTTGAAGTAACTTCACTTAGGGTCTCACTCAAAGGATTAATTAATGATGAAGACTATCGAGTATATCGTCTGCAAGAGCTAGAACTGTTAGATGAAAGACGTCAACATGTAGCTGATCATTTGAAGGGTTATCAACAAGTTATGTCCCGTAGCTACAATCATAGAGTTAAACCATGGAAATTTCAAGTAGGTGACTTAGTCTTGAAAGAAAATCCATGCAATCAGCAAGACAGGGAAAAGAAAGGAAAATTTGAACCAAATTGGCTTGGTCCATTTGTCATCATTGCAGCATACGGTTCTGGAGCATATCAGTTATCTACGTCAGAAGGGGACCTGTTTGAAGAACTGATCAACAACATTCATTTGAAGAAGTTTTATGTCTGAATCATCAAAAATACAAAAAAAAAAAATCAGAAAAAGTCCTGAAAAATACAAAAAATAAAAAAGTCATAAAAAAAAATAAAAAAATAAAAAAATAAAAAAATAAAAAAAATCAGAAAAAGTCTTAAAAAAGTGCAATAAAAATAAGTGGCGAAAACCTGGTAAATAGGCACTACTTGTAATCAAAATGGGCTCCTCTATCTATTAGCTTATGTCTTCCATTCACTTTATGACATCATCTATCTATATCTATCATCTGTACATATCTATTGTATCCATATCATGCAACGGGAATCCTTGTGTTTCATCATGGCTTGATGAAATTTGTACATATCTATAATATTCAGGTTGTATTTACACTAGGGGCAGAAACACAGACTAAATAAGCAAGGGGCAATGAGCTTTTAGAACATCACAAACGGACAAATGACAGTTTGACAAAGCACAACATACATTGACGCATCAAATCAACCATAACACCAAAACGATCACTCAATGCCAATGAAATCAAACAACATGGTCAAAACACAACATTAATCAAAACAAGAACATCAATGTTGATAACCAAGTTGGATGATCTTAATTTGAATAATGTTTGGAAATACTTTAGGCAAAATTTGAATTGTTGGTTGATTGTCTATCATATCTCTGGAGTAATTCGATGATGTACTGAACTAGAAAAGCAAGGAAGGAGTATGATTTTTCTTTGTCTGCTATTTGTGAGGAAATCATTAGTACTATGCAAATTGGTTGTGAGACATGCTCTACTAAGTATCATTGATGACATTTCAGAATTTGCATGGGAAATGGGTTAACTCTTGTCTGTTTATGCAAGCGATACTCAGGTCATCTCGGTTCAATTATACCTAGATGCTTGTATTATCTTGCTATATCAAAACTCATGAGAGTAATACTTAGGTCATCACTGGTGCTAACATACCCTTTGACGCTTGTATTAACTTTCAACATTTCAATGCTCTATGACGACACAAAAAGCACAAATAAGCTCTCAGAATGGCAATATTGTACAGATACCCTGCATGGTTAGTATAGATTACATTCATTTTAGAATATGCATTTGACATTTATAGATTTTCCCAAAAACTAGCAAAGTATCAAAGTTTCATATCTTTCCAATAAATGACTGAGTACATTTTGACATTCACAACAACATCATCACATGCATTTTTCATACATATTTGCATCATAAAATCATAAAAAAAAACAAAAAACCAAGCATATATCAAAATCAAAAAAAGAAATTCATGGGCATTCATAAATTGTACCATCCATCATTTATATTCATAAAATCATTCATCAATAGATTGCAATCATATCATAACATTGTACTTGCATTTTCATATCTAAGAATCATGCATACATATACATCATAAGCATAACATTGCAAAACCATCACATAAATCATCATGCATATAGAAAATAGACACATTCATCACATAAGGAATCATTGTTGCATATCATATTATCTCAAAAATGAATGTCAAATGTACAAAAGATGTCAACTATACATCATCAAAAATGGGATCATATCAGTGTGTATACAGATGTCTCAACAGAGTATCAATAAGACATATAAGATATCATGCAAAATGCACTATGAAGTGCTATCCTCTGATGGTGCTGGTCTGGGACTTGTCCCACCTACACCTGATGGACCTTCTCTACCTACCCCTGATGAACCTCCTAGAGGTAATGGTTGTGATACACCCCTACTGGTAGCCCGAGAGTGACTATGTGTAGACCGAGACTGTGTATAAATCATTCTTCGCTTAGGTGGCACTGCATCATGATACCTGGTCCTATAAAACTCTGCCTCCCAGGTGGCTTTGGTCACCTCTCTCATCATGTCACCAGTTGAGGTACCTGCTGCTACTCTCTGCAGACTGCCAGTTAGGGCCATGGCCTGCTCACCCTGCTATCTGGCTATATCTATCTCGACTGTCACTGTAGTCAACTATCCCTGTAGTTGTGTAACGTAGTCCTGTGCCTGTGCTAACTGATCCTGTAAGCTTTGCACTCTACTATGCAAGGTAGCTATCTGACTCGACATCACTGGATCTACTGAAGATGATGGAGCTGAATGTCTCATCCGCTGTCAACCTCTGCCACTACCTCTACCACCACCTCTGCCGCTACCTCTATCACCTCTGCCACCACCTCTGTCGCTACCTCTGTCACCTCTACCACTACCTCCACCACTATCACCTCCACTCTCCTCATCACTGCTATCTCCATCCCCATCTGACTCATCATCATCATCCTCCTCGGAGTCATCACCCTCTGAAGCAGCCTCTTGCTATCGCCTATGTCCTCCTACATGTGGTCTCTCCTCTACAACTGGAATGACAGGCTCATCAGGATCAAATAATCGTGGTGCAAGATGTTCTAACACATACTGACCATACTCTGGAGTCATCCCCCCGTCAAGAATATCAGCTCTATACTCTCACATTTGTACTCCCAAACTGGTAAACTCTGCCACTGCTACATCATATGCAATCTATGGACCCCACACTATAACCTCCTGCTACTGACACCCATAAATAGAAGAACCCATAGGCATACCTTGAGGCTGACCATACTGTCGACACACTTGATCAAGAACAAACCTCTCAATAATCCCTGGCATATGACCAATCAGATATCTGGCGGTAAAAACATAGGGCATCTCCCTAGCATCCTCTGGCCATGCCTCACAATCTACATAGGGTCGCCAACATACTATATCAAGGTCATCTAGAAGACGCTACCAATGATCCAATTTTTCCAACCTCGACTGAGCAATAACATCAGTATATTTGAATTTGTATGGTCGACCGATAGGTCGTCGCCCACGAGTCAATGGTCACATAACGGCAAAGTGCTCCCATGCTCATATCTGTAAAAGTGAACAACCAATAGCTAAACTCTGACCTCCACCGTACACAACATGGTGTAGCTCATCATATAAATGTGCAAACATGCATGATCCCCAAGCATAACGTATATCGTGCATCACCATACTCTCAAGTACACGACCCCACCCGACTGCAAAACCCTTTGACCTATGGTTGGGGCACATAACACCTCCAATGAAACCTGCAAGTACACATGGTAGGGGTGCATATGAATCTATCATCTCCCTCCATGGGATATAATATCTTGCAATCTCATCATCTCTGAATATCCGCCTCAAGGCATCAGTGCCTCCCACCTCTCGGCCATCAAATATCACTATCTCACCCATCACTGGAATCCTCAAGATGCAATATACATCCTCTAGAGTCACTGTAATCTCTCCTGTCGATAAATGAAAGGTGTTTGTGTCACTGTGCCACCTCTCCACAAGTGTTTTCAATAAGGCTCTGTTGAGATGCACCTCAGGCATCTCAAGTAATGAGGTCAGTCCACATGCCTCGATCACATCTCTATCCGCCTATACAAGCTGTGGAATCAATCTCCATGTCTTCAGGAATGTCTCTCGTAACTGCAAGACACTCAATCTCTCCTATTGAATAGGAAGAATCATCAAATCAAAGCAACATCAATATCCAATCATCACGACAAATCAATCAAATTTGAATATCAACTTATTTGTTTTTCATCATCATGGAAAACAAATTTATCACAATCATGTTTGTTTTTAACAACTTTAGAAGCAAACTTATTAACAATTTTTTTTTCATCATCATGGAAAGCAAATCTATCAAAATTATGTTTGTTTTTAACAACTTTAGAAGCAAACTTATCAACCTATTTGTTTTTCATCATCATGGAAAACAAATTTATCACAATCCTATTTGTTTTTAACAACTTTAGAAGAAAACTTATCAAACAACTATTTTTTTTTAACAACTTTAAAAGCAAATTTATCTGCTACTATTTGTTTTCCAACAACCTTGGGAACAAATTGATCACACCAAACAACACCAAATCATGGGCGTTGCAGAAATCATAATGGGTGTTGCAGAAACCATAATGGGTGCTACAAAATCATGGGTGCTACAGAAATCATCAAGGGCGCTACAAAAACCATAATGGGCGCTACAAAATCATGGGCACTATGGAAATTATAAAGGGCACTACAAAAAGACTGAAGGGTGCTAAAACACACCCTTTGACATCAAAACATGGATAAACGTGCCCTAAGCGGAAAATTTTCAAATAGCAAAAGTTTAACGGGGTACATACCGTGGGTCCATAGTGCGTCAGCCGCTGATGTCGTCAGATGCACTCGAAACGGTGCTGGTGGGTAGGAAGTGCCATCTTTCTCACTCTAGAGCTCAAAAATTTCAAATTTTACTAGGTTAAAATGGGAAAATGACATGGAAAATGATATTTTTAGCCTATATAAAGGGAAAATTGGGGCATTTTATGACATTATATCATAGCAGGGGAAATTTAGGTCATCAATTTTTCATCTCACATTTTTCCACGTCAATTTCTTCACATCATCATTTTCGAATGATGAATCGACATTTTCAAAATCATAGAAATTGAAAAATTCCAACAAATCTAAAAATTCAAAAAATTTCACAAAAGTCATAATCTTATCGATTCATCATCTGAAGGGGCATATACCTATCAACATTTGACAGTCAACATTTGGGGCAAATTTCAAAATTCTTTGAACTAATGCGTGAAAACACATCACTTCAAAGAGGGGAAAAATGTATACACCTAAAAATGGTCACATCACAATAGTCTGGTAATTAATTAAATATTTTTAATATTTAATTAAATTTCTAAATTCAATCTATGTATAAATAAATTTAAATAATTTATTTATATTGTTCATTCTTTCATTTTGATTAAATAAATAAGTTTATTTAATCACTTTTCTAATCCATTTCTTAATTAATTAAATAAACATTACAATTTATTTATATTAATTATCATATAATCTTGGCTTGAATATTTTTATTCAAATAAAGATTAAATATTCTTCTCTTCTAAAATTCCTCTAAATCCATTCATAATTAAATATTCCAAATATTTAATTAATTCATCTAAATCTATTCACAATTTTGATTAATTCTTTTAAAGTCTATTCACAATTAAATATTCTAAATATTTAATTAAGTCTTCTATAGTCCTAAAATCAAATATTCAAACTCACACAGAATTAAATTAATTAATTAATTTAATTTGGATTTATCAACAACAACCGTGAAACAAACTTCAAAACAGAAAATTAATTTCTCTGTTTCTGAGCAAAGTTGTTCCAGTGGGTTGAAGAAAAAACCTCCATTCTTCTCTCCAACTTCCCAACATCTTCCATCTTCCTCTCAACCTCTCAATCTCTCACCATTCAAATTTACCAGACAATCTCATAGCCATTGATCTTTGCCAGCCAGGTCTTGCCTATGAAAATCTATAAAAGGGACTACCGGGTCTCTGAAAATAGGTGAAGCTTGCATATAGGAAAACTATAGTCAATCAGCCTTTCAACATTCATAACCTCTAGAATCATAGCATAGCATAACTTAGCATATTATCAATCCATATCATGAACTATCATCCTCATATCATAGTTTTAATAGCATCCATAATCCACAGCCTCTGTGCATATCCGTACATCAACATTTCACTCCACCAGCATATAGGATAGATAAGTACTCTCCCTTTGCATACTCATTCTGCAGGTTGCCATTCTAAGAAGCTTTGCTTACACAATCTAAGAGAAACAACTTCAAGCAAATCACTGGAGATAGAGGACAATGGAACGATTCTGAAGAAGCTCTGTTTGAACCTTTTGATTTCATTTTATTCAGCTTTCTTTAGTTTAATGTTGCATTGGTGTGTTTTTATTATCTTATTTTGATACTAACATTTCCCACACACAGTATCTAATTTGTACAATTACAATGAGGTAAACCTGTCGGGTAGAAGCTCCTGAAGATACATCACGATTTGTGCTCTAGGCTAGAGCCTTCTCCATATGATCAATGTCCTGCTGTGACAAAAATTAAATATAAAAAAATATTACCAAAATGAAACCAATAGAATTACAAAAAAAAACATAAGAATAAAATGGTATATTGGAGTCATTAATTGGAGGTTGGGTAAAATGGTACATAGTACATACCACCCCCATAGGAACTATGTTTGTAACTAAGCGATTCAAATTGTAATCGATTAGCAACTCTTCCCCTGCAGTTATTGATTTTATCGCACATATGAATACACAGTTTCCCTCGCGCGCCTCAAATATGCAATTGGGTTGCTTATTTGTTGACCCAGGTCATGTACTATTTATAAACCCTACAATATTCCCTGTTGCTTTTGTCCTTTAGTCAATGTACATAGCCACTCCTTTATTTTGATCCTTATCTTTTAGTTGTATATAATTTGCTGACAGTGCATACCTACGCATAATTCATGTATATCGAACTAGTTGCATCCAATCTTTGTAACTGTAATATGGTCTGACATACTCCATCAATTCAGTAACTTTGTCTTAACAGACCTTTATGCTGTCCATGCAAAATAGGCCCAAGCCATGTAATGGCGATGGTGCTATCACGATATATCCTCTTGTTGACACAAAAATAGTGTTTATTGGAGGAAGTTCCTTGGGTACCCATTGTTTCGTAGATGTTTGTACCTCAAGGGCACCTAGAGCATCGCTATATGCTCTCATCATCATAGACATGACCCCCTTGATTAGAAAAATTCCATGCGTTTACGGAATTTTCTTCTAATATTTTGACCTCTAGTTGATCTCCCTCTTTTAGACATACTACATGTCTGCCTCTTCTCTTCCTGAATTTCCCTCGCTCGAGGAAGAAAGATCTGAAAATACCTATTTGGTGGTACCTGCACTCATAAGGATGTTGGATGAAGTTCTTTCATGGTGATGTGATCCCAAGGTGACATTATGATTAATCTATTATTTCATCGCTAGAATTTCACAGGTTATAAGGTAATCAAGTCTTGATAGATTGCAAGCTATTGTTACTACCATCCAAATGTGTCCATCACAAATCAAATCTACTTAACATTTTAACTCCCAAACTTTGTAACAAGTGTTAAATGTGACTATGGTCCACCAGTTACACAACCAAGTCCTCAAATGTATTCTCTAATTGTAATCAAAGGACTTTTTCTCTTCATTCAAGTAAATAAACTTGAAGGGAAACACCACCAAGTGGTTTATTGGACACCTACATGACTAAAAATAGTAGCAAATTTACATTTAATTTTCATATGTCTAAGTGGTTAACGGGGAGGGAGTGTGTACTAGGCCTGATTAAGTCATCATAAGTTTATACTTTGGCAATAAATTTGTTTTAAGTCATATTAAAGCTTCCTATGTCTAATTGTTAGGATATTTTTGGTATGTTTTAAGGTAGGATGATTGATGAAAGAGCCCAAAGACTAGCCTTTCTCCATGGTATCCAAGTACACATAGCAGCGGTCTTCTCTTATATAGTTGGACATGATTTAAAGAACTTAGCTAGGAATTATTCATTTAACCTAAGGTTTTCTCATAATGCCATCATTGGAAAAGTGATCAAATTCTTCTATTATGAAGAATTGGTCTATGTGCCTCTAGTAATCACTATAAATGTTTTGTAAGGATAAAGATGACTAGTGCATCGGGGTAGGAGAATCAACTTTGAGTTTTTCAAAGATTATATTCCTCTATTCATAATTTTTAAGGGTTGTGTGTGGAGGAGGTTATCAGTACCAAGAAGGGAGGAGACCTTTCCTTGTATTCTTTTATAATTTTCATTATTCTTATTTATTTACACCTACATTTACAAATACACATACATATGCATTTATTGTTTTCATTTATTTCTCATGTAGTTTAATAGTTTGATCGATTTCATATTATATGTGTTGAAGAATTTATAATTTCAATTACATTAATTTATGGATATGTTGTATCTATAACACTACAAAACCATATGCTCTTTTCATTTTACACTTGCATTTGAAATACAAATTTATATACATAGATATAGATTTCTTTAATGATATGTTGCATTTATTGTTCTAGGAGAGCATCCAATAATTATGTTTACATTTGCATTTTAAAAATACATATACATACATACATACATACATACATACATATACATATATATATATATGTGCATGTGTGTGTGTATGTATATCATTTATATTCAGTGTTCAGAAACAACCCATTAGGTCTGCACATGGATAAAAATTCATAAAATCAGATCTCCCATACATGTTTTGTTGAAACCTAGGCTTGAACCTCTCATTTTACATGCTTTTCTTGACAAAACTATTGAGGACAACAACTATACCTTCTTTATTTTTCATCCTACACCCTATTCATGCATCCTATAATTACAACAATATCCATGGGGCCTCTTACACAAGCTACAATAATCACAAAAAGTGTAAGAGCCCCTTTATATCATGTTTGGACTACAAAACCCTGAAAAATAGGGTAACTCATATTATGATTTGTTGGTGAGCTGTATGGACAAAATCATTAGCACCAACTCATTCTTGGAGTCTTTTGAAAGAGAAGAAAATTAGGTGGCAGTTAAGTACAAACCTTATAGTGTCAAGGTGAATGAGGTGATCAATTGTGATTGGCCAACTGATGAAGAGGACTAGAAATGGGTAAATTTATATTTAATTGAGGAAGAGTGAAAAGGAGTAGGCTACTAATGGTTGAAAAATCAGCTGTTGCAATTACAACAGATTCCAGTTTTTTTTTTTGGTGACAATCTAGGCACAAAATTCTTGAAGTTTTTTGTTGCTGCATCAACCATTCTCAGCAGGAATGATGAACAAGAAGATTATCTGGGGAGATTGTTGTAACAAAAATTTGGACTATCACAAGGTGGTCCAATTGGCTGGTGACACGTGTCCTTTCTAACCCGATGCTTGTTTGCTCCTTTTTTCTATAAGAAGGATTTCAAGGCCAGAAGTATGGAGTTAGCAAGTTGGATATTTTTGATTAGAGTCTAGATGAGATTCTTGAAAAGGTGTATAGTACGATGGTTTTAGGGAAAATGCAATTTAGGTTTTGAGTCGATGCAGTAGTAGGTTTTGAATTCATAGGAAGTTTGATGTTTTATGGCTGATGTTGGCATTTGAATTGATAGAGTTAATTCAAACTCATGTCTCTCCATTGTACAAGCATATCTAAATTTTGAATAAAATGATCAAAGGGTTGTTTACGTTCATCTCCTTTGTTGTGGTGTGTATGATTCTTGTTTAGGTTTAATTCAGAATTAATTAAAATTCTTGAATGGGATTGTAGAGTGGATATGTTGCAGTATAAGCTATTTTATTTTTGTCTTATCTTATACCATTTTACGAGAATGGGGGTGCCAATGTACGAGAAGATCTTTGGAAACTAGGCATGAAAATTGAAGGTTAAAGAGAATGGGGGTGCCAAACTTATAGTACTCATTGCCCCTTGGTCATCAATTTTCCTTGAGTTCCCTCAACCTCGTCCTCGGCACTGGTATTGACCTTGTTTTCACTCCAAACTCTTCCTCGACGCTGATATTGACCCTATTTTCACTCCTCCAAACTCTTCATTGGTGTTGGTATTGACCTTGTTTTAACTCCAAACTCTTCCTCGGCGCTAGTATTGACCTTGTTTTCACTCCTCCATACTCTT
>VDFB02373365.1:231525192-231583475 GCA_007258455.2 Sequoia sempervirens
GAGGGAGAGACTTGAGAGAGAGAGAGGGTAGAGGGTTTAAGGGTTAAGGGTTAATGGTTTAGGGTTTAGGGTTATGGGTAGTGATGGAACTTCAAAGTTTTGTTCTCTGTGTTCTATTTTATCCCGCCTTGTGTCTCTGGTCATCTATGGTGTTTGGGAAAATCCTAAGGTTGGGGTTTTACCTTCGTCTTCATGTGAAACCCTAGTGTTCATCTTACACCTTTGATGGGATCTATTTGGCCGTTACTTTTTGGGAAGGCTTTAAAATGACTTGCCCCATCGCCAGTATCGCCTAGGCTGGCCCTCGCTTTATTTTGTATTGTTTTATTTCCTAAGTCTTTGTTATCTCATGTTCCCTCGTTAAAACAACTTATGTCATTGTTTTTCATCGACTAGTGATGTCCCCTTATTACTTTAGGGGAGAGGGCCCAATAGTCATGCAGGATAACTTTCTCAGCATGTAGCAATTGACTGGAATATCGTAGAACCTTCTTTTTTTTTTTGAAATGTAGACTGGTCTCTTATTTATCTATAACTAAGGTTTGGAGGCGTCATCATGCAACTCACCACATCGGCAGATCTTTTGAGAAGTGTCTAAAATTTGACTTTTTAAAGGTTCGACCAAAACTTAATCATGGAACCCCAATAGTTGAACCAAAAAAATATCATTTGTTGCTTGTAGAATATGATATTTTTATTTAAATTAAAATTAATATACAACCTAAGTGGACCAAATACTTATTGATAACCATAAATGTTTGATATCTCTACCTTTTATTTTCAACACATATGGACTAATAGTTGAACACAAAAAATCTATGTGTTGTTATAAAAACAACACATAATGATTTAAAATACAACTTATATTGAACAAAAATGGACCAATAGTTGAACACTAATTTTTTTTTAAAATCCTTCACATTTAATGGGAAAATACATGTTATTTATTGTGCTCACCTTTTATATTTGTGATAGGAAAAACTATTAATATAAAATTATCCAATGCTTGTACTAATGGAACTTCAAATTGTGTTCCTAATGTTTCACTCATGCCTTGCCTTATGTCATTGGTCTTTCATGGTGTTGGAAAATTTCTTAGGGCTAGGGTTTTAGCTTTGTCTTCATCTTAAAACCTTGTGTTTACCTAATGCCTTGGTTGGGATCTATTTCATCATTACCTTTTTTGAAGGGTTTTAAAAACATCTTATGCCCCGTTATTCTATCTAGGCCTAGTCCCTTTGGTCTTAATATTTTATTTCCTCTGCGGGTTTTATTTTCCTAAGTCCTGGTTGGCCCTGTGTTGAATGGTTTTAAAAAAACTTATGTCGTTGTTTTCCATTTGCCTAGTAATGTCCCCTTTCCCTTTAATGAATGTTTTATTTTTTAGAAGGATGAAATTCATGATGTCATCAATCAAAATGCATTCAAGATCAATAGTTGCCTGCCATCCCGTGATCAAGAATTGTAGGATGGGGATTTCGCGGGCAGGAGACACGTGTCCCATCTGGGGGATCAAATTTGTGTGACTGTTCATCAACTATCCTTTGATCTAAGTCATTCCCTACCATCCCACGATGGTGCTTTGCTTGATTGCAAAATCACAGGCAAGTGCCACATGGATTGTACAAGGTGGGGCCCAAGGAAATTTTTGTGCGATATATTTTAAATGTTTCATTACTTCCAAAGAAAAACATTTAAAATGAAATATTTGACAAGGCCTGGGGGAAATTCATTAAAAATGAGCAAAAGTGGAGAAATTAGGGCAACTAGTCAAGTAAGGAGCAGGCTACGTAGCATACAAAATGGTATACCCATCCATGGCCTACCTGCCTCTAACGGTCTGTCAGCTGTCAGAATGATAGGAGCCATCCCATGCCATCACCAACAACATGCCTTATGTGCAGAAAATAACCTAATTTGTAACCCTCACATTATTTATTTTGAGCCCAGATACAATGGTTAAACTTTTATATATCTTTTGTTTAATATATTTAAAAAATATTTTATAAATTATTTATAAAATATTTATAATATAAAATATTTTTTTAATATGTTAAACAAATATATATAAACTCTTTAATATTTTTTATTAGTGATTTTAATGGTATATTAAAAAAAAAATCATATTTTGATAGTTGAATACATTCAAAATATTTCTAATTTAAAAAATATATTGTTTAATTTTTTAAATATATATTTTTTTTCAAAAATATATTTTTATTTTTTTAAAAATATATTATACATACAAAATTACATAATCAATAATAGATGATAGATTTTGGTGAATATATCTAGGTATGTTAATACAATACACTGAAAAGTACATGCATTATAGCCAGTGCCTGGGTGGGCTCCCCCTACCTCCTTTCTTTTCTCATCCCCGCACTGAAGTGCTAGCAGAGCCAGCTAGGAGTTGAGGTGGGAAAAAGGAAGGGGCTATGGGGGACATAGGTGGGTGTGACTAGGAGGCTGGTCATGTGATGGAGGCAGAAATTTTCTTCACAGAGCTCGAGGATGTCGTAGGCATCATTCCATGAAGGCAGTTTCATGTAGCTTAAATGTGGCACGTGTGGAGGGAAGTCATTTTAGTCCCATAGGATTCTTTGGCCTCGTGGACGTCATTAAATTTTTTCATTTCATTCCATTTCATACCAGTTGGTGGCAACTTTAGTGGCAGACATTTGCAGCAAAATTTATTTGTTCTAGCGGTGGCATTCATGGCGAAGAGATCTCTCTATCATTGAAGTCTTCATGGATGGCCTAGCGAAGTTTGGTGCAGACACGCCAATCTCTCTTAAATCTTCAGCTAGACAAGCCTCCTTCAGAGAAGTTAAAGACCAATGACTGAAGTGGATTCTCTTAAACAAGGACCCATTAGTTCTAGTGGTGACCAAAATGATCATGGGAGTTGGTCATTTGGCTAACAAGGAGTTTGGCAAGGACAATCTACACATCTCCTCCTGGTTTTTGGCATCTCTTCTGGACAACAGTGAGTCCAAGGCTGTGGCTAAACTATTGTTGGTTAAGATGTTTCGCAAGGATCTGGTGGGAGGGGTAAATGAAGTGTTGAGTTTTGTGCTGGAGGGTAGAGGTTTCCCAAGACCGAGTGACTTTGTAGCTATTCGAGGTTCGTACGAGGTCGTAAATCTTTTCCCGTTCCTTCTTGACTTGAGCAGTCCAGCGTTGAGCAGACACAAAATGGTGGCGACGGTGGCCATTGAATTCCTGAAGAAATTCTTTGGCCTGATGGTTGTGGGTGATGTCGAGTGGGTAAAATTCTTTGAATATTTTTCTATTTTAAATAATTTCCTGTGAATGCCTTGTATAGTTGTTGGTTCTGATAGTTTTTAGAGTTTATCTCTATGGTCCAATCGTGTCTTTCAGTCCCAAAGTTTATAAATTTGATCTCTAATGGCTAGTTTGGGAGTTTTGGGTGACTGGGGATTCATATGTTTAGGGTCGGGGCTGAACCCTTATGGAATTTTGGGTTGGTAGTTGGCTTGGAATGGTGGGGTGGTGGTTTCTGGATGGAGGGGGTCTCCTTGTCTTTGGCTGGTTGGCTGGTTGGGTCTTGTTTTGACCATCTTCGGGGTGGTTTTTGGTAGTGGTGGTTGGGATGGGTTTGCTGGTAATCAATGGCAATAGCTTTCCTACGTTTGTAGATGGTTGTACCTTTTTTAATCTAATATATAAATCAATCTTGTGAATCAAAAAAAATTTCAATTTCTTAGTTTAAATTCTATAAAATATTCAATTGATTAGTTGTATTGTTTGTTATTGTCTAAATTATGATATAATTGGTTTTTATTTTACGATTATAAATAAGGTTTTTATTTTAGGTAATGCATAAACAATAATGTGATCATCTTAGATCTAAAACATAAATCAAAAGGTATAGATATATAATTTTCAAAATTACATCTATATTTGATCTTTAATAAAAACATAAACTAATATAATTTAATTAACTGCAATCTAAATCCCAACCCTACTATTAACCCCAATCTTAAGCCTAACAATAACCCTAAGTGAACACTTATCCTAATTGAACCTTAATCCTGATTTAGACCAAACCCTAACCTTAACCCTAACCCTAATTGAACCCTAACACTAATTAAATTCTAGCCTTGATTGAAAGCTAACCCTAATTAAACTCTAGCCCTAATTGAACCCCAACCCTAACCTAAACCCTATTTGTTCCTAACCCTAGTATCTCATAAATACAGGATTGAGACCTTGCCAACTCTGGTAAACCTTATTGGATAGTGATAAAAGCTACCTTATCTTTCATTAAGGTAGAAAAATTCTGTTATACAACATGCCCCTTGAAAATTGGAGATAGGCATTGCAAAAAGAATGTAAACAATAATGAAAATGGTCAGTGGTATTGTGGAAGATGTGATAAAACTTTCCCCAAATGTGATTATAAATATATACTTCAATGCAAAGTGCAAGACCATACTTCATTCACTTGGATTACAAATTTTGAAGAAGTGGCAGAAGAAATTATGGGTGTTACAACAAAAGAATTAAACATTTTGAAGCATGAAAAACAAGATGATGTTAAGTTTTTAAACATTATACAAAAGGTCCTTTTCAACAAATACATATTTAAACTTCAATTGAAAAAAGAGACTTATAATGATGAATAAAGGATTAAATGCACAGTCATAAAAACAACAAAGTTTGATTATTCATCTGAGAGAAAAGCTTTATTAGACTCAATTGCAAAGCTATAGGTTTCATAACATTCAAATGCTTGAATGTATATAATGTTAACAATGTATTCAAACATTTGAAAAAAAAAATAGTGGATATATCTTAGTTAATGCCATTTTGTCATGATATACTTCTTTGATGTTGTCAATACTAAATCTAATGATTGATGAACATTTCTACTTTTAAATTTATTGTTCTTGGTTGATTTCTGTTATAGACAAGTTGGTATGATTTCAAATTTGAATGTGTACCCTTATATATGGGAATTGAGATAAACAATGACACAAACAATAATGAAATCAAATTGATTGTTTTCCAAATTCACATTCATGAAAATGTAAGCATTTTTTCAAGTCAATAGGCATCTTGATAAAGATAACTCTCGGTGTGTTTTACATATATTATTAATTAATATAGGTATGCTAGTTAATTAAATTATTAACTATATTTTATTTGTATTATATTGAATTGTTAAATGATGTAAAAATCTTAATACTAAATATATAGGAAAATGGTAAAAAAATTACATATTTATCAAAAAATAAAATATAGTGTGTAATTTAAATTACAAATTATATAATTCTTATAATATTTATATTATTATTTATTGAATATTTTATAGAATTTAAACTAAAAAATTAGCCTCCCCCTCTTGCTCTCCCTCTCTCCCCCTCTCTACATATATCTCCCTCTTCCCCATCTTCTATCTCTCTCCTCCTCTACATATCTCTATCCTTTCTCCTCCTATACCTATCTGTCTTCATGTCTCAGCCTGTTTGTCCTTTATCTTCCCATATATCTCTATATCTATGTCTTTCTCTTCCCATTTATCTATCTCTCCCTCTCTCTTTCTCTCTCTATCTCCCCCTATTTCTATCTCCCTCTCCATCTCTATTTGTCTTTCTCTGCTTATATATCTCTCTCTCTCCCTCTCTATATCTCATATATCTCTATCTTGCCATCTCTCTCTCTCTCTCTATGTATATATATATATATATATATATATATATATATATATATATATATATATATATATATATATATATATATATATATATATATATATATTCCCCTCTATCTCCCTATCTCTCTATATATTTATTTCTCCCTCTATCTCTCTCTATATCTCTATCTATTTTTATCCCTTTTCCTCTCTCATTCTATATTCATCTCTACCTCTATCTATAGGGAGAGATACAAAGGTGAAACATTGGAACTTCCTAAAGATCCACCAATCTCAACACTACTCCCAACTATTTTGAGCATTTAAGTACATATTGTATGCTAGATTAGGAGTCATGTGTCAAAGCTCATATTTATTGATGCAAAATAGGTCCAAAGTCACAAATTTGACGTAGAGTTAGTTATAGTTTTGTAAAAAAATTCAAGTGCCACATAGAGCAAAGATATTCTAGTTTTTTATATCATGTCATCAAATTTGGCACTTCATCAAGATTTGTATCTTCATCAACATTAACAAAAGCAAAGGTATGTACTTGAATCCCTTGCATTTAAATTTTTCCATATATATAAATATTTTAATATTTTCCCTCAATTCCATAATATATATATTAGTGTGTATTTATTTATTGCAATAAAGAATTAACCTAGGTAACACATTAAGAATTCTAAGGATTTGTGCTTGGAAAAAATGCAAAGCAAATATTTTTGTTGGATGTCGTGTTGTATAGTTTAGAAAAGCTCAAAATATGAATAGGATTTTAAGGCCATATATTATGGTAGCTTACAATGCAAAAGAAGGAAGGAAATCTATTATCAATTTAATAAACCCTAAGTGAACATTATGCTGCAGGTTATATTTATTAATGTCTTAATATTAGTTTATGAATTGAACATTAATTATAAATATTTTAAAATAAATTAAGTATTTCAATCTAAAAAATTTATATTTGACATTACAAATAAAATTAAACTAAATTCTAATTTTTAAAATCCATAAAATATTTATTATCTATTTAGTTTTACTAATTATCTAATACAATTAAATTAAATTAAATTAAATATTCATTTTATATTAATTAAACAATTATTAATTAGAATTTTAGAATAAATTAACAAATAAGATCTATATAAAATCAACTTTTCTATTTTTTTTCTTTGTGTCCAAATCATTTCATTTTCGAAAATTATACTAAATTCTAGATATCATAATTAAACACAAAACTTTATTCTATTCTAATCCTAACCCTAGTTAAACCCTAACCCTATTTGGACTCTAACCCTTACCTAATTGAACACTAAATCTAATTGTAATTGACCACTAAGCATAATTGAACTCTACCCCTAACCCTAACCCTAACTCTAAGCCCAAACCCTGGCTAACTCTAAGCAAACCCTAACCCAAACCTACTTGATTCATAATCCCAACCCTAACCCAAACCCTAATTGAACTTTAAAACTAACCTTAATTAAGTATTAACCCTAATTGAACATTTATTGAACAATAGTCCTAATTGTACCATAACCCTAACTTTGAACTATAGTTGAACTCTAATCCCTAACCCTAACACTAATTCTTATCCTAATTGAACCTTAACCCCAACCCTAACCTTATCCTTGACCCTATTTGAACTCTTATTGAATTCATAACCTTAATTAAACCCCAACCTCATCCTCAATCCTAACCCAAATTGAACATTAATTGAACCCTAAACCTAACCCTAAGTGAACACTAATCCTAATTGAACTCTAACTTTTTAGTTGAAAATATTAAAGTGCCTTAGATTTTCCCATTCATTGTTATTTATCATTCAATTCCTAATAGAACTCCAAAAATTTATACTCTTATAATGTTTTAATACACACCTAATATTAAGGGTTTAGAGTTTAAGGGTTAAGGGTTTAGGGTTAAGGGGAGAGATATAGAGGGAGTGAGTGAGTGATCCATTTACATATTATTCTTTTATTCTTCGTCAGTTAAATATTTAGTTACCCATTTACCGTTAGCAGAAATGACCCAAGAGTTTAATAGAATGGACTACTCATATAATACCTTGCATTATGGAGCTCAATTCTCTGATATATTACTACTTATCAAATACTTTGTAAATAATTGTAACTTATGACTCCATTTAAGCATTTAATTGATTTTCTTGAATCAAAGCAAAAACATAGATACACAATTGAACAAATTCTCAAAAGAAGAATGACAACATCATTAAAATTTCATTCAAAATTCACTCAAATCCACATAAGGAGAGAAAATATATTAGAATTATACATTTATTCATGCTTATAAGTCATATCTACATACAATTTAAGATAATTTGTATATATTCATCCAAAACTCAAACAGGCTATTTTTATTTATCAGGGGTTTTAAAACCCAACTTCCCTGTGATATCACTTCCTATCTAGGACTATCTTTCTACCCATATATTCAACTCAAAACCTAGCTAGAGCTTTCATCAGTTCTCTCCCTACAAATGAGCCTTGAATTCCCTTTTATATGACAAGGGAGCAACAAGCTTCTGCTCAAATGTAATTTCACCACAAATTTTCATTTAAACAAAAATCTCCATTGCATTTGACCTTCATTTCAAACTTCCCACACATTGAATGCACAAAAACATATATTGCATGAATAGGGAAAGCTAAAGAGAAAAGGGAACATGAATTGTCATCAAAATCCCCTTTGTCTCTATCCACGCAAAAATCTAGGCAACCAAATTGCCATGAAAGCACCACAACAACTTCTTATTTACCCGCCACCCTGCCCTTACCAACACTCAGACCTCGGTATACATGACTGCTTCTAGTTGTTTCCCAATACGGTAGACCCTTAGCCTCCTCTTCTTTCTTGTCCTTGCCCAATATGGTTCTAGTCCGTCTGCTTCAGGTTTTAACAGCCAATGGCACCACAAATATATCTTCCCCATCAGAGGGAAGACCGTGATTGAAGCAAGCTAAATACTGACAGTAGTTGAAGTCGGTCTCAATTACATCATTAAAAGTGTTGCTCGTAAGGTCAATGGGCGAGTGTTGGCATCCAGAGGAGCCATGCCAATACCTTATTTTCCTACCAACACTAGTAATAGAGCACACCAATTGCTTGCCTTTGTCATCTACCAATTGAGCAACAACGTCCCAGAATTGCAACCTTCTACTGCATCTAGTGGGCACAAGCTTGGGCTTGTTAACCAAAGCACCTTCTTGAATAGCAGGACTGAGCTTTTGTGAGCTCAAACGAATAGACCTCCTTACTAACTCATTTTCTCTTATCAGACAAGCACTCAAACTTGATTAGACTCAGCCCACAAAGTGCTCTAACTGCTATAAGAATGACACTATTAGCAATTAATTCCTCTTGTATTTATTGTGCAGGGTAATGGCAACCTTCATCAATGCTTAGTAAAAATGCATGTGCAAACATGGCAATTTGGCAGCGTATGTACTATCACCATTTAACTAGAGCTGCATGAGAATCTGCAGATCACCCTTCATGATTGCCAACAACATCTTCACACACATTGAGATTGACGTGACTACACAAGCAAGGAATAATTCATTAATTCTTCACCAGTTGTATGATAAAATGACCGCCATGTGTCATTTTCCAACTTTGAATACTGCCCGTTGATCTCCTGAAGAGTTGGCAGATCAAACGGTTTATCTCGAGCTAACTTGGTTTGACATCCAATGAAGCATCATTCACCTTCCTCATGACCAATAACATTAATCCATGTCGGTAGGTCCTATGAGCTTTACAAATTGAATGGCTGGAGCTACGCATCACAATCTCATTGACCTCGCAGCTTTTAACCAACCTTCATCTTCCTCCTACGAGGCTAGCAGGGAACAACAGAGATTTACATTAGCTTTTGATCTTGGTTGTCGATCTAAAACCATAGGTTATGAGCTCAATAGTGGAGATTGGGCCCCACATTCCATACAGGACACACATCTGCCTTTTGCTGACCTCGTGCCAAATAATAGGGCGACACCTTAGGTCTGCGAGTTGGCGGGGTACAATCAAGATCTTCTCCCATATGTTCGATTCTGAAAAACCTACACATTGCCCGGTTAGTATTTAATGAAAGGATTTGGCTAAGCCATCGGTGACATGACCACTAGGGTTAATGGCTTAGGATTACGTCATCGGATTAAAATTAAAAGCCAACTTTGACTTTAATACTTTATTTCTTCCGTAGGGTTTTATTTCCTAAGTCTCGGTTGGCCCTGTGTTTCATCTTTTAAAAAACAACTTATGTGGTTGCTTGTCATCCGCCTAGTAATGCCCACTTCTCCTTTTAATGAATGTTTTATTTTTCAAGGGTTGATTTAGTACTGCCATTGATCTATTTCCTGCAGATATCAACGGTTCTCGCCATCCCGTGATCGAGAATTGAAGGATCGCGAAATCATGGGCGGGCACCACGTGTCCTATCTGGGGGATCAAATTTGCACTATCGCTGACCAACTGCCATTTGATCTGAGCCATTCCTCGCCATCCCGTGATTGTGCTTGGGTTGATTGCAAAATCACGGGCGGGCACCACATGTCTCATCCGATGAAGCCTAAAGAGTAAAGGAAACACTAGCCAGCTTTAAATGTATTAAGGGGTGGATTACTAAAGTGTTCTCGAGACGCACATGTTCTAAATCGATAGATATATTATAATATCGCTGGAAAAACTGCTCGAAGGTTAATGACATGGTTGGTGACTATGTTAAAGGAACGAGATCATTGATGCTCAGGATCGACGGTTGCCCGCCATCACGTAATCAAAAGTTTCAGGATTGCGATATTGCGGGAAACTGCCACGTGGACTTCCTTCATAGTGTAAGGTAAGGTGGGCCCCTTATCGCTGTGTTGGAAATTGTGTGAGCTTGTTTTGAAGGTGGCCATCGATGATTTGATCAAGTTGAAGAATTGACAGCTAGAATTTAAATCTGCATCAAATATGGTTGGAGCCATTTGTGCAGTGCAAAATGGAGCTTTAATGGTGGATGAGACACTTGTTGGCGTAATTTGATTGACACTAAAATAAATTTTCCTGCTTGGTCTATATCACAAAGTATTCAAATATTTCATGGAGCAGTTTCAGAGCTGAAGGTAGAATTGCGAGTTTCTACAGCCAAAATTTGGGAGTTCTGCGAACAAAGCTGTGAGTTTATTTTATGTGCCTCCTGATCATTTTGCATTTGAATTTGGGAAAGGATTAGCTAGATGTGCTATGAGCCTATTGATGAATGTGTTAGGGCTATAGTTTAATTATAGTTGTGAGAAATTGTAGTGTTTTGTCCTGTAATTTTCTATCTCTGGTTAGTCCTAGCTATCTGAATTACAACGTTGTAAAGAAGCCCTATTTTGTCCGAGATGGCACCACCCAAGCAACATTCTAGCCAGACTGAATATTTGAAATGAAACCTATATGATGATTTCCTGGATCAATTTCCCTTGTCAACGAATGATAGGAGGAAGGGATTGGTCCTAACGTGAGGGAAAATCCTAGGGGAAGAGTTAGTGTATAATTGCTCCAACATTGTTGATGCTAGGGTTCCCCTCACTGGCTTGGAATTGTTTAGATTGTGGTACGGATAGAGGAATTTGCCTCACCCTTTTTCAAATGGATGGATATATGATATGGGGAAGTTGGTGGTACCAAATGTATTCCCTGATGTAGACCTGCTTAGGACAGTGGCTGCAAGATATGACCCTGTTACATGAATAATCAGGGACAATGATGGAAAGGTTCTATTGAGCATTAACAAAGAAGAGGTCCAACATATTTTTGACTTGAGTGAACCGAGCAAAGACTTGGTTCCTATCAACCTTGAGGAAATCAAGCAGGAGTATGCAAAGCTGAAATCTCTTTTTAGAGCAAGGTTGCTTCCACCTCATCTAGCTAGGGTAGGAGGTTTAAAATTTCATATCAGCCCTAGTGACCAAGAACCTTTCAAATTAAATTGTTTTCCAAACCATTTCCTGGCTGCTTTCTATTCTTTATGTCAGATTTTTGGTTTCAGTCCTGGTATGGTAATGCCCATTGCTTATATGTTCATGGGGGTGCAATACAACACCCTAACTTATCTGTGACTATGACTTCGCTTCTTTCTTGGTTGAGAGGATGCATGAAGGGCTATCAAAGCTGCAAAACAATGATACCGACACTCAATTATTTTGGTATTCTATGCTAATGCATATTTTTTGTTTAAGAATGATGACTTTTTCTCTAAGAGGATGAAATTAAGGCAATTAGTTGATGGAGAAGGATTGCTAGTATAGATATGGGTTGCAGATTTATCTTGTAATAATTAAAGCACTAGTTATGTGCAATTTGATAATTGTTTTACTTCCAGATTGAGGGCTAGATTAATGGTGAATATACCTAGGATCCCTAAAGAATTACATGATTTCCTTAGGCCAAAGGAGAGGAAGCCAAAATTGAAGGTTTACCATAACTAGGGTGACATTATCCCATACCCAGTCAACACTATTTTGAGAGTATATGGTTTTCAGGGAGCCCCTCATATACTGCCATACAATGTGCCACCAAGAGTGGTATTTGTAGAAGTTATGTGGCAGATAGGTTGTATTCATGAGGACAACCTCATTGGAAGGGGTAAGGGAACTTTTTTCTCAAATTATACAATAGTGTCTGATTTTGTATTTTCAAAGGGAGGCTAGACGCATTTTGATAACTTCTTTAATGATTACCATTTGAGGTGTGGACCAAAGTGACAACATGATCCTGAGGGTTTCTTTGCTCTTTTTAGACAAAGAATAAAAGATGGAAAATTTGTGCATGAGTTCAATTTCCCTGAAGACTTGATTAGAAATGAATTTTATTTGAATAGACAGGAGTTGAACAAGGAGAAATGGATAGCTTATGGCAAGCTACTAGATTTTGTGCACAAAATGGATCCGAAATATGATCCACTATTGGAGTTTAGTCCCAACCATAAGAAAATTGATTTTCTTATGTGAAACTTCAAAGAAATTATGGGCACATTGAGGACAAAAAAGGTAAATTTAAAATTGAGTCTGGGTGTACAAGAGCAAGGTGCCAAACCAATTGAAACAAGGCCAACATACCAACCTACGGAAAGGTGGCTCATTTACAGGAGGAAAAAGGATAGTAGCAGTGATGAAGAAGAAGTGGACAGAAAAGGAAAATAGATTATGAAAGTTCCTCCACAACCAAGTCCAAAATTCAAAGTGCCTAGGGCAATCAAAATTATTGATTTAGAATCATCACTGAAAGACAATCCCTCATCACCACCATCTAAGCCAATCCCTAAGAGGCAAAGAATTGATCAACCATAGGAGGATTTGATGGATGATATTATTGTTACTGATCAAGACATGGAAGTTGGTATGCCTTCCCCTCCTAGGCCAGCTGAATTAGTTTTATCTGATTTAGATATGAAAGGTAAAAGTGTACAAGATGCAAGAATGGAGGCATGCAAGGAGTTTCTAGATGACAATACATTTGTAAGAACTCATGTATTCTTGCAATTGGTATGGAGGATGAAGTTTGAAGAGTGTCAAGATAAATGTAGGAAGAGAAGAGAACTAAGGCCTGACAGGTCAGACCAGGAGAATGATGATTAGGTAAAAGCTGAATTAATGGAAGAATTCAAGAATACCACTCTTGAAGAAGGAATAAAACTGGTGAGTCAGGCTAGTGTATTAATTATGCCTGAATGGGACATTGTAGATGCAATAGCCTTTAATGCTATTATGAAGTCTAATAATCCCTTTCAAGACTCTAAAGAAGAGGTCAAGGCAACATTACAAAAATCTGCTTTTAGTGAGGAATATGAAACTCTGGCAATTTGGGCATTGGCCCCACAAGAGAGAAAATGAGATGTTTCTGATATTAATCCAAATTTCAAGGGAGGATTAATAATAAAAAGAGCTTCAAATACCTCAACCACTGAGGCCACTAATTTGATTATGAATGTGGCCAAATTGGCCCAAAAGACTACTAAAAGGGAGGAAGCTGAAATGAAGAGCTTAATGGAAAAATATAACCTTTTGATTGAGGAGTACAACAAGATGCAGCAGAAAAATGTTGAGTTGCAAACTGAAGTGGTGAGGTTTAGGTATAAGCAGATTGGGGAGACATCAAGTGCTCCAGGAACCAGTACATTACCTTCTACAGTAGGGTCAGTACCTCTTGCTTCTCCAATTGCTTCCACACTAGGATCTCCTAGTCAAAATCCTGTCCTTACCCTTTCTTTAGATGAAGTTGAAGAAGAAACAGAGTGCTCTGTCCATCCTACAAAGAAGAAGCTCTTGTAAAAAAATGATGAATTGTAGGCATCATTAAAAAAAAGTGATGAGGGATCTCTCTTAAAACAAAAGGAAATTGTTACTACTATTTTGAGGCATTTAAATGAAAAAGTTGATAGCAAATTGCTATCTATACATTCTTTATATTCTTTGTTGCTAATAGCAATAAAGAATATTGATAGGGATCAGGAAGTAGCAATACCAATAATTGAAAATCGGATCCCTAGGGCCAGTGATCTGGATATCATGTATAAGGCCTCAAGGTTTGATATAAATAATAGGCCCCAATCATTAAAGCCTACTCATGTGTTAGTAAAATCATTGCAAGGTTTTTATACCTTACCAGATGACTTGAGTAGGAATATTGGGGAGCTAGTGAAGAATTTCAATGATTGGGGTAACACATTGTTACCTGATATAATTGATGAGAAGGGGAAAATCAGGTCATTTCAATAATGGTAGGCTCAAGCAAGTGAGGCCATCAATGATCAAATCAACTCAATTTGTGATCACTCAGATGATGATTTTTTGGTGAGCTATATGAACAAAATCATTAGTACCAACTCATTTTTGGAATCTTTTGAAAGGGATGCGAATCAAGTAGCAGTAAAATACACACCTTATAATACTAAGGTGGATGAGGTAATTAATTTTGACTGGCCGACTGATGATGAGTACTAGAATTGGGTAACTAAATATTTGAATGAGAAGGAGTAAAAGGAGTGAACTAATAACAAGTGGTAGATTAGATGCTACGGTTGCAACGGTTCCAGTTTTGTGTTGACGGCTTTCTCGGTACAGTTTTCTTGTGATTTTTTCCATCAACGTTCCTTAGATAATATGATGAACAAGAATATTTTTCAAGGTGGTGGGTGTTGTAAAAAAAATTGGAATATCACCAAGTGCTCCAATTGACTTGTGAAAGGTGTACTTTCTTGGTGCTTTTTTGCTCCTTCATTTTCTATAAGAAGGATTTCAAGGCCAGAAGTATGGGTTAGCAAGTTAGATAATTTTTGTCGAGTCTAGGTGAAGTTGCAGAGTGAATTGTAAAGTCCGATGGTTTTAGAGAAACACAATTTAGGCTTTGAGTCATTACATATGGGTTTTGAGTTCATAGAGATTTAATGTTGTATAACAGTACTAGCATTTGAGTTGAAATGAAAATTCAAGCTCATGTCTCTCCATTGTACATGCATATGAACTTTGAATGAAATAACTAAGGGTTGTTTTATCCATCTCACTATTGTGGTGTGTATGATTCTATTTTAGCTTTAATTCAAGGAATTAATCAAAATGCTTGAATGGGATTATAGGCGGATATGTATTGTATAAGGATTTGATAAGTAGTCCGGGTTAGAATGCATACTGATGAAATTGTAATGCAATATTGTCAAGGATCTTATATGTGATGTATTAAATCTATTATAAACCTCTAGATGCTTATGAATTTGACTCCTGCAATGGATATATGGCACTAATCTAAGTTGTAATTATTCGTGTAGTTCAGTATTTATTTGTCTTTTCCTAGAGCTTGCTAAAAATTTCAAATCATTGACTATCTTATACAATGGATTGTTTTTAGTTATCTCATGCTCCAGATAGTTGATATTGTCTATGAACAGCCAATTCTAGTTGATATTATCTTATCATGTTGAGATATTAAGTGAGATCATCTGCTATTGTTAATATTGTTTATAATAATGGTGCAAAGGTTGTAAACACATTAAGGGATCACCCTCCTAGGTCTTGCAGAGCCCGAAGTGTAGGATGATTTTAAAGTTCTCATCAGTTGGTCCAGGTCCTTCAACCTGCCTTCGATTGGAATTGGAAATTCCATAGGTAGATTAGAACACAAACCTGGTTACATTGTAAAAAGAACCAACATAAACGTCAACTATTGAACAACCACTAAACAACCACCTCTACAACTGACTTTTTAATCTTTTATGATCACATGAAACATAAAACACACTAATTTCAAGGTTGTTAACATCACTATTGAAATGTTTTAATTTTTTGACCTTTCAAACATTAAAAATTACATCATTAAATTAATTATGTAATGGCATAAAAATTAAAAACATCATGAATTAATTATGTAACCACATAAGTCAAATATAATTCTATCAAGAAATAATATCAAATAGATAATATAATCACATAACTTATACATTTCAATGTCATTGATCTTCTTCTTCATCCAACTCTTGTCGTATCATCCGATCTAGATTTGACATTGTAAGGATTGGTCATATCATCATCATCATTGATATCAGTTTCAATAATGTCATCATCCACACAGATATCATCTTCATGAACATTAACTCCTACATCATCATGATCTAGTTCCTCCTCTTCGACATGTTCGTCAGGGACATCATCAACTAACTATTGATCCTGATCATCATCTACATCATCTTCTAGTTCTTCGGTATCTTCTTCTTCCACCACATTATACTTTACTGGCCTTCCTCTTGGATCATGTCTAACAACAAATGACCAACCCGGTTTACCTGGAACCTCTGAGTAAAATACCTTCTCACATTGGCTTGGAAGAATATAGGGCTCATTTCCAGCTCGCTCGATCAACCTTGTATTAACCATGGTAAATCCATTATCATGTTCAATAACAGTTCTCTCAGGATCATTTTCATTCAATCGTAGCCTGTACCATAGGATGATGAATATAATTAATCTGAAGGACTTAAAGTCACACTCAAGTATATCATCCAAAATCCCATAGTATCAATTTTCTTAGACTTTTGGATGTATGTCACTTCTAGATGAAACATTAGTCACCTGAAAGACTGCAGTTATACCAAAATCCCAAGTTTTCTTCATGTCATCCAAAATTTTGATTCAAAATTTACGACCATTGCACCACATAGCCTTGTGGTGTTTCACCTGCAATATGTCAAACATGTAAAAATTATTGCAATATCGTCAGTTGATAAACATATTTATTCTTGGAATGTATGCAAAGAAAAAATCTCAACATATATATATATATACATCAATATACTTGAAAATAATTAAATAATATGGGTGATTAATATATTTATACATACCTGTTTATCTCTTAAACCATATGCTAAATCAATTTCCCTTTGTATAACATTGGAATCTCCATTACGATGAGCTTTTTTAACCAATGAAGCCACACCTTCCCATGTTAATGCGCGACCAGATTTTTGACATCGTTTAATCCACATTGTCATCCAATCAAGATTGTTGGCGATGTACAAATGTAGTGCATCCCACTCTCGACCAATTGTATAAAAAAAAATTGAAATTCACAAACGACGTATAATTAGTTAAATACCACAGTATACGACCTTAATTTATAATTGATGTATATTGAAAATTAAAAATTAAATAAGTACAATATACATAAAAATCATATGTAAAATGTATTCCAATTAATCTTCATGACCATCTTATAATTACCTCTTAGTTTCCTCAATCTACTTTTCCCCATCAGGTACTCCCCTTTGAATTTGTTAATGGAGTTGGGATCCCAAATGCGATCTACATGGATCTTTGCTACAAAATTAGGAAGATATTCAATAATGTACACCATGGTCTGGTATACCATATATCCCTCCACAATAGAACCCTTAGGATGTTCTTTTTGTCTAACCAAAGCCTTAAAAAATTTCAAGTGCCTCTCAACCATCCACATTGACCTTGTGTGTACAGGTCCACACAATTCAATCTCCTCAACTTGGTGTATGAGGTAGTGTTCTTGTGCATTAAAAAATGTTCAAGGTAGACACTTTTCCATTTCACACATTAGATGAGGAATTTTTCTCTTCCAATAATTTATATCTTCTTTATGGATTTCTTTAGATGACATCCATCTACAAGTGATTCAAGGTGCAAATATATTAACGAGATTTAACAAAAATATACAGTATATTACATAACAAGTAAAAAAAATGGAAATTATAAGATGTATACAAAAAATTGAACAAATCTCGCTACTTACCTCATGTATTTTCCAAGATCATATATAACTTGCTTGACATTGTTGTCAAAGTTGTCTAGGAGAGATAGAGGTATAACGTACTGCAACAATTATAAAATGATCTTTTCATTATTTTCCCAAAAGTAGTAAACACAATACACTGAAAATTACATGCATTATACAAGTGTATATAATATACTAGAATAATTACCTTAATAAAAGTATGCCAATAATACGTTTTCATCCCTGACCCAAATTCACCTTTCTTTGTTATTATATTGTTTATGTTCGCAGCAAATCCTGTAGGAAATCAAATTTTTTGTATGACTTTTTTTATAGCATTGCTTTGTTGCTCTGTTAATAACCAAGAAGGGCACTTGTATTAATTTGGTCTCCATCGCTATTTAATTTAATGACATTTTTCATTGCATGATTGGCTTCTTGAATGTCACTACAAATTTTGACAATTTTTTCTGTCATGCCTTCCATCTAATAATTTCCATAATTTTTTTGTTATATTTTTTCCGATATGCATTGTATCAAACAAATGCACAATTTGTAGCTGCTCATAGTAGGGAAACCTACTAAATTGTCTGGGATAACTTTTCAGTCCCTGTGGAAGCCGACCATTAATTCCTTGATGACCTTCATGAAGCATATAAGTTAAACAAATTAACAATGACAATCATTGTCAATTACAACATGAGTAAACACAACACAATATAATTAAAAATATAATTACAAAAATATGATAGATAAACAATTTGATCTGATGTATAACCTTGATGATTAATTCTATTATATTCCAACTTCCATAGGTGAGGTGTCATTCTTCGTGGTTTTGATGTAGTCTCCTTTTTCCCATTGAAAAGATGTTTTTCAGTAGTACGATACTTATGATTTGTATGGAGGAAGTGCCTATACTCATCAAACACCTACTTTCCTAAACTTGTTGAACGACGAGATTTCATCTTTGGACCACAAATTGGACATGCAAATTTTCCCTTTGTTTGAAAACCTACAAGATCATATATAATTGGATTAAATATGTCAATTTTTTAATCATATATAATGAATAGATTATTTTAAAACATGCATGATATCTACTTCATTAAATTAAATATTGTTAAAGTGCAGTCGAACATTATAACATACCACAAAAATGTGTTAGCCTGGGGCATCATGAATTGTCCATACAAGCATTGCATGGAATTGAAATTTTCTTTGTCCTATTGGTCTAGACGTCATACATAGTGATGCCATTCCATAAATTCAGTAACTCATCGATAAGAGGCTCAATATATACATTCATATCTTTAACTTGGTACTTACCTAGTTGAATGAACATAAAATTACATAATTATTATAACCATTTTACTACAATATATATAAATTAATGTACATGACTATTGAATAAAAAATATAAGTCATTATGCAACAAATAAGACAAATGAGATGCTACTACGTTAAAGAAAATTGATGTAAACAAATACCTGGAACAATCATTGACAACATTATGTGCTCCCTCTTTATTGACATCCATGGAGGAATGTTATTGTTGATAATAAAAACATGCCACACTGAGTAAATAGATCTCATCTCTCCAAATGGATTGTGTAGACATAGAAAATATACAAATTGATATCGCACACTCGATCTTGATCTACTAACATCGCCTCATCATGAATTGTCCCTCTATCTAACCATTTAATCAAATAGCTTTATTTGATTAAATTTGTCATAATTCCCCTTTTAATGAAATAAATCCCTCAATTTAATTAAATCATCGTCTCTGTGTAATTAGCTAGGTCACTTCATCGTCCTATCTTTATTTAATTAAATAATCCATATTATTTGATTAAATCTCAAAGTTCATCTAATTAAATTAAATAAATCAAACATTTATCTAATTTAATCTAACATCACCCCTTTTGGTTAAATAAATCAAAAATATTTATTTAACTAGCTCTAAATCATTCTCTTCTCGTTTTGAGTTATTTAAATCCTAAAATCTAAGTCAAAATGGTCAAATCAACTAACATCATTTAAATTAATCAAATCATGATCAATGCTAATCCTAATCACTCAAATCCTCTAGATTTTGCAACTTGCACATGAAAATCAATTTAATTGTTTTATAAATCATCTATTTTCATTCAAAAAAGGAATCAAAGATGGAATATTCTTCAAATTTCAAATCTCCCCCCAAAATGACTTGTCCATCCAACAAAGCATTTAAAGCTCTTACATTGTCTCTTACATGTCTCCCACTTGGCATTTAACTCATCTTTCATCCCCCCTAAACATTTCATCTCATCAAATTCAAATTTCAAACTTGCACATGGATCAAAATGTGTTCAACCTTCATCCTATCAAATGTTGACAAGTGGCACATTTCCATTGGTTGAATATTAGTCCCACATTGCTTCATTTTTGGCATTCATACATCTTAGAATTCTATAAATGAAGAGCTTATCCTTCATTTTATCCATCCACAATTTATGCAAAGTTACCATGCTCAAATATCTCTCAAATTTCATCCATTATCCTTGAGTTCATAGCTAAGTTTTTGCAGATTTTTGGCTTGAAGCACTCATCTCTCACCAACAAAGTGGATCAATCATCTTCAACACATCAAGTTTGCATCTTAGGAATTGGGAAAGGACCAATTTTCACATCAAATTGGCACCAATTCCCCCATGGGATCACGAGTTTGCACATTTAAATTAGGATTCAATCTATTTTGTTCCTTTTATCATGCTTTTCATTGTTTTCTTTCCTACTTTGAGTTTTGTTGTGCAATCTTGCACACACGCCCCACTTGGAGTAGGGACCCTCTTTTCTGATTTCGGATGTCTCTCGGACCTTTGGTTTTTTATTGGATTTGTCCTTTTAAGGTCTTGGGATGTTGGTCTTGCTTGCCTTGGTCTTGCCCTGGAGGTTGAATTGATCAAACTTGGTTTTAATGGAAGTTCGGGTTTTGAACGGGGTCCGGGATTTTCCGGTTCACCTGGATTTTCTCGGGTCCTAGTCCATCGTTTGTTGCTATCAAATTTCTCCGGAGTTTGGGTTTTTGGATGAATCCGGCATTTTTTGGGTCACCCAGATTTTCCTGGGTTGCGTCAGAGTCCCAGAAGGGTGCGTTCGCAGAATTTGTGGTCACCCAGATAGTCCGTTTGGCTCAAATTCTTCTGGAATTCTGTTTCGACCTCGGGTTTCTGGATTTTCTTGATATGTCCCGTCAGCCATTAATACTTTAGGTACGTCTGCTCTGGCACAAATGTAAGCGAATTTAAAGGCTTTTAGTTCCCTTCATGATTTCATTATTCAAATGCCATCTGCTTTAGCGCTTGAGTTTGTTCATTTTGAGTTTTGGTCCGTGGATTTGGTTTGTTCGAGCGTGGATTCCTTGGAAATTTGTGTTGATATTTTCATTGCTAGGGCACCCTGATTCACAATGACTTCCTTGGGCTCGAGTTTCATTCAGATTTAATTCATGGTAAGTTGTTGCTAACTTTTCCTATTGTTTTGTGCTTTGTGATTGAATCTTTCGAGTTATTATTGATGATTATTCGGGTCGGCCCTTATTTGTTTCATAATCACGTATTTATCGAATTAGGGTTTGAACTCACCTTTTTCGCGTGTTTTACCACCTGTGTTGTGCATCCCCTCATTTATCTATTGAATGTCGGGTACTCCCCTTTGATTAGGTGTTTCTGTTAGGGCCTTGCCTTGTTGGCGCGTAATCTGCTATATTTTGCAAAGATTAGGGTTTCGGTATGTTTTCCCGATTGTTAAATTCGGTGGAGTCGTCATGATCCTCTTGTCTTGCGTCTTGCTCGACCTTGTTCGCAACATGTGAAACCCTGGTGTGCCCTAGTTTCATCATTTTGAGGGATAGTCTCTGAATTTTTAGCTCGCTTTAGCTTTCATGGTGGAGGTTTGGCTGTTAAGTTTAGGGCATCATTATTTCGCTGCAGGAATCTTCTGTTTGAGAGTTTTTGGGAGTTTAAATTTGAGTGTAGTCAAAATCTAGCTTATTGAGATTGAGTTTATGTTCATTGGATTCAGATAGGGGAATTTGTATGATCATTTGATTAATGGTCTGCGCGTCGAACAATCGTCGGGTTTTCGAGGTGTCTGCGGAATTTCCATGCACCCAGATTTTCCTGGATTTTGCCACTTCCCTGGAGTATGACGAGTTCCCGGAACTTCAAGCTGCCCGCGAAAATCCGAACTGTCCAGATTTCTCCGGTTTTCTACCTGGTTTCACTTGATTTTGATTTTCAAAATTGAAGTAATGAATTAAATGTTGGATGACGATTTCTTGTTGCTAAATGGGTGAATTTCATGATAATGATGCATCTCTTTTGTTCGTATTAATGATTAATTTGATGAATGGTGTATTAACAGTAGGAGTCCGTCTGGGTCGGATTTCTCTGAATTCCGCCCTGACTGGATTTTCCCGGATTACTTAATTTTCCCAGATTTTCAAGATTGATGAATAATGATTGATCTTAATGATTTCATGTGATTTCAAGGCTAACCTTTGATTGAAATAGGGATGATAATTGGATTCTCATGAGGCTCTTTTATGAATGCAGGCTGAATCAAGCAAGGCGGCGGTAGGAAAGGCCAAGGGAGATACAGAGGGATCTTTGGTTACAGACGCAGAAAGAGTCAGGCTGGATGTGAAGAGTCAATTTCCGGATAGTAAGGTGGCTTTAGTTTGGTCAGAGGTCTCGGATACTAATGTAGGAGCCTGGAGATATGAAGAATTTAAAGAAAGGAAAGCTCAAAAAGATTTATCAGTCTTGACCAAGGGGATGGTGAAGTCTGGATTGGCCCATGTGGCAGGATTTCCTCCTACAGTTCAATGCTATGAATTGATATTAGAGTGTGCCCGACACTATGACTTTGATACGCAGGGGATTGTTAGCACTGATGGGAGAGTGTTGGCAAACTTTAATCTAGTTTCTATTGCCCAGGCATTTGATATGCCAGACTTGCCATGTGTGTGTGCCTTGGACATGGACTTGGCTAGAACTTATTATGAAGATGAACCCACCAAAGCCCAGAAGATGATCAATTTCTGGCTTGAAAAGCCAAAATCTCATTTCTCTAAGTTGCCCAAACAGTTGCACAAAGTCAAGTTCAGACAGGATATATATGATGCAATCACACTGTTGAGCAGGGTAGCTGGCTTGAAGAGTGCTGGGGTGTTGGAGAATTGGATGGTGCATGTTATTAATAAGATTGAGCAAGGAATCAATTATCATTGGGCAAGGATTATCAGTGCAATGATTGACAAGCAGATGAGAGATGTGTTGGAGACAAAGAAATTCACTATGGCATCTTATGTGATATACATACTTGCTAGATTTTATCCATATAGGGGATTGAATCCAAAAGGAACATTTGGGCAAGATATCATCTATGAGGTGTACCCTGAGTTGCACCTAGGGAATCCAAATTATAGAAGAGAAAATGATGCATTCACTATGCATATTACTAGGTTGCTTTAGAATGCAGAGCATGTGAGAATTTCCGATGGAGCCAAGGAGCTGATCAAAAAATATGGAGCTTGGTTTATACAATTCCCTACCTTCTCCTATATCGGGATTGATGGATGTCTGAATGCTCCATACAGATTGCCAAGATATCCTACCGACCATGTCATACTTTTGGAGGTTACCCGGCAGATATGTGATTTTGATGCCGTTGTTAAAAGAGAAAAACACAAGACATGATTTGGTGGGGATTTTCCCTTGAAAATTGGTATAGCTGAGGTTTTCCCTTCAATCCAATCGGCCCATGCAGTAGGGGATGAGTTGAGTACTTTTGGTTTCTCCTTCCATTCTAAGAGGGCAGGCTTTGATATCACTAGTGAAGTGCAGAAGAAGGCCACCAAAGAATATCACCATAAGGATGATCTAGAAGACTACTGGGCAAACAACAAGGATGACTTTGAGGTGAGAAAGAAAAGGAATTCCAGGTTTCCAGTTGATGTAATCAAAATGTATAATGTCAAGTTGATCCCTAATTAGTTGGAAGATGATGGGAATTTAGTCCAGGATCATGCATTTGAATCAGTTAAGGATAGACCTATTGGAGAGATAAACTGGTCAAAAAGGGAAATAACTGAGCTAGAGGAATTGATGGCTCCCATTCTGAAATTTACCAAGTCGTGGTTGAAACATAAAGTGTGGGAATTGGAGAGTGAGAAGGTACCTTGTACTTTCAATCTGATTGGAAATTTAAATGCTCATTCCACCTCAGAGGAATTCAGTGAGGGTGATTCTACAGGAAAAACTAAGGTAAGCTCACCTTTTAAGATTAAAATCAGAGGCCCTAAGGAAGATGAGTTGTACTGTGGAAATAGGTAAGTCTGTTGAAGAGGAAGAACTTGAGAAAGAAGAGAAAGAAGATATCCCTCCAGAGCCAAACAAAACAAGGATAACTAGGGCTTCAAAGAAGAAAGATCAAGAAACTTCTAGGGATAAGATGGAGTCTCATGTGATTGATGTGGAGAGCTTAGGGGAGAAAACTAGGGTTTATTCAAGAAGGTCAAGAACTCCATCTCTCAAAGAAACTATGCAAAAAGGTAGATCCTCTTCCAATGGCATCCACTATGGAACAACAGAAAGATACTTCCCCTTTACTGGGTAAACCTGAGCAGATGATTCATGAAGAGCATGAGACTAGTGAGGAGGCAGAACCATTTAAGGATGGAGAACTTTCTGGTGCAACTACCGAGATTAAGGTAGGAGATGTGGAGGTGCATCCTTCTCCATTAGTACAGTATGAAGATTCTCCTACAAGTAGCAAAGGAAATAGATCCCTTGAGAAGGAGGATGTCCTTGTTAAGACTCCATCACCCTTGCAGGAAGAGGAACAAGAGTTGGAAAATAAAAGTGGCCAATCTCCTGAAAAGGAGAGGGATGAGACGTTAAATTAGCATGAAGAAGACAAGAAGGATGAAGTCCGAGTGGATCCTGCTATTCCAGATTGGCTAGAAAAAGAAATCAAAGGGAAACAGGTCATTGTTGAGGACACTCCTCTCAACTGGGATGAGATGTTGGCTAAGATTGGAAAGGGTAAGAAGAAGAAGGCAGCCAAGGTGGTGTCTAAGATTGAGAGGGATGAAGCTAGTAACAGGTTTATTCATATTGCTACCCCTACAACTGATAAAGGTAGAGATGAGGTCACTGGGGAGGATTATGATGTATAGACTATTAATCTTGGGCCAACTTCTATGGAGCAGGGTATTGAGGAATATGAGGGGTCCAGTGCAGTAATCATTGGGAGATTAAGGAAGGAAACACAGTCAAAGCATGAGCTAAATAAGGAGAATGAAAGGCTTAGGAAATGTTTAGAAGATTTAATGAAGCCTTTGCAGTCTTTTCACCCATCCTCTTCTGCTACTGCTGGTTTCTTACCGAAGGAGACCATTTCTGAAATAGAAAAGATGAAGGCTTCTACCACGGCTACAATAGATTGGTTGAAGGAGGTAAAGATTAATGGAGATGATGCAATAAAGGAAATCCTCTCAACTGGAAAAGATGCAATAAGGGCTAAGGATTCATTAGATTATGTTTTATCTCAGGATAAGGAAGACACTGATCTTTTATTGCAGAAAACTAGAGCAATCATGGAGTATAGTAAGGATCAGCTGGTTATTGATGGAATTCTTTCTTCATCTAGGGTTAGTGAGCCTTGGGAGTGGTTTGAGGCCGTGCAAATCTGACAGAAATCCATCAGGAAGGTCTATAAACAAAGGAAGCAGATAGATGGTAATCTAACTAGTGTTTATGATGGATGCATCACTTTTTTTGAAATAATGACTGGCAGGAGGAAGATCACCCCTAAATACTTGAGTTTAGAACAATTGAGGGAATGGTGGCATGATTTCTATGCCCCTGATATTGAAAATGTTGTAACAAGACACCAATTGGATGATGCGGCTCCTTATCTGGCTGTGGTGGATAAGTACTTGGTGTATAAGGGTGATTGGGATACAATGGTTAAGCAGTCAAAGGAAGAAATTGAATCAATTGAATGTCGACTCAAAATCCTACCCTTGCCACCTGTTGCTGAGTTGGACAAGGTGTTTTTGAAGGTGCATGAATTGTTAGATCAAAACAAGGATAAGGGAGGTGGTAATTAATGTCAACTTGGAGATTTGTGCTTCCCTATTATTATAGGGCATGTGTTGATCCGGGCTGCATTTAGGAATGTGTTTTGGCTGACCTTGATGATGTATCAACATTTAATGTGTGCCTTATTTTGAAATTCCTGAGGCCGACTTTTTTTGGCTATTTTATTTTGTAAATGTTTGGCTGGGCCGACATGTTTTGAGGATTCTCTATAAATGGCATTTGTGCCTCATTTGTAAGTGGTTAGACAGATAATAGAGACAATTTAGATTAAGAAAGAGCTAGGGCATTCTGTAGTAGAGATAGTAGTTAGTTTCTTTCGAGCAAGTGCTGTAACACAGAATAGTGGAATTGTTGCTACCTTTTGGTGAGCTAATACAATTTAAGGAATTGTGGTTTCTCTGGTGAATTCTTTGTGTTAGTTTATCTTGCATGGTTCCTGTTGTTCCATTTTTTGAAATTTCTTGAAGATATAAGATTTAATATCAAAAATAGATTAGCGTGGTGAATGATGTTCATGGTTTTATGCTTGGAATGTTTGTAGCAATCTCTGGTCTATACTCCTAGTAACTATCTGATTGTAGTAGGCTAGTGAAGTCAACCTGGACCATACATCTATTTGTGCTTAGTTCGATTGTAGATGAATGTCTATGATTTGAAAATTTGTATGCCTTAGAAGATTGCACCTTTATTGTGATATTGCATTGTGGGTTAAGCAGGAATTGGTTATTTGAGATTGGTCCATTCCAAGAATTCGTCATTTGCATTGTTCATCTTAGAAGTAATTTAGATTTCATTACATCTCTTGCACCCTCATCTTTTGTTGTTTCTTTATTATTTTGTTAGATCTAGGATTTAAGATCATAATTTTGCAAAATATGATAAATTGGAATGACACAGTTTCTTATAGTAAGGTTCAATTGTGATTACCAGCATTTTCACATATTATCTGAGTTGTTTATGCATTATCATGACCTAACACCTGAGAGACCTTGGGGTGATTTTTAGTAACTTGTTATTGAAAATTACCTTTCAAGAGAGATAGAATAGTGCATTCTGTCTGAGTTGTTGTTGTGCAGAAAACACCATCAACAGATTGGCACTTGAAGGAGGGCCTGAATGAGCTCATTGGATCATTTCTTAAATGCCATCTCTCTAGAGAGATACAGAAAAAATACCAGATCTACCCCAGGAGAGGAGGATTTATAGGAATTATAGTTCCACACTAGGTCAAGGAGGACTCAAGAAAGGGGAGAATCATCATCACCCATCCCTTCACCAGTATCACCTGCATCTTCACTTCCAGAAGTTGAAGCCATACCCATCCCTGAGGAAGTTCCCATTCAACAACCCCAACCAATCATTAATCAACCACCACCACCACCACTCTTACCAATGGCTTTCCTCGCTAATAATCCATCTCCCCTATTTTTTAATGTTTACAACATTATGCCCAAGAACCCCGAGCATTTCTATTCAAAATTTCATGTTAATGACCCAAACAGGACTGCAGAGGAGCATATTAGGATCTTCCAAACCTGTCTCAAAGATAGAGGAATTGCTCATGAGGATGTGGCCTGTAGGTTATTCCCTTATTCATTGGGAGAGGAGGCTATTTACTGGTACAATCACCTCCCATCTGGTTCAATTCTTAACTGGAATAATCTTGAAACTTCCTTTTTATAGAAGTTCAGAATACCTATTAGTGCCAATGAATTGTATTTGCAATTCACTAGAGTCAAGAGAGAGGTTAATGAACCCATATCCAGTTTCAATAATAGGTTTCACCGTGCGTATACCAGACTTCAAGACCCTTATGTCTTGGATGATGCTACGGCCTTGGGAGTCTATTATGAAGCATTGGACAACCTTATAATGACCTTTCTGAAATAGAGACCTAATTCCCCAGCCCGCCTAGTTGATGCTTATATAGAAGCAGTCAAGCTTAGCATAGATTTAAGGAAACATTTGGCTAGACCATTGCCTTCTTTAGGGCCAGATGCATATCCAAACCAGGTTCAAGCAGTGAATCAGGCACTTGCCATTCATACACCAATCATGAATCTGATACCTCAATTGCCTTTGGTGCCACATCTTGGTCCCCCCATAAGCCAGGTCTCTCCTATGATGAACTTCCCATAGCAGCAAGTTAACCAGCCCTTGTATCAGCCGCAACCAACTAGTTTCCCCACCTACTTGCAGAATTCTGAAGTGTTGTATCAGTCTATGGGATTTGCTACAATATATGTTCCTCAGAGTAATTCAAGCCATACCCCTTATGGAGATCCAAATAAAGATAGGGTTGATGAAATGGCTGAGCAGATTAAAAAGTTAAACCTAGAGGTAACTTACCTAAGGAATCAAAACAACCAATTACAAGCTGTGCAGAGAAATCTGTAATCCAATCAGAGCCGAGAACATCCACAGGGGCAAAATTTTGATAGAGGACATCATAATGAAAGGGGTTACAACAATGACAGAGGATATAATCAGGATAGAGGTTACAATAATAAGAGAGGATTCAATAATGACAGAGGGTACAATAATTATAGAAGATAGAATTTTGATAGAGGACAAGGTAGTGGGCCAGGATTTGATAGGAGGCAGCCATAGGGATAGAACAGGGTGTGGAATACATGACCTAATCATGGAGGAGTCCCTACTCCATTGGACCAACCTGTCAACCAATCTGCTAATCAGCTAGTCAGTCAAGACAAGCCTCCTAGTGGTGTATATCTGGCTGAGGCTGCTCTGTCAGGGTGGTGTAGGCTACATAAGACAAGCCAGTATTTTGAGTTAGAATGTCCAGAATTCCAAACTGCAGCCTCTATTTTCCAGTACGAAGTGGAGAATAATGCAAATGGTCAGGAGATTGTTCCCTCCATCCCCTATGATTCTCCTGTGATGGTGCTAAACCATGCTCATTTTCCAACAAGTGAAGAAAATGTTCTAGAAGGGGAATTTGATTCCCAGGAGGATAAAACAGATCAAATCTGCAATGGAGATGAGGTGGCTTAGTTATTCAATGAAGAGGCAACAAATGATAATGGCCCCCTGGACTAGGAAGAGGCTTATGTTGAAGAAGTGCAGATGTTCCAGAGGCAGGGTAAAGGATATGATTTAAGAGACATGCCCCATAGGCGCCCGCAGACTGGGGGTCCTTTCACCACCTCCATTCCTCCTAACAATTTTAATATCCCTCCAAACCCAAATGCTAGTAATAATCTTCCCTTTCCACATGTTTTCCGGTAGTACTTTTCAAAGGAAAGACAAGCTCAAACTGATTCACAAAAGGAAAAAACTGTTCAAGTAGGTAAAGATAAGGTAGAGGAATCTTCTGGGGATGTCCCTACTAATCTAAGTGAGGAGCAAATGGATTTGTATGTTGCTGAGGAGTTCAAGAAATTAAAGGTAAATCTTTCAGTATTTGAGTTACTAAGCTCCCCAGCAATTAGGAATGTAGTTCTAGGTGCCTATGAAGTGCATCCAGTTTCTTTGGATAAATCTTCTAGTGAGAATGTCAACAAGGTTACAGGTTCTCAGCCTATGAAGACATAAAACCAGGCCTATCAGACAAACTTACCCCCTGGAGATAAAGGCAAGGAGAAATACAAGACTCAAGTGGCCCAGGTAGATACTTAGCCAACTTTGTTTCAAGGGAAGACGGATACCCCACAATTCTTGATCTCTGTGCGCATATTCAGTAAGAATTTACATAACTGTTTACTGGATTCTGGTGCTTCTACTAATGTAATTCCCTTTGGAGTATGTAGAGCTTTAGGGATTACACCTGCTGACTCCCAGAAGAAGGTAACTCAGTTGGATACAATTGAAGTAAATGTAGTGGGATAATTAAACATGATTCACATGGAAGTAGCTTCTGACCCAAGAATCCAACAGGTTATCAATATTCAGGTAGTTGATATCCCTGATGCATATGGCTTAATTCTAGGAAGAGACTTTATGAAGGCCCTAAATGGATATGTATCTACTGATCACTCCCACATGTGGCTTCCCTGGAAAGGGGTGCCAAATCAGATCAGAATTGAGAGAGAACCAAGAATGAAATACATGATTACAGAATATCAAAATACTTCAAATGAGGTTCTGATATCAGAAGTAGGCATGGGAAATTATATACTATTGACTCCTTATGAGGAGCCAGATTTAGAGGAGGTATTGATGCTACATTCGATGTCTATTGATATAGAAACAGAATCCAGCAATGCTGTTGTTCTGACAGGATCAATTAAGGAAGAGGATGAATTCGAGGATAGTCAGATTAGCCTGTTAGACAGCTTTCAGGAATTCATTAGGCAGTGTATTGAAAACCAAGTTCACCTTGGCCGGAGGACAAACTTCAAAGATTTACTCTTACCTAACTGGTGTAGAGTTCACAATGCTTCTCATTCTGAGTTGGAATGTTGTTTATGCCAAGTAGCAGTAGAACGAGTACAGAAATGCATAAATCCAACCCTAGTAGTCAAGATGAACATGCAAAGCCCTCTAATAGATTATAAAGGAAAGAAAGTAATGTCATTTTAGGAACCCTCTAGTAGTAATAACCTAAAAGATATGATGAAGAGGAATGCAACCGCTGAATGTTGGACCCTCAGGTTTGATGGATCTAAATCCAAGCATGGAGCTGGAGCAGGTTTCAAATTGATTAGCCCAAAAGGTAAGACCTTCTTTGCAGCCCATAAACTTCAATTTCACTGTACCAACAATGTAGTAGAATATGAGGCATTGATTCATGGACTTCTTATGGCACTCAAGAAAAAGGTTAAGGTTCTGCAAATTTTTGGTGATTCTGAACTGATAATTAAGCAAGTAAGGAAACAATATTCATGCCATGATAGGAGAATGACTAATTATAGGCATAGAGTATGGAACCTCATTGAAGGATTTGATGCCTTCAATATTCAATTGATACCATGACAGAAGAATCAAACTACAGATTCTCTGGCCCAGGCAGCGAGTACTCTGCAGCCTCTATCTTTGTCAGGTTTGAAAAAGTTTACTATAGAATTGACTCCTGTGCCATCAGTTCCAGACAACGTTCCTAACTTTTAGGTATTTGAGGATGACAAGCATATCCTAGACTTCATTACAAACACAGATGTTTTTGCTTCCCAAATCATTGATGAAACAGAACTCCAAGAAGTAGAACTGGATTTGGAAGGAGTGATAAATTTGAAGTCTAATACTATTCCAAGGGGAATGGTATAGTTAGAGCAGATTTTTGATCTGGACAAGATCAAAGATCAGGAGCAAGAGTCTAAGAAGAAATCTATCAGTGGACAGTGTGATACTTACAATATGGGAACTGAAGAAGACACTAAGAATATTTTTATTGGTCAGGTATGCACTCCAGAAGAAAGACAAGGAATAATTGAAGCATTGCATAGCTTTTCGGATATAGTAGCCTGGAGTTATGAAGACCTGAAAAATTATGATACATCAGTCATAACTCATACTATACCTTTGAAGCCCGGGGCTAAGCCTTTCAAGCAGAGACAAAGACCAATTAATGCATTACTGGAACCGGTTATACAGAAATAAGTTCAGAAATTACTGTCTGCCAGAATTATATTTCCTGTCAGGCATTCAACATGGGTGGAAAACCTAGTCCTAGTAAGGAAAAAGAATGGGGAGATCAGACTTTGCGTTGACTTCAGAAATCTAAACAGATCATCAGAAAAGGACAATTACCTAGTCCCTTCATTGGATGAAGTACTTCAAGTAGTAAATGGTTCTCAGATGATGTCCTTTCTGGATGGCTATTCAGGGTACAACCAAGTAATGGTTCAGTATGAGGACAGGCACAAGACTACTTTCACAACTAAATGGGGTACCTTTGCTTATAGGAGGATGCCTTTTGGTCTCATTAATGCTGGGGCTACATTTCAAAGGGCCATGGATATTTCCTTTAAAGATATCATAGGAAAATGCATTATTATTTATATGGATGATTTAATTGTCTTTTCCAAAAATAGAGGAGACCACATTTCTGACTTACACTAGGTGTTTCAAAGGTGCAGAGAATTCGGCATATCCCTGAATCCTAAAAAGTGCATTTTTGGAGTGACAGAAGGGAAATTGTTGGGACATGTCATATCTGAAAAGGGAATTGCTATTGATCCAGAAAGAGTGGAGGCCATACTTAAGATTTAGCTACCTGCTAGCAAAAAAGAGATGAAGTCTTTCTTTGGCAAGATCAACTTCGTTAGGAAATTCATTACTGGATTTGCTGAAATTGTTAAACCACTAAATGCAATGTTGAAGCAAGATGCTAAAGTTGAATGGACTACGGAAGCAAAGGAGGCATTTGCAGAAATCAAAAGAGCCATTGCTGATGCTCCAGTATTGGTAAGTCCCGATTACAGTAAGCCTTTTTACATCTATTTGTTTGCTTCGGATCATTCGTATGCGAGAATGTTGTCTCAGAAGTCTAATGAGGGAAATGAGCATCCTATTAATTTTATGAGTGCATCATTAAAAGATGATGAGTTGAAATATCCAAGTGTAGAAAAGTAGGCATATGCCCTGGTCAGAGCAGTGAAGAAATTCAGACATTATATCCTCAGGAATAAGGTTTATGCAATTGTCCCAGATCCTGCAGTTAAGTTACTGTTGATGCAGAATGAGTTGGGTGAGCATAGAGCTAAATGGGTAACAATGCTATAGGAATATGACATTGAGATCCAACCCATGAAGTTGGTAAGAGGGCAGGGACTTACTCAGACTATGGCTGAAATGGGGCCTGAGCCGACTGTTCAGAATTATAATCTTGAGGAGGTTTCCCCAGGTAGCTGGTATGATGACATAGTTTATTATTTGTTGAACCAGCGATCCCCAAGCCATCTTAATTCTATCCAGAGGAGAGCTCTAAGACTGAAGAGTGATGGTTTCATGCTAACGGGAGTTGTTCTATACAAGAAAAATCATGAGGGCATTTACTTGAGGTGTCTTGGGAAACAAGAAGTTGAAAGGGTGATGAACGAATTTCATGAAAAGTATGGTACTGGCCATGGTTCTGCTATTGCCATAGCAAATTAGATCTTGAGGGTAGGGTATTATTGGCCCACATTGTTTAAAGATGTTCATCATCATGTTAGGACCTGTCACACTTTCTAGACTGCAGCAACGAAAGAAAGGTATGCAACACTCCCACTTCAACCGGTTACTGAGGTAAGGCCTTTTGCTTAGTGGGGTATGGAGTTTGTAGGTCCTATCAACCCACCATCTTCTACGAGACACAGGTACATTCTAACCATTACTGATTATTTCACAAGGTGGACTGAGGCTTTCGCTTGTAGGCAATGTACATCTGAGGTAGTGATTGATTTTTTAGAATTTGCTATTATTAACCGATTCAGATGTCCTATTTCTATTGTCTGTGATAATGATCCTACTTTTGCATCTTTAAAGTTTTCAAACTTGGCTTTTGATCATGGCATTATTATAAAGTTTGCATCCAATTATTACCCCCAGGGTAATGGCCTGGCAGAATCTTCCAATAAGAACTTATTGAGTGTTATCTGTAAGCTGTTGGAGAGGAACCCAAAAGACTGGCACACCCAGCTTCAGTTTGCCCTTTGGGAAGATCGTACGAGGCTTAAGTCATCCATCAGAACATCTCCCTATCACTTAGTATATGGTCTGGACCCAGTATTCCCTATTCAACTCAAAATCCCAACCTTGCAATTTATTAATGAGTTTTATGATGAAGGGGATAGAAGGGAGACCAGGTTGACAGAGCTACTTAACCTCGAGGAGAAACAGGACAATGCCCTTGAAAACTTTTCCAAACATCAGGGGGTAGTTAAGAGGTGGTTTGACAGAAGAGCTAAAGTCAAAGCTTTTAGGATTTCTGACCTCGTGTTGTACTGGGATAAACCTCATGATCGAAAGGGAGACCATGGGAAGTTTGATAAACTGTGGGTCGGTCCATATCAGATTGCTGAAATACTTGGAGATAATGCCTTCCGTCTAAAGACTCTCATGGGGGAAGATATTCCGCTGCCTGTTAATGGGCAGTATTTGAAACATTATTTCCAATCCTGAGCTATTTTCAGCTCCCTATTTTGTATATAGTTAGTTTAGGTTGCTTTCTGTTGTCCGCTTTGTTAGAATAGGTTGCCTTTCGTTTCCTGTTTTTGTTTTGGTTAGAGTAGGTTTTCTTTGTCTTGTTTTTCCTTGTTTTGCATTGCTCTTACTCTTGGTTCTTACTCCTTCTGGGATCTCCTGTTGCATTTGTATGACAGTGGTGACAAAGTGGGTGTGGTGCTCCTAGTATTTCCTTTTCAAAATTTAATCATCTTTCCATAACATCATGATATGAATTCTCTACCCAATGTCACGTATCCTTGTGTCTAAGATGAAGAGTCCTTTAGTCAGATCGAACAGGAATATATTAGGGTCTCACATTTTGAATATTAAAGATGCCTGAGGTTGTAGAAGGTCCTTATGAAGTTTGTACAGGTGAAAAATCCTTTTTCTGCACTAGTGCCACTGTGGTTCCCATCCCTGAGTGTGAACTTCACTATTCACAGGTTGAAGCAAAAAAAAGAGAAAGAGACAATCTGAAAAATCAAAAGACTGAATTCAACTCATTAGGGGAATCTGAATATCTCTACCAGGGCTATGAACGCCTGACTGGCAGTAGAGCTATGTTCAAGATAATCACATAGATAACCTCATCGGAGCTATGGACGCTTGACTGGTAGCGAGGCTCTATTCAGGTTGCTTTTAGAGTATGAATCTTTATGTAGCCTGTTTAGATTGAGTTTGGTCTCTTTTGCAGCTAAAGGAGGGTAATGAATGCATATGCACACACTTCGACCCTAGTGTAGGAAAGTTTGGGTGACTTGTGGGTTCTTTGGTTTAATCGTAGGTGGTGACTGGTTGAATGAATTGAAATCATAAGTTATGGGTTCTTGATTCCAGTTTGTCATCGAAATGCTCTGGAGCATTTCCCCAGCAGGGTTGCCATTTGTTGTGCAATCTTGCACACACGCCCCACTTGGAGTAGAGACCCTCTTTTCTAATTTCGGATGTCTCTCAGACCTTTGGTTTTTATTGGATTTGTCCTTTTAAGGTCTTGGGATGTTGGTCTTGCTTGCCTTGGTCTTGCCCTGGAGGTTGAATTGATCAAACTTGGTTTTAATGGAAGTCCGGGTTTTGAACGGGGTCTGGGATTTTCCGGTTCACCTGGATTTTTCTGGGTCCTGGTCCATCGTCTGTTGCTATCGGATTTCTCCAGAGGTTGGGTTTTTGGATGAATCGAGGATTTTCTGGGTCACCTGGATTTTCCCGGATTACGTCGGAGTCCCGGAAGGGTGCGTTGTTCACAAAATTCGTGTTCGCCCGGATAGTCCATCTGGCTCGGATTCTTTCAGAATTCCGTTTCGACCTCGGGTTTCCAGATTTTCTTGATACGTCTCGTCAGCCATTAATGCTTTGGGTACATCTGCTCTAGCACGAATGTAAGCGAATTTAAAGGCTTTTAGTTCCCTTCATGATTTCATTATTCATTTTCCATTTGCTTTAGCGCTTGAGTTTGTTCATTTTGAGTTTTGGTCAGTGGATTTGGTTTGTTCAAGCGTGGATTCCTTGGATATCTATGTTGATATTTTCATCGCTAGGGCACCCTAATTCGTAGTGACTTCCTTGGGTTTGAGTTTCATTCAGATTTAATTCATGGTAAGTCGTTGCTGACTTTTCCTATTGTTTTGTGCTTTGTGATTGAATTTTTTGAGTTATTATTGATGATTATTCAGGTCGGCCATTATTTGTTTTATGATCACGTATTTATCGAATTAGGGTTTGAACTCACCTTTTCTACATGTTTTAGCGCCTGTGTTGTGCATCCCTTCATTTATCTATTGAATGTTAGGTACTCCCCTCTGATTAGGTGTTTATGTTAGGGCCTTGCCTTGTTGGTGTGTAATCTGCTATATTTTGCAAAGATTACGGTTTCGGTATGTTTTCCCGGTTGTTAAATTCAGTGGAGTCGTCATGATCCTCTTGTCTTGTGTCTTGCTCGACCTTGTTCGCAACATGTGAGACCCTGGTGTGCCCTAGTTTCATCCTTTTGAGGGATAGTGTCTCAATTTTTAGCTCCCTTTAGCTTTCATGGCAGAGGTTTGGCTGTTAAGTTTAGCGCATCATTATTTCGCTGAAGGAATCTTCTGTTTGAGAGTTTTTGGGAGTTTAAATTCGAGTGCAGTCAAAATTTGGCTTATTGGGATTGATTTTATGTTCATTGGATTCAGATAGGAGAATTTGTATGATCATTTGATTAATGGTTTGCGCGTTGAACGATCATTGGGTTTCTGAGATGTCAGCAGAATTTTTCGTGCACTCGGATTTTCCAGGATTTTGCCACTTCCCCAGAGTATGACGAGTTCCTGGAATTTCAAGCTGCCCGTGGAAATCTGAACTGTCCGGATTTTTTCAGTTTTCTACCTGGTTTCACTTGATTTTGATTTTTGAAATTGAAGTAATGAATTAAATGTTGGATGATGATTTCTTGTTGCTAAATGGGTGAATTTCATGATAATCATGCATCTCTTTTGTTTGTATTAATGATTTATTTGATGAATGGTGTCTTAGCAGTAGGAGTCCATCTGGGTTGGATTTCTCTGAATTCCGCCCTGACTAGATTTTCCTGGATTACTTCATTTTCCCAGATTTTCAAGATTGATGAATAATGATTGATCTTAATGATTTCATGTGATTTCAAGGCTAACCTTTGATTGAAATAGGGATGATAATTGGATTCTCATGAGGCTCTTTTATGAATGCAAGCTGAATCGAGCAAGGTGGTGGTAGGAAAGGCAAAGAGAGATACAGAGGGATCTTCAGTTACAAATGCAAAAAGATTCAAGCTAGATGTGAAGAGTTAATTGCCGGATAGTAAGGTGGCTTCAATTTGGTCAGAGGTCTCGGATACTAATGTAGGAGCCTGGAGATATGAAGAATTTAAAGAAAGGATAGCTCAAAAATATTTATCAGTCTTGACCAAGGGGATGGTGAAGTCTGGACTGGCCCATGTGGCAGGATTTCCTCCAATAGTTCAATGCTATGAATTGATATTAGAGTGTGCCCGACACTATGACTTTGATATGCAGGGGATTGTTAGCACTGATGGGAGAGTGTTGGAAAACTTTAATAAAGTTTCTATTGCCCAGGCATTTGATATGCCAGACTTGCCATGTGTGTGTGCCTTGGACATGGACTTGGCTAGAACTTATTATGAAGATGAACCCACCAAAGCCCAACAGATGATCAATTCCTTGCTTGAAAAGCCAAAATCTCATTTCTCTAAGTTTCCCAAATAGTTGCACAGAGTCAAGTTCAGACAGGATATATATGATGCAATCATACTGTTGAGTAGGGTAGCTGGCTTGAAGAGTGTTGGGGCATTGGAGAATTGGATGGTGCATGTTATTAATAAGATTGAGCAAGGCATCAATTATCATTGGGCAGGGATTATCAGTGCAATGATTGACAAGCAGATGAGAGATGTGTTGGAGACAAAGAAATTCACTATGGCATCTTATGTGATATACATACTTGCTAGATTTTATCCATACAGGGGATTGAATCCAAAAGGAACATTTGGGCAAGATATCATCTATGAGGTGTACCCTGAGTTGCACCTAGGGAATCCAAATTATAGAAGAGTAAATGATGCATTCACTATGCATATTACTAGGTTGCTTCAGAATGCAGAGCATGTGAGAATTTCTGATGGAGCCAAGGAGCTAATAAAAAAATATGGAGCTTGGTTTATACAATTCCCTACCTTCTCCTATATCAGGATTGATAGATGTCCGACTGCTCCATACAGATTGCCAAGATATCCTAACGACCATGTCATTCTTTTGGAGGTTACCCAGCAGATATGTGATTTTGATGCCATTGTTAAAAGAGAAAAGCACAAGACAGGGTTTGGTGGGGATTTTCCCTTGAAAATTGGTATAGCTAAGGTTTTCCCTTCAATCCAATCAGCTGATGCAGCAGGGGATGAGTTGAGTACTTTTGGTTTCTCCTTCCATTCTAAGAGGGCAGGCTTTGATATCACTGGTGAAGTGCAGAAGAAGGCCACCAAAGAATATCACCACAAGGATGACCTAGAAGACTACTGGGCAAACAACAAGGATGACTTTGAGGTGAGAAAGAAAAGGTATTCCAGGCTTCCAGTTGATGTAATTAGGATGTACAATGTCAAGTTGATCCCTGATCAGTTGGAAGATGATGGGAATTTAGTCCAGGATCATGCATTTGAATCAGTCAAGGATAGACCTATTGGAAAGATAAACTGGTCAGAAAGGGAAATAACTGAGCTAGAGGAATTGATGGCTCCCATTCTAAAATTTACCAAGTCATGGTTAAAACATAAAGTGTGGGAATTGGAGAGTGAGAAGGTACCTTGTACTTTCAATATGATGGGAAATTTAAATGCTCGTTCCACCTTAGAGGAATCCGGTGAGGGTGATTCTACAGGAAAAACTAAGGTAAACTCACCTTTTAAGATTAAAATTAGAGGCCCTAAGGAAGATGAGCCGGAAAAGAAAAGGAAACCTAGGGGAAAGAAGAGGAGTCGTACTATGAAAATAGGTAAGGCTACTAAAGAGGAAGAACTTGAGAAAGCAAAGAAAGAAGATATCCCTCCAGAGCCAAAAAGAACAAGGATAACCAGGGCTTCAAAGAAGAAAGATCAAGAAACTTCTGGGGATAAGACGGACTCTCATGTGATTGATGTGGAGAACTCAGGGGAGAAAACCAGGGTTTATTCAAGAAGGTCAAGAACTCCATCTCTGAAAGAAAATATGCAAAAGGTAGATCCTCTTCCAATGGCATCCACTGTGGAACAACAAAAAGATACTTCCCCTTTACTGGGTAAACCTGATCAGATGATTCATTAAGAGCATGAGACCAGTGAGGAGGTAGAACCATTTAAGGATGGAGACCTTTATGGTGCAGCTGCCAAGATTGAGGTAGGAGATGTGGAGGTGCATCCTTCTCCATTAGTATAGTATGAAGATTCTCCTACAAGTAACAAAGGAAATAGATCCCCTGAGAAGGAGGATGTCCTTGTTAAGACTCCATCATCCCTGTAGGAAGAGGAACTAGAGTTGGAAAATAAAGGTGGCCAATCTCCTAAAAAGGAGAGGGATGAGACGTTAGATCAGCATGAAGAAGACAAGAAGGATGAAGTCCAAGTGGATCCTGTTGTTCCGGATTGGCTAGACAAAGAAATTAGGAGGAAACAGGTCATTGTTGAGGACACTCCTCTCAACTGGGATGAGATGTTGGCCAAGATTGGAAAGGGTAAGAAGAAGAAGGCAGCCAAGGTGGTGTCTAAGATTGAGAGGGATGAAGCTAGTAACAGGGTTATTCATATTGCTACCCCTGCTGCTGATAAAGGTAGAGATGAGGTCACCGGGGAGGATTATGATGTATAGACTATTAATCTTGGGCCAACTTCTATGGAGCAGGATATTGAGGAATATGAGGGGTCTAGTGCAATAATCATTGGGAGATTAAGGAAGGAAACACAGTCAAAGCATGAGCTAAAGAAGGAGAATGAAAGGCTTAGGAAATGTTTAGAAGATTTAATGAAGCCTTTGCAGTCTTTTCACCCATCCTCTTCTGCTACTGCTGGTTTCTTGCCGAAGGAGACCATTTCTGAAATAGAAAAGATGAAGGCTTCTACCATGGCTACAATAGATTGGTTAAAGGAGGTAAAGATTAATGGAGATGATGCAATAAAGGAAATCCTTTCAACTGGAAAAGATGCAATAAGGGCTAAGGATTCATTAGATTATGTTTTATCTCAGGATAAGGAAGACACTGATCTTTTATTGCAGAAAACTAGAGCAATCATGGAGTATAGTAAGGATCAGCTGGTTATTGATGGAATTCTTTCTTCATCTAGGGTTAGTGAGCCTTGGGAGTGGTTTGAGGCCGTGCAAATCTGATAGAAAGCCATCAGGAAGGTCTATAAACAAAGGAAGCAGATAGATGGTAATCTAACTTGTGTTTATGATGGATGCATCACTTTTTTTGAAATAATGACTAGTAGGAGGAAGATTGCCCCTAAATACTTGAGTTTAGAACAATTGAGGGAATGGTGGCATGATGTCTATGCCCCTGATATTGAAAATGTTGTAACAGGACACCAATTGGATGATGCAGCTACTTATCTGGCTGTGGTGGATAAGTACTTGGTGTATAAGGGTGATTGGGATACAACGGTTAAGCAGTCAAAGGAAGAAATTGAATCAATTGAATGTCAACTCAAAATCCTACCCTTGCCATCTGTTGCTGAGTTGGACAAGGTGTTTTTGAAGGTGCATGAATCGTTGGATCAAAACAAGGATAAGGGAGGCGGTAATTAATGTCAACTTGGATATTTGTGCTTCCCTATTATTATAGGGCATGTGTTGATCCGGGCTGCATTGAGGAATGTGTTTTGGCTGACCTTGATAATGTATCGACATTTAATGTGTGCCTTATTTTGAAATTCCTGAGGCCGACTTGTTTTGGCTATTTTATTTTGTAAATGTTTGGCTAGGCCGACATGTTTTGAGGATTCTCTATAAATGACATTTGTGCCTCATTTGTAAGTGGTTAGACAGATAATAGAGAGAAGTTAGATTAGGAAAGAGCTAGGGCATTCTGTAGTAGAGATAGTAGTTAGTTTCTTCGGAGCAAGTGCTGTAACACAAAATAGTGGAATTGTTGCTACCTTTTGGTGAGCTAATACAATTGAAGGCATTGTGGTTTCTCTGGTGAATTCTTTTTGTTAGTTTATCTTGCATGGTTCTTGTTGTTCCATTTTTTGAAATTTCTTGAAGATATAAGATTTAATATCAGAACTAGATTAGCGTGGTGAATGATGTTCATGGTTTTATGCTTGGAATGTTTGTAGCAATCTCTGGTCTATACTCCTAGTAACTATCTAATTGTAGTAGGCTAGTGAATTCAACCTGGACCATACATATATTTGTGCTTAGTTCAATTGTAGATGAATGTCTATGATTTGAAAATTTGTATTCCTTGGAAGATTGCACCTTTCTTGTGATATTGCATTGTGGGTTAAGCAGGAATTGGTTATTTGAGATTGGTCCATACCAAGAATTCATCATTTGCATTTTTCATCTTAGAAGTACTTTAGATTTCATTACATCTCTTGCACCCTCATCTTTTGTTGTTTCTTTATTATTTGGTTAGATCTAGGATTTAAGATCATAATTTTGCAAAATCTGATAAATTGGAATGACACAGTTTGCTTGTAGTAAGGTCTGATTGTGATTACCAATATTTTCACATATTATCTAAGTTGTTTATGCATTGTCATGACCTGACACCCGAGAGAGCTTGGGGTGATTTTTAGTAACTTGATTTTGAAAATTACCTTTCAAGAGAGATAGAATATTGCATTCTGTCTGAGTTGTTGCTGTGCAGAAAACACCATCAACAAGTTTGTAAATGGATTTCATGGGGAATCCTTGTTTTGGCTTGCAATCTCTTGTCTAACTTGTTTATTCTTGTTGTTTTGCAGGTACCAAGGTTGGGGTTCGCACAGATTGACATCGTCCGCTCCCAATAAAGCCTAAGATTACAAGGTTCTTCTTTAAAGTGTGGCCATTTTTCCTCCATGTCCCTAAATGTAGAACCATCTGTAGGCATTCGAAGAATGTAATCTCCACTTCTATTCTATGCATGGTAATCCATAAATTGTGCTAAGCTTTTGTACCTAAATAATTGTTGCATACGTGGAATAATGGAAATATAATGAAGAACCTTGCGAGGCACCTTTTTTTTTAGTTGATCTGTTCGATATCTACTGATATGACATTTCGTGCATTCTGTTGCAAATTCTTGTTGTTTATGATATATAATATGATCATTGGGACATGCATCTATTGCTTGATACTCCATTTCGATATCTTTCATAATGGCACATAAATCTTCGTATGAGCGAGGTAAAATATTTGATGGTGGTAAAAAAAATTCATGAATCAATCTACAACAAAAAATAATTTTTTCATATAAAGAATATTAATGGTACATATTTCATCCTTTATTTACTAGTGATGAACTAACAACAATTAAAATAGATGAAAAAAGATGACATATATGACATACCTTAACATACATGAAATTGCTATATTTGATAAACCATTAATAACCTTCAAGTTCAACAGCAACAACAAAACAAAGAGAAGAGTTGTTTGGGATCATTCAAAAAGGGGCTCATATACCTTCTCAAGTACAGGTAAATCATGAACATCATCAAAGTCATCTTGATCACCATGATCAACTCTACCACTAAATGTGTCATGGATCAATATATTCGTACCATCATCTTCAACTGTCTTTTCTGGCAAATGATCATCTTCTTCCATAGGATCATTAACTTCATCTTCGATATTCACAGCTCCATGTTAGTCCACTTGCAAAACCACATTCTCAGGGCCGTGATAATCCATATCATCTGCCCTAAGGCGCCCCACCTTTATAATAATGATAGACAAAAATAAACCATGATCATGAGCAAGTGATTATATATATATATATATATATAATGTTAAAACGATATAAACATTTACAAATTCAATCAATATTAACACATATAATGAACAACTTACCAATGGACGATAATCATGCCCCCATTGAATGTGACCATGCTGCCTACAATGTTTCTCAGCTATTGTGATTAAAAGTTGTCTCATCTTTAATCCCTTGCAATTATTGCAAGGACAATAAAATTTCCCATCACCCTTTCTTTTCAATCTAGCCCACAATCTATCAATTGTGTCTTCATTTTGTTCTTGACTAATATTATTTGACATGATTTTTCTTTACCAAGCTTGACTATTTAGATCTTCAAAAAATATCAAACTCACACTCCAATAATTTTTATTCATAGACAGGTAACAAAATCTAATAATTCTGATATTTTACACCAAAAAAATTTGGCATGTAACCACCCTTGCAAAAGAGAAGATAGTATGAAGTTAATGACCCCAAAAAACACTTTAAAATGCTAATTTCAAAACTTATTAAATTCTGATTTTACTATGATTTCCAACAGTTAAGACTCCTAAAATTAGAATATTGAACTTGATCACAAACTTCCTACAATGATGGAGGTAGTGAGCTAGTAAGAGCAAGTGACCCATTCCTAAGGAGCAACAAGTCGGAATCATCATTGAAAATGTCAATAGGGATTTATCCTTTTAGATAAAGATGCAATGTGTCACTTCTTATGACAAGCTTATCCCTAGGGCCCTCAACATTGAGAGATCCCTAATAAAAACAACAGAAGCATTGGTAAGAGCATGATTAGGGTACAAACCCTAGGCCTCTGTAGAAACATGAACAATAACTATAGCGGATTAGTGAGGTTGCAATACTAGAAAGATTGAGACATTGTAGGTAATAACAAAATATTGCAATCTAAAGATTGTATCCAATAACAAGCACACTATGTAGTTTAGTGAAATTTGTAAATGAAACCTACGGTAAGAAGAATGACAGTAACTTGAGATGTGACAGTCGAAAAGAGGTTGAGCAGTGACAAGATAATAAAGCTCAAACCTTTCATAGTAAAGTGGAGATTTTAACAGCAAGTTTCCTTACCCACTTGCTGACCTTAAGGGTTTTTCAAATGCTTTTGGTAGTGTTAGACAAGGAAAATGAAATCAGGGAATGACTATCTAAATGAAGTAACAGTGGTAATCATAGGTTCAATGTTTCTTCTTAGCCATTAATGTATAATGGAGGTAGTGGATTGCATGTTTTAGCAGTGTTTTGAGACTTATCAAAGATGGGAGAATAGTGAATAATACCTTGTGGACTGTGAAGTAGTGTCAATAAGGTTGAAGGATCTTCAGAACTACAATACCATAAAACAATGAGTCCCATGTAGTAAGTAGGTAGTCTATAGGGCATAGTTTGATTTTATAGAATGATGCTCATGAAAGGAATCTTCAAGTGATAGTGAGTGAGCTGTTTGAGATTGCAGCTGAGGGTGCAATACCTAGTCTTAAAGAAAGTTAGCAAAGTAGTAAATGTGCAAGAAAATCAAATCGTACACAACAAACAATTCACAATGTTATCTTGCATAATGCCTTGAGTTTGAAGACAAAAATCATTATCTTCGCAGTAAAGTGGTGACCTTAATGGTCAAATGCTTGGCAACCATGATTACTAAAACATGCTATTGTGCTTATGGAGGCAACATTTTAAACAAGGCAGTTAGTGGTGGTTTGGAATAATGGCAGGTATGAAGGACTTTCTTTATATGCATACTATGAATTCTAGCTTAAGACATCGTTCTTAGAAGAGATTGAAGGTGGATTATGGAACTCAAGGGTTACCATGAAAGGATTAAAGAAAAGACTGAGATCTATTTAAAGCCATGGTCATGAAGATATTAAAGATTTCACATGCAAAACCCTAGTAGCTAGAGTAATGAATACGATTGCCAAGAGGATAATTATTATTTGGTGCAAGTGGGAGATCTCTACATTATCTAATTATAGGGAAATACATCATTTATTTATTTTTTTAATTAAAAGAAATCATTCTAAACCCTATATAGGATACATTGATACTTCAAAAGCCTCTGAAGGAATTTGAGATTATACAAATATATGTCAAATAACATTCATAAGGTTTAGAAAATCTTGATCACTCTCTAGAATAGCCCATTAAACATGGGTTGTGCTTGAATGCACTACATAATTGATATAACACAACCACTTTGCATATCAACCAGAGTTATAGGCTCTTTATTGCAGCAATAGGTAATCACTCTTTCATCATGCTATAATTACATCATAACCTGTTAAACTTGAGACAACCTAAATGCACCCAATGATGATTGACACCTACATTATACAACCTTAATTAACTAAATTATATGAGTGCCTCTATTTCTATCACAACATAGCCACATTAAACTTGGGTCACACATGAATGCATCCTGTATTTGTTATCGCACAACTATGCCACATGACCAATAGAGTTATGGATCACATAATTACAGTCACAAGAATCTATTCCTTGGTTGTGATCTTATGGTGATTCCACACAACAAAATATGGACATGAAATTCTCAAAACCCTAAACCTCTAAAAATGAAATCTGATGAGATGTTGCTTTAAAATATTATTTTCAAACCTGGAACTACAAATCTAACTTCACAACTGAATTCTGCAAAAAGTCAATGACTACCCTCAATTTGGTGATATCTTCTTGAATTTTTTTTTATTTTTCCCAAGAAAATTGTTCTTAGTTCTCCACAAATTGTCTCAAGTAGAGCAAAACATTGTCGCAATAAATTAGGCGCGAACTCACTTTTCTTTATGTCGGCCACAATTTGATTTTTTTCTATTTTTCATGTTTGTCAAAAATTCGATGAAAATGATAGCCGACATTTTGAAGAACCCCAGGTTCATCAAAATTTTGACAAACGTCAAGGATAAACTTTAATTGAAATTACATCAAATTATAAAGCACTTTCGACGATACATCAAATTATACATATTTTGGCGAGACGGTTTAAGCCAGTTTTGCGGTGAAATGGAAGTTAGTGAAAGGTAATAGCTGTTGAATAAAACCTCAAAATGTGGTCTCAATGGTGGTGGAATTCTATGACAATCCATAGTAATTTTCTTGTCATGGAATTCACCATGAGGCCACATTTCTTTGAGAACGACCCTGACAATTTGCTACGCCTCTGTGCTACCACATTTTCATACATGTTTACCAAAGCATTTTATCAAAGCAGTTCACCTCCTTGCTGGCGCAAATCCTAAAATAAGTGCTTTGAAACAAGTTATGGATGCTTGGAAAAATCTGTAAAGCATAATAATAAGCAATAGCATAGACAAGGCGGTGAACTATTTGAATAAAAGCCTCAAGGAGTGTGGTCTCAATGGTGGTGGAATTCCATGAAAATTCATAGCAATTTTCTTGTTATGGCATTCGTCATGGCATTCCATCACCATGAGACCACATTTCTTTGAGGCATTTTTTCAAACATTTCTTTGCCTTGTCTATGCTACCACATTCATACATGTCTACCAAGGCATTTTGTCAAACAATTCAACACACTTGCTGCTATGCATGCCAAATCCTAATTACTTTTCAAACAAGTGATGGATGCTTGGAAAAATTATATCAAAGCCTAATAGTAAGCAACAAGCTATGGTCTCATGGTTTTTTTTGGCATGAAAATCAGTGTGATTTTATTTTCATTTTTTAGCGAGTTTTAAACACTTTTCTTTTGTAATTTGTTGTTTTTAAATGACAATTTTATGGTGGTTTGTTTTTTATATGATGATATGTGATATTCTAATCCTCATTCATGCTTCTAGGTTGCATAGATATATATTTTGTTTTTACATGTTTTTTGTACCAACGAACCTAAAACGAATTGAACCCTTTCCAAAAAATTTTGGCCAAACCGGCGAACTGAACCCCCAAACTTGAACCTCAAAACCAATTCCAAAACTCTTCATTTTTCTTGCACAAACTTAATTGACCACGAAATTATGTTGCCCCTTGACTTTACCCACGTTTACTCCCTCAAACCTCTCTTTTTCATTCAAAACTTCTATTTTCCCAACTAGGGCATGTCATGCCATAACATAATTTTGACCTCCCCTATCCTTGTAGACCTTTTGAACATATCAAACTCCACAATCTCACCCTATTTCCAACCTATTCTAACTTATTTTCAAGCAATTTCTTCTGTTCACCTCTTCTAGCCTTACTTTTAAGGGGCCTCAATTTTGAATTTTCAATAGGGGCAGTGTTAGTAATCTCTTCCAATGCCCTTACTAATGCTATTTTCTTATTCATACTCCCTATCCTACTTACATCAGGCCCATATCACTAAAACACGGCCTGAACAATAGGTGGAATGGCCTATTTCAACATACTACACTCAAACCCTTAAGGGATTGATCTAGTTGAACGTAGCTCAGATTGATTCCGCATGTTTGGGTGAGAAAGAGGACCATGCCTAGCATGAAAATTTCTATTTGAACGCGTTGGAACAGTCCATTTGGTCACACGAGTTGGAGAACGAAAGTTGCACCACTTTGCAACTTTCAATTCCTTCCATTTGACACTTTTTCCATCAACTGGAATCTGGACACCACGGGAAAATCACTTCGAGATAACAAAAACTGAGAGATTTTATTGTAGAGGGGCCCAACGTGATCCCATGGGATTAGACAAGAAGTTTCTAAGCATAACGGTGTCCGAATAACCTCATGCTGAAGTTTGTAGCCATTTTTCCCTTTGGACCCTTAAGGGATTGATCCGGTTGAACATAGCTCAGAGCGATTCTGCGTGTTTGGGTGTGAAAGAGAACCATGCCTAGTGTAAAAATTCCTATTTGGATGCATTGGAATAGTTTGTTTAGTCACACAAGTTGTAGAACGAAAGTTGCACCACTTTGCAACTTTCCACTACTTCCATTTGACACTTTTTTCATCAACTGAAACTTTGACACCACGGGAAAAAAAATCTGAGATAACATAAACTGAGAGAGGTTATTGTAGAGGGGCCCAATTTGATCTCATAGGATTAGACGAGAAGTTTCTAAGCATCACAGTGTCTGAGTAACCTCATGTTGAAGTTTGCAACCATTTTTCCCTTTGGACCCTTAAGGGATCGATCTGATTGAACGTAGTTCGGAATGATTCCGCGTGTTTGGGTGTGAAAGAGGACCATGCCTAGCATAAAAATGCCTATTTGGATGCATTGGAATAGTCCATTTGGTCACATGAGTTGTAGAATGAAAGTTGCACCATTTTGCAACTTTTCACTAGTTTCATTTGACACTTTTTCTATCAACTAAAATTTGGACACCACGGGAAAACCACTCTGAGATAACAAAAACTGAGAGAGATTCTATTAGAGGGGCCCAACACGATCCCATGGGATTAGACGAGAAGTATCTAAGCATCACGGTGTCTGACCTCATGCTGGAGTTTGCAACCATTTTCCCCTTTGGACCCTTAAGAGATTGATAGGTTGAGCGTAGCTTCGAGTGATTCTGCGTGTTTGGGTGTGAAAGAAGGACCATGCTAGCGTAAAATACATATTGAATCGTTGGAAGCGAGTCCTTTTGGTCACACGAGTTGTGGAAGCGAAGTTGTACCATACCGCAACTTTTCTTGCTTCCATTTTAGCACTTTTTCATCAAACGAAACTTTGACACCATGGAAAACCACTTTAAGATAATGTAAACAGAGAGGTTAGTACTTAGAGGTCGATACAATCATAGGATCATATGAAGTTTCTAAGCATCCGCAGTCTTGAAGTAACCTCATGTTGAAGTTTGTAGCCATTTTTTCCTTTGGACCCTTAAGGGATTGATCTGATTGAACGTAGCTCGGAGCGATTCCGCATGTTTGGGTGAAAAAGAGGACCATTCTTAGTGTAAAATTCCTATTCAGGATCACGTTGGAGCGATCTGTTTGGTCACCACAGGTTGAATTAAAGTTGGGACCACTTTTACCTTTTCTTTGCTTTCATTTGACTTTTTTTTGTCAACTAAAAACTAGACACCATGGGAAAACCACTCAAGATAATGAAAACTAGAGAGGTTGACGAAGAGGGCCCTTGATCCCACCGGATCCTTAGGAAGTTTCTAAGTGTCATAATTGTCAAAATTAACCTCATCTTTAAGTTTGCAGCCATTTTTTCCCTTTGGACCGCCAAGGCATGATCGAATTGAACGAGGTTTATACTCTAAACTTATCCAAACCTTACCAACTCTTGGGGAAGAAATTCTAAGGTTTCAAAACTTCAAAATCCACAATCATATCTCAGTTATACCACTGTACAATGGGTAAACCACAAAACCCTCTATTGTAGCCTAAACCCTAGGGGTTTATTGAAAATGATACTTCAAAGCTAACCCTGACCTATAAATTGCTCAAAAGTTTGTGATACCCACACAGCTCAAAAATCCATAAATAATGTTTTCTACACAAGCAATTTAACTCTTCAAAACCTATTTTTCTTAAACTCACTTTTACATGGGTTCACTGTCCTCACTTTCGGACCTCTCCCAACACTAACACATCATTCCCACCTTAATAATGTTGATGCAGACCCATCCCCTCAAATTCTGAAGCTACGGGGAATAGGAATGGATCAAAAATCCATTTTATTGACTCAAACCTTCAAATGTACAAGTTAGGGCGGTTTTAGTAAATTGATTATATTCTACTCCTTGGTTGCCTTGATGAACAAACCACTAAATGGTGCTCACCAATCATACGATGACCTTCTTGTCCTCTAAAGTTTGGACCACATCCATTACCTCCACATAAACTCAACATCCATGGTCTTCTTGGTTACGTGCCTTGATATGGTTATGCAAATGAAAGTAAACAAAAGTAATCATCTCCTTCTGTGATTGGAAGATACATGCAATGTTTTGATACATGATATTATCTCTCTCATCTACTCTCATGGTTGAATACTGAAACCTAGTATGGTGGGCCTCTAGAGTTCCAGTCATCTTTCTTCCTCTTCCACCAAATGTTGGCCTAATCCACACGTCTTCCAGCCTAATTGACTTTGTTTTCGAAAGTTGAAGTTTCTCTTGAGTCACTAGTGTTGCTCTGTCTATCTTTCAGACTCTTTCATTGCTATAGGTCATCTCTAGGATTTAATCATTTGTACCACATGTGGTTGATGTGCTTTGAATCCTTGCATCTAAAGGAAATTTCCTCAACATAAATACTCTCTCAAGGTTAACAATCATACATTGAACTTCTTGCTCATTTGAAAGTTTGGACCACATCCATTACCTCCACATAAAACTCAACATCCTTGGTCTTCTTGGTTCCCATGCCTTGATATGGTTATGCAAATGAAACTGAAGCAAAGTAATCACCTCCTTCTTCGCTGGCTAGAAGAATGCATGCTTAATGTTTTGATACATGATATCAACTCTCTCTTCTGTTCTCATGGTTGAATATCAAAATCTAGTATGGTGGGCCTCTAGAGTTCCAGTCATTTTTCTTCCTCTTCCACCAAATGCTGGCCTGATCCACACATCTTCCAGCCTAATTGGTTTTGTTTTTTGAAAGCTAAAATTTCTCCTGAGTCACCAATTTAGCTCTCTCTTCCTTTTCAAACTCTTTCATTGCTACAAATTGTCTTTGGGATTTAATCATCTGTACCACATGGTTGATGTGCTTTGAATCATCAGTAATAGTCTTCAAAATTGGCTGCTAGTACAAGTTCATTCTACTTTCATAATACTTTATAACCATGGAGTTCATCCATTCCTTGATGCCATCAAGTGGAGATTGAGGAATGGCGTCAATATGGAGTACATCATGCTTGAAGTCTTTGAAAGCAATAGCCATATCAAATTCCTTTTTCCCAAGTCCTACTCTCTCAAGGTTAACAATCTCAATCTCACTAATAGCGATTACTACTAAGAAAGGTAATTCCACCAACTCTACCAATCAATTTACCATAAGAATAATAAAAGAAGAGGCTTTGAAAGGAACTCCATGAAAACTAAGCTCTCTAAATGGTACATATCAAAGTCTAGTTCAAAATATTTTAGATGAGGCTGCTCCCAAAGCTCTCTTACTCGCTTGACAAAACCTTGAAACTTTATATTGATTTTATTTTCCCTGTCCCTCTCTTGTTGTTCTTTCCTCAATTTCATCAAGATCATACGACTGACCTTCTTGACCCACTCCTAAATTTGTGGACCACATCCATTACCTCGACATAAAACTAGACATCCTTAGTCTTCTTGCTTCCCATGCCTTGATATGCTTATGTAAATGAAAATGAAGCAAAGTAATGATCTCCTTCTCCATTGGTTGGAAGAATGCATGCTTAATGTTTTGATACATGATATCAAATCTCTCTTCTACTCTCATGGTTTTCCAATACAAATCTAGTATGGTGGGCCTCTAGAGTTCAAGTCATCTTTCTTCCTCTTCCAACAAATACTAGCTCGATCTAGACGTCTTCCAGCCTAATTGACTTTGTTTTTGAAAGTTGAATGGTGCAGGAGCACCAACACCTCACCCTCAATTTGTGATTGTTTGATGGTAAATTAGGATGGTTGGTAAATGTTAGCAGTATTTTGAGGGTCTTTTTGTCTTGAATAAGGTCTAATAGACCAATCTTTTATGTACTTTGGGAATTAGTAGGTTAGGGTGGACAAATGTGCAAAAGCACTCTTGAATTAAATAATTGTTGATATTTCCATAAAGGAAAATTATGTAAAAAGTAGGTGGGAGTGCAGAGAAAGAGTCTAAAATTCATGTTATAAGGGGGTCTAAGTGGTCCTAGGCCTTTATAATATTAAATTTTCATGATAAAGCTTCGTAAGCAAAACCATTCTTAAATAATAAATACTAGTATTTGTAGGCTTAATAAGGGTTTGGTGGTTCAAAGGTAGTTATGGGAATTGAAGGGAGATGATTCTCATTTCAAATGTATTAAAAACAACATTCAAGCTTGAATGGGGGTTCAATCAATAGTTTTTTTGAAGATTGGTGCTCTTCACAACGCCTAAAACTGTGGAATTTGAACATTTTTCTGAGTTTTCAGTTTCTTTTGTCTGTGTATGGCCTAGTACAAGCCTCTTATGAAAAGAAACTCATGAAACATTGTGGTGGCAGGTCTTAACCTAGATTTCAATCTATTTTGATACACCTTTGGTTGTTTTAGTGAAAGGAAAATCCATTTTTCTTTATTCAGCCTGTACAGACCAGTAGGGTTTGAGTTTACTTTAATTTTTGTGATGGAGCCCTTCCTCCTACTGTGGTGAATTGTGACTCAGAGGAAAGGTTTACAATGTTTTTTTTTCAAGTTTCCTTGAATCTTTTAATAATGGTAAGGCATTTATAGGTCTGGTGATGTTGTTTTAGGTTGAGAATGTTAGATTTTGGCTTGAAATGGAGAAACCAAAGTGATGTTTTTGAGATCTACTAAGTCTAAAGGCTAGGTGAAGGTTTATTATGTGTGTGCAGACCCTAAAAAACTTGTTTGATGCTTTGGTGAGGTTTGGAAGGCCTTGGAGTTGTGAGATGCTAAAAACCCTACGTATTTGTTAGAAAATTGAGGGTTTTAGTCAATTATGGCTTATAGGTTGAGTGCTTTTCTAAAACCTATGGAATTGGGAGTTTTGTGACCTATTTGATGACTTCCAAGAGATTGTGGGATTACAAGAAGTTTAAAGAGTAGTTTGTTTGTAAAATAGGGCTAATTTTGTAGCCTTTTTGCAGGGTAGTTTGAAGGATCTCCAAGAAATTGCAAAGAAACCTTGTATGTTTGGCTTGGGAAGGGTGTTGAGGGTTTGATTAGATGCTATATTGATGATGAGATGGTCCTTGAGAGGCATTCTCTAAAATTTAAGCCAAATGGTTCAGTTTCGAAGCATTTTTGTTGGTAGTTGTTCCAAGATGGCCAAATGAAATAACAAAGGTTGTTGATTTACTAAAATCTGATTTTTTTTAGTCTTCTCCACCTTGACTGTGCATCACTAAAGTTTCTCCCAAGTCACCAGTGTAGCTCTCTCTACCTTTTCAGACTCTTTCATTGCTATAGATCGTCTCTGGGATTTAATCATTTGTACCACATGGTTGATGTGCTTTGAATCCTTGCATCTAAAGGAAATTTCATCAACATAAATACTACTACTCTTTGAAGGTTAACAATCTCAATCTCACTAATAGTACATTTACAACCATATTCAAACATTTTCCTTCAAAAGGCTACAAATTCAAATATTGACTTAAATAGCCTTCAAGATGCTTTAAATAGCCTTTACAAATGATTCTACATCTTTCCAATCATGCCTAGCTTTTCTTTTTGTAACTAACATGACTTATTACATTATAAATCAATTGTGGATGTGTTATGACCTTATTCAATTGAAAAAACTCATAACACAAAACTAACTTAAAATATTTTCATGAACCAAATATTCTCAATAACCTTGGTGTCCCTACACCAAATTTCATTATTTCAGTAAATGTCATTACAAGTAAATCTCATTACAATACCTTAGGTACTCTGTTCTCATAGATATTTTACAATGTCACTCATACATTCGAGATTCTCTTATAATTTCTACATCATAGGTTCTCATTTAGAGGTTAACTTCAAATGAGAAACTTGAGATTCCCTCACAAAGCTTCACACACTCTTTTATAATGGCTTGAAATCAAAATTGAGATTTGTCAAGATCATGAAAATAAGGATGTTGCATTGATTTTTTGGCTGAGATTCTCTTCGATGGCTCCAAAATCAGCATTTTCTACAAGGAGAGACCAATCAATTTTTACTAGTTTAGTTATAGATAGGCAAAGTAAAATAATAAAAAGAAACAGCTCATGTCCAAAATGGAAATGAAATGAAAATAGATGGAAGGAACTTACAGATAGGCATGGCAGTCTGTCAACTTAGTCACTCCTACTCATACATCTTCACTGCGAGTTCCAAGATACCTATTGCACACAACACCTCTCATGAATCTAGAATATCTTGAAATTTGAGATGCTCCTATAATGTCTACATCATAGAATTACTCCACGATAAAGTTAAGTCAAATGAATAACAGAAATTCCCTCACCAAACCCTTTTTACACTTTTGTAATATTGAAAATCATAATTGATATTGGCTTCATAATCAAAATAGGGATATTTACGTGCTTTTAACCTAAGATTCTCTTGGATGACTCATAAATCCATTTTAAAGGACACCATTCCCAATGTTACGAGGTTACTTAGCAAAAGTAAGGCAGCATTAGCATTGGCATCAAACAAAGTGCTGTGGATACAGTACTGATTAATAGAACCGTGCCATATACTTACAAATTAATCTAATGAACTACGGATCTACTCTACTCTTATTGTCAAGTATTTACCTCCTTGGTAAGATACGGACCTTCTGAGTCTTGTTCAAAATGCCTTGCATAAGCAAACATTGGATTACTTACAACAAGGTTAATTAGTAGAAGAATATTACGATCCATGTCAAAGTCTTCAAACAACCAATGTTTAACACTCTTATGTGGGTACCTTCTAAGCCACGTTCCAGTAACAACAACTGAACCTGTAGGGTATTCAATGTTTTCTCAATCTATAACTGGGGCTTCCAATTTCTTTTTAGCCTCAACACAATGACATAAGTAATAGTATATTCCCTCTTCATTTTCTTCATCTACAATAACTGAATAAACATTCCTTGCATTGATATGTGCATAAAATCACTCAAAATTATTCAACATTATGAATATAGTACAAAGTAAGATAACAATATGGAATTTGAAATACTAAGCAAGTAGATATATTACCTGGTTGAACTAGATCTGATACATGGTCAAAGTCGACCAATGATTCCATCTGTGTTAGTTCCAATGCCATAAGAGGGCGATATGTGTGAAGTGGGGTAAGATAACTTCTCAACCATTTTTCAACCCACTCCCCTGACTCAAAATCATTCTAGGATTGCATTGTACATGAAGAAAAAAAGCACGCCATCTTACGTGTATCGATACTCCATGAACTTGCATTTGAGCTAAGGAAAGAGTGTAGCTCACTCGATCCTGTTAGTGTAAAACAATCCTCATATGGTGCAATGTTAGTATCATCCATCAACCAAAAAAATCTATGAACTAAAGACGTACCTTCATTACTTGGACCCATCGAAGCATTACACCACTCAACGATTGAACTTGCATCTGTCAACTTTGCACTGCTTTATACTTTAACTCTTCTCATGCTAATGCTCTTTTCATGCATGCTCTTGCACCATCATCCTCCCCCTTTCCATGCCCGGCCTCACAAAAGTTCCACATATGCTAAACACCTATAGTGAGATGCATCTTGCACAACTAGTAGAACATGTGCATGTTCTTGAACTATGTTGCACAGTTATCCAACCATATTATATGTTGATCATATGCTATGCCCCTCTAAGAAAAATCACTATAGAACATCTCAGCAACTCTTGCACGAAGCTCTGAGAATGTATGCAATCATAACCAATATAAAAGTGGTACCCTCAATACCTTCCTTGGTCCCTTCAGGACCAACTATGCTGAATGGAATGCTATGTGCACAAATAAAACCCCGTGGAGTTGTAATATTGTGATCTACACTCACACCGTATTGTACAAGTGTAGTTCTTCGCATTCAAATCCACCGGATACTAGCAAGCGCTCAAACTTTAGAAAGGAGTCCTGCATAGCTTTGAATTATGTGTCCACCATCGTGCTCTATGCGGGTATGCATTGCACACCTATACACTAGGGATTCTCACGAAACATGGACATAAATTGATACATTGGAATCTTCTCAATAACCAAATCACACCTTTTTGCTTGAGACCCATCTTTTGTAATGTATGCCATTGTTTTATACTTCCTAAAATCTACTAGTTTATGTCCCACCTCATTTGTTCTTTCCATATGTTGACATACTTGCATTCGTTGCAAGCCACCGCAACGATCGCATGAACCATCCAAGCATGTTGGCCTATAGAATATTTGGCCATCCTCTATTTGGACATAAAAATTTATAAGATCTCTTTGAAGATTTTGGTAATTGCGGCTAACTCATTATAAGGTAAATCTAATCATATAGAACAATAAAAATAATAATGGTTAGAGAATTCAATATGTATTCTACAATAAAAAGTAGTGTGTGTGTGATTTATCTTGACATAAAAAAGAGTTTAAGCATTTCAAAGAATCTTTGATACTAATTCTGAGGGATAAGCATTTTGAAATTTAGAGTACCTGCTCGAGTCACATCCAAAAATACTTTGATGTGGCTCTGCCTTCACTCACCATTGTCCTTCTTATGACATCCCTTTGATTCAGAGATGGATTTGTATTATTCTTCCAATAATCTTCAATTAGTATTCCCAATGCTTCAACAACTTTTCTATCTTTATGTGACAGTCTTCCCAAGAACCTGCTACACTCATTTTGAATCGGGCTTAAGCCTTTAACCCAGTAGACTCTGGGATGTGCCCTTTTTCTACTAATTCCCCTTTGTTCACTTGTCTTTTTAATGAGATGAGATCTTTTTGTTCGATAGCTTACCAAAGTGGATGTAATGAAACATCAGGTGACATTACTATCCTTTGAGTGTGAGGTCTTACACACACTCTCATAAGCATCCATTAGATTCTTCACAATAGTGTTTTCACTTGATGCATTCGATGTTCTCAACCCAAGAGTTTTCATGATGTTTCTATATTTTAAACCCCACATCATTTGAACAAATAGCTGACATCTTCCAGCCCTAGCTATCCTTTCGAAAGAACATTTTCCAACTCATCGAGCATTTCTACAAGGCGTATTCTGGAATCTTACCTGTGTGCTACAAAATACTCATCAATATTAATCACAAAAATCCTATTTTCATGTTCAGTGTGTTCTAGGCACATTATCTCAACATCAGTAAATACCTGGTTATTTAATTGAGGGGCTAGATTATGTAATCTTCAACCGAGGGTGATTGTGAATACATACCTTGAGGTTCATGTGGGGATGATGGCATACCTTGTTCATCAAATCCGAGTGATGATTTACTCTCAACTTCAGATGTGGTGGATGGTGTCCAACCATACTCACTTGTGGTAGATGGTGTCCCTCCATATTCGCTTGTGCTTAATGGTGTCCCTTTGTATTCACTTGCGGTAGAGGGTGTGTCTCCAACTATGGTATTTGCATCTCCCCTAGCATGACTCTTTCAAATTTGTGCCCTTTGTGCTGCCAATTTCTTTTCTCTTTTTGACGGTTGATGTTCTTCTTGAATTGGCTTGTTTTCATCAATAGTTCCCAATTTTTGTTTTTCACGATATTCCCTCATCCATTTTTTCGCTTTATCTTTGAAGGCTTGGAGTTGATCATCTATTAGTTTTTTCCTTTTAACAGTTCATTTCTTTGGCATGACGAATAATTTTACCTATGCAAAAATTGCTAAGTCAACTCAAATTAACTAATAGTGAAGGGTTGTAAAAGTCTATTAAAGAGGGAGACCAACGGTCACCTCTTTCAAATGTTAGTTTTCGAAGTTGAACTGGTTTGTTCTCGAGTATTATATTATGAAAGATGGAATAAAGTTTGAGCTAACCCCATTGTAGGGAGATGACAAGGAACAAGACAAAATGGTAAGGATAGTGATGATGGGAAGGAAGGAGTTCCTCTAGCATGAGGAAGATAAACATGGTGAAGGTGCAACTACTTACACAAAGAAAAGAGTTGAGGTAGCAAAAGTAGACAGAGGAGTAATGTTAGAAAGGAAAAAGGATGGAGAAATACTGATAAGAGAAAGGGAATCCTTTATATAGGATCTCGGCATGTTTGCAAAGCAATTCAGAGACAAGAAAAGGCAGGAACAGGTGTAGGATAGTCTAATACTATTAAAAAAGAGGTATGCAGACTTGATGAAAAGAAATATGAGGTGAAGAAACTTGGGGCAGAGACCCTAATGCAAGGAAAAGGCAAGATAAGTGGAGACAAGATGGAGAAGAGGCGAGAATGGCCTAGTAAGGTCATGGTGGAAGAGATGGATTGTCCAATGAAAGGGAAAGATGGAAAGCAATAGACTAAAGACAAAGAAGATGGAAGACCACATGATGAGAAGGTCTCAGAGGAAAAGGGAAAGAAGGTAGAGGTAAAAGAGTGTGGATGGATTGAGGAAAGCCATGAAGGGCTTGTCAAGAATAAAGAAATTATAATAGGGGCAGTGTTATGTCCCCTGCAGATAAAGAGAGACAAGGAGTAGACAAGGATTGTAGAAATAGTGAAATTTAAATCAGAAGATACAGAGGTAAAGGGAGATTTGATTCAAAGTCTAGATGCAAAGAACCCATTTAGGGGGCAAGAAAAAGAAGACAAGAATTTTTTTTGATGCAGGTCATAAAAATGGAAGTTGCAAAGAGCCTAGATAAAAGGATAGTGGAAGAATGTATGATAGTTGAGGATAAAGATAAGTGCGTGGAAAGCATGGTAGATGCAGTAAGTGGTCCACTAAAGGGACAAGAAGATAAAGAGCTTGAAAATACAGTGTTGGAAAATAGTTCAGTGGAGGATAAGAGATCAAAGGATGTGATGCATCAAGTGGAATGGAAA
>VDFB02373365.1:231583575-231631137 GCA_007258455.2 Sequoia sempervirens
GATGGGTGACCTAGCAACATTCATGCGACCTGTTTTCAAGTATTCTCAATGGTGGATAGATCGGCAGGTAGAAACTCTAAGGCAGAGAAACGTACAATTCACGTACGAATTGATGGGCGATACAGAGTCCTGTTCTTCAAATGTCAGTGCATCTCATGGAGATGGGCCAGCAGATGCCGCCAACTTGGGAAAGAGGAAAGAAATTGGTAAATCTGCAAAACAGGACAAGGATAAAATGATAGATGAAGGGCCTTCTCGGAAGAAACACAAATCTAGACCTCTTCAGTCGGCCACTTCCAGAAATATAGAAGAAATACTCGCCATGGATAAAGAGTCTTTGGAGAATGTCAGGATTCCTTCCCCAGTCGGAGATGTGGAGCCAATACAACTAGAGGACGATGCTCAACCCTCTCCTACAAGCACCGAGATCTTAGAATCAGACAATGATGTAGATATTATGGATGGAGAATTCGAGGAAGGAATGATTTCCGCCCTCAAAGGAATCCAAGAGGACCCATCCATGCAAGAAATTCTAAATATCCAAGAACTTCATGATATACCAGAGATTCAGGAAGAGCAAGAAGTGCGGGATATTCAAGAAGTCCAAGGTCAACAGGAGGACGGAATTGAGCAACCGACCATCCCAGATTGGCTAAAAGAAAGATTAAAGAGAAAGGCACCAACAGAGGTTCCTGAAGAAGATGATGCCACAGATTTCTTGGCAAGGCTAGAACAAACTGCCACGAGGAAGAAAGCCAAGAAATTTTCCACCATCCAAAGGGATGAGGTTGGCAATCGCACAGTGCAAGTTGCAGTACCTACAGCAGATAAGTTCCAAGATGAGATTGCCCCGGATGAATATGCCATCACGACCATTGACATGGGTCCAACAACGAAAGGGCAAGAGGTTGTGGACTTAGACAATTCCGTTGCCACCATCAAGTCTAGGCTGGAAAGGGAAGTGGCCAAGAAAAAGGAATATAAAAGATTGAAGTAACCTAAAAATTATCCAACGCTTGAAATTAACCCTTCTAAATAGAAGGTAATGAAAGCATTCTACCTCCAAACTCTTCACTAGAACCAATCCGAAATTTTGAAGAAGAGTTGACTACAGCAAGAGAGGCTAAGGATTGGATGGATGGAAGGAAAGAAGAGGCAATGGCATTTGTAGAAAAGCTGGCGTGTGTGTACGAACAAGCTTCCTTTCTACTATCACGGGTTGCAGACTTAGCAGAATCTTGGGGTGGCCTCGAAGACATTCAGAATAGGATTATCCCATGTATTCGAGAATTAAAAGGCATCTCGAAACAAAGGTTGATTGATGACGAGATCATTGAGGCTGGAGCTGCATATGATTTCAGTGGATGGTATTATGCTCTGATTTCACGGAGAGAGTCCACGGAAAAGGTGAAACAAGATAGCATCAAGAAGTTTAAGAGCGAGCAAAAGAAATTGAATTAAAGTTGCAAATGGCTGCCGATATGCCTGCGACCACCAAAAGATGTTGTCACGGAAGAAACATTTAGGCCAAAAATTTAGAAAAGAACAAATTACAGAAATTTTCTCACTACATCTGCGGAGCCCTCATGAAAGAGCACTACGAAGTCTTCAACTTCGCGGTTATGAAATACTCTTACTACGAAGACGAATGCGGCGGCCACTTGCGAGAATGTCAGGGAAAATTTGGACTGCGGGGAATACAAGCGTCAGCAGCTACCGGACATTTACCATGGAGGTCAACTCGATCTCGTGTCCAGTTAGCCGAGATGCAATGCACTTTTCGAAGTGGATGGATGCCATCCATGCAGGGTTCTCTCCAGTTAACTGGTTGATGTTTTGGAAACCCTAATTAGGGTTTAGTCATGTTAAATCTGGGCCATTGATCTCATTTCAATCTTGGCCATTCATTGTAATTCAGAAGTGCTATATAAACCCCCTCGCCCCCTCCCCCCGCTCTCTTTCATTTTAATTAGATCAGATTGAGAAGAATTAGAAGGCATTAGAAGTTAGAGCAGATTCAAGAGAATTAGATTGTAGAAAATAAGAGAGAGTTTTATGAGATTGTTGTGAAAACACTATTTTGATAATAAAGTTCAAATGCATGAGGTGCCTTGAATCCTTGATTGTCAAATGGTTGCATGATCGCATATTTTCTTTCTCATTTAGTAAATTTGAATTAGAATGTATGTTAGAAGAATGACAGATTGATAACGGAGACTAGTGAAACCCAGCTCATACTTTCTTTGAGTGGATGCTTTTCACTCAATGTGTAAAGTTAGTCTGAGCTTTATCATGGATGCTTAACTTCTGTTTGGATAATTATTGTTCGATTTGATGGTAGTTATTCATTCGTGAAAATCATGAGAACATTCCCAGAAGATTGCACTTGCTCTGCGTAGTTGTCGTATAACGTGGCGAAGCAGAGTATTGTTTATTTGGTTTCATTTAATCTTTGTTGTCTCTTGATTTATTAGGAATAGCATAGGATATCTTAAACCCTTAATCTTTTTCACTTTTTTTTTATAAAATCAGAAAATCCAAAATGATACTGTATTCATGTCTCTGCTTTCCCGAGTAACTTGCAAAGTAAGTCCGAATTGTGCCCCCAGCAAATCACATCAAAACCACAGAGCTTATCCGCATTCATCTTAAACATTGGAATTACCATATGATCTTACCTGCAGTCTTAGCATATAAGGTAGTTTTTCAAGAGGGGATAGAGCGTCTTGGACACTTTATTCTAGTAAATGTTAGTTGTGTCATAAAACACGCATCAATATGCCCTAAATTATATAATATAAATATAAAATGAAATAAAATAAAGTAAAATATCAAATTTAAAAATGTGGCGCCTAGTTTTGAGCTATGGGACCTATCTCTCATTCAGGTATAAGATCAAATCATGAAGCTTTTGGGAGGTATGTGATTTTGATTATTGAAACTGAAATTTCTAAGTGATCTAGCCAAAGAGAACGAAACCCCTTTGAGGCGCTAGCATAGGTAGGATGAAAATTCTTCTTGCTAAGCAACCCTAAACCAAGGGTTGTGCAAGAACTAACCTAGACCCGGTTGAATATTTCAGGTCAAGCACTAAGGAAATCCGCAAGCAAAATTGAATTATTAGATCCAAGCAAGTTGTGGCTATCCTACAGACCTATTAGAGTGCCAATCAAGGAAAAATCCTACCATATCAGTTGCTGATCTATAAGTAATTGGAACCACTAGTTCCAGCAGTTCACCAGGGTAGAAGACTGCTATCACACTAGCCATTGGGTTGTGTTGCCTTCTAGGTCTCATCAGCAGCTGGCAACGGGTATTTTGGGTGGATAAGGGCAGATTCTGAGGACAGTCCCTGTATTAGAGCCAAGGCGACTTTGCAGGATAAAATCCACCTCACCACCTAAGGATTGCAACTACCTTGGAAACATATCAGCATCACATGCCCTAGATTTCACCATCACACAAAACATGGCATGTTACACACAGCAGATAGACGTCAATCTACAACTGTACTATAGTCCACCAATCCATTAGGCATGCAACCACCAGACTACCAACACACAAGGATTGAGTTTATACCAAGGATTTCACCTAGATCTGATCACAAGGTATTAACTGGGTGATGGGGCATTCTACAATCCTATTTAGTTGCTCAGTGACCTAGAATCAACAAGTTGAAGACTATTGTAACTACTGAGTGTGCAGAGATATTTCTGATTGTTTATCTAGAATTATTGAAATGCAAGTGAAATCTAAGATCATTAATTGCTGAAAGAAGTATACTACGCAAGTCCATTTTAACTGTACAATCTAGATTGTTCTTTATTGTGCTACCTGCAAGCAGCAAGGATATTACCATAGTTGCCAGGAGACACATCCCCCCCCGCTTTGAGACGCGTCTCAGAGACTGGTACCATCTTTGGAGACTTCCGCCGAAGTTTCCTGAGTACCCTGCCGTCTCTTGCTACAGAAAACGACGTCTCCTGCTAAAATACCTATAAAAACTTTAAAGTTCAAACATTTGAAACTTTAAAAAATTAAAGCATAATGTATTTGACGCGTCTAAGAGTGATTAAATTATTGTTTTGAAAGTTCAATGTCATCATATTTTCAGATTTTCTATAAATTATTTATTTTTTATTTATTTTTTTTATTTATATTAAAAAAAATGGCGTCTCCAAGTACCCCCGTCTCCTATTTTCAAAACAAAAGTCGTACTGGTACCAGTCTCCCGTACCAATACCAGTCTCCTGGCAACTATGGATATTACAGGTACTATAAGTATAGACTATTTTATAAAGATAGAAGTACTTTCTATAAGTATTGATGAGCCCCACTTCTTTCATCAGTTTAAGTTAAGTTATGACTTAATCAATGCTAGGTGGCATGCTCCAAGGGATTCCCAAAAAAAATTAAAGGCTAGCTTCTCTAGAGTTAGCATGGACCATCCAATCTGCTAGCAATAGATTCATTTGACAACTCACAAGATATACAACCTCTACAACTCCTCCTTGCATCCTGACAGCATAGTTTTCGCACCATGACTTCCCCATGTCATCTTACGAAGTTTTGGAGCATTAGAGTAGCAGAGGCAGGCTCAATCACATCCAAAATTCAAATTTCCCAATGCAAAAAAGCCAATCATTCATGGCAAGCCATTGTACAATGTCAAGACAGAAAGATTCACTTACCATCATTGTTATAGTGCAGTACTGGGCAACAAACTTCGTGAGCCGGTTACCAAGGAACCCACAACCATGCCAACCACCAATAAGAGTAATTAAAGCACTAAAATTGCAAAAATGTCTTCCCTCTATAAAATTCAAATTTCAGATGTAATTTGAGGGGCAAAGCATTGTGGGCTAGGTCATATAATCTATAAAGACCAACCTGCATGCCCATTTAGAACATGATGTAACTACATATAGCTGAACAGTGAACTATAAAGCCTGATGTGTCAATGAATTCTACAAGAATCAGGCCCTTGACGTGCTTGTTTGGTTCTAGCCTCTCTTTTCTAACTACAAGGGGCACTTTATGTACATTTCAGAAAGTATATACATGAAACTTGTAATAATCAATGAAATTGATAGAACACACGCATTATCCTATGTGACTGTTGACTTGTCTTTGTTTATCATTGCCTATTGTATGTATGTTCTCTTCGTTGATTAGTGCATCATAAGTTGTTAAGCTCTATTGTGGCAGTGTTGATGCATGTTTTATGACACAACAAACATTTCTAGAATAAAGTGTCCAAGACGCTCTATCCCCTCTTGAAAAACTACCTTGTATGCTAAGATTGCAAGTAAGATCATATGGTAATTCCAATGTTTAAGATGAATGCGGATAAGCTCTGTGGTTTTGATGTGATTTGCTGGTTATGACAAGGGGACTTACTTTTGCGAGTTACTCGGGAAAGCAGAGACATAAATACAGTATCATTTTGGATTTTCTGATTTTATAAAAAAGGTGAAAAAGATTAAGGGGTTTTACAGATCCTATGCTATTCCTAAGAAATCAAGAGACGACAAAGATTAAATGAAACCAAATAGACAATACTCTGCTCCGCCACGTTAGACGACAACTATACAAAGCAAGTGCAATCTTCTGGGAATGTGCTTATGATTTTCACGTAATGAATAATTACCATCAAATCGAACAATAATTATCCAAACAGAAGTTAAGCATCCACAATAGAGCTCAGTCTAGCTTTACACATTGAGTGAAAAGCATCCACTCAAATAAAGTATGAGCTAGGTTTCACTAGTCTTCGTTATCAATCTATCAGTCTTTCAACATACATTCTAATTCAAATTTACTAAATGAGAAAGAAAATATGCGACCATGCAACCATTTGACAATCAAGGATTCAAGGCACCTCATGCATTTGAACTTTATTATCAAAATAGTGTTTTCACAACAATCTCATAAAACTCTCTCTTATTTTCTACAATCTAATTCTCTTGAATTTGCTATAATTTCTAATTTTCTAATTTTCTCCTGAAATGAAAGAGGGCGAGGGGGGTTTATATAGTACTTTTGAATTACAATGAATGGCCAAGATTGAAATGAGATCTATGGCCTAGATTTAACATGACTAAACCCTAATTAGGGTTTCCAAAACATCAACCAGTTAACTGGAGAGAACCTCAGACATCTGGAGTGGCATCCTTATCCACTTGTGCGGCATTGCATTCGGTGAATCTGGACACGATCAAGCTGACCTCCTCCATGGCAATGTTCGGCAGCACGTTGACATTGTATTCCAGCAAGTCCAAGCTCTCAGCACATTCTGCAAAAGTGGCCGCCCATTCTGGTTCCTGTAGCAAGAAAGTGTTTCTGACGGTCATGAAGTTGAATACCCTAGTGAAGTTTTCTTTCATGATTGGCCCGGAGATGGTGGAGAAAATTTTCTGCACTTGTTCTTTTAAATTCTTTGGCTGCAAATGTTTCTTTCGAACAACATCTTTGTCGAGCATATCAGCAGCCATCTGGTAAACTTTACTCTGAATCTCTTTTTCCTGTTCTTCAACTTTGGCGCTATCCTGCCTTACCTTTTCCAGGACTCCTCTCTGTGAAACCAGAGCATAATACCATCCACTGAAATCATATGCAGCTCCAGCCTCAATGATCCCATCATCAATCAACCTTTGCTTCGAGATGCCTTTTAATTCTCGAATACACGGGATAATTCTATTATGAATATCTTTGAGGCCACCCCATGATTCCGCTAAGTCTGCAACTCGTGACAGCAAAAAGGAAGCCTGCTCATACACACATGCCAGCTTTTCCGCGAATGCCATTGCCTCTTCTTTCCTTCCATCCATCCAATCCTTAGCCTCTCTTGCTGTAGTCAATTCTTCTTCAAAATTTCGGATTGGTTCTAGTGAAGAGTTTGGAGCTAGAAGCGCTACTTGGTCACCTTCATTTAGTGGCTTGGTCAAGTGCTGGATGTAATTTTTTAGGTGCTCAATCTCTTTTTTATATTCCTTTTTCTTGGCCACTTCCCTTTCCAGCCTAGACTTGATGGTGGCAACGGAATTGTCCAAGTCCTCAACCTCTTGCCCCTTTGTCGTTGGACCCATGTCAATCGTTGTGATGGCGTATTCATCCGGGGCAATCTCATCTTGGAACTTATCGGCTGTAGGTACTGCAATTTGTACTGTGCGGTTGCCAACCTCATCCCTTTGGATGGTGGAAAATTTCTTGGCCTTCTTCCTCGTGGCAGTTTGCTCTAGCCTTGCCAAGAAATCTGTTGCATCATCTTCTTCAGGAACCTCTGTTGGTACCTTTCTCTTTAGTCTTTCTTTTAGCCACTCTGGGATGGTTGGCTGCTCAATTCCATCCTCCTGTTGACCTTGGACTTCTTGAATATCTCGCACTTCTTGCTCTTCCTCATTCTCTGGTATATCATGAAGTTCTTTGATATTTGGAATTTCTTGCACGGATGGGTCCTCTTGGATTCCTTTGAGGGCGGAAATCATTCCTTCCTTGAATTCTCCATCCATAATATCTAAATCATTGTCTGGTTCTAGGATCTCGATGCCTGTAGGAGAAGGTTGAGCATCGTCCTCCAGTTGTATTGGCCCAGAAGTCTTCTAAATCTACCCGGTGCATGTATTTCTCTCCGTCCACAGTTTTGATATGATGGAGTGGATCAAAGTTATTCCTGGACTTGTATGATATGAACGGATATTTCTGGATCTCCAGTCGAGCACTCTCCGCTGCTTGCGCCGTTGGACATGACTCCTCCATATTGCCAATGAAAAAAGGAAAGGTGACAGCTGCCTTCTGTTTAGGCCTTTGAATATTTTGATACGCCTCCAATTGCCTCAGCACTTCCAGCAAAACCATTTTGTTGGTTGGATAGATGGGCAGTCTATAAGGATTTCCTAAGAATCCCTGGATCCGGATGTAAGTGAACTTGGGATATTGGATGAACCACGATCCATATCTGCCAATCAAACTCTTGGCTTCACAAGTGAGTCTCTGATGTGTTCCACCTTAAAGAAGCCGAGTGATGTACATCAAAAAGGCGTCATGAGCTCGTCGGAAATGTGACTTCTCTTTTAGTTGCAACTGCGGATAACAATCATATGCCTTGAGTTGTCCTTCGCCATTGCCAACCACACCTTTGCAAACCAAGCCAGAATACTTGTAATACCTCGCAAGTGAATATATGACGTACGAGCTCATGTGAAAGGTCTTGGTTTCCTCCAGGTTGACCAACTGCTCATGGAGGCTATCACTGATCATTCTGGACCAATTAAACATCTTGACTCCGGTAATTATTTCATCAATGAAATAATACATCCAATTTTCGAAAGGCGCACCATGAGGATTGCCTACTATTCTATTAAGCAGCAAGACTATGTCGCCATATTCTTCTTTGAAATGTGTTCTAACCAATTTCTTCGGCATCTTGCCTGCAGTAGGTTTGGGCTTCAGCAACCAAGTCTTGTTTATGTTTGATGCACAAAGGTCCTGCTGGCTCTGGTAGAGCTTAAGTGCATCCTCCTTAGTGCGGTAGGGCGTTCTATTGTAAACTAGAATTCCGAAAATTTCCTGAATGGCTGGCTCGAACAAGTATGCAAGAACTCTTCCATCAGGAGCTTCTATTTGCCTTTCTCGTGCATTATAGTGCAATGCGCATTCCACCATAAGTTCCGGACACTCTTGTGCTAGTGGAAATCTAGCTGCATGAACAATTCCACTGCGCATCATTCTTCTCGCAATTGGCGTACGCAGGCATCCGTCGCTTCCGTACATTCTTTTCCTGAAGTCATCGAGGTCAACGTGGCCAAGATTGGTGTCTACAACATGCTCCCACTTAGATTTGATCTTTGACTGCATCTGCACACCCTTGCTGGGAAACTTCATCCTTACCGCCTCGAAAATAAATCTGCAAGGAAAAGGCAAAGAAAAAACTCAGAATTTGAAATTTAAATCACTTTGAAAGATATTCCAGCTAGTTGTTAAATTAGACTTCGAAGTTTATGCCAAAATGAAGTGGACAAAGAAAATCTGCCTAGCTCTTTTGGACAAAAGAAATGATGACGATCACAATGCAAGCTGGTAAAAATTTATTTCCTTCACTTCGCTGCAAACTCAACTTTCGTGCCTTAGACAAATTTCTTCTCACACTTTTCTTTCGAAAATCGGATGATTGTAAAAATGAGAAGCGAAATCAATTATAGAGGTGAGAAAATCGATCCAATTAGCAAATTTCAAATGTTTCCTTCAAATCGAGCTTTAACTTGTCTTTTACTCAGCTTCCGAGTGGCAAGTTTTATCTTCAACGATAGCATCTGGGAAAGTTTCCAAATTCAACGCCAGTTCAATAAAGCTCTTTTTGTCCTTTTTCCAATTTCGATTTTTTCAAGTTTATCCTTTTGGGGTGTTGGAAAATGAATAATTAAAATAATTATTTTATGTGTTATTTCCAACCCGTTCGTTTTTATGGCAAATTATTTTTGTCTAAAGGCAATTTTGATTTTCGAAATTTTTCCTTTGCCTTAGGCGAATTTTCTTTTCTTCCAAATTATTTTGCCATAATTTCTATCGTCCAAAATTATTTTGCCATAAATTCTTTCGTCCAAAATTATTTGGCCATGATTTCATTCGTCCAAAATTATTTTGCCGTAATTTCTTTCGTCCAAAATTATTTGGCCATGATTTTTATCGTCCAAAATCTCTGGCAAAATTTATTTCATCTTCCTAAATCATCTGGCATGATTTTCTTTAGACATTTTGATGTTCGGACTTAGGCGAATTTTCTTTCTTTTCAAGCATGGCGAATTCATACTTAGGCAAAAATTTTAATTTTCACACTTCTCTAGACATGGCGGATTTCCTTATTAGCCATTCAACATGTGGTTGGGCGGACTTTCCCTCTCTTCAAGCCACTTTGGGGCGGACTTTCTTTACATCCATGCCATTCTTTTACTTGCCCAAGGCGGACTTCCTTCATTTCTTTGCCATCCATATTTTGGCTAAGGCTGGGCAGACTTTGTTTTGTGTCTAGCCATTCCAAGGCAGACTTTCTTCATTTGCTTGCCATTCAACCTTATGTCCAAGGCGGACTTGGGCTCCTTCTTTGCCACCTTTTGGGCGGACTTCATCACTTGTCTAGCCATTTAACACTTGGGGCGGACTTGACATGTTTTATTGCCATCTTAACTTTTGTCTTGGGGCGGACTTGCCTCTTTCCCTTACCATTTCCTTTATGTCCAAGGAGGACTTGGCTTCTTTCTTTGCCATGCATGACTTGACCAAGGGCGGACTTTGTTTCTTAGCTTGCCATTTCAACATCTTGCCCAAGGCGGACTTTACCTTTTATCTTGCCATACAAGGCGGACTTCACATATTTTCATGCCATTGCATCTCTTGGCTTGGGGCGGACTTAACTCCATGTCTTGCCATTCAAGGCGGACTTCATAGGATGGCTTGCCATTGTTCCTTTTGCCTATGGCGGACTTCAGCTTTTCTCTTGCCACTTAAGACTTGACCCAGGGCGAACTTCACCCACTTCCATGCCATTCAACACTTGTACATGGGCGGACATTATCTTCAGCATTGCCATTGACATTCCTTGGCTGAAGCTTTCTGACATTAATTTTACTCATCTCAGTCCTCTTTCATGCCTTCACCATGATTTTCAGTCATCAATTTGCCATGATTGTTCAGGTTTTTCATGGATTTCTCAAATTTTTATATGAATTTCTCAGATTTCCCACCATTTTTCTGTGATTTTTTCCAGATTTCTCATCATTTCCTGTGATTTTTTCCAGATTTCATCATGAATTCAAAATATTTCAAATCCATTTTCTAAGAGTTTCGTTGATCTTTTCGAACTTCTAAGTGGATTTTCGAAACTTGAGACCTTTCCCAATATAGAAACTTTCTAAAAATAGAAATTTTCCAAAAATAGCAACTTTCTAAAAATAGACCCTAAAAAATAGGGATCTCAGAATTGCTCAAAAGTGCCAAAAAAGTAGGTGCTAAAAAATAGGGGGCCTGGGGTGAAAAACCCTAAAAACTGGGAGGTGTCGGAATTGACTGAAATGACAGTCGATCTTCGTCTCCCAGGCCTCCTAAGCATGATGGCGATGTTTGCACAGTGATCCAGGCTAAAACTCCCTTGCTTGACTCGGGTAACCATTCAAAATTCAGACTCAAATCCCCCAAACAGAGACCAGACGAAAACCAAGACGCAACGACAAAACCCTAAAAAGCAAATCATGAGGGTCCCCATTTGCAATGGGGCGAGGTGTGAATTAGGTCACAACAGGTAGGAAAGACAAGATCTATCTAGCATGAGCCTTTTCTTGTGCTTTATTTGCTTTTTGCAATCTCTATCCTTTTTCACCTCCCCCAACACAACAGCTTTAGACTTAACTTAGAATAGATAGGGAGTCAGCCCTCCAATGCCGGAGATTATCTTTTAGGTACCTCCCTCATTGCAGACCTACATTGTTGCCTACAAGGCTCTCCATGATCCTCAATGCTATTTGATGCATTGGCCCCTGAAACAAATCTACAAACTAAAATCAACAAAAAACCTCCATCTCAAGCACCCAATAAATAGAAGAAGCAATAAATGAAACCATCAAATCATAATTAGGAACCCATGAGCTTTCGATTAAAACCTTAAAAATTTAACCTTCCTTTTTTAAAATAAATATATATTGAACGAGTTGAAAAGAAAAGGGCTCTGCAACTTGGTTGGTTTCCTACTTTGTGGGTGTCCTCGGGCACCCGCGGAGGAGGCTCGGCCCTCCTCCACAATTTTGAATCAATACTTTCCGGACTTTGCCTTGTACTGTGCAGTGTGGGAGCAGTATTTTCTCCTGATCCGGTCTGGTGTGGGTTATGGGCTCCTCCCGTCGATTTTCCTTTCATTCGTGCCGAGGCATGTTGGTGATTGCATTGGGGGTTTATGATCATAATGAATGGGGATACGGCTCCCCCAGTAGATTCCTTAAATGGCTCGGCTTCCGACGGGTCTGTTAAGTCATTCAGAGATATTGTTGCGGGCAAGCGGGAGTGCCTTCCACAGGGTGCAAAGTTCGTTGCTGACTGGTCTACTCCACTGGCGGGTGATGGAGAGGAGGGGCAAGGTAAGCAATCCTTGTCTCCTCCTTTGAAATCTGTCCTGGTTCTGAATGAAGAATTGGATAAAGCTATTTATGAGGAAGATGTGAGGCTTTCTAAGACTGCTATCTTTTTTGCGGCTGTCAACCCTGATAAGGTACCGGCTAGGAAATCTATGGAAGAATGGTTCAAAAATGTGTGGGAAAAGAAGTTAGGGCTGCATTTTTATTATTGTAGAATGGTGCAAAAAGGATTATTTGTTGTTTTCTTTAACAACCCTAAATTTCAACAGGAAATTGTTAATAAGGAAATTTTGGAATATGATGTGAAGGTTACTTTTCGAGCCCTAGCATGGCGTCCAGAGGCTCTGAATGAGGAGGTTTAGGCCTTGTCCAATCCCCGATGGTTGGTTTTAAAAAATGTTCCACCTTGGCTCTGGAAATTTGTTCCTCTTTTGCTTGAAACTTATGGCAAGGTGTTAAGAACGGACGAGACCAAATCGCCTCTTCCCCATTCGAATGCGAGGGTTTTGGTCTCCATAAACCCGGGATTGGATCTTCCGCAGATCCTGGAAATCAAATTGAAATCCGGCACCATTAATTGTGTTGTGGAAACCCTAGGAGGCCTTAATGCTTGTTATCTCTGTCACAGAGAAGGGCATATTAGAAGGAATTGTCCGGTGATTAAAAACAAGGTTAATAAAAAGCAAGACTATGGAGGCAATAAGAGCAATAAGCATGCTTCGCCAGAACTTGGTGGGGATTTTAACCTTTCAGGGGAAGCAAAGGAAGGTTGTCCTCCCCCGAGAGTTGAACACCAGAAAAATTTGGCCACCTCTGTAAATGAGGTTGAAAGCAGTAATGCAGAAAATTTGAACTCATTCTATCAGGAGTTGAACATTGCCATGAATAAAAATGGGGATGAGGTGGGGGACCTGTTTTTTGGCAAAAATTGTCTTCCATCTCTTTACCAAAATGATTCGAATAAGGTTTCTCTCAATGCTAAGCTTAATGCACAACAATTGGCCCTTCAGAAATTAAGACAAATAAAGAAACCCGAGGGTAATGAATCTATTACTGTGAATGAGCTTTATTCTTTTAATGATAAATTTTTCATAGATTTAAAACTTGTTGGCTTAACAAAGGAATCACAAATAATAAAAGATCATAAGAGTGAAGGGGTTTTGTGCTCTGATATTGGTGGGGTCTACTCCACTGAAGATGCTGCTTTTTATGCACTTTTATGCTCTAACAAGGAAGCCAACTTGGAGGTATCTTTCCACCCTAAGGGGGACGGGATTGACTCCAGACCAAATCTTGAGTATAACACTCTGAATTTGATAAAGAGACTGAGTTTCAGTCAAAATTGGCAATTGTATCTATTAACCCCCTTGATGGATTGGTCAGTTCGGATGGGTTTGCCTCTCAATCAAGCATGGACTCTGCAGATGACCTAGGGATTCTCTCTACTAGGGAAACCACTGATGGGGAGGGTGTGCCCATTGAGGTGCTTGTTAAAAAAACCAGAAGGTATAGGAAGAAGAAGGGCTTGGATGGCACAAAGTTGCAGGATGATAAAGATGGTAATCCCCTTTTAAAAGACAAAAGAAAGAAGCTTAGTGGGGTGATCCTTCCACCTAATGCTAAGAGAATTGAGGCAGAGAATAAACTGCCTAAGTGCTTTGATAATTTTAGGATTGATAAGGCCCTTCATCCAATGAGCTTAAGGATGGAACTTAATTGTCTTTCTTGGAATATAAGGGGCCTTGAGTCCCCTGATAGAAAACACCTTGTCAGAAGGTTGGTTGCCCAGTAAAAGGAAATGGATTTCTTACTTCTCCAAGAAGTCAAATCTGTTGGATTTGCCTTAGAAACCAGCCTAAAGATAATTTGGAAGGATGCCTCTCAGTTTGTGACCAAGCATGAACAGGGAAAGGGTGGGGCTGTCATTATGATGGCTAACAAATGGAGCCAGTATGTGGTTCAGTCTGGTGTCTCTCCCTGTAACAGGGAAGTTTGGGTTATTGTAAAAAAGAAGGAAGACTGCTTTGATAGCTGCTCGATCTATGCTCCTAATGACTACAAAGATAGGGTTTTGCTTGGAAGTGGTTGTTCAATCTCCAAGATATCCCTTGGATTCTGGGGGGTGACTTTAACTTTGTGGAAAGAGAGGAGGACAAATATGGTGGCGTTGGTCATGTTTGGAAAGACTATGAGAAATTTCATTGGTCAAGACTTAAGTCTAAGCTAAGTCTTGAGGATCCCATTGAAGGCCAGAAAAAGGAATGTAAGGACATATGGTTCACTTGGTCCAATTACCAAAAAAATGGGAGGAGGGTGCTTTGTAGGCTGGATAGATTTTATATAAATAAAGCCTTCTTCTCTGCTGCCCTCCTTAAGGATTGTTGCAAGGTGGAGGTTACTCCATTCTCACTCTCTGACCATCACCCAATAAGAGCAAAATTTGTGTTTAAAAATGGTGTTGCCTCTAGTGTTGTTCCCCGAAATGGGTTTTCTCTTAACTCCAGCCTTCTTGAGGATGAAGACTGTAAATGTGCCATAAACTCTCTCAGAGCCATTAATATGTGGTTACATAGGTCCCTACCTCCCATTGTGAGATGGGACTTGAATGTGCAAGGCTGGAAGGTTCTTTTCCAGACCATTGGAAGGAAAAAGGAAAAGGATAGAAGGAGAAAGGAGACTTGTCTGCAGGACAGTCTTTATAAGGCAGAATCTGAAATGCAAAGTTGCCCTAATGATAGCTCCCTAGTGGATAAACTCACTATGCCCAGAGACAATCTCAGGAGGTTTCAAACTAACAAAGTCAAGGGTCTGAAAATTAGAGCCAAGATGAATTGGCTAGAAAATGGTGACAAGGGTACAAAAATTTTCTTCAGATATTTAAAGAAGCAGGCCAGAGAATTAATTGATCAGATTAATGCAAATGGTAATATCCTTTTGAAGCAGGATGAAATAAGAGGGCAGTTTTTCCTCTTCTATCAGAATCTTTTCACTTCTGAAGGGGGTAATGAATCTTGCTTTCAAGCTAGGGACTATATCAAGGGGATATTGCCTAGTCAGGTTGGTAATGAGGCAGCCCTTGAATTGAACAGAGAAATTTCTAAGGAGGAGATAAGGAGATCTATTCTCTGCCTCAAAAATGATAAATCTCCAAGACCTAATGGTTTATCTGCAGAATTTTACAAATCCTTCATTGATTGGGCTTGTGATGATCTTTACATGGTCTATAAGGATGCCTTTGAGAGGGGTTCCCTTGGAAAAAACATTAGCAGAGGAATTATTAAGTTGATTCCTAAAGAGGGAAACAGAACCCTTGTTAAGAATTGGAGACCCATTACTCTCCTGAATGTTTCCTACAAAATTTTGGCAAAAGTTATGGCTGAGAGGCTGGCTGGTATTCTTCCCACCATCATTAATTCAACTCAAACTGGCTTCATTAAGGGGAGGTACATCTTGGAGAATCTAGTAACAAGTTGGGAGGCCATGCATTGGGCCAGGAACTCAGGGCAGGATGCTGCAATGCTCCTGCTAGACTTTGAGAAAGCCTATGACAGAATTGAATGGGACTTTGTCCTTATGTTCCTTGAGGCATTTGGTTTTCCAAGTGTGTTTTGTTCTATGGTCAAGACTCTGTTCCAAGATGCTTCTACTCAAGTATATGTTAATGGTGTTCTTTAACAGGAAATTGTTCTTGGGAGGTCAATCAGGCACCAGCTCTATTTGTCATTGCCTCTGATGCTCTTCATTATATTTTGAGGGATAGATCATTGTCCCCTGGGGTAAGAGGTATCAGGTTGTCGGATTCCAATGAGCTTATCAACCTTCAGTTTGCTGATGATACTTCTATTCTTGTACAACTAGATGAGGATAACTTTGCGATTCTTATGAAGAAGCTTGAGATTTTTTGTTCTGCTTCAGGGGCAAAAATTGCCCCTTAAAAATCTTACCTTCTTGGGTGGAAGGATAAGCCCCCTGATTGGGTGTGCAGATATGGTATCCAATGGGGTGGTCCTCATAAACTTGTGAGATACCTTGGTATCCCATTTGCTATCGAGCCCAACTTGAAAGATATGTGGTGCTGGATTAGAGATAAGATTGAGAATAAAGTAACCAAATGGAATAAGCATTACCTCTCCTTTGCTCGGAGGTTCCAGATCTATCAGAAAATTTTGTCTTCTTATAGCATTTATTTTGCCTATGTTTGGTTTTTTTGCTCTTATCAAATCAATGCTATTCAGAAGAGAATTAGGGAATTTTTGTGGTCTGATGGTAAGGGGGAGAAGAAGAAGCATTCTGTCAAATGGGAATGGTGTACTATCTCCAAAGTGAGAGGTGGGCTGGGGCTTAAGGATCTGAGGATCCAAGGTATTGCTTTGGCTTCTAAATGGGTGGTTGGGGCTTTGGATGGGGAGGAACCATGGAAGGTGCTAGTGAGATACAATATTGCTAATGCTGTGCCTAAGCATGCTAAATTCTGGAAACTTCTCCCCTTCAGTGATATTCTTAGCTGCGAGGTGCCTATGTCATCTGCAGGGTCCAATGTTTTTAAAACCTTTTGGAGGCTTGGGAAATTGTTAAGAAGCCTTTATCCAACTGCCAATTCACCAAGGTGATAATAGGGCAATCTTTGCCAACAGGTCTATTTGGTGGAACCTGAAACGTAAAGGGAAGCCCTTGGCCCTTATTCAGGGATGCTCTGCTAAAGGCTGGGCGCTTAAAGGAATCCTTTGCTTTAAGGATATCTTATTTAATGGTAATTTGAAGGATTGGAATACCCTTAGCACTGAGTTTAACATCCCTCAAAGTAATTGGAGAACATACACGGTGTTGAGAGAGGCTTGTGGCCATCTCAAGTTCCCGATTAAAGTCATAAATGAACCCCTCCATTATAAAGATTTTGTGTGGCAAAATGGCAACAAAATAATGAATGTTAAAGTTAAAGATATTTATTCTATGCTTACTGATCAGGTTGATATTACTGAACATATAAATAAAGTTTGGCAAATTAACTTGAGCAAGGATCATTGGCAAAGAATCTTTTTGAAGAATTGGCAGAAGGAACTTGAGGCCAAAAAGGCCTGCTTCAGATGGCTTCTGATTTTGCAGAAGCTCCCTTATAAAACTAGCACAGATGATCTTGAGATGTGTTCTCTATGCAGGAAACCTGAAACTTTGTCTCATATCTTCTTTGATTGCATCTCTGCCAAAGAAATCTGGAATATGTTTTGCTTTTCTCATAATATCTGGGGCTGTAATGGAGGTTTAAATTCTGTGAATATGCTTTTTCTCCAAAATTGCAAGTTAAGTAAAACTGGTGCTTTATTCTGGCATATCCTTTCTACTGAGATTTTGTGGGCAATTTGGAAATCCCGTAATGAGGACCGATTTCAAGGTAGAAGAAGATTGCTTACCGAGTCCTACAAGGAACTCATATTCTATAATGTTGCTATGCAGGTGTTTATTACTGTGGAGCTGTCAAAGGATAAGTTTTAGAAATACTTGGAGAACAGGGAAACTTCTATTGATATCATGGATGCCAGATATGGTCATATGTGGCAGGAAGGACACCCTGGTGCTGAGGTTTTTTTGAAGGCCTTACAGGCATTCAGAGATGAACTTAAAGAAGAGCAAAAAACCAATCCCAGTCAGTATAAAGGTAAAGAAGTGGTTATTGTACTGATGGAGCAGCAGAAGAACAATGTTCCTGATTATTCAGTTGAAAAGATCAATGGAGCCCAGGCTTTGGTGGCTCTTAGTGATGGTTATAGCTCTGCTCAGCATGGTTAACTTCTGGCCGATGGTGCTCCTTTTGTCATGGTTCCTTGTATATGGGTTTGTTTCATATGATGGTACCTTTGTTAATGTATTTGTGTATATTTTGATCTCGGGCTATGATGTAATTTTGAGTTGAACCTGGCCCTGATGTTCATAGTTTTTATCTTCTGTGGTCCAGGTTAGGTTGTTTTTTTTGTGGTTGCAGGGCTTCTTGGATGATCTGATCTGATGCTGTGATGTTTCAAATCTGGTCTGCTATGTACTGTTCTCCTTATATTTAATATAAAAAAATTAGGAAACCATGATTTAAAACGAACAAAAAAAGTGGCACCTGAATCCCTAGTCAAAATCAAACACCCCAATCCTAAGACGAGTCCATAGGTTAAAATGGCATATTTGTTGCACCTGTCATAAGCTCATCATAATCCACTCACCAGCATGAGCACTTCATTTTAGCTCCATTATCTCCATTAAAAGATGTCTTATGACATGTCATAACATGCATCATAAGTTGGTCAACAAGTATAACTCCCTCTTACAAGCCTCTTATGTGTCATAGATACTCTTACATTTCTGTTGTGGAAGACCCAACTTCCAAAGGTCATCACTTTTGATCCAAGAAAATGTTGGGCCCTCTTTTTTTAAATTAACGATCTAGAAGAGATCCATGTCACTGTAACTAGCTTGCTCTAGATAACGCTTGTTTAAATATTTTTCCGGGACCAAAATCAGCCTTTAGAACCCTAAAATTGCAAATTTTTTGTTCTTAAGAGTTTGAAACACCTTTCCTAACACTACATTTATAGTAAAAGGTTTGCATTTGAAAAGTTGTATGTAAGATATGCTTAGGTCATATTTAATGTTCGTTGTTTTATTGATCTTCTTCTATAACTGTGCCTTGTGCTTCATCTGTGTACTTTTCAAAAAATATCTGGTCCATATTGTTGTTTATCTGCACTGTACTGTATCCATAATATTTCAATTTGTGTAAACAGGAAAACCCCAAAAAGGAGGGCATGAAATTGGAACATACCAAAAAAATCAGAAATTTATAAAAAAATTGAATTGGGGATATTACAGGTGATATGACTGGCAACATGAGACCAGGCGGTACAGGGATCCATGGATTATGCCTAATAATGGGACGAATCATCATAGTCCTTCAAACAGAAAAATCCAATTGCCTAATCTTGGTGTCTGCAACAAGAGGGTTTGCGGGGCTTCCGTATCAGGATTACCTCTGATAGAGGAAACACAATTTTGCTGTTATCCCAAAATGCTTACAGAACTCTCATCCTGGTTTCTGAATATAAAATTTGACACTGTCTATAGGATCCAAACTCCACCTAGATTACAATTTTAGGTACAAAGTTTAATTCCCAAGCATCCATTGAGGCAAGACAAACAGTTAATTTCAACCTAAAATCCAACTCCTAAATTATCCTCCGCAAACCATTTTTGTATAGTAAAACTCAGTTACGAATTCTTAAAAAGTATTCTTGGTAAAAATAATTGTAAAAAAAATGCTGCTATCTTAATATCATCCTGAAAAAATAAATGTGAAGGAAGGCTAAATGACTCAGAACCCTAGAAGTACCTCACTACCCAACATCTGTTTCAATTAAATTGCGGAAAAACTGAAAGTTCTGCAACGTACAAAATAAGGGCTTGTATTCATTAGCCAATGCAGCCTAGCGATTAAATATATATCGTCATTGCTAACTGAGCCGTTGATAATTACATAAAAGAGACGACATAGAATTAAATCGAATACTATCAAGTTAAATCAGTGTATAGTTTATTTAAGAAAAAGGCAAAATGAAAACCCAAATGCATTATGGTTACCGAGCAGGAGACCATCCATGTCGAAGACGACATGTGTAATGGGCTTGTATTTTGGAAGTAACAAGTCACCCATGGTTAACGCTATGATTGTGATTATGCTTCCCCTGTTACAACTGGGTGGCCTTAACCAGCTTCCATGGGAATCCGCTTTTCTTTATGGGCTAATCAACTCCCTGTAAACGACTGCAGAAGTAGATTTTCATAACGTGTGAGATCATGTAAAATTTTAGTATTAGGTACCCAATTTTGCTCACTAGGAGATGGGAGTGAATTACCACCCCTGATCTTCAATCGCACTTCCACAAATGGTTGAACATGTTGTGATCAAAATAAATCACCTTAACATTCTAATATGAATAAAAAATAATAATAAATTACACATATTAGTAACTAAATAAAAATAAACTACTTTATTTTTTAATTATCTTTAAAGTATAATATATTATATATTAATATATACAATTTACATCTATAAATTAATAATAATTTATCAATGACTAAATAAAAAAAATCTAATCCTAATACTAATATTCCTAATAGTTGATCATTTTTCACCAAAATACTCTTGTCATTTTCCATGCCGCCCCATGTTAGTTCATTCTCCACTGCTCCTGGCTACCTCCACCTCCCTTCGTGTCAACCATTAGATGATACACCGTGTGTGTGGTCATGGAAGGGGATGTGTCTTAAAGGTAACGATTATAAACAGTGTTTTTTCATTCTATTATGTAGCTTTCTTCCTTTTTTTTCATTGTATTTTGGGTTGTGCAAGCCATGGCTCCTCTTTCGAAGGGATCTATAATGGACATCATACAATACTTTTGTGAATGTGTCTGTCAACACAACAAATTGAAAGGGTTGGATCTATGGAGCAGGTAAGGTCTTTTATGACCTTACTAAGACTATGGCTCGTTTCCCTTTTACTGTTTAAATTTCTCTATGATATTTTTTAATAGTTGCTTAAAAATCTATGTGATTATTCTATGTAACAATTGCAATTTCTAGTTTAAGATTCATAGAATTTTCTAGATTTTAGTGTACTCTAAACCATGAATTTCAAAATAAAAGAGCTTTTATCATAAGTTGTCGAAAAAAACTCATTTGGCTTTGTTTTGTAGGGTTTTTTTTGCCTAATAAAACCTAGGCCTTATATTTTTTTATCAAGGTTTCATGTTTATCAGGGTTCCATTCCTATTGTTTATCAAGGTTTCTTTGGATTAATAAATGAGCTTCATAAAGAGTGATTTTTTGGCTACAACTCCATTCCAAGTTAGTTGGTTGATCATATTAAGTACAACTCCATCTTTCTCATAATTAGTGTATTTGCATTTGTTGTTGTTCTTGTCCTTCAAATTGATAGTAGTAGTGGTATTTTTCTTTTCCTTTTTGCTTGTCCTTGCCCTTTCCTTTCTCACCATTTTGTTGTTGTCCTTTACCCTATTGTTTTTTAGAGTATCAAGTGCTTCTTTTCTTTTCTAGGTCTATTTAATATGGTTATGCACCATACTTCATCTATATCTTTTGGTTTGGCCATCAAAAATTGCCTCTTCAAGTGCCCAAATAACCCTCATATGTATTTCATAAGTGCTTCTTGGCCAATGACATCCTTTCCTAGTTGAACTATTTTCTTTCTAAATTTTCTTGTGTACTCGTGTACAAATTGAAATTGTCTTTGTTTGAAGTAATGCCATTGCATTATTCTCTCTTTGTCTTAGTAAATGGGTTAAAATTATTTCTTGAGCAGATCCTTGAAGTCTTTCCACTTGGATTTTGGTGGTACATTTCAAAATTGCAAAGAAGGGGTATAGTTTTCAAACCATGTGAGAGCGTGCCCAATTTTTTTGAGTTGCAAATGAATTGTTGGCAAGGAGATAATTTGTGTAAGCTAAAATATACCTTCATTTGAGAATTCTAGTGATCCAATTTCTCAGCACTTAATTTTCCATCAAAGGGGTGAATGTTTATCTTTACCTCAGCCTTGAAGAAACTATTATAAGGCTCCCATTCTTGATCTGTCCTCTTGGGCTCTTCTTTCTTCTTTCCATGTTCTTATGCAATACCTATTTTTTCAATTAAGAATGGGATTTTGTTCTCCACCCTATCCAACTTTTCCAATAAGTGGGAGATATGAACAACATCATTTTCCAACCTTCTAAACTGTGTCAAATCCTCATATATCTCTTGTTGAAAGAATGAAGAAGTAACCCTTTTAATGTGTTGTCATTGATGACAACATTAATTATTGATAGTTTGTCTAATCTGATGAACAAAATGTATGTTAATCCGGTATTTTGATCTGGAATTGCTCATGTAATAAAAATCATCTTATGAGGTTATAATATTTTATTCATGACTACTTTGTGCATCTATGATCAAGATTTCAATGGGTTTGGATGAACAAGTTGAAAGTTACAAGTAACAAAAGTTTGGCATATAGTTTTGGCTTTATACAATACAAATGGGTACGTGTAATCCGGTTCGCGTTCCTTCGATAATTGGAATTAGACTTTACAATTTTGGGAGATTGTTTACAGGTGTCAGTACACTATATATTCCTAATGGCGAGTCCTTATTTGATCAGATGGATCATTGATGGTTGATTAGTTGGCTTAATTTGTGATTAGGCATAATTCATGATTGACCTAATACTTGATAGGTGTTGTGAAGATTAAAAATGTATTGCATATGTTAATGAGATCTATTTTAGGTCCATGCCGACCTAAATTGAGTGTTGCACATTTGGTTTGAGCACGAAAAAATTTTTGAATCAAGTATGGAGCCAATAAGGTAATTTTGAACTAAAATAGGGCTACATCTAGTTAGGCCAACCTAATTGATGTATGTGGATGTATTGGGTATATATGTAAGACATTTGTGAGTTGAAGGATGATATGAGATGACATGATATGTGAAGTGATGCAATATGTTATGATTTGTATGTGTGTGATTTGAATAAGAGCAGAATTGTTGTCAATGTTGAGCGACTATAAAGCAGAGCAATATTTTGTATTTAGAGCTTCAAAGGAACTGAATTCAGCACAAGGAAGGTACACTTTGTATCAGTTCACATTTTGGTTGTATAGCCATTTCTATTTTGTATCTATTTATAGTTGTGAGCCTTATTGGACAGTGTGTCCTGGCAGTGAGCCTATGTAATATCTTAGAACCATTTATAATATATTGTGAGCTAATCCTCACCATGGTTTTTCCCTTTTTGGGTTTTCCACATAAAAATATTGGTGTTTATGTGTCATGTGATTGGTTCATGCTTTCATTCATTATTGCAGTTAGATATGTTTTATTAATTGGATGGATTATGATTGAATGGTTTAATGGAATACTAATTCAACCCCCCTCTCAGTATTCTAGGTGTTCAACAATTCCAATATCAGAGCTTGGTTCCTTTTAAGAAGCCTAACACCTTGAGGAAGATCTTGGAGGTTGAACACATGGCTGATAGAAAGTATCCTATTCCTCTGGAAGAAATTTATGCAATTAAATACATAGAAGATGATTGCATGATTGGCAAAGAAGAACTTAAAACTACTCTTGAAGATCTTGACAGAGTTGAAGGTGAGAACAAGAATTTGAAGGAAAACCTAGAGGAAGCAAATGAATGTGTCAAAAAATTAAGAGAACAAATCAAGAATTTCAAAGAAAGACATAGAGAAGTCAATGAACAATTGAAGCAAGCAAATGAAGACATCACCAAACTGAAAGTGCAATTGGAAGAAAAGAAAAGAATTGAGGATTGTTTGGATGCAATGGTACAAAGTAAGACTGATGAATGCATAAGACTTGAACAAGAAGTGGTAAATCTAAGATCAAATCTAGAGAAAGCAAGAGCTCATGAGGACAAATTCAAAACAAGTTCTACAATGCTTGATGAACTAATTGCATGACAAAAACCATCTAAAGATAAAGGTGGTTTGGGACTTGAAGAAGGAGAAAGCTCAATGACCAATTAGACCCCTAACCAGGTTGACAATCAAAAATAGACTCAAGGCAATGGCAAAAAGATCAGAAATCAAAGAAGCAATGCTAGAAGACCCCCTATCAAACAACCAAATGCTTAAAGGTACCCATCTTTCAATGGTATTTTTTTTCATGCAATAAATTTGGACATAAGGCTATAGAATGTAGAAGCATAATGAATCAAAATGTTGGATCATTCTTCGAACATTTTTTTGCATGCAAAAATTTTGGACATAGAATTGTTGAATGCAGAAATCAAATGATGAATAGATATAATAATGGTAGAATGGTTTGATCCTTCAATGGTTATTGTTATACATGAAATATATTTGGGCATAAAGCTAACCAATATAGATCAAGATTGAATGGAGGTCAATTTAGTCAAAAAAAATTGTATGCTACAATTGCAACAAACCTGGACACATTTCAAGAGTTTGCAGAAGCAAGAATGGAAGGCGGACTAATAGATGGGAAAGAGGAATGAACCTATGAAGAAAATTGATCCTACTGAAGTAAAGAAGGAAATGAAGAAGATTTGGAGAAAGAAAGAGGAACCTGAGAACAAAGATGAATCAAATGTATTTGTACCTCCCTCTAGTGCATATAATTCTCTTGGAAACTAAACCCAAGCATGGGCTTAGGGGGAGCAATAACAAAAAATTCTAACAACCCCCTGGAAATATGAGGCATCGAGGAGTGACACGAAGATATATGGTGTAAAATGACAAAATTAAGCTTTTGGAAAAGAAACCAATAGAAAATATGAAAATCTAAAGAAATGCAAAGCATTTAGGGTTTAAAGTGTATCAGTGAAGTGTTTACCAGCTTTTTGGAAATTGGATCAGTTAATGTGAAATTAGGGAAAATTGGAAAATCATAGAGTTTCTAAGTCGATTTTAATCAATTTTATGCATTTGGTGAAAGAATAACGAATTGAAAGAGTGTTGAAGGTGATTCAAAGTAATTTGGTACAAACCCTAGATCCTATTGTGCGCATATAAGATATTTATGACTATTTGTGCTTTATGGGTTTGAAATAGAAGTGATTTCATAAGCATTTGAGTTTGAGTTGAGGCTATAATGGCTACACCAACTATTGTTAACATCACTAAGAGACCTAGACCCAAGTTCAAAAAATATCCGATGAAAATATTTGATAACGATCCCAACGGTGCTTTCTCAAAGATTACTTATAGAGTTTTACCCACAAAGTACACTAGGGCATACATACATGTCAATTTGGATGAATATAATCACCAAAAAATGAGAGATCTATGGTCTAATGAGTTGAATGGAGATGACTTCTTGATAAAACTTGAATATGTTAACCTAGTGAGAAAGAAGCTTGATGTTTGGAATTGGTTCCCCAACTACAATTGCAAGGTATATGTGAAGTGTGTGAGGTTGGCATTGAGTAGAATGCATGATAAGTTCATGTGGACCAACATGCCCAGACTGATTTCTAAAGAGGTGATTAAGGCTGTGACTGGATTGTGTAATATTGGACCTGTATCGGTACTAAGATTTCTGAAGAGTGAAGTGGTTATGGAATTAACTGGTGCAACCTTTGATAGAAGAGCCCTAACAACAAAACCCATCAGAAACCCTGTTGTAAAGTATGTTGCAATGATGATAGGTCACAAAATTTATTTCACAAACAGGGATAACTCAGTTTCTGCAACTTTTATCTATGTTGCTCATGATATGGTTGTAAATGGGAAATATTATGATCTATGTGAGTTGCTCCAAAATCAACTCCTTGAAAACCTAAAGCAAACCAGAGAGAAGTATGCATTCAAATTTGGAACCCTAGTTATGTGTTTATTGTTTTAAATTTTGAGAGAGCTACCTGGTAGGAAAGACATGGGATATAAGTAGACCAATGGGACATAATTTTTTTTATTACATGCAAAACATAGGGAACTACAAAGCTCAGGATGATGCATTGACTACATTCTTTGCAGTATTTCAAAATAATATGCATGATAGAGAAAGGATTCACCGAAACTTGGTGGAGAAGTATGCAAATAAATTCACTTTTCTTGTTTCTACTGATGAATGCATAATCGAGGCTATTGAACCAAGAACAATATGGATTGAGCCTCTCAGATATGAAGTTACTGAGAAAGATGTTGAGGGACATGTTGATTTGTTGTTAAAGAGTCCTAAGGACCCCTTTTTTCCAAGACATGGAACCTATGAAGAGAAATCTTCATAAATTCACCTAGAACTAAAGAAACTAAAAATAAAAAGGAAAGCAAGAAAAATTATGGAACAATGGGCTAGAAGTGAAGGATACACAGAAGAAGAAATCAAGGAGGCTATAGAAAAAAAAGCCAAAATAGTTGGTGAGTCCTCTAGACCGAGGAGATTAGGAAGAACAATTCCACCCCTACCTCTGCATTGCCCAAATCCTCTGCCACAGCTGTTGTAAAAGGAAAGAAAGTGGAGCCTAGTGCTCTGGTAATAGAAGAAGTGAATGCACCCTCTAGACCCAACACCCAGACTACTAAGAGAAAGAATGTACCTCTGGTAGCATCCCCTGCTACCTCTAAAAGGAGGAAGAAGAAAAAATCATTCAAAGAGAAAAACTTGAGTGCGGTTGTGGAAGAAGAAATTGAGCTTAGAATTGAGCATGAAGAACAACTTACTAGGAAAGGGAGTATCGCCACTACAAGTGGTGAATATGGTTCACAAGAAGCGAGCATTGGAGCAAAGAAGCCTAAGGTTGATATTGTGGACACTTTTGAGGAAGAGGAGTTAGAAAAAGAAAAAGAGGCTTTCACAATGCCCATCCATAAGAAGCCTGTGAAGAAGGAAAATAATTTAGAGGAAGGCTCTCCAAAGCAAAAGAAGAAGGAAACAAAAAATCCTCTAGTAAGAGCTCGTAAAACAATAAAATTAGATGTTTTGGTTAGTAACATGTTAGTGTTGGAATATATGCCTCAATCTCACAGGCTGAAACCTCTAAGAAAGCTTAGTCGTTGTGACATTTTTGTTGTCTGGCCAACTGGTAGTTTACCTTGTGTTTTGCTCATGTCGCCAAGACAATTATTTTGTCTTGCCGAAGAAGCCTATCGCTGTGACTTGTGGCCTTTGCTGTAATCTCCTATCGAGTGGAATGTCTCGGTGACATAAGGGTTTGTTATCATACTTCGGGGAGACTCATGGTGACTTAGAGTCTTCAGGATAACAAATGGATTCGGCAGGAAGTCTTGGCGACTGGGGAGAAGTCTCACCGATAAGCAGGTTCGGGGTGACTTGAACTCTCGGGAAGATCTCTTGGTGACTAAGGAATGTCTCACCGACGGTATTCACTTGGTGTAACTCAAGGGTCTCGGTGAAAAGTCTCAGTGACGATAGGAAGTCTTGCCGATATCGACATGACCTTTGATTTGTCTGGCCGATGAAGAAATCGGTATGACTTGTTCCTATCGGCATGATCCCTTGTCGACCGAGAGATGTCTCGGTGACAGTGTTAGGGGTCATTAGTGTAACGTATTATTTTGATATGATGTCTCATCGAATATTGGAAGTTTCACCGACAGCATGTGGGGTCATTAGTTCGGTGTGACTCTTGGTGAACTGTTGTTTCGGGATAACATGGAAGCCTCGGTAAGAAGTCTTGCCGAAGGTTGATTCTCTCACCGACGGTGGAACACATCGATATGAATTAAAGGCTTTGGTATGAAGTCTTGGCGAAAGCAGTAAGTTTAGCTGACGAGATTGAATTGGGGTGACTTGGAACCTACGGGGTGATGTCTTGGCGAAGAGCAATTGTCTTGCCGATGGGAATCCTGTTGTCGCTATGACTCTTGGTGACTGGTCAGTGTTCGGTATAACATGAAGGCATCGATATGATCTCCTGGTGAATGTTGATTGTCTCACCAATGAGGCAGTCTGAGTTCGGTATAACATGAAGCTTGTTGTGACCTCTTGGCGAAAGACGATAGTCTTGCCGATAGATGGATGCCGATAAGAATACAATGGGTTTTGGCATGACTTGAAGACTCGATATGATCTCTCAGCGAATGACTAAAGTCTTGGTGACTAAGGAACACTTTGTAATGACTTATGAGCTTGGTGTGATGTATCATCGAATGGTGATTGTCTCGCCGATGAGAATGTTGAAATTAGTATGACTTGTGGATATCGATAGAACCTCTTGCCGATGGAGATGACTCTTGGTGATAACATGTAATTGGGTTTTGTGGCATTGGGGAGACACTTCTAGTGTCTCACCGACGTGCAACACAAGTTGATCGCTGTTGATCGAGTGAAGATTGTCCGACGTGGTGCGATATGGACAAATCAAAGAAAGCATAATGTGAACCGTTGCTGAGCTGGATGATTCGACAGTTGTGATTCGACAATTGGAAACAAACCGTTTCATAGAGCCGAAGCCAAAGAGAAGGAAAAACGAGCGAACAGTGAGGAGACTTGTTGGCTGGCTGGAAGGCTGAGGCCATGAGGCCGAGGCCATGAGGTCAAAACAGAGAAAGTGAGAGGTAGGGTTATGTTGCCAATTTCTCTCCTGATCAAGGATTGAATGCCATGGTTGATCTCTTGTGTTGGTCAGTACTGTATACTGTGTGAGGGTATTGCAACAGTACGAAGATTGTTTTGTGTGAGAGGTTGATCAGGAAATGTATAGAGGGAGAGTTGATTACTAAATAGTATCCAGAATGAACAAGATGAATCTTTGAAGAGGCTATGAACTTGAATTTGTATTGTAACATTTTTGTTGTTGAATAATACAATGGTTCGATCTTTGGAGTGTGGGGTTTTTTATCCGAAAGGATTTTCCCCACGTAAATCTTTGTGTTCTAGTTTTTTGTTTTCATCTTTCATGTCTGTTGGTTCGTATAGTAGAATCTGTTAATGCTTGTTGTTGAATTTACATGTGTTTCTCTCAGATGGATCAATGTAGGAAATTAACTGTGTTTGTTTTGCATTTGGACATAGTTGTACATGTCTTTGAGGTAACCTAATTGAAAATAAAAGTTACCGAAGGCACTTGGTCACACCCACAAAAGGATATAAAAGTCATAGCAGAACTAAACCTGGGAATTGGACATTCCAACAGGTAACTAACATCTTCTCATGGTCGTTCATTTACTTTGTCAAACCAGGGAATGTATACTTGAAATGGAGTAGCACAGTATGTGCACTAAGAACTAGTTTCCAGTCACCATCTATAGAAAACAAATGCTTAAAAGAAGTGCAACGTAAAGCTTTTTAATTCAAACACAACTCGGCTAAAACAAAAATCATACCAGCTATTGTTAAAGGACAAACTATGAACTGTTCTTATGCTGCAGGAACAGACATAGGGATGGATTCCAGATGCTGCAGGAACAATACAAGGCTAAGTTTGTGTTGAAATCTATAGAAATAGATTCTAACTAGTAATCAACATGAAATGAACAGTTAACTACAACAACTTGCTACATAATACTTACTAAGTGGGCCCCCTTAGCAAGCATCAACTAGATTACACAAGAAGTTGACTCAAAGCTTCATCGAATTTTATTCATACTCAGAATCAAGATACATTGAAAATAAAACTTAATACAGAACTCTATTGCTTATTCAACTTAATTTTAACACATACTATTTTTATCATCCTTCACTTATGCAGGAGGAACGATTATTTAAATGAAAAAGGCAACTAACTAACTAACAAAGGGAGTAGTGATCATAAATATATCTAAATCCGCAGAATAGATATTCATAAATGAAAGTCTATCTGCTCGACGCGACCTAGAGAGAATATAGCATTACACACTCCCTAGATCAAAGGACCATTTAAGCTCCTTCCCAAAGATTTGGTCAAAGAGTTATTACTGGAACAACTTCTTCAACAGAGCCGAGATTCTTTGTGCTTGATCAGCTCCTTCTCCCTCCAACATCCTGCAATAAGTGACAGAGGTGAAGGAAAGCATACACACAAGTGACACAACATCCATTCATTAATCACACGTTAATCCTATTCCATTATCCAAAATCATAAGCATACATCAGCCATGCAGGAGGTCAAAAAGGTAATTAATAAAGTTGTCAAGCTACAAGAATATGGAATTCATTGCTACAGGATACCACCTGAAAAGTCTTTAATCAACAGGTTTAAACAACTATTAATAACAAAAGTAAGAGTATCAAAAGTTTCAAACTATGAGCATATTTAAGGCTCATCATTCTGCCCCCTACTTATCATAATGCTGGTCCTCCAGCATTGACTTTCCTTGTTGTTTCCCTGAAATTTGTTGGAGCAACATGACCCTACAGCAAAGTTCCAAACTTGAAGTAAAAACCTTGGGTAAACTGCCATCTTTCAAATCTGTAGTTTTCTATTTCTTCATTGATTTCCTTGGCTTGATAGGGATAGAGCGGCCACATTAAAATTGGGGGTTGGAAGGTCAGTGGCATCCATAATTCAAATCTACTTTGCAAACCCAGTTGCATGTACCTTTCTGTTCTCCTGAGTGTTGCTGTGAGGTTCAAAGGGCTGTGAGGCTCTGTCTTTCTTAGACCAACTGTCAATCTCTCCCACCTTGTCTCAATCCTGGAAGAGGCGAGTTTCCAAAATGTATATTTCTACTCTTTGAACTCACTGTATACCTGTTGTCTGATGTCAAAAATTTTCTGTCTTTCCTCAGCATGATTCCATCCATAAGTAACTGCAAACCAGGTTCTTAAAATTGTGTGTGGGTCTAAACTCTCAGCTCTTAGAAGAATAGGTTCATCTCTTTCTGCTTCTTCATATGTTTCCAATTGTCTCCCATAATTGACCTCATTTGCAGCCCAAGACATAAGTGCTCTTAAATGGATATCACCTATATAAGGGAGTGGGTTCGATTCAATTTATGCAGGAATTAAATAACCATGTAAATAAAGTTCACACATGGATTTTTTCAACCAATTAGGGGCCATTTCATAGGCATCATAGAATTCCTTGGCTGTTTCAATATTGGGATCCAAATTTTTGGAGATCCTCATTAGTTTGAACCAAAGAAATTGTTCCTTGAGGCACATTGCATATACTTTGGGTGGCGGCCTACACTCCATTATTTTTCCAGTTATTTTCATCATTTCATCCATTTTCTTTTGCATATCTTGAATTTCTTGCTTTTGCCTTTCAATTTCCCTTTACAGCTTTTTCTTTTCCTCTTCCCATAAACTTTGTTGGACTTCAGTTTTGGCAAAATGGCGAAAACATAAAGTCTAGAATGACACAGGCTGAGACTTAATTATCAGAAATTCCAAGTATGCAATTAGTAGAATCCTTTTGTACACAACTAAATCTATGCAAACTTTAGTGGGCAATGGATTATCATAGGGTATTTCAGGCTTTTCAAGCACACCTTCTTCTTCGTGTAGGACAAAATCCTCTTGCTGCAGGATGAAGCCTTGTTGCTACATGGAAGAAGATTGTTCTTCCTCAAAAAAAAATTTATCCGCACAAGCCAAGTCGTCTAGACTCAACATTTTCCCCTTATCAACATTACTGGGTTGTGCTACCTTAGAAATAGGAGAGGAGCTTTGTGGAACATTTGCAGACATACCCAGGGAGTTATCATGACCTGATTCAGTAGAGTCTTCCAATATTATGACAGTTTCTGTTTGAATGAAGGTTGTAGCAGGCTTAGATTATTTTCTCAATGAACTCCTTCTTGGTAGTTTTTCTGAAGGAGCAGCAACAAAGGATGCTTTTTTAGCAGTCCTCTTCCTAGCTGGTCTTGAAGATCCAGACTTGGTAGGGAAATAAGATATTGAAATTGGAGTATTAACAGGTGTTGCTGCAGGAGAGACAGAGACAGGTGAAGACTCCGCAGGAGAGGATGAGGCAAAAAGTTTTTGTCTTTGAGTATGTGGGTCCAACTCAGGAGTCTGCCCTACCCTAGATGACTCACCTACAATTTTCTTTCCTTTTTCTCTCCTAGTGGTAGACCTTGTTTGCACACCGGTAGAGGACATTGGTATAGAAGCTGCAGGATTGGGCATTGCAAGACTGGGCGCTGCAGGAGCAACGGATTCTTGCTCTATTTGTGTACTTGTGGACTCAATTGTCATTTTATTTCTTCTAGGCTGTGTAGGTAGTGCCCTAGGGGATTCAGGCGGTTGAAGACCTTTTCGGGCAACAAACTCATGCCAAGAAAGAGGTGAAACATCCCTTAAAGATCGCTCAGTCAAAAATTTTATTAGGGCATGATGTGTGACAGAGTTTCTTTTACCCTTTTGGGTTTCGTGTGCACTACTTTGCAAAAGGTTTAACAAAAAATTCGCAACATTCACTACTAGTCCATGTATCATATGACTTAACAATTTGAAATGATATGAATGTAGGTAAGAAAAGCGCCCTTCACAAGTTAAATACCTGGTAATAAAGATGGCGTATTCAGAGTATGGATAAGGCAGGGACATTCTTTTGCACCCTTGCTTTGAGATTTCCAAAGGCCCATTAGCTGGTAGGGTAAACTCTGCCCTAACAGAGATAGCATCCCTTCCAACAGGAAAATTTTCACCAACTACCGGTAATCCAGTAACTTCTGCAATTCTTTCCTCTATCACAGCCACTGCCAAGCCCCATACCATAGCCTCATTTTCTGAAAATGTTCTTAAGAATTTGCCTGTAGCCTCTTCATTAAAAGAATCAATTCTCAAGAAATAATTTAACCATCCACAATTGGCGAATGCTTTCATTAACTGAGGATCCTGTATCAACACTTCATGAGCCACAAACTCGTGCCTCACCAGTTGGGCACCCATGATCAAAAATCCTTAAAACAAAAACTGAGATTGATGTTGAAAGCTTGAAAAAGACTCTTCTTCCTTACTGCACTTCTTTTTCCTTACCAAGAATAACAACTAGACATTTGCATAAAATAATTTTAATAACTACTTAAACTAAGTAGTTAGCTTGTTCTTAGGATATGACTTCACAATCGTACTTTAGAAAGTACAAGAACATAACTATTTTGGCAAACGTAAATTTGGCACAGAAAATTTTCAAATTAGAATACCCTCGCCCCCTGCTTAGAATTCGACATGTGTCCTCACATGTACAAGGTGATAGGATTAAAGCATGCAAGTACGACTGATATATACATTACAATTAATGAATAAATAGAAAGAATAAATTATGTGATAATGAAAAGATTTCACGTACCTTGAATTCAGTTCTCGGGCATGCCGTAAAGGATAACAACGTATCATGAAATGATAGCGGGGAGATTGAATGCATAAATGAGGCGAAGTGGCAATATGGATGACATGGCAGATAAAAGAATGAATGATGTGATAGATGAAAAAAATGGAGAAAAGTGGTTTTCTTAAAAAAAAAAAAAATTATTATGGGCAGTCAACACAATACTTAAAGAGAAGCTGCAGGAAGACCAGTTGAAACAAACTTTTTCAGGAACTCTTCCTTTGTTGTCGGCTTATGATATAACTGTAGTCGGTGTCCATTAACTAGCAATTTGAAACGGACTGGATCAATTGTGGCCAGCTGTACTGATCCGTTGTCAAACACATTCTCAACTTCATAGGAACCGAGCCAGTGTGTTGTGAGCTTACCTTGGTTTTCTTGATATTTGGAATTATATAGCAGAGCCCAATCACCAGCAGCGAATTGCTTGGTTTTGATGTGTTGATCGTGCCATTTCTTTCTTTGCTGTTGGACAACTTCTGTATGTTGTAGGGCAGTTTTTCTCATTTTGTCCAAGGCATTCAGCTGTAGGAGACGTTCCTTATGTGCTTCAGAAATGTCTATATTGAGTTCGAGAGCTGTCCTCAAAGTTTTATGCTTAAATTCAATGGGCAACATGGTTGTTTTCCATAAAGCAATTCAAAAGGTGTAAATCCAGTTGTTGTCTTCCATGCAGTTCTGTAGGCCCAAACTGCTTCAGGAAGTCTACTGCTCCAATCTTTCCTATGGAGCTGCACTATCTTTGTTAGGATTGCCTCAATTTCCCTGTTTGTAACCTCCACCTGACCATTGGCTTGAGGGTGATAGGGGCTGGACTTCCTATGCTTGATTTTATAGTCATTCATTAGTGCAGTTATCAAATTGGATGTGAACTGAGCTCCCTGATCAGTTACAAGCTCTCTAGGAACTCCAAATCTAGTAAATATTTACTCATACAGAAATTCAGCAACCTTGTTATCACGAGCATGAGTCATTGCCTTTACTTCAATCCCACTTTGTTACATAATCTGTACAAACTAAAATGTATGACTTGCCATTTGATGGTGGATCAATTGGTCCAACAAAATCCATTCCTCATTTATCAAAGGGGGTGACTATTACGTATGGATACAGTGGCATTTCATCTGACCTGGTTGGCCTTCCCATGCATTGGCATCTGTCACATTTCCTTGTATAAGCTACAACATCTTTATGTAATGTTGTCCAATAGTATCCTGTTGTAAGAACTTTCATTGATGTTCTCTTGGCTGCAAAATATCCCCCACATGGTTCATCATGGCAAGCATGCAAGATATCATAAGTCTCATCTTCTCTTACACATCTTCGCATAACTTGATCAGGTCCTGTGTAAAACAGACAATTTGTAATCTATGAAAAGTTAAAACTTTTCTCAATTAACAGTTTCTTTTCTTTTGGGGAGAAGTGAGTTGGTATTCTGCTTGCTGCTAGATAATTGGCAATGTTTGCATACCATGGAGTATGTGTAGCAATGAAAAATAGGTGTTCATCAGGGAACCTATCATCAATGACTTCTTGTTTAGCAGGTGCAGTTGTTTGAAGCCTTGATAAAAAATCAGCCACAACATTAGCTCTTCCTAGTTTATCAATGATTGTAATGTCAAATTCTTGCAACAACAGGAGTCATCTTGCCAACCTACCAGAGATGGCAGGCTTGTTCATCAGATACCTGATTGCTGCATGGTCGGTGTGGACAAATATCTGATAACCTATGACATAATGCCGAAATTTATTCAGAGCATACACTACTGCTAGCAACTCCTTTTCTGTAACAGTGTAGTTTAGCTCAGAACCTTGAAGGTCTTTGCTAATAAAATAAATAGCATGTTCAATTGAATTTTCTTTTTGGCCTAAGACTGCCCCTATGGAAAAATCAGAGGCATCTGTATATATGTGAAAAGGCAGAGTCCATTTTGGACCTTGAAGAACAAGGGCTTTAGTAAGCAAGTCATTTAGCTGTAGGAAAGATTTTTCATAGGCCTCTGTCTAATCGAATTCAGAAAACCTTCTATAATACCCTGCATGGCCAAGGAAGCTTCTGACATCTTTTTGTTTTGCAGGAGTTTGTAAATTCAGAATAACTTCAATTTTAGCAGGGTCAACCTGAATCCCATCCTTGGAGAGATGATGGCCTAGAACAATACCTTCTTGCATCATCATAAAGCACTTTTCACTGTTCAGAGACAAATTTTTCTCTCTGCACATTTTCAATACTTTTTCTAAATTCACCAGTGCTTCTTCAAATGTAACCCCATAGGCAGTGAAGTCATCCATATAAATTTCTATACAGTCATGAGATATATCAGCAAAAATACTAATTACTGCTCTCTGAAATGTTGCTGGCGCATTGCATAGACCAAAAGGCAAGACTGAGTAAGCAAATGTTCCCCATGGACAGGTAAAAGTGGTCTTATCTTGATCTTCAAGGGCAATTTTTATCTGATTGTACCCACTGTAGCCATCTAAGAAGGAAAAATATCTTTTACCAGACAATGAGTCCAACACCTGGTCTACAAACGGTAGTGGAAAGTGATCTTTTTTAGTGGCAGTGTTCAACTCTCTGTAATCTACACACACTCTTCATTTTTCACCTTTCTTAGGGACAATAACTAACGGAGAGACCCACTGACTGTCAGAGATTAGGTCGATAAAACCAGCATCAAGCAACTTTTGAAGCTCATTCTTAACTATTTCTTTGAGTGCTGGATTTATTCTTCTTTGAGGCTGCCTAACTGGTAAACAGTCTTCTTTGATATAGATCCTATGAGTACAAATTCGAGGATCTATTCCTTTCATGTCCCCATATTCCCATGCAAAAGTCTTATGCTGATCTTGCAGCATTTTGAGTAGGACAGCCTGTTGAGATTGTGACAGCTTGCTATTGATATTCAAACAGTGACCTGGAGACAATTCTATATGCTTAGTGAGATCACTCATTTAATCTACAGGTGATGTTTGTACCTCTTGTGGAAGAAAGTTATGAAGAATTACAAGAAATTTAGGCAGCGAACTCTCAGAATTCAGTTGCTACAGGAAACATTGTAGATGACTGCTATTTGGATCAGATGAACTACCTGTATTAGAGTTAGACTGCAGAATTTGAAAAAGTAAGGCATCCTCATTCTGAAGTTGTGAGAATGGATCAGTTTGGAGCATCATTAATTGAACCAACGAATTGGCTTCTTCGGTTTCTTCCCCCACATTTGGCCAAATAGGTTAGGAAAAATTTGGTTTAGGTCTAGCAGGTGGATACAAATCCATTTTTTTTGTGGACCGTCCATCAGAAATAGTCATATCTCCATAACATCCTATAAAAGCATCAGCAGTTGCTAACCATGGTCTACCTAGGATAACAGGGTATCCTTCTAAAGTTGCCTTAGTAGATAATATTGTAAAATCAACTAAATACTCCCAAGATTCAAGAGTGACAATTACATCTTCCACTATTCCATCAGGTGTGACTGTGGAGCTATCAGTAAGTTGCAGGACTGTAGGTGTAGACCGAATGTTTAGGATGTTCAAGTAGTCCATAGTATGCTTGGTCATGACATTGATGGCAACACCAAGGTCAATCAAAACATTTTTTACAATTTGGCCATTTATATGTATTTGCACTACAGAACTTCCAGGGTCAGTGTACTTTGGAATGACTACATTTTCCAACATTATATCAGCCAATTTCTCTAAAACATGAATTGTTTGGGGATCCTTTTTCTTTCATCCAGGTTTCTTCAAATAGGCCTCTTTAATGGCTTTTCCATAAATTGGAACATCTTTAATGGCCTAAAATAAAGGAATTTGAATTTGTACATTCTTTAGCTAATCCAGAATGTCAAAAGTGGGTTCTTCCATAGATTTAGGTGCGGTACTTTGTAACCTCTGAGGAAAAGGTAGTTTGTCTTGACTTTGCAAAACAAGCTCCTTCGAAACCATATCAGTTAAAGGCATATGCCCAGTAAGATCAGCAGGTGCAGTAGGTTCTTAAAGGGGAGAATCTAGTATCTCAGTAATTATAGGCAATTATGGAGCAGGAAGAGTGGTTCCAGACCTCAAATGGATATCATTAATGTTTAAGGCATAAGCTGGATATTGGTTGGCCTCAACAAAATACATAGGCTGTTGTGGCTGTTGCTGTTGCTTATTATTGAGATTTGCAATGGCTGAGTAGGCATAGGTGTTTGTTTTGGAGGGCCAATATTTGTGGCAGTTGCTGCAGGAGGTGGCATGAGGGCTTGAGGTTGTGGCTGTGGAAGCTACAGGAACCCAGGGGATTGGTTCTGTCATTGCTAAGAACCTCTCCATTGAGGGTTCTGTTGCTAGTTACTTGGAGGTGGAGTACATTGTCCTTGTGGCTACTGCCAACTTCTTTGAGGGGGTTGCCATTGAGGGCTCTGATAGTTAGGCCAGTATGGTTGAGGAGCACTCCAAGGTGGAGATGGGCCATATGTAGGTTGCCATTGGTTATTATAATTAGAATAAGGATTACCAAAAGTCAAAGGATCTTGAGGCATACCTTGTCTTGGATCCCATGGTCTCCTTTGTGCAACAAAGAACACTTGATCATCATCACCTTCTACTGGCTTAAAGTCACTAGGTAATTGCTTAGCTTCTAAATTAGCCACCATCTTGCATCTGCAGTCATGTTTTTTCTGTCTGCAATGTGGACAGAACTAGTCCAAGATTGCTTCAGCTTCCTCATATTTCTTCCGAGCTTGCATAATGTCCAGTTGTGTAGCCATATTGTTAATGATGTCCTGCTTGAAATCAGATAGCAAATTTGTGATCTCCATCCGAGAAACTCCGCTGGAAGAAGACTTTCCCACTGTAGCTTGATGACCTCTACCCTTCTTCACATTTGCTTGGGAGTAATTGAGACATATCTTCATGAGATCATCCCAAGATGCTTGAGTGATATCACCGCCTCCCATCAGGTCCAAGGCATCTATGCAGGTATCATTGATTCCCCTTAGAAAAAGTAATTTTTGAGATTCTTCATTAAGAGTATGGTCTAAATTCTTTTTTAGAGAAAATAGGAATCTTGATATATAATCCTCCAGACTTTCATCTTCCTTCTATTGAATTCAGAATATATCATCACCTTTACTGCCACTCTTACAATATTCCTTGTAGTTCTCAAGAAATTTTGTTTGCATGGCTGCCCAACTATCTACAACACCCCTTCCTAAACTCATGAACCATCTGAGAGCTCCCTCCTTCAAGCTAGCAGGAAACAATTTCAGTTTATGAACATCTGAAGTGTAGTTATAACTGCGACAGAGGATATCAAACTCAAACAAGAAAGTTTCTAGGTCCTCTGTAACTAAGCCATAGAATTTGGGAAGTAATGAAAAAGAAATATTCTTAAGGTTGTCATTGTTTTGCTGGGCAATAATGGGGAATTCAAAAGCAGGAGGTCGATTAGGTGGATTATGTGCCATGTTCACCTGACCAAGTATAGAAGCAAATGGATTCTCTTCAGGTTCTTTGTAAAATGGGCCGAATAGCAAGTCAGCACACAAATCTTCAGCAAATGGGTTAAAGTTTTGGTCTTCTTGGTCTTCAAGGTCTTCAAATAGATTAAAGTTTGGGTCTTCAAATGGACTGTAATTTGGTTCAGAACTACTATCAGAAAATGACAAATCTGGGAGAAACCTTCCCTGAGCGTCTCTTCTTCTATGCATGCAACAAAAATGGATGGTATTTTAAAAGATTTTGAAAATACTTGAACAACTGACTAAACTACTGCTAACAATGACTATAGCAGGTTCTTAGATTGACACCATCCCCGGCAACAGTGCCAAAAAGGTCACGCCCACAAAAGGATATAAAAGTCACAGCAGAACTAAACTTGAGAATTGGACATTCCAACAGGTGACTAACATCTTCTCATGGTCGTTCATTTAATTTGTCAAACCAGGGAACGTATACTTGAAATGGAGCAGCACAGTATGTGCACTAAGAACTAGTTTCCTGTCACCATCTATAGAAAACAAATGCTTAAAAGAAGTGAAACGTAAAGCTTTTTAATTCAAACACAACTCGGCTAAAACAGAAATCATAGTAGCTATTGTTAAAGGACAAACTATGAACTGACCTTATGCTATAGGAACAGACACAGGGATGGATTCCTGATGCTGCAGGAACAATACAAGGCTGAGTTTGCGTTGAAATCTACAGAAATAGATTCTAATTAGTAATCAACATGAAATGAACAGTTAACTACAACAACTTGCTACAAAATACTTACTAAGTGGGCCCCCTTAGCAAGCATCAACTAGATTACACAAGAAGTTGACTCAAAGCTTCATCAAATTTTATTCATACTCAGAATCAAGATACATCGATTACTCTGTTTGAAAATAAAACTTAACACATAACTCTATTGTTTATTCAACTTAATTTTAACACATACTATTTTTATCATCCTTCACTCACGCAGGAGGAACGGTTATTTAAATGAAAAAGGCAACTAACTAACTAACAGAGGGAGTCATGATCATAAATACATTCTGAATTCATGGAACAGATATTCATAAATGAAAGTCTATCTGCTCGACACGACCTAGAGAGAATATAGCATTACACACTCCCTAGATCAAAGGACCATTTAAGCTCCTTCCCAAAGATTCGGTCAAAGAGTTATTACTGGAACAACTTCTTCAACAGAGCCAAGATTCTTTGCGCTTGATCAGCTCCTTCTCCCTCCAACATCCTGCAATAAGTGACAGAGGCGAAGGAAAACATACACACAAGTGACACAACATCCATTCATTAATCACATGTTAATCTTATTCCATTATCCAAAATCATAAGCATACATCAACCATGCGGGAGGTCAAAAAGGTAATTAATAAAGTTGTCAAGCTATAGGAATATGGAATTCATTGCTACAGGATACCACCCGAAAAGTCATTAATCAACAAGTTTAAACAACTATTAATAACAAAAGTAAGAGTATCAAAACTTTCAAACTATGAGCATATTTAAGGCTCATCAGCACTATTGCATGAAGTTTTCACTAGATGCACTCCTAGATTTCCTTACAAGTGGTATCAGAGCCTTCTTCTGGTTGTTGGTTCTGGTTATTTCTCCTGTGAAGATTTCTTAGCTTGATAGGCTAGAAGAAATCTGGAGGAATGGACTGATGGATTGATCCTTTGATGAGTGGAAGCCTTGTGGTATTCTGAAACAACATGCAGCTTGAAGGATGGTCAAGATGGAAAAGGGAGTTGATCATGTTGTGATCTGTGTCTCCTGGCTGGTAGAGGTATAACCTTAGAGTATGAGGTGGATTTTCCTACTCTGTGGCTGTGTAGCAGTAAAGCTTTCATATTGGTGTTTGTGTGACAGGCTCCTAGGTGATATGGAGAAGCCTAGATTGTTTCTCAGTCATGGAAGAGAGTGTTTATTCTAAGTGGTGGTTCCTAGTGTTGAAAAGCACTGTTTCCTATTAACCTCGAATGCTTGAAGGCTATGGAGTTAATCATTAGATGATTTGCAAGCTTCTAAAATAGCCTTTCTCTTTTTCTCGGATGCTTGCACATGTTGGTGGTTTAGAGTTGGCTTGAAAGGGGTCTGGATTCTCTTGAACTGTTGTTTCCTTTCTAAGGATGTTTTGTATTTGCATGGCTCTGTGGTTTTGCAGGTTTTACACGGTTAAGAAAAACTTGTGGTTATGTGGAGCTATTGATAAGCTATTTTCTAGAGCCTGACTTTTGAGGTGTTGCTGGATGAGATAGTTGCAGTTCTGCATGCATGCCTGGTGCATGGTTTTGAGGAGGTATGACTCCTTCTCTGCATGAGAGTATTGGTAAGTGTTTTTTGTCACTCAGCATTCTTGTGGTAATGCTTATGGGTTTCTTGATTATGGTGCTCATTGTGGACATGATTGAAAAATTAGAGTGTGTGATATGGTGTTTGAGTCATGTTGTCTACGTGGTTATTCTCTTTGATATCTTAGTGTTGCAGTTTTCAATGTGATAACAGTTTTGCATGTTTGATGTTTGTGATCTACGAGTTATGCGGTTAGTGGATTAGCTACCCATTGGCTGCAGTGAGATAACTTGGATGTGGACTATCTTTATCCATGAGGTTGATTCATTGATGGTGCAAATTTGTTAGCTGGCCTTGTCTGTGGTCACTTGTGCATTGGTGTGATTATTTTGAGATAAGAGGATGGATATTATTGAGTGCCTGAATAGTCAGTTATGGGAACTTGAAACATTTGGTCATGATGCTTGGAAAGCTCGGGTGTCACGTTTCAGTGGGAGCTCTAGCAGTGACTGTGGATTCATCACATGGTGGTGAATGGTCTTCTTTAATGTTGCAGAAGGGTTCTTACACTTTTGATTTTGCATGGACATTATTTGAAGATGTGCAATATCTGGGAACCATGGAGGACGCTTGGAGTCTTTGGCTAAGGTGTTGGTGGTGCTTGACAGGTGATGTTGTTCTTAAGTCTATTTGTTTTATGTCATGGTATACTCTTGTTTGTGGACTGAAGTTTTGGCATTGTGCATTATACTTGAGACAATGGTGGAGTCATTTGAAGCATGGTATCTCCTATGGGGATGTGTAGATCATGGTGTCATGATAAGTTCCTGATTCAGATGATTGGAGTTTTGACAGTGGTCTGGTAATTCTTTGTGTATTGGGTGCTCTTGATTACTTGCTTGATACTTCATGATAGTGCAGTAATGCAGTTGAAGTTTAGCATGAGATGATCGGTTGCTAGTACTCATGGATACATGAAGAATAAGGTGAGGTTGTCTTTATCTTATAAGAGATGTGTTCCTGCTTGTTACTCTTGTTAAGGTTTATTAGCAGGAAGTCCAAGAAGCCTACACCTTGGTTGAACGTGAGTTCAATAAGAGACCTATGAGGAGATTGCTCTTGGATTATTCTTGGTCTACTCAACAGTTGATCTGAAAGGTATTTGGCCCGTTATATTTTTCAGATGTGTTTTATTAAGTTCACTTTCATGATATGGATCTTGAATTAGTTTAACTTTTGGTTCTGGAGGATTCATAGTGGAAGTTGTACAGTTTGTTTTATCTCCTTGAGCTTTTGTGATATGTCATTTACTGATGAGAATTGGTAGGAGATGATGTGTGGGCTGATTTCTTGAAATGGGAAATGAACTAGTTTGATCTTCTTTGAGATTCTTACATCCATGTTGGTTTTAAAGATGGTTTGATCTTGGTGATTGAATGGATGAATTTTGTTAAGGCTTTCTTTTGGGATGTGAAGAAGATCATTCTTGACATAGCTAGCTGTTAGAAGTGTATGTAGGAGGATGTTCTACAGGAAGATGATGTGCAGTGTTTCTCTCTGTGATCGTGAAGGTTTGTGGTGAGAGAAATGTTTCTTGTGGCAGGTTGTGCATATCATTGTGGATTTTTTTTCTTTGGTACTATAGGGTTACATTTTTCTATGTGCTGGTATTGGTAGGCTTGCGATGCCTTCTAATCTTTCAGATTTGGATTTCTCAGGCAGTGGGAGTTCTTGTATGTGTCTTGTCTTCTTCGACTGGTTGACACTGGAACTTGTATTTGTTGTTAATGGATTGGCAGAAGTTTACTAATGGTGATACCTATGAGGTATGTGAGATTGGATGGTATAGCATGAACTGTGGGTGCTATTTTTAGTTGCGTGGGTTTATCAGTTGGATGGAAGTGTTCAGTTTGATTGTTGTTCTAACTGGTGTTGTTTGTCTTGTTTCTGGAGAATGACTTCACTATTGTGTTCTGTTTGAAGCTTTGAAGTTGATATACTTCTGTATAGCATTTGAGCATATTGAAGTGGTAGCAGTATCTTGTTGATGATATCACTGGGATCTTTTACTTGTGTTCATTGGAATAATGCTTATTCACCTTGGAGATGTATTTTTCTTCCACACGTGGAAGATGACAGGATTGTTGTCTGAATGGTGAACATCTTGGATGTTGGAACATAATTCTTGATGGAGCATGAGAGCATGTTTGAGGTCTATGTGGTTTCCTGAAAGGCTGTGACCAGTTGTTTTGTTGGACAGTGAGTTGCAGTTGGTTGCTTGGTCTTTGTTGCAGATTGTCTAATGGACTGTTATCTATGGAATCATGTTGATTGGGTGTCTTGAGTATTGCAGGGTTTGAACTGGTGGAGCTAGTGTGTTCTTAGTTCCTGGTTGCTTTGGAAGTGCCTGTGTGATCTTTGTCAAGTGGGAGATTGTTGGAATATATGTCTCAATCTCACAGGCTAAAACCTCTAAGAAAGCTTAGTCGTTGTGACATTTTTGTTGTTTGGCCGACTGGTAGTTTACCTTGTGTTTTGCTCATGTCGCCAAGACAATTCTTTTGTCTTGCCGAAGAAGCCTATCAATGTGACTTGTGGCCTTCACTGTAATCTCCTACCGAGTGGAATGTCTCGGTGACATAAGGGTTTGTTATCGGGCTTCGGGGAGACTCATGGCGACTTAGAGTCTTCGGGATAACAAATGGATTCGACAGGAAGTCTTGGCGACCGGGAGAAGTCTCACCGATAAGCAGGTTCGGGGTGACTTTAACTCTTGAGAAGATCTCTTGGCAACTGAGGAATGTCTCACCGACGGTATTCACTCGGTGTAACTCAAGGGTCTCGGTGAAAAGTCTCGGTGACGCTAAGAAGTCTTGCTGATATCGACATGACCTTCGGTCTATCTAGCCGATGAAGAAATTAGTATGACTTGTTCCTATCGGCATGATCTCTTGGCGACCAAGAGATGTCTCGGCAACAGTGTTAGGGGTCATCGGTGTAACGTATTGTTTCGATATGATGTCTCATCGAATATCAGAAGTCTCGCCGACAGCATGTGGGGTCATCAGTTCGGTGTGACTCTTGGCAAATTGTTGTTTCAAGATAACATGGAAGCCTCAGTAAGAAGTCTTGCTAAAGGTTGATTCTCTCGCCGACAGTGGAACACATCGATATGACTTAAAGGCTTCAGTATGAAGTCTTTGCAAAAGTAGTAAGTCTAGCCGACGAGATTGAATCGGGGTGACTTGGAACCTGCAGGGTGATGTCTTGGCGAAGAGCAATTGTCTTGCTGATGGGAATCCTATTGTCGCTATGACTCTTGGCGACTGGTCAGTGTTCGGTATAACATGAAGGCACTGATATGATCTCCTGGCGAATGTTGATTGTCTTGCTGATGAGGCAATATGAGTTCGGTATAACATGAAGCTCATTGTGACGTCTTGGCGAAAGATGATAGTCTTGCCGATAGATGGATGCCGATAGGAATACAATGGGTTTTGGCATGACTTGAAGACTAAATATGATCTCTCAGCGAATGACTAAAGTCTTGGTGACTAAGGAACACTTCAAAATGACTTATGAGCTCGGTGTGATGTCTCATCGAATGGTGATTGTCTCGCTGATGAGAATGCTGAAATCGGTATGACTTGTGGATATTGGTAGAACCTCTTGCCGATGGAGATGACTCTTGGCGACAACATGTAATTGGGTCTTGTGGCATCGGGGAGACACTTCTAGTGTCTCACCGACATGCGACACAAGTTGATCGCTGTTGACCGAGTGAAGATTGTCCGACATGGTGTGATATGGACAAATCAAAGAAAGCAGAATGTGAACCATTGCTGAGCTGGATGATTTGACAGTTGTGATCCGACAATTGGAAACAAACCATTTCATAGAGCCAAAGCCGAAGAGAAGGAAAATAGAGCGAACAGTGAGGAGACTTGTTGGCTGGCTGGAAGGCTGAGGTCATGAGGTTGAAACAGAGAAAGTGAGAGGCATGGTTATGTTGCCAATTTCTCTCCTGATCAAGGATTGAATGCCATGGTTGATCTCTCGTGTTGGTCAATACTATATACTGTGTGAGGGTATTGCAATAGTACGAAGATTGTTTTGTTTGAGAGGTTGATTAGGAAATGTATAGAGGGAGAGTTGATTACCAGATAGTATCCAGAATGAACAAGATGAATCTCTGAAAAGGCTATGAGCCTGAATTTCTATTGTAACCTTTCTGTTGCTGAATAATACAATGGCTCGATCTTTGGAGTGTGGGTTTTTTTATCCGAAAGGATTTTCCCCACGTAAATCTTTGTGTTCTGGTTTTTTGTTTTCATCTTTCATGTCTGTTGGTTTGTATAGTAGAATTTGTTAATGCTTGCTATTGAATTTACATGTGTTTCTCTCAGATGGATCAATGTAGGAAATTAATTGTGTCTGTTCCGCATTTGGACATAGTTGTACATGTCTTTGAGGCAACCTAATTGAAAATGAAAGTTACCGAAGGCACTACTACATGGAGTTTTCACTAGATGCGCTCCTAGATTTCCTTACAGTTAGAGCATGATGATTTATAAGAAGGAACTATAAAGTTGTATGATGAAGTGGATGAAGAAGACCAAAAAACAATTATTGAAACCACCATTCAGTACATTATCATTTTAGACACGGATACGAATAACATTAGGAAGAAGGTTCCTAGTGTTATGTGGGATGCCTTGGTAGAAAGGAGGCGTGAAGAAATTGAGGTTGATGACAAGATGAAATCTAATGCTTTAGAGGAAATGGGATCCTCTTTATCTAAGAATGACAAGGCCACATTAATTGAATTATATACCAAAGAATTCAGAGTGAAACAAAGGGTCAACATACTTATGGGTAGAGAAAAGGACCGAGCAGACAAGTTGAAACAAGATATAGTAAATACTGTTAGGGATATAGCAGAAAAAATTGGGATGATTACTGCTTCATCATCCATAACAGCTCAAGGAAAGGAGCATGATAAAGAAAAAGTTACTATTGCATAGGAAAATGTTCCTTCGATTACAAAGTTACCTATTTTAGAAGAAGTGAATGTTCATACTACAAAAGAAACTCCATCAATTGTTGATACAGAGAATGTGGTTTCCTCACCACCATCGGTAGATGAAACAAATACTTCTCTAGAGATATTTACTCCTTTAGAAGACATAGACACTACCACCAGTGCTAATGATACAAATCATAATACAAGAAAAAAACAAGAAAAGGAAAAACAAAAGAATGTTGACAATGATGCTGACAAACAGAATAAAGATACTAAAAAGAAAATAATCAAAATGGAGAAGAAGGACAAGGAGAAAGGGAAGAGAACAATAAGAAAGATGATGAGGAGAAGGAGAATGAAGACAAAGATAAACAAAAAGAAAATACATTCAGCAAAGAAGAGGAAGAAGAGAAAGAGGAGAATAAAGAAGAGACTGAGGTTGAAAGGAATGAAGAAGGGCCTCAAAAGACCATGGAGACACCAAAGCCATCTGGAGAATCCTCCAAAAATACACTTAAGGGTCTTTTGACAAAACAAATAATACTTTAATCGGTTATTCCTCCCTAGTTGCTATAGCTCCCAATGTGCCAAGGCAGTGTGGATCTTGAAAAGATCTCACCTATTTAGAAGTTGGATCTTGGAGACATCTTCCATGCCTCCAAAAGAAAGCATATTATAGAGACTCATCAAAAGGGAACATAACTAATTAATGATGCAATCAAGTCTCTACAAGATGCTACTCTCGATGCATAATTGATAACTCTTTAACCCCTATAGAAAATCTCAAGTTTTTGGTTAACTCACTTGAGGATTATGCTTCTAGTCTGAAGGAGTAGATAGAAAAGAAGTTGAGTCAAGATTTGTAAAAAAGAGACTAATTGAGTTGTAGGAAGGACAAATGTGCATATGCACATAGCAAGGTGAAAGAATGTCTGAAAGAAGTTCAAGAGTGTGAAGATGAGGCTAAAACCTTGTTTTTGAATTGCATGAGGTGGTCGTATGTCACTCAAGGCATTAAAGACTTAATGGTCTCTATTGAGTCGCATATATCTAATTCCTCCAGAGCTTATGACCCCGCACAAGACAAAGATTACATCTCTTGGACTACCATTTCTAATCTACAAAACAAGTTTTTGATTCTACAATAGCAGAAAGAAGACATCATAAGGAGATTTGGACAGCTTGGGGACTTGGTGAAAACCAAGCACATACTGGTGTTAAGTTCCCTTGCTGATGCAAAAAGGCTTGCAAAGATAAATCCAAATCCAAGTACTTTGGAAGAGGGAGAGGAGAGCATTATAGAGTTGGAATCAATGTGTAAATCACTTGCTATATACCTAAAAAGTTTTGGAATGACAGAAAATCTGCATGGCAAGCAATTTTTAAGGAGCAAGAAGGTGCCTCCTCCTCTGGTTGAACATTTTTCATATAATATTATTTCATTGTTTCAATTGATTTTAGTTTTCCATTGTACATATGGTCAGATCAAATCTTTGGGATAACTCCCTAAGGGGGAGTTAGTACATTTCAATTGCTTTTTTGTACATATACATCAAGTTTTAGAGATTACATATGTATTACCAGCACACCCTTTGTCCTTGATGTCAAAGGGGGAGAAGTTTTGGTGCTGGATAAGTTGGGAAAAATGAGAAGTGAGAAGTCAAGTGATAAGAGATGTTTTTAGGAGAAGTATGAAGATGATTGGAGAAGTTTGATAACTAAGATGATGTATGCTTGAAAGGGGGAGATCATGCAAGTTTGAAGTTTTTGAAGACAAATGATGATGGTGTATGTTTTGAGTTTTGGAGATTCCTTTTTGGCACATGTTT